>OX419738.1:20462500-21097500 GCA_948477245.1 Thumatha senex | reverse complement strand
TCCATCCATTTCATTACCTTTACGCCCTTTTTGTTCATTTTTCCAATAATTTCGCCTTTCTGCAATTTGTAACTAGTAACTTGCTTTGGCAGATATTTCCGTATTTTATTAAGTGTTCCACATAAAAATGTTTTTTGTGATAAAAGATCTTCTGCCAGGCCCAACGAAGTGTAGTAATTGTCTACTATTACGATTCTACCCATTTCTGTCAGATTTGTCATCAATCTTAACACTACTTTTTTACTGTGTTCTAATTCTTTTTTCTGATTTTTTTTCCCTGTATAAACCTCTAACTCAGAAGTATAACCTTCAGGAGTGCAAAGCTTATAAAGCTTTACGCCGTACCGGTGTGATTTGTTTTTTATGTATTGGCGAAAACCTAGTCTTCCTCTCCATGGTATCATGGTTTCATCGATTACCACATACTTTCCAGGATTTGCAATACGTCGAAAGTTTTCTGTAATCTTTGTGAACATATTTCTAATTTTATATAGTTTGTCAGTTTGGTCTTCATTACTTACATCACTGACATGCCAGCATTTAAGTAGCAATAAAAATCTGTCTCTTGTCATTACTGAAGAAATAAATTCGTTTCGATACAATTTGTTTCTGCTCCAGTATAAATTTAAATTAGGAACTCTACACAAACCCATTGCCATTAAAACAGCCAAAAATGTTCTCATTTCCTGAGAACTGGTGTCACTCCATTTTGTCATGCGTGAATTACGTTTCATATTTTGTTGATTTATTTGTATATACTTTTGTGCGTAAGCATTTGTTTCAGATACCATTATTTCAATCATCTCATCTGTAACAAACATCTTGTATATATCTTCAGGTGTAACTCCCACAAACGGGGGTAAATTAAACGTACATTCTCCAGCGAATTCATTAAAAGTTATGGGACTTTCCGATATATTTTCCCACTCATCGTGATCTTTAGCTTGCGTGCCGGGTAATGTTTCGTCCGTGACTAAAATGTCATCTTCCGTAGCTTCTTCATATTCACTATCTGGAGATAAATCCTGATCTGAATGAACGCAATTTTCCATTGAAGCATACTCTTCCGAATCACTACACTCTTCCTCCGAAGGACTATAATCATTGTCAGTACCGCTAAAATTATCATCTTCCATATTATTACTCTCATCCAACTCAGGTGATTTTCGAATATTCTGCACACTGTGACATATTTTGTTTGTTTGTATTATATTATTGTTTTCGCAGTCTATATGTTCAATAATATCATATTCGACAATATCAGGTGATTTTAGAACAGTTGGCAATTTGTTATTCATGTCTCGTTTTCCTTTAACATTGTCATCAGGAATACTTTCTATAATTACAGAGACCTCTATTTCATGACTTTTTTTGGATTTGGACGGATTAAAGTCTTCTGAATATGTACATTCGGATGTAACATTTTCTCTCGGTCTTTTTTGTGTCGGAGTACGAAGTAATAGTTGAATGTTGTCCTCACTAAGTGAAATATTACAATCCAGTAAATTGGAGCGTGAGATTTCTGACAAAGATCCAGCTCTGCTCTCCGTAGTTATATGAGGAAAATCTTTTGAAGGGGAACCTATAGGATTTTGTTTTTTTATTGGTGAGGTTGAAGCACTAGAAGCGGACAAGCGAACATTCTGCAATATTTGACAAGTTTTTCCGGTACTAGGACTGAGATACACTGTTTTTTCTTGTGTTTTGAGTTGAATAGTTTTTCGGATGTTTGGACTGAGGTTAACTGTTTCTTCTGGTTCTTTCACTTGATCAGGATAAATTGAATTTTTTTTAGTGGCAGTCTGAGCACGTGTTTTTGCTTTGTGTTGTAATGTTCTTGTATTTGCAATAATTATAGAGCTTGGGTGCCCATGTAAGAAAGTATATTGTTTTGTATTGTCATACTGTTGTTTATCAATGACACATTCTTGTTGTGAGCTAAATTCATGTAAAGGTACGATTTTTTCAGTTATATTTGGTTCAGTAGAAAAATATGTTTTTTGACGTTTATTTGTTGGAAAAATCTCTTCATCACTCTCATCGTCAAACACATTTTCAATTGGCAATGTTGGCCGATTGGTTGGTTGGACATCACTTCTCGGTGGACTCTGAAAAAAATGACTCACATATTGTATTTTGCATAAACAGGCAGTTCTCAGCCACCAGTAGCTATTTATTGAGTGTACTGATCAAAACACGGTAAAAAAATAGAATAGAAATGACAAGAAAAAAAAACGATACGCAAATAAAGCTGTGTGGTGCCGGCGGCGAATAGTACCAACCCATTTCATCCCGTGGGTGTCGTAAAAGGCGACTAAGGGAATAAAGGAACACAGAAGACGGGCAGCAGCGTCTCTGAACCGTTTGACATCTTACTGCGATCGCCAACCCGCCTGCCAAGCGTGGCGATTATGGCAATTCCTCCCAAATGTTTGGGAGAGGCCCTTGCCCAGCAGTGGGATCCCTACGGGCTACTAAAAAAAAAAAAAAAAAAAAGCGGGCTCACCGACTAGTTTAGGTATTATGATATTCAAAGTAGGTACTTTTCTTTATAGACTATTTAATAGATCGCCAAAAATGTCTCTAAGTTCAATCATTTTCATATAAGTAACCAGGTTTGTAAAATATCAAAATGTTTTCGTCATAGTGACAATTCAGTACCTAATTAAAAATATTGCCTTTGTATGACCGGTACACTTGAAAATAGAATTAATTAATAAGCTGCTAGAGAAAGCCTTTGCTTGGTGATAGTTTAAACAAAGTGTTATTCTTAAATGAAAACCCTCTTTAGGTGGTGATACAACTCGTGAAAGTAAACAAGTTTCATCAAAATAAAAGAAAGAAAAAATATAATACTTCCTATACAAAGTCCCAAGAGTAAGTTTTGTGTGACAAGTTAATTTTATTACCAATAAGTATAGGTATCATAATTAAGGCAACCAGTTGGAACAACTGATATTACCTGTATACAAATTTTCTTAAAAAAGTATTTTTACAAACGATAAAAAAGTATTTTTATCGTTTTCTTATGAAAGTTGTTCTATTTCGCGAGTGGTTACAACCTAGGAGGGTTCGCTTTATTAGATGTTATATTATTATTCATGTAAGTGGTGCAAAATATAAACAGCAGTTTAAAAATAGAGATGAATTTGGCATGCTTATTCATTACAAAAAACAAACTCACACACACACACACCACACACTTTTAAAGAAAGTTTTTAAGATTTGTTTTACAATAAATACTTAGAATCCCAGTCCCACTCCGTAAACGCTTTATTCATGAACCGATAGCAGATTTAATCGAGACGCATTAAGCCTAGATTTCGAGTGAAGACTGAAGCGAGTGAAGCTGCGGTATATTATATATAATATACTGTCATTTTATACCAAATAGTCTGTATGCTACATCTTTCTTCTCAAGCTTTATTATGGTCCAGATTATTTACATGCGATTACATTTGGCAGCACCTTATGTTGTTGAATATTATGTTAAAGGTTTAATATAAAAACGGTGTATTAGTTAGTGCAAAATTAATTCTCGTATCAAGCTTTTCACACAAGTAATCTTATAGATAAATGTTAGAAATATCATATCCACGCATGCTTATACAAAACGTACTTACAAACACTGTAATCCTTTATTTAAGATGGCTAAAAACAAAACATTTCATATTAAAATATTGAGTTTCTTAAATTACTAACACAATAATTTCTGTACTTTTACCATCGTACAATAATATACTCCGCCTGGTGCTCTCTTCCGACCACGTGACATATATCGTAAAATTTACATAAGTCGAATCTAACACACTTAACAAACTTGGTGATTAAAAATATCCCTTTACATAGGTATTTTGTTGTTTTTAACTTTTTAGTATTATTGTAATAGCGGCCTACATAATTTGAGAAAACTTCAACTATCTATCTATCGCGACAAACGGACAGACAGCGAAGTCTTAGTAATAGAGGGTCCTGTTTTTATCCTTTCGATACGGAACCCTAAAAATCTTTAATATTTATATACCTACTTTCAAAACCTAGACAAAGAACTACTGAAATATTAATTATATTACTTACCTGTTTTGTCAACGGCTGCTTTGCGTTTCTTGTGGAGTTTTTCACTACCTACAAAAATATCAATTAAGTGTTAAGTCCTAATAATAATAACATTATTATCACGATATAGAATAATAGGTAATTCATATTGAAGCGCTCGTGGCCCCGCGGTCTCAGTGTTCGGTAAACGATCACTGAGGTACGCAACTTTCACTATGGCTGGTCATCGGATGGGTGACCACTTTGTGGCATTTACATTTGCGAGCGTTTCCGTGCTTCGGAAGGCACGTTAAGCCGTTGGTCCCGGTTGCCAGTAAAATGGCAGTCGTTAAGCCTGGTTGAAGGCCTTATAGGCGGCTTAAAAAATTTCAACAGCAGGTAGCCACAGCCTGCATCTGTCTATTTCAACACGGCAATGGGCTCACCACCTATTACGTGGGACAGGAATCCACACGGTGAAAAGTGGGCATATAATATGCCTCTGCCACCCCTTCGGGGATAAGGCGTGATGGATATTTATTTTATTTATTTTAGGTAATTCTAGATATGTTGCAAAGTATTAGGTACGTCAATAATCGTTATTACCAATAATATCTTTAGGTATAATATACTTAAGTAATAATATCTTACACTTACTTTAGGTACATAGCTACCAAGATAAGAAAAAACTAGGTACTTACTGAAGATTTTTTCATTAAAAACTTACCTGTTTTGGCTCTGTTTCTGGGTTTTTTAAAATTAACTTCTTCCGACATCGTTTAGACATGTTCGGCGCTGTAAAAGGATGTGCTCTCCAATCGACGTGATGCACAACACTGGTCGCGGGAAGCTCGCGTTGAGTGCGGTACGAGGTCAGGGGGGATATGGGACGTTTTAGCCTCGTTCCGCACTGCATTAAAATTATATTAATTCAGTGCGGCACGAGGCCTAAGACATCCGGTACCAAGGTAGGTACACCACCGAGTCCGGAACCATTAGTGATCTCAAATATATATTTATCTCTTTCCTACACTGGACCAAACCAAAGCTATGCCATTCGCACGACAGAGAAATTCACTTTTTTGCTTGCCGCACTACAGGGAAGTTGCATCAGGGGTGATTTAGGCCTCGCTTCGCACTTAACGTGTTAACGTACATACATTTCCCAAGAGACAGAAGTTGTGAGTTTAAATGGAGCATAAACGTTCTCGTACTACTCATAACAGGCTCATAAACTTACTTAAGTATCATATGCTACAAACTCTATGCAATAGCCTGTATCCAGAAATAAAATAATATATTACGCTCTATAGGTCTGAGTAGTATACAGCTAAGCGTATTATACACTTATGTTCGTGTATCAGAAATGTTCATCATTAGTTGTTCCATAAACATTGTCTTACGCGCACTCCCAGAAAATGTAACAACAAACCCCAATCACTTTGAAATAGTTACTTTTGTTGTTATAAGAGGCGAAACCAAAGTTGTAGCTTAATGTAGTGGATGATAACATCAATCAATCTGTGACTATCAATGACATCAGTTATTTGATAAAATACGTTAGCGGCGCTGTAGACTGTCCGGAGATGCTAAGCAACATTATTCTTCGTACCAATCAATTGGGTCTTAGGCAACGTCCGGTGTTACATATACCATCGACTGCTACAAATAACAGGAAGAATTCCTAATTTCTTCGCTGTGCTGCGAATTTTAATAGGATATCTAAGGCTTTGGACTAGATTTGTTTTGCACCACCTCCAAGACCGTTAAGCGACTTCTGAGTGAGGAGTTTTTCACACGCAATCAGCAAAGTTTTCTCGAATTTCAATGATGTTAATTATGATGTTTATTTGTATGTGATATCTTGTTTTTTAAATGATCTTCTGCCATAGTGTAAGCCTTACCAAGAAAATTTATGCGGTGAGAGTAAATGGGCAAACTGGTAAGGGTCGACCTCGACGTACATATACCGATCAAATTGAAGATCTTTTGACAAAAGGCCAGGTCAAGAGTACCCTTAATCGGCGAGCGTGTATGATAACAATTATGAAAGTTGACGAAGCGAAAGTTGTATGCCAGAATCGTAGCAAGTGGAAAGCCATAGTCTCTGCCTACCCCGATGGGAGACAGGCGTGATGATATGTATGTATGTATGTAAATACATGTTTAATTAGTCTGTAAGCTTTCTGAACAGATATAAAATACATGTACGCTGTTCGCGTCACTACAAGGGATGCTGAAGACGAGTGTAGAGAGAAGTGTAGAAAAACGGACTCCAGGCTCAGACGAAATCTGGATTAAAACATACCATACCGTATTTCCACTCACATTCCTTACTGCAGTCGCTCCAGCTCCAGTAATTAAATAATCGAATACACCAAACTTGAACACAGTAAAATCTTTAACAAATATAACAATATTTGCCGACGTCGAATTCAATTAGTAGTTAAATTGGAATTCGCTAATCTAAATATAAAACTAGAATGTATTTCTCATTTAACTCTATAATAAATATTCAAAAGGCAACTTGGGAACTGATGCGAGTCGAGTCAATTACTTTAATTCTAACTTAGCAACGCATAGAGGTTAAATGTTTGTTTTAAGTTCGAATTGACCGAAGTTGCTCCAATGCTATCCATCTACGAATCCACTTCGAAATAGAAGCCTTACCTCCCGTTTAATTTGCTTAGCTAGCATTCAACTAACAAGGAAACATGTACAAGCACAATACAACCTAAATAGGTACTAAAAGCAAACCACGTAAGCACATATTAGTATCAGAAATACGCAATCCCCTGTGGTTCTTGCTTGGCAAATATTTGATTCAATCCTATCCCCTGTTATTTGCTCAGGCCATATCCAGCCACAAATATCTTCATTGGCTTTTGATTAAACATAGGAGGTGCAAGTCAAGCTAAATGAGAGTGTGCAAATAAACTGCTCTCTTTTTTACTTTTGCCTCTCTTCTCTTCCAAACCCTCTTTCTCTTCCCTACCTGGATTTGAAGCATGGGGTATGTTTATATTTGACTTTTAGGAGCTATTGTTTGGTATTTGCTTTCGACATTGGTGGGAGCGACTGCTGATTAACCAAAGCGTGCATGTCATCGTAAAAGGCCAGCAGTTTAAAAACAAAGTGGACCCCATGCACCTAATTCGGTAGGGTTTGAAAGCAACTGGGAAAATATTTACAATAAAGAAGAGTGTAACCCTACAACTACAATACTTTCACCGGTGTCTGTGTACGTAACGTATGTCTTTGTGTAATCAAATCATACACATTAAACTTTCCACCCTTACCAGAGTCCATTGTCATTAATCTCAGATACTGAAATTCTAGTGATTGAACCTCAAATTAACATCGAAGGAGAATACTCTACAACGAATTATTACATCGACTGGAAACATTCATTTTATACATTACACTTTTTGATATTATATCAAAAATTCGCGAAGCGCTCGTAGCCTAGCGGACTTAGCGTTCTGCAAATGATCATTGCGTTAAGCAACTTTCACTATGGCTGGTCCTCGGACGGGTGACCACTTTGTGGTATTTACATTTGCAAGCGTTTCCGTGCTTTGGAAGGCACGTTAAGCCGTTGGTCCCGGTTCCTAGCAACATGGCAGTCGTTAAGCCCAGTTGAAGGCCTTAATGGGCTGCTTGAAAAATTTCAATAGCAGGTCGCCACAACCTGCGCCTGTCCATTTTCAACACGGCAATGGGCTCACCGCCTGTTACGTGGGACAAAAGTGCATACGGTGAACTGTGGGCGTATAGTATGCATCTGCCTACCCCTTCGGGCCTTTGGGGATAAAGGCGTGATAATATGTCTTATATGTCAAAATTTCAAGATTTAATTTTAATTCTGTTAATTTTCCTGATTAAAAAAAAAGTAAGAAATTTACAAAAGCATAATTTTTTGTTAATTGTAGAATAGGAGGATAACAGCAGCGACTAACTAAGGTCTGCAGTGGCCATTTCCTATGTGGGCTGTTTGGATAAAATCCTGCGACAAAATTCAAAGTTGAGTTATATATTCATATAGTATATGATGTTTATTATACCTCAAAATAACACATAGGCAACTATTTATCCCGTGAACAAGTTCCTGTGGGAAACGGAATTGGGAAAACTTTACGACTCGTGCGGAACCGCGGGCATCAACTAGTAATATGATAAATGCGAAAGTTTGGATGGATATTTGTTACTCTTTTACTTAAAAACTACTGAATAGATTTTAATGAAACTATACAATAATATAGCTTATATATCAGAATAACACATAGGCTACTTTTTATCCCGTGAACAAGTTCCTGTGGAAAACGGGAACGGGAAAACTTGAACACGCGTGCGGAATCGCGGGCGACAACTGCATAATATTTGTGCGCTGATAGTTCAAAGGTCAACTGAGCTCTGCTGACAATGCTCACCGATATAACAACAACGATAGTCAAACTTCGGCAACTAAGAGAATCGTTTTGTCGAGACCAAACTAGTACAAAAGTAACTTGTATTACCGCAAGCCAAATTACGAGACGTAAACTCAGTCATGTTTATATTGTTTCAGTTTCTGACCCAGAATATTTGGATATACTGGGTCACGAATATGTGTAATATCAATCTTTTGTCCTAGTTAGTAACTAACTAACTATAATAATAATAAATATTGTGGGACACTTTTCACACAGCGCCATCTAGCCCAAAGTAAACATACATATATATTTCTAAATACATACATAGAAACACCCAAACACCGAAACACACATTTTGTGGATCACACAAATATTTGTTCTGACCCGGGAATCGAACTATCTTCACGCTATATCCCTGACGGCGTAGTCTTCGCGATCCATGCAAACTTCTTTCGCTTCTTGCAGATTCATCAATCGCTTCATACATGCAAGTCTGGGTATCTGAGTACTTTTGACTTTTCCGTTTTAGAGCAATCTGCAGGAGGCCCGGGTAAGAGCCTTGGGGATTTCCTTCTGAGAAGGAAATCCCCAAGGCTCTCAGCACTCTGCTACTAGTCTAAACATTTTATGTATAGGACACTTAGCCTTATCTCCAAAGGGGTGGCAGAGGCATATTATACGTCCACTTTTACCATGTATATTCGAGCCCCACGTAATAGGTGGTGAACCCATTGCCGTGTTGAATATATACGCAGGTTGTGGTTACCTGCTGTTGAAATTTTTCAAACCGCCTATAAGGCATTTAACTTGGCTTAACGACTTCCTTGTTACTGGCAATCGGGAGCAACGGCTTAAAGTGCCTTCCAAAGCACAGAAACGCTCACAAATGTAAATGCCACAAAAAGGTTACCCATCCGTGACCAGGCATAGCGAAAGTTGCTTAACGCAGTGATCGTTAACAGAACACTGAGTTCGCGGGGCCACGAGCGCTTTAACATCTTCTTATTCTACACTTTTTTTATAATTTTACTATTTCGACAAACTTCATTAGACAAAATAAATTAAAAAACTAATAAAGCCTCTTCACTTTTCAAATCCTTTGGACCTGAAGAAGTAATTAAAAACCAAACTATAAAATGAGCTAGTTATCTTCAAATCTCATATGGTATAGATTATTATTTTGAAACGTGTCATACACAAGATGAGTTTTCTCAAATACGACACACTTCGAAAGACAAAGCAGTATCATCACTACATATTATAAAACAAAGTCGTTTTTCGCTGTCTGTCCCTATGTATGCTTAGATCTTTAAAACTACGCAATGAATTTCGATGCAGTTTTTTTTAATAGTTGGAGTGATTCTCATAAAAGGTTTTTATGTATAATTTGATAAGTTTTTGCATATTACTCAATTATAACGATATATGTTGGGAGCGTCGGAAAAAATGAGCCGTCTGGGAGCTTTTAACGAAAACGCTGCCTAAACCCTTTGAGATATAACAAAATAATGTATTGTGGAATTGTGTATCTAATATAGGTCTACAAAAAAGTCCGTGACGGTATATGTCTATCTCTTAACCATAACATACTATATCCATTTTTATACTTAAAAAAAACAGCAATTATAAAGCAGTAGTTTAAAGGCTATTTACACAAATATATTACTAGTCCTTATCATTTTTAATATGTTAGTTGGCTTCAACATTTTATGAAGATTATTTTGGCCCTTTACACCTTTCAAATTAAATGAACATCTTCGGAGATACGTCAAAATCAAAAAAAATGTATAGAAATTAATTTCGTGTAACCAATTCGACTGGGCCGTGCGAGCGTAGGTACTTGAAAGCGGAGGAGTAAGTAATCAAGTAATTTGGAAAATGTTCATACATTATTGTGAAATTAGTAAACGACGGGATTATACGGGGCATATATTATAACGACGGGGCAGCTAGTATTCTATAAATCCGTTTGTAATCTATGACGTCATACACACATATCCATTATAGATCCCACGTTTGACGCTGATTCAACTTATTACGTCAATTTCATTAATGGCAACCTTCACATAAGTACAATTGTAAACATACAGACAAAACAAATATTCGGGAAACTAGATATTTATTTATTGACATAGAAGTTCCATTTGTATATTCTCGCCCACACCAAATTGAGTATAACAGCAGTGATAATTATATAGAAGTAACTCACTTATACCCTCTTCAACAAATCATCCTGTCCTTTAACACCAATTTCGCGCAACACAAAGCTGAATACAATTCGAAACTAATCCCCTGTGAAAATAAAAGTGCATAGAAAAATGCACCCTCACGCAACATTAGCTGCTTCCCATTACAGCATTATCATCCCCCACGTAGACCCTGTTTATACCATTATACACCAATGGACAACACACGAGAGTTTAATTGACACTTAGACATTGATTTTAAATCGCTAAAATTACATTCAATTTTGACGGAATTATTTATATTATATTTATGATTTATTTATCTAGCACGCCTTATTCCCGAAGGGGTGGCAGAGGCATACATATTGTATGCCCACTTTTCACCATGTGTATGCCTGTCCTACGTAATAGGTGGTGAGCCCATTGCCGTGTCGAAATAGACAGAATAGATTTTTTGTCAGAATGTTGGTTGCTACTAACGAAACGGTTTTAAGCATATGTAAATATAATTAAGTTTCGGAAGCTGCGCTGGTAAGTTGCGTTGGTGCACTGGTTCGATGTGGCTTGAAACTGCTTTTGATAAAGGACCACCGTTAAGTCCAAAAACTAGTCAGGGTATCCTGAAATTTACAGGTGCATAAAATCGTTTAGTTAGTAAAAATGAACAACGCTAACGAAGGTTACTATTCTAATACAAAATATTGATCATCATCATCATCCGAGCGTCTGTCTCAGTTGCGTCTTGCGACGCCCGGGGTCCGCTTTCCTACATTTTCTCCTCCACTTCGCACGGTCGTCGGCATCCCTTGTAGTGAGACCATTGGCACGCATGTCATACCTTACGACGTCAAGCCAGCACTTCTTGGGTCTTCCCCTCTTACCGGGACCGGCGGGGCTGACATGGCCAGGCATTTGTTTCCTACGTAGCCTGGCGGTTGCCGCAAGACGTGACCATACCAACGAAGGCGACACTCTTGCAACGTGTCTGCAATGTCACGGAAGTGAAGGCTGCCGCGGATGCGAGAGTTCCTCACGCGGTCTATCCGCGTGACTCCACACATCCACCGCAGCATCTTCATTTTCGTGACACGCAGCTCCTGCTTGTCTTGCTCCAATATTTGCCACGTCTCACTGCCATGTAAAAGGACAGGTCTAATGATGGTTTTGTAGACCTGTCCCTTCAACCGGATCGGCATTTTAGGGTCACAAATGACACCGGTCATCTTCCGCCATTTGGCCCACGCGGCAGCAATGCGTGACTTGACATCGCAATCGATGTCACTGGACGTGTGAAAAACAGATTCCAGGTATTTTACGATGTGGGATCTATCGAGTTTAGTGACAAGTACTCGGTCTTCGCCACATTTAGTTTCGGACCGCCGTTCTCAAGCGTCTCTTTCCACGCCTTCACACGTCGCACCAATCTGCCCCTGTCCGCGTCTGCCAGCGCAATATCGTCAGCATACATGAGCAACCATGGAGGCTGCTCATGCGAGTTCCTGATGCTGTCCGACAGTTCGTCTAATATTACACTGAACAGAAGCGGACTAAGGACTGAACCCAGGTGTACCTCGACGGTGATGGGGAAGGGTTTCGTGTCGCCAACAGCAGTCCAAACCATGTAATCGGAGTCACAGTACATGCGAGACATGTACTGTGACTCCAAACCAGAAAGTAAATATTATCAAATTTTTAAATTATTTATTTATACCCTTCTAATAACTGTGATATATATAGTAAACTTTATAATCAAAGTGCACAATCGTGTCTGGCATATTCCATAAACATATAAATATATATGTAAAAAGGGGCCAGAACTGACAGCAAAATCCTCGAGGACTATTCCTCATTATGCTGTAGCTAACGTAAATGAGTGTATCGTATATTTAGAGACGATGGCCACGGGAGTATGGCGTTGTTATCTATTAGGATTATTGGTCAGTATATGTATATAATTTAATTGTAAATACCCCACAAATCATCTTCTTTCATAGTTATTAGTTTCAAATTCACACAATTGTCATTGTCACAAAGCCGTCTTAATAAATGCACAATTGCACAATCTCTTAGCCTATTTAATAATTCATTAACATATATAAATAATTCAAACATACAAACATAAATCCTCATTTAAGATTTTTGTTCTGAAAATTCATCATTCTATATATATTTCTCTGCCTTTCGGGGATAAGGCGTGATGGATATTAATTTATTTTTATTTTAAAATTTATCATATTTCTAGTAGCAGGTTTTGATAAAGTATACACCCGTATGTTTCATGAGGGTGGAAGGAAATCGTTTATAAATAAACACATTAGTGTGAAAGCCGGATTTTGAGGGCGTTAGTACTAACAATAATAGTATCAGGGATACATTGTTCGACGCGTATGTCAATATCTACTTAGTATTTACGATGCCTGTATAGTTTGAATATTCAATTAGTTATCGATTGAGCTAATATCGTTGTATTACATAGAATATTCTGTCCTGTATATAATGCAGACTCATCATCACCATCCGAGCGTCTGTGCCAGTTGCGTCTCGCGACGTCCGGGGTCTGCTTTCCTACATTTTCTGCTCCACTTCGTACGGTCGTCGGCATCCCCTGTAGTGAGACCATTGGCACGCATGTCATCTCTTACGACGTCAAGCCAGCACTTCTTGGGTCGTCCCCTCTAACCGGGACCCGGCGCGGCTGACATGGCCAGACATTTGTTTCCCACGTAGCCCGGCGGCTGCCGCAAGACTACTACTATATAATGCAGACTGTGATCCAAATAAGTGTTTTGTTAAACTTTGGTGTTTAGATAAATAATACAAATGCTAAAATTTATGGATAAATAAAAATAATAATATTTGTAAGCGTTATTCATAATTTGGTTTCAAGCTACGTTCGGACCTACTTTGACGCTATTTAAAAATACTTTTATTGTGTCCGAAACTTATCCCCAAATAGACACACCAGTACAACTATTCTTAATTCCGTTAGTAATCATCTGAAGATATTTAACATTATTCTATCCCTTTATTATATCCCCTTCATGATTAAATTCCCTTTATAAGAGCATCTTTCTGGTTGCATGGCATGCAGGGGCATTTGAGCCGCAGGTTCTCATTGTTTGATTTTTAGAGAAAACCACGATTTAGATTTTTTCTCAAATTTGTTTTAATGACAGCCACCTGATATCTTGACCCATCTATAGGAGCTTCGTAATACCTCATCGATTGACCAGCAAGTAACAGATTTGCAGGTGAGGTTTACTTGGTCCTGGTAATCTAGGTGGACAACAGTATTATCAACATCTATAGTAATACCTGTTAAAAAGCCGAACAGTGGGTTGAACGAGCTTATCTCAGAAACTACTGGTTCACATTGATACAAAACAATTGTGTTGGATAGTACATTTATGAAGAAGAGTTATAGAGAGATATATAATCGTCATGCTACTGTCTATGTGAGTCAGACAGTTATTATAAATGTCAAAAAATCAAGTAAAATTTCATACATTTTGGTGAAATTAATAATATACACAGCTAGTTAGTAAATAATAAGCAAGCAATTGCAATTACAATGAACAAAAATACACAGTTAGTGTATTATGGCCATAATCTATGTAATTCACAATTGCAACTGTTGCTTAAGTATTTACGTAATGTGCCAACTGGGAGTCTATCATATCTCTTTAAAGGAAAACTGTGGGAATATTTTTTTATTGTGGCAACAATATTATTTATTACATAGATTGCCTTCGTCGGTTGAAGCTGCGATAAATTTATCTAGCATAGCAAGAAAATTATTTTCATCTCTTTTAAAGCTATCTTATATTACAATGGTTTGCAATTGTTATTTTATGCAGCCAGCTTGTAAATCCTGATACATTTCTACTCTCTTCAGTATCTGATGTATTCATAGTTAACTTTCAGCGTCGCTCAATATTATAATACTAGTTGATGCCTACGTCGATAAGTAAAAGTTGAAAGTTTGTATGGAAATGTGGATGGTAGTTTGTTACTCTTTCACTCAAATACTATTGATTGGATTTAAATAAATCAGAAATATGTTTAAGGTAAACTAGGTGACTCGTTCCTGTGGGAACCAGGAATGTAAAACCTTCAAAGTAAAAACAATGTCAAAAAGACAACTACGTTATTTTTTCTATGTTGCATCGCTGATATACATTTGTTTTTAATTAATTAGTTGTCGACACTCCCCCTTTCCCTTTATTCCATTTCTCTTTTGCACCTACCTTGTCTCGCATAAAGGAGGAGCAAGACAGCTGTATTACGCGCGCAAGTACCTAAGCTCGCGCCGCTAGCCTCACGGGCAGCGACCTCGATTGAAGGGTGGCAGTCTGTCCTACACCACGCGCGCACGCCCGCACCAACTATCGCAATAATTGTATTTTCCATGGAAAAATAGTGTTTTCGTGCAAGGAAACCAGGAATTTAAGTCCAGGGACGCCTCCGGCAGCCTCCACCTCAGCATCTCGCAGCAAGCAGCAAGGTAGTGTGCCCATTCCTGCTTTTCCATTTCTTTTTCCGTCGACAATCGCGTGTAAATTTCATTTTTGTCTTTCCCCGCAAATACAGTCCACTTTGAATTTATTTATATCGCCCGCTCAACCATTTTCTGGTCCTAACGATCCGGATTTTGATCCACTCGCTTTAGTAGTTTGCCAATAGAAACGCAATAGTTTTTATTCCACCACGGAATAAATGCATAGGTATAGGTTATAGTTTTATTCCACCACGGAATAAACGCATAGGTATAGGTTATAGTTTTTACTCCATTCGGAATAAACGCATAGGTATAGGTTATAGTTTTTATTCCACCACGAAATTAACGCATAGGTATAGGTTATAGTTTTACTCCATTCGGAATAAACGCATAGATAATAGTTTTATTCCATTAGGGAATAAACGCATACTTACCTCCTTTTTTTCGTATAGGTAGGTACTAAATAGTTGGTAATTTCGACTGCACCGCATAGTAATAGGTAGACCACACGAGCAGGTACCTAGGCCCGCGCGCGCAAGTACCTACGCTCGTTCGCGTCGCGTCTCGCTGCTTACCACCGCTGCCATTTTGATCGTTCGTTAGTTTGCACTGTAGGTAGCTATAGTTGTTTTGTTTTAACAATGCCTCCGAAAGAGATTCCGGATCAACAGTTAAAACTATTACACGCTAAGAAGGATAGCCTTTTTAAGCGTATGCAATTAATTTGTGAGATCGCAGATGAATCAGTAATAGAATAGTTTTTATCCTCGATCGAAACCGTAGATACTTTGCGCTTAGATTTCGAAAATGTTCTCGATAAAATTAACTTGCTTGAATTAAAATTAAATCCCGATTTCTTATTAAGTTATGACGCCATGTCATCTTTCGAAGGTTTAATTTGTCGCATAAAACGTGTCGCTAAGTCATTGCAAGCGCCCGAGCCCATAGTAGTCACCGATTCGAAACCCGGGCCAGCCGGTTTTGATTTGCTGAAACGGGACCGACCTAAATTACCACCCATACAAACACCCGAATTTGATGGCGATATTAAAAATTGGCCTTTGTTTTTCGCTAGTTTCGAAAATACGATCCATGATAATAATTCGTTATCGGATTACGAAAAATTACATTACTTAGTTAGTAAACTAACCGGGAAAGCAAAAACCATTTACGCCGGTATAACGCTTTGCGCCGAAAATTATAGTTTGATTTTGAATACTTTGAAGGTCAAATATGAAGACAAACGCTTAGTAACAACCGCTTATTTGGATCAAATATTTAATTTGAAAAATAGCTCATCGTGTACTGAACACGACTTAGAAAAAAACTTAGATATTTTTGCATCAGCTGTTCGCGCCCTAAAGAATGTCAAGGTCAATGACCTCTGCGACTTTTTATTTTTGTATATCGGTCTAAAGAAATTAGATTCCGAAACCGTTCGCTTATTTAAAATGAATAGACGTGGCCATCAAATACCTAAGTTTGACGATTTAGAAACTTTCGTTCGTCAACATATTCGAATTTTGCAACGAACTTCGTTAAATCACGGAGTAGCGAAAAATAGTCCTACTAATCGCAGTAAGCCCACGAAGTCCACGCAGTCTTTTGTTAATTTTGAACCTACAACTTCGCAATCGCAAGTGTTGCATTCGAAAAATTGTTCTTTGTGTCAAGGTCACCATGACCAACTTTATAAATGTTCGGAGTTCAATAAACTCACTCCAAGCGATCGCTATAAATTTGTTCGTTCTAGTAATTTATGTATCAATTGTCTCAGTAAGAAACATCGTGTTTCATTCTGTATTTCGAATAATTTTTGTCGCAAGTGTAATGGTAAACACCATTCATTATTACACTTCGAAAACAATAACGCCATGTCCGGTAGTTCGCCCGTCGATTCCAGCTGCGCGAACTCAGTGCCTAACCGTCCGTCCGCTGTGACGTCACAGCCGCCCGCGCCGTTGAGTCGCGGCTTGGAGCGCACTCGCGTGGTTTCGTCCCCGTCCACGCCTAGCGACGGCGGCGCCACTGCCGCGCGCGTCCAGCCGAACGATGTCGCTTTGTTGCTTGCTATCAAATTTGCACACAAGCCCTACTACGGTACTTCTGGCAACCGCTCGAGTTGTTGTTTACGATTCGCATGGTAGGGGACATAGTGTTCGCGCACTTTTAGATAGTGCTTCTCAAAGTAATTTTTTTAGTAAAAATTGTTGTAGTCGTCTTGGTTTGCATATAAATAACCGCCCCGCCTGTAATGTTGTGAAAGGAATTGGGGGTTCCACTAAAGCCCTTCAAGGTTCTGTAGGGATTAAATTCCACTCGCGTTTTGATTTTGTTGTTAGTTTTTCGATGGATTCGCTAGTCGTCGATAAGGTTACCAAACTTTTACCGACTGTCGCAGTCAATACCTCATTATTGACTAATTTTAGAGATTTGCCGTTGGCCGATAATACTTACGCCGTTCCAGGAGATATTGATTTGTTAGTTGGCGCTTCGACTTTCCCGCACCTCCTGTCGCAGCGTAAGGTTCAAGGTCACGCATCGACCCCGCGCCGCTCGCCTTAGAGACTGTTCTTGGGTTTGTTATTGTTGGTTCCGCACCCGCTTGTTTTGATTGTAACTCGACAGTGTCATATTTTTGCGCCATCGAGCCGCTGGACTCCGCTGTCCGTAAATTCTGGGAGATAGAAGAGGTGAACGTCCCTCCTACTGTCAGCCCGGATGATAAACTTTGTGAAGAGTTTTATAGTCGCACGACTACTCGCGATAGTGATGGTCGTTATGTTGTCGCACTCCCCTTTAAGGGTGATGTTAATTCGCTTGGAGATTCGTTTCAGTCAGCTGAAAAACGCTTCTTTTGTTTAGAACGGTAAATGCAGACATCTCCAAAGTTGAAGGAGGCTTACGATAGCGTAATAGTAGAATGTTTGGATAAAGGTTTCATTTCACCCGCGCCTCCCGAAACCGAAGAGACGAAGCACGCTCCTTCGTATACCATACCGCACCATGGAGTTGTCCGCGAGAATAAACTAACCACCAAGTTGTGCGTTGTTTTAGATGGCAGCGCCAAAACCAGTTCGAATGTTTCGGTAAACGATATTTTGCACAGTGGTCAAAATCTCCAAGGTAATTTGTTCGAAATTATAGTTAACTTTCGCTTATTCGCTGTCGCGCTTTCAGCCGACATTAGACAAATGTTTCTTTGTATTGGTGTTCGCGAATCAGATCGCCGATTTCAACGCATTAATATAGATAGAATTTTCGCATTCTCGGACTCGACCGGCGCTTTGTGTTGGACACATTCTTCGCCCCATCGTTGGGATACATTTGTCGCAAATAGGGTAGCCAAAATTCAGTCTGAATTGGCGCCGCAAAACTTTTATCACGTATCAGGTACGGACAACCCTGCCGATTGTTTGTCTCGTGGGTTAACACCTGCACAGATTTTGGATCATCCGTTGTGGTTCCATGGCTCTTCCTGGTGCCAAGCCCCACTTGATGAATGGCCTGTTAGCCCTTTCAACCCCGCTACTGTGTCCACGCCGCCAGAGGAAAAGAAAGCCTCTTTGGTTGCTACCGCGTGCTCGATAAGTCGCATATCTTAGAGTTGGCTAGCCGTGTTTCGTCGTGGTCGATTCTTAGACGTAGTATTGTTTTTATTTGTCGATTTTTGAAAATCCTTCCTCGTCGCGAGTATGTTACCGCCTTTGACTTAAACAAGGCTGAGTTAATCGTGCTTCGTGAACTTCAGAGATTTTATTTTTCGTCTGAAATTAGAAATTTGGAATTGAATAAGCCTTGTAGTCGTGCTTTTCAACATTTGAAACCTTTTTTGAAGGATGGCCTCATTCGAGTTGGTGGTCGTTTGAGCCAGTCCGCATTAGAGTACGATCAAATGCATCCTATAGTTCTCCCGCACAAGGATCATATCGTTGATCTTTTCGTTGAATATCACCATAGGGTGAATTGTCACGCTGGTCCAGATTTATTAATGTCGATTTTGCGCCAGAAATACTGGATTCTCTCCGCACGCAATTTGATTCGTTCGATAGTTCATAGATGTATTCCGTGTTTCAAACTTCGCCCGAAGTCAATCGCGCCCGAAATGGCCGATCATCGTCCTTGTCGTGTTGTTCAGGCTGCTAAACCGTTCGTACACACGGGTACCGATTACGATGGCCCCTTCAGGGTAATAGTTTCTCGTGATCGTGGTATACTCTCCACGAAAGCTTATGTTTGTCTTTTTGTTTGTATGACGACTCGCGCCGTTCATATAGAATTAGCTGGTGATTTGAGCACGCCATGCTTCATGACTGCATTTAAAAGATTTTTGTCGCGTCGGGGTTCCGTATCTCGAATGTATTCGGACAGCGTTACGAATTACGTCGGATCTCGTCGTAACCTTTCCGAACTACATAATTTTTTGCGTTCCAAACACTTGACGTTTGAAGAGCTGAGCACCGTGCTCACTCAAGTCGAGGCCGTAATGAATACGCGTCCTCTTTGTAGAACCTTGTCTAGTGATCCCTCGGAGCCACTTGCACTGACTCCAGCGCACTTTTTGAATGTTACACCGTTAAAATACTTACCCGCTTTTGAAATAGAGGAAGATCGACTTCATCTTCTCTCGCGTCATGCCTTATTGGATAAACTCGTTCAATCGTTTTGGAAGCGTTGAAGGACAGACTATTTGCATACGCTACAGTCACGTCAGAAATGGAATACTCCATCGAATCCTATTACTGTCGGTACTGTCGTAGTTATTGTAACTGAAGATATGCCTCCATTACATTGGCCTCTTGGGGTAGTAGAAGAAATTTTCCCAGGGTCAAATGGGATAACTCGTATAGTTCGCGTTAAAACCGCAACTGGTTCGTACTTGCGACCAGTTATTCGTCTTTGTCCTTCGCCTAATCAAAAGTAACTTCAATAACAAATTTAGCTTGTTCGATTATTTCATACATTTTGGTGAAATTAATAATATACACAGCTAGTTAGTAAATAATAAGCAAGCAATTGCAATTACAATGAACAAAAATACACAGTTAGTGTATTATGGCCATAATCTATGTAATTCACAATTGCAACTGTTGCTTAAGTATTTACGTAATGTGCCAACTGGGAGTCTATCATATCTCTTTAAAGGAAAACTGTGGGAATATTTTTTTATTGTGGCAACAATATTATTTATTACATAGATTGCCTTCGTCGGTTGAAGCTGCGATAAATTTATCTAGCATAGCAAGAAAATTATTTTCATCTCTTTTAAAGCTATCTTATATTACAATGGTTTGCAATTGTTATTTTATGCAGCCAGCTTGTAAATCCTGATACATTTCTACTCTCTTCAGTATCTGATGTATTCATAGTTAACTTTCAGCGTCGCTCAATATTATAATACTAGTTGATGCCTACGTCGATAAGTAAAAGTTGAAAGTTTGTATGGAAATGTGGATGGTAGTTTGTTACTCTTTCACTCAAATACTATTGATTGGATTTAAATAAATCAGAAATATGTTTAAGGTAAACTAGGTGACTCGTTCCTGTGGGAACCAGGAATGTAAAACCTTCAAAGTAAAAACAATGTCAAAAAGACAACTACGTTATTTTTTCTATGTTGCATCGCTGATATACATTTGTTTTTAATTAATTAGTTGTCGACACTCCCCCTTTCCCTTTATTCCATTTCTCTTTTGCACCTACCTTGTCTCGCATAAAGGAGGAGCAAGACAGCTGTATTACGCGCGCAAGTACCTAAGCTCGCGCCGCTAGCCTCACGGGCAGCGACCTCGATTGAAGGGTGGCAGTCTGTCCTACACCACGCGCGCACGCCCGCACCAACTATCGCAATAATTGTATTTTCCATGGAAAAATAGTGTTTTCGTGCAAGGAAACCAGGAATTTAAGTCCAGGGACGCCCCCGGCAGCCTCCACCTCAGCATCTCGCAGCAAGCAGCAAGGTAGTGTGCCCATTCCTGCTTTTCCATTTCTTTTTCCGTCGACAATCGCGTGTAAATTTCATTTTTGTCTTTCCCCGCAAATACAGTCCACTTTGAATTTATTTATATCGCCCGCTCAACCATTTTCTGGTCCTAACGATCCGGATTTTGATCCACTCGCTTTAGTAGTTTGCCAATAGAAACGCAATAGTTTTTATTCCACCACGGAATAAATGCATAGGTATAGGTTATAGTTTTATTCCACCACGGAATAAACGCATAGGTATAGGTTATAGTTTTTACTCCATTCGGAATAAACGCATAGGTATAGGTTATAGTTTTTATTCCACCACGAAATTAACGCATAGGTATAGGTTATAGTTTTACTCCATTCGGAATAAACGCATAGATAATAGTTTTATTCCATTAGGAATAAACGCATACTTACCTCCTTTTTTTCGTATAGGTAGGTACTAAATAGTTGGTAATTTCGACTGCACCGCATAGTAATAGGTAGACCACACGAGCAGGTACCTAGGCCCGCGCGCGCAAGTACCTACGCTCGTTCGCGTCGCGTCTCGCTGCTTACCACCGCTGCCATTTTGATCGTTCGTTAGTTTGCACTGTAGGTAGCTATAGTTGTTTTGTTTTAACAATGCCTCCGAAAGAGATTCCGGATCAACAGTTAAAACTATTACACGCTAAGAAGGATAGCCTTTTTAAGCGTATGCAATTAATTTGTGAGATCGCAGATGAATCAGTAATAGAATAGTTTTTATCCTCGATCGAAACCGTAGATACTTTGCGCTTAGATTTCGAAAATGTTCTCGATAAAATTAACTTGCTTGAATTAAAATTAAATCCCGATTTCTTATTAAGTTATGACGCCATGTCATCTTTCGAAGGTTTAATTTGTCGCATAAAACGTGTCGCTAAGTCATTGCAAGCGCCCGAGCCCATAGTAGTCACCGATTCGAAACCCGGGCCAGCCGGTTTTGATTTGCTGAAACGGGACCGACCTAAATTACCACCCATACAAACACCCGAATTTGATGGCGATATTAAAAATTGGCCTTTGTTTTTCGCTAGTTTCGAAAATACGATCCATGATAATAATTCGTTATCGGATTACGAAAAATTACATTACTTAGTTAGTAAACTAACCGGGAAAGCAAAAACCATTTACGCCGGTATAACGCTTTGCGCCGAAAATTATAGTTTGATTTTGAATACTTTGAAGGTCAAATATGAAGACAAACGCTTAGTAACAACCGCTTATTTGGATCAAATATTTAATTTGAAAAATAGCTCATCGTGTACTGAACACGACTTAGAAAAAAACTTAGATATTTTTGCATCAGCTGTTCGCGCCCTAAAGAATGTCAAGGTCAATGACCTCTGCGACTTTTTATTTTTGTATATCGGTCTAAAGAAATTAGATTCCGAAACCGTTCGCTTATTTAAAATGAATAGACGTGGCCATCAAATACCTAAGTTTGACGATTTAGAAACTTTCGTTCGTCAACATATTCGAATTTTGCAACGAACTTCGTTAAATCACGGAGTAGCGAAAAATAGTCCTACTAATCGCAGTAAGCCCACGAAGTCCACGCAGTCTTTTGTTAATTTTGAACCTACAACTTCGCAATCGCAAGTGTTGCATTCGAAAAATTGTTCTTTGTGTCAAGGTCACCATGACCAACTTTATAAATGTTCGGAGTTCAATAAACTCACTCCAAGCGATCGCTATAAATTTGTTCGTTCTAGTAATTTATGTATCAATTGTCTCAGTAAGAAACATCGTGTTTCATTCTGTATTTCGAATAATTTTTGTCGCAAGTGTAATGGTAAACACCATTCATTATTACACTTCGAAAACAATAACGCCATGTCCGGTAGTTCGCCCGTCGATTCCAGCTGCGCGAACTCAGTGCCTAACCGTCCGTCCGCTGTGACGTCACAGCCGCCCGCGCCGTTGAGTCGCGGCTTGGAGCGCACTCGCGTGGTTTCGTCCCCGTCCACGCCTAGCGACGGCGGCGCCACTGCCGCGCGCGTCCAGCCGAACGATGTCGCTTTGTTGCTTGCTATCAAATTTGCACACAAGCCCTACTACGGTACTTCTGGCAACCGCTCGAGTTGTTGTTTACGATTCGCATGGTAGGGGACATAGTGTTCGCGCACTTTTAGATAGTGCTTCTCAAAGTAATTTTTTTAGTAAAAATTGTTGTAGTCGTCTTGGTTTGCATATAAATAACCGCCCCGCCTGTAATGTTGTGAAAGGAATTGGGGGTTCCACTAAAGCCCTTCAAGGTTCTGTAGGGATTAAATTCCACTCGCGTTTTGATTTTGTTGTTAGTTTTTCGATGGATTCGCTAGTCGTCGATAAGGTTACCAAACTTTTACCGACTGTCGCAGTCAATACCTCATTATTGACTAATTTTAGAGATTTGCCGTTGGCCGATAATACTTACGCCGTTCCAGGAGATATTGATTTGTTAGTTGGCGCTTCGACTTTCCCGCACCTCCTGTCGCAGCGTAAGGTTCAAGGTCACGCATCGACCCCGCGCCGCTCGCCTTAGAGACTGTTCTTGGGTTTGTTATTGTTGGTTCCGCACCCGCTTGTTTTGATTGTAACTCGACAGTGTCATATTGTTGCGCCGTCGAGCCGCTGGACTCCGCTGTCCGTAAATTCTGGGAGATAGAAGAGGTGAACGTCCCTCCTACTGTCAGCCCGGATGATAAACTTTGTGAAGAGTTTTATAGTCGCACGACTACTCGCGATAGTGATGGTCGTTATGTTGTCGCACTCCCCTTTAAGGGTGATGTTAATTCGCTTGGAGATTCGTTTCAGTCAGCTGAAAAACGCTTCTTTTGTTTAGAACGGTAAATGCAGACATCTCCAAAGTTGAAGGAGGCTTACGATAGCGTAATAGTAGAATGTTTGGATAAAGGTTTCATTTCACCCGCGCCTCCCGAAACCGAAGAGACGAAGCACGCTCCTTCGTATACCATACCGCACCATGGAGTTGTCCGCGAGAATAAACTAACCACCAAGTTGTGCGTTGTTTTAGATGGCAGCGCCAAAACCAGTTCGAATGTTTCGGTAAACGATATTTTGCACAGTGGTCAAAATCTCCAAGGTAATTTGTTCGAAATTATAGTTAACTTTCGCTTATTCGCTGTCGCGCTTTCAGCCGACATTAGACAAATGTTTCTTTGTATTGGTGTTCGCGAATCAGATCGCCGATTTCAACGCATTAATATAGATAGAATTTTCGCATTCTCGGACTCGACCGGCGCTTTGTGTTGGACACATTCTTCGCCCCATCGTTGGGATACATTTGTCGCAAATAGGGTAGCCAAAATTCAGTCTGAATTGGCGCCGCAAAACTTTTATCACGTATCAGGTACGGACAACCCTGCCGATTGTTTGTCTCGTGGGTTAACACCTGCACAGATTTTGGATCATCCGTTGTGGTTCCATGGCTCTTCCTGGTGCCAAGCCCCACTTGATGAATGGCCTGTTAGCCCTTTCAACCCCGCTACTGTGTCCACGCCGCCAGAGGAAAAGAAAGCCTCTTTGGTTGCTACCGCGTGCTCGATAAGTCGCATATCTTAGAGTTGGCTAGCCGTGTTTCGTCGTGGTCGATTCTTAGACGTAGTATTGTTTTTATTTGTCGATTTTTGAAAATCCTTCCTCGTCGCGAGTATGTTACCGCCTTTGACTTAAACAAGGCTGAGTTAATCGTGCTTCGTGAACTTCAGAGATTTTATTTTTCGTCTGAAATTAGAAATTTGGAATTGAATAAGCCTTGTAGTCGTGCTTTTCAACATTTGAAACCTTTTTTGAAGGATGGCCTCATTCGAGTTGGTGGTCGTTTGAGCCAGTCCGCATTAGAGTACGATCAAATGCATCCTATAGTTCTCCCGCACAAGGATCATATCGTTGATCTTTTCGTTGAATATCACCATAGGGTGAATTGTCACGCTGGTCCAGATTTATTAATGTCGATTTTGCGCCAGAAATACTGGATTCTCTCCGCACGCAATTTGATTCGTTCGATAGTTCATAGATGTATTCCGTGTTTCAAACTTCGCCCGAAGTCAATCGCGCCCGAAATGGCCGATCATCGTCCTTGTCGTGTTGTTCAGGCTGCTAAACCGTTCGTACACACGGGTACCGATTACGATGGCCCCTTCAGGGTAATAGTTTCTCGTGATCGTGGTATACTCTCCACGAAAGCTTATGTTTGTCTTTTTGTTTGTATGACGACTCGCGCCGTTCATATAGAATTAGCTGGTGATTTGAGCACGCCATGCTTCATGACTGCATTTAAAAGATTTTTGTCGCGTCGGGGTTCCGTATCTCGAATGTATTCGGACAGCGTTACGAATTACGTCGGATCTCGTCGTAACCTTTCCGAACTACATAATTTTTTGCGTTCCAAACACTTGACGTTTGAAGAGCTGAGCACCGTGCTCACTCAAGTCGAGGCCGTAATGAATACGCGTCCTCTTTGTAGAACCTTGTCTAGTGATCCCTCGGAGCCACTTGCACTGACTCCAGCGCACTTTTTGAATGTTACACCGTTAAAATACTTACCCGCTTTTGAAATAGAGGAAGATCGACTTCATCTTCTCTCGCGTCATGCCTTATTGGATAAACTCGTTCAATCGTTTTGGAAGCGTTGAAGGACAGACTATTTGCATACGCTACAGTCACGTCAGAAATGGAATACTCCATCGAATCCTATTACTGTCGGTACTGTCGTAGTTATTGTAACTGAAGATATGCCTCCATTACATTGGCCTCTTGGGGTAGTAGAAGAAATTTTCCCAGGGTCAAATGGGATAACTCGTATAGTTCGCGTTAAAACCGCAACTGGTTCGTACTTGCGACCAGTTATTCGTCTTTGTCCTTTGCCTAATCAAAAGTAACTTCAATAACAAATTTAGCTTGTTCGATTAGGTTTAGTTTAGTTTAGTTCGATAGCATTTTGTTTAGTTAGTAGCTAAAGCTTAGTGGCAACTGTATAGTCAGTTGTTCCTTTTTCGAAGGTAACCCTTCAAGCCGGGGGGAAATGGTTGCGCCGGCATGCGATAAAAGAGTAATCGCGTTATTTTTTCTATGTTGCATCGCTGATATACATTTGTTTTTAATTAATTAGTTGTTGACACTCCCCCCCTTTCCCTTTATTCCATTTCTCTTTCGCACCTACCTTGTCTCGCATAAAGTAGGAGCGAGACAGCTGTATTACGCGCGCAAGTACCTACGCTCGCGCCGCTTGCCTCACGGGCAGCGACCACGATTGAAGGCTGGCAGTCTGTCCTACACCACGCGCGCGCGCCCGCACCAACTATCGCAATAATTGTATTTTCCATGGATAAATAGTGTTTTCGTGCAAGGAATTCAAGTCTAGGGACGCCCCCGGCAGCCTCCACCTCAGCATCTCGCAGCAAGCAGCAAGGTAGTTTGCCCATTCCTGTTTTTTCATTTCTTTTTCTGTCGACAATCGCGTGTAAATTTTATTTTTGTCTTTCTCCGCAAATACAGTCCACTTTGAATTTATTTATCTCGCCCGCTCATCCAACAACATTAAAGACATTTAAAAACTTGTTTCATTTTTTTATATCATCTCATCATACATCCTCGGTGGCATAAGTGGTAGATACAATACTGGCGCTCAGAGGGTTTGATTTCCGGGTTGGAACAAATATTT
Source organism: Thumatha senex (assembly GCA_948477245.1). Lineage (NCBI taxonomy): Eukaryota > Metazoa > Arthropoda > Insecta > Lepidoptera > Erebidae > Thumatha > Thumatha senex. Next base: position 21,070,710 of record OX419738.1, on the reverse strand, counting down.
GTGTGATCCGCAAATGTTCGATATAGAGTTTGGATGTTTATTAAATGTGTTTAGAAATATATAAATAAGTATGTTTTCTAGACCCCATACCACAAGCTCTGTAAAGTGTCCAACAATTTATTAAAAGTAATAAAATCTCCTCAAATAAATTAAAAAATAACTTTGTTTTTAATGTCTTTATTTTTTTTTATAAAATGAATGGTTTCGTAGAGCCGTTATCTCACCATTGTTTGGTAAATGATTACTGAATTAAATAGCGTACGTGGAAGTCACACCAGATATGGATCTAGGTGCCAGTAATGGAGTGGACGTCTCTAAACTAAGTTGGAGCCTTATGGGCGGATTTAAAATTTAAAAGCAATTGATGTTGTTACTACTCCTTGGCACTGTCAATTTGACCACTGCAATGGGCTTACAACCACTATGACAAGAGATACAATAGAAGTGGTAAAGTATTTACGCGTACTACGCCTAACCCTTCAGGAAAAATATGGACAAATATACATATTAAATATAATGATTTGTATGATGGTGAAAAATTCCACTTATATTATAAAAGCTAAATTTTGTGATCGGTTAGATGAATTTGAATAAAATTTGGTGTTGAGGGAGCTGACACTCTGGACACAGCCGAAAGACATACTGTCGGTCGACGAAGCTGTCTAGACAGAGCAATCGTGCGGGGGACAAGGGACGAGACGCGGGAGGGTTTGTCCCGAGCTGCGAACAAAATGTTGTTAGTGGCTCGAGACAGTCTTTCAGGGCTGACGCATTCACGACCGATTGCTATGATTTTTGAATTTTTGTATTGATTTCTTTAATTCATGGGGTTTTTAATATTCTAAATACAAATTTCGTATAAGGGGTTTTTTAGTATGCTAAGTACGAATTTCGTGTTAATTTTGCAATCCAATATGGCCGCCGAGCCGTGGTTGTAAAATTTCATGTTGGGTATCATATAAGGGGTTTTTTGGTATGCAGAGGACGAATTTAGTGTTAATTTAGCAATCCAATATGGCCACCGCGCCGTGACTTTAAAATTTCATGCTGGGTATCGCATAAGATTATTATGGTGTGCGGAGCCACACATGTGGGATTATAAGTATACTCTATACTGTGTTATCCTGTGTTCAAGTTTTTGTCACAATTAATATTTAGAATAGAATAGAATAGAATAAACTTTATTGCACACAAATATAAAACACTCACATAAAGAGATTACAGTTTCATAAATGTACAAAGGGCGGCCTTATCTCTAAAGAGCAATCTCTTACAGGCAACCTTTGGATGGAGAAGTTGTCAAGGACCTTAAGGGAAATGGGTAGCAATTGGTGTTTTTAATAAAGAAAGACGATTAACTAATAATTATAATGTAGTTTACCTAAAAACTTACTAAGAACTTACATCACATACATACACAAAAATAAATATACATACATAAATAAATATACATACATAAATACATACACATACATAAATACATACACATACATAAATATATACACAAACATAAATAAATTCACATCCACACAAATATTATGCGTACATACTACGACGCCAAGTAGTGCTCTTTTATTCGTTTCTTAAAAATAGTCAACGACTGCGCTCGCCTTAAGTTTAAAGGTAGCCCATTCCACAACCGTACAGCCTGTAGAGTGAAGGATTTGTCGTAAAACGATGTGGAATGTCTAGGAACCTCTAATTCCAGTGACTCTGATGACCTTAAGGATCTTAAATGTGTGTCATTAAGAAACATAAATCGTTCTTTTAAATAAATGGGAGTAGTGGGATTGAAAAGGGTGCTGTAAGTTAAGTTAAGTTAATATTTAAACTTGTTCAAAGCGTAACCAATATTTTTTTGTTGAAAACAACAGTAGCATTAAGTCCAGTTAGTCAAAAACCGAAAATATTTATCATTAACTCATTTACTACTAATAATATACCTAATATACCCGACGAACTTCGTATCTCCATAGAATTTGGTTTATTTTTTCTTAGAGTGCTCATCGGGGCGGAGACAAATTGAACAAATTAATAATAATAATATTATACCCCTCGAGGACAGTCGTAATCCTTTATAGGATTAACGCAACCCTATGAGGGAATAGTAGATTCGCTTTTTGAGTCATCTACTTTCTGATATCAACAAAAAAATGTATCAGAAAGTTATTAAAAAGCTCACATTCGCAGGGCAGCTTGTGGCGAGCTGAATGTGCGTGGCTACACATCGGTCCCGATTCCTCAGAGTTGCCCTTCTGCACCGGTTAGCATTTAATAGGCTAACAGGTGAGCAGTGAGAGTGCTACTCCGCAAATCTCAACTTTGGCTTGCCTTAATTGGCCGGTCAGAGGGAGGGAGCCAGAGCTATATGCTCGGGGGTGGAAGTGTCATTTTCAAGGGCATAACTACGGGGAAGCCCGCTCCGGGCCTGTCCCGCGATGGTGAAACCGGCGCCGCACCGCTCGACACCCCAAGCCGCTCACACCGGTAAACAACCAAGGCAACCCTCCTGTCGCCTTACAGGCTTATCATGCCTATGGCGATTGTATATGGGGCCATCTAGTGAGTTGGCGAGTCACCGTCTGCCAAAATTAGGATAATCAGATATTAAAATGGCAGACGCCGTCTTTATCCATAGTTTATAATCACCTAGTTCATCAAACCCCCAACCCAATAGCCCATTTCTTAGTTAGCATATTTTACAATAGTTTAACTCCCATTGGAGGTGATCCATTATCGTTCTTCTACATAAGGCGGGCGTGGACTGTCTGTAGTGGGGGTCCCATTTCCTTTTAGATTAAAATTCTCAAAGGGCCTCTGCGTGTTGGATCAGTATGTCCCCATGTACGCCTACCAAAAACCCGGGTATCTTCATAAAAAAAAAGAAGATACCCGTGAAAAGAAGAAACATAATAATATGAGATCACACATGTCAGCTCACCCTTGTTTGAATTCCCAGTTCCCATCCCCAGCTTCCAGTTCCCATTTCTCATCCCTAGTTCTCATCGGCAATTCTCATTCCTGGTTCATGCTCCCATTCCCTTGATTTTTTTTATAATGACACGGTGGCCATTATGGATTGCGAAATTAACACGTAATTCGTGCTCAGCATATCAAAAAGCCCCTTATACGATACCCAACATGAAATTTTATAACCACGGCGCGGCGGCCATATTGGATTGCAAAATTAACACGAAATTCGTACTCAGCATACCAAAATACCCTTTATACAATACCCAACATGAAGTTTTATAAGAATAGTTCGGCGGCCATATTGATTGCAAGAAACCCCATAATTTTATATCTACTACGCGGCAGCTATTTCGTAAACGCTTACTCATAAAAAAAACTATCGATTCGACATGAAATGAACCTTATTTACTTCCGTGTGCAGCAATTGATGAAATCTCAGATCCTTTTTTTAAATCGGTATTTATATTATTGATTTATTATATATACATACTAGTTGACGCCCGCGGCTTCGCCCGTGTAGAGAAGTTTTCCCGTTCCCGTTTCCCATAAGAACTTGTTCCCGGGATAAAAAGTATATGTGTTATTCCGATGTATAAGCTATATTATTGTAAAGTTTCATTAAAATCTATTCAGTAGTTTTTACGTCAAAGAGTAACAAACATCTCTACAAACTTTCACATTTATAATATTATTAAGATTAAGATATTATATTATAATGTTGATAGTTGATTGCGAGTACGAGTTAATAAATAAATTATAAAATAACATCAGCCTTGTATACTTGTGACAACCCTACAAGCATCACTGTCTAGACGTTGTCGGCATTTTTGTCAACTTCAAAGGCGTAACGCTACTGATAGGTTTACTCTTTATACTGTGCTCTGGATTAAGACATGAGTTACTTTTTATACCAGTTTCCAGTGGGAAAATATTAGAGGACGCCCGCGGGCGTAACCGCAGGCGTCCTCTAATATTATATTACTAGGTGACCTCCGGCTTCGCCCGTGACATATTTTGAACTCTCGTCGCCCCTATTTAATTCCGTAGCTTATAAATTCTACATACATGCATAAAAATTTTTATGCATGTATGTAGAATTTATAAGCTATAGCCTTCCTCGATATATGAGCTATCTAACACAAAAAGATTTTTTTAAATCCAATCTGTAGTTTCTAGGATTAGCAAGTTTAACCAAACAAACAAATTCTTCAGCTGTATAATATTAGTATAGACTCCTGAAAATCTTTTGTTGTGTAGTCAACTTGTAAAAAGCACTTAGCCGCCTTGTAAACAACCAGATCATATTTTCATGAATGGAAGTAAACATCGGCAATTTTTCGTACAAACTCCCGTAGTTAGATCATGATTGATTGAACTATTACTACACCAGCGTGTGCATCAATCAGGATGTTGACACGGGTGATTGAAGACTGGACCGACACCAAAGTAATTTGCTACCTCATGCTATTTTATTTCACTTACAATTGTACAATCGTTTCTTTATATCAGTACTTGAATTATCGCCCTATCTTGTTGATATCATCATTCATAGACAGTTTTAACAAAAGATCTAATTTTCGATAAGGCTGACGTTTCTGTGAACTGTTATAATTCAAACTTGACTCATCGGATGACGGATATAAATATAAAAAAGATATATAGAAAGAAAAAATCTGATTATTGCTAAGAGTGACTTTTTTGGAAGTGATTAAAAAAGATACATAAAAAGAGAGAGACCAAAATGAGTTAATGGAAATATAGTATACACAAATAAATAAATAAAAAATAGTTTTACTGAACTGAAATTATATGTATAAATAACGACGTATTATATTGGTATACTGAACGCGATAAATGCAATGGGATTTTCATGTAGTTTACATCAATGGATAGTGTTTCAAGAAGAAGGGGAATGTGTATAGTTCCACTCGGGTGGAAAACTTCCAAACTACGAGTTAAACATTTCGAGATAAGACAAAATGTAATACAACTCGGGATTCAAACCCCAGACTTCAGCTTAATATGTTTAAGCACTTCGCCACCGAGACAGTTATCTTTAAAACTCATCTTTAGATGATAATACCTTAGGCACTGTAATTTCAAAAGAACTTTTGAAATTTTTATTGGAAATTTATCTAAAATATTGGATCAGAGCTTCTATTTTCCAATCGCATGTCATAACAATTATTAAAGACTATTTTCGATCATTCGCAAAAATCTTCGAATTCTTTATATTTCTTCCTATTATATATTTGTGAGTGTGTGTGTTTGTTACCTCTTTTCACGTGTAAACTGTAAAACCAATTGGGTAAAATTTGGTGCGGAGGTGGCTATTTTAGCCGGAAACAGCTTACTATGGAAAATGGGTTCATGAAAACTGCACCAAGCGCGTAAAGGCGTGGGCATCCTCTAGTTTAATTTACTGCACGCAATGACACCTGTTGAGTAACTCTAAAATACTTTTGAGGCTGACTACGATATGTAATACATAATATTAGACCTCTTTGTTATATTACAGTTCGTAATACCAACTTTTACTTTATCGACAGTGATACTAAATACAAAAAATGTAATTAATTTTCTTATAACACTTATGTAACATCAAATTTAGCGAGACGATAAATGATTATATTTGTTAATTACTATAATTAACGGCTACAAAACATTTTTACATAATTCAGTACGCATTTCACACTCTTTAGATACACGTGATATTCCTTCTGAAACTCTTAGGCACCTATTAATAACTATGCGAACAATATTAATATTCCTGACTGTGATTACAGCTGCACAATGCAGAGATTTTTACATAGGTATGTTTAAAAGAGGCGATTTTTTGGCTGCACAAGACAATGTTTACAAAGAGAGAAGGCCATACGGTCGTGTTGAAGCAGATTATGGGAGACTATTTAAATGCAAGGTAAGTTTAAATTTCTATTGCTACCAGCGCCTGTCGTATTCAGGTGCCATTTTTATATAGTAGAGAGAAACGTGTCAAAACCAAACAATTCTAAATATCGTTTCTTTGTCGAACAATAAAAAAATGTAAAATTGCCAACGCTCGTGTATACCTACTTCCTCTTGCAATCTCGGGTTTTTCAAACGGAGCGTAAATAGGCATATCAATGGATCGTCAACTTATGGACCGCTGTCATTGGTCTTCTGGACCTTGAGAATAGCTTTCAATTTGCTAGATGTCGCCTTGGCTACAATCAATTTTTTGTCTCCGAAGGGGCATATTATACGCCCAAATTTCACCGTGACCCACGAAACAGGTAGTGAGTCCTTTGCCATGTTGAAATCAAGCTCAGGTTGTGCCGATATGCTGTTGAAATTTTTTAAGCCGGTCATTAGGCAATCTACTTGGTTTAACAATTGCAATGTTACTGGCAACCGGGACCATTGACTTATCGTGTCTTCCAAAGCACGGACACGCTCGTAACTGGAAATGCTACATAGCGGTCAACCATCCGTGACCAGCCATAGCGAAAATTGCTTAACGCAGTGATCGTATCAGCAATGCTAATAAAAATTAGTGATTCCATCAAAAATATACCTTGTTTGGAAATATGTTTCTGAAAGTGCAGGTAAAATTTTAAAGATTGCGGTTAGATTTCAACCAAAGGCTTACTAATCACTTAGGGAAAAAACCACAATGGAGCATACTTGACAAATTTCAGGATCATGAGAGTTCCATTTGATAATAAACAGCTAAATGTATTACTACTATTGATGATAACACAATGACCTATTAGAAATAATGAAAGGGATACTAATATTTGAAATAATGATTTCAGATAACCTACTTCAGAGTTGTTGATAGACTTGGTAAGGGACCAGGGCCTGTAGTAAGAGTATTAAAAGGTGGTCTTCAAAAGAATTATATCGCTATACGCCTGAGATCTGGTTACAATTTGCCAATATCTGTCAATATTTATGTTGGTTGTCCGAATATAAATCTTAAAGATCGCATCCTGCCGATAAGACCTACGAAACCAACAAAACCAATGAAACCAACATCTGCGACAGGTAATAATATGCATAGAGAATGAACGAACGATTTATTATCAAATTCTCCCCTAAGTATAATCAAGGGACAAGGGAATCGACGGTTTTTCTTTTGTTTTTGGAACAGCCAACTTCAAATACTGACAGAGTTTAAATGGGACTGGAATTATGTTAATTTCATTTGCAGATTGATCAAAATATTGCAAAGTCATAAGTTTTTTCAAACATATAACATATAATGTATTGTGTGTTTGATAATTTCATGGTAGCCGATTTTCAGTAATGATTTTGTGACCACGAACTAAAGAAAATAAAAATGTAATAAAATATCTGCGTCTCGGTGGCGCAGTCGTAATGCAGTGGTTGAGGTATTGGGTTCGAACCAATCAAATATTTATATGGTTCGCAAATATTTGTTACGGGATTTGGAGTTTTTACTTGCAGAAACTGCGAAATTAAAGGGAGTGATATTAAATATCACCGCATGTTACAATTTATGGCATGTCAATAAAAAAACAATATTGATCGATAACTATTATTCCAAACTTTTGTTTTTTTTTTCATTCAAAAATAATTTAAAAAATATATAATTTTAAACAAATACCTAACTTGTTTACTATAAAATAATAATGTAAATTTGTTGTAACAGAAGCCGCAATAAGTGGATCAGAAAATTCAACTGAAGCGAGTCAAGCAGATACGAAAACTGGAGCTACTGGGACAGAGGGTAATGAAGCAACAACAGTTGCTGGTGGAGCAGCCACTAACGTTGAAGGTGCAACAACTGCTGGAAGTGAAGACGCTGCTGTTCCAACAACAGAGGCTCAAGCCGAATAGGTTTATAGATATTTTTCTGGCATGTACACATATTGTAACTATAAATTATTACATTTTATATAATGATAGATATTAACAAGCTAATATTATTAACGTCATATGTGTTTATTTATTCAGAATTTTTGAACATAGTTTCCACTTATTCAAAAGAATGAATTTAAATTTAAAAAAATTACAGTAACCACAAATAACTCTAGGAATCATTTTAGTGTAATATTCGGTTTAACCGAAATCATCTTTTATCAAAAAGACAAGTACAATTATCCCAACCATGATCCTCTGGATCAGCGATGCCAATAGTTTAAATGCCATCCTCAACCACATAATTTTGACGAAATTTTAACGTCTATTGTTGTTATTTGCAATAATCCCACCACCAATTACGTGGAGCCAAATACAACAGGTTTAATATGCGAGTACAGTATGGCTCTAAAAAGGCCTCTTTTTCTTATCTAGAGATTATAAATTACGATTACGTAGGAAGATCTATAAAATAGCATCTACTTAAAAAAATGGCACAATTTTATTTTATTTGAAACAGGACACAGCTACCTATCTACAAACTAGGTTATAGTTCCCAGTGCCAACTTGTAAATACAAAAGCGGATTTGGCGTCATCTTGTACCGAGAGTTGTAATGAAAAAGTTTTGTTCTCACCCGAGGGAACTCCAAAAGCTGTTAAGCTGTTAGCCTTCATGTTTGTTTCAGAGACAATTTCTAACTTTAGAAATTACTTATAATTAAGTGAATAAATGAAACCATTTTGATATTTCGCGTCTCTCTATCAAGTAAACAGTTTTAAGGGCGTCATATTTTCATAAAGTTGTGACCTTGAACATAAATCTTTGGAATTGTTAGCCGTCGAAAAAATATTTAAGTAATAAATAAAATACCGACTACATCTTTTAACTCCAGAAAAGTTTTAGATACCAATGATTAGTACTTATAACGCTACTGAGGTGGTAGACAAGGACAAGGCCTACGTGATCCAAAGAGGTTACAGTAGCCTATTGACATACGCTTTGCCAACCCTATACGTACGCTTTGCCAACCCCATAGTTGTGTTGAAACGAAAAGGAACTAGTTGTAGCTACCAGTTGTTGAAATCTTTCAAGCCGCACATTATGTCTCTGTCCTGGTTTTTATAATTTTACTAGCACCGAGTATTAACGGTTTAACGTGCCTTCCGAAGCACGGAAGCGCTCTTAAATAGAAATGCCACAAATGGTCACCTACCTTAAAACCGACCATAACATAAGATGCTTAACACAGTGATCGTTTACAGATAACATTTTTTTCCGTAAATAAACGAAATTGAAGTTATGAAAACTTAATTTCAATGTAAATTTCTGGTAATATGAAAAAAACAACATAACTGACTGATCTATCAACGAGGAACTTAGGTCCCTAAACAAATTTGAACTTATATTTATCTATCACGCCCCATCCCCGTAGGGGTGGTAGAAACATATTATATGCCCACTTTTCACTATGTTTATTCCTGTTCTATTAAATTTGAATTTATATTTGGTTTTTTGTATGTAAGCCCCAAGTAGACATATACACTATAATTAAATATGAACATTTTGCCGTGTATAAAAGTATAACAGGTGCTAGAAGTAAATATACAGACCTCCACCCACACATGGTATAAAGAAATACTTCTACCATAACCACTCAAATATAAAAATATATACTGACGTAGATTACCACAAATAACATTAGCAAGGATTTACTCAATATGGTAATAATAAGTTGTGTGTCATATAGTTCAATTACTAAAGTTTTAACGTCATGATGAGCTCATCGTGAGAATTTGGTGTACATTTCTACATCTCTATAGCTATTTTCAAATCATATTCAATCAATTTTCCCACCATCTATTGAATTGCTATTGTAAAATTTACATCGACTAAGAAAATAAACAAAATAAACTATTATATATACTAAGAGTAACTCGATATTCCCTTATTTGATGAATAGTGTTTCATTGCTTTATTCGCTATGGTGATGACCATTTTTATTGTTGTACTCATTTTATCCAACTTGTACGAAGTAACGTCAAAGAAGCGTGGTATACTAAGAAATTCTAAGCCCACGTCTATTAATAGCATAAATTTAAGACCTGAGGAAGTAAACAGGCTGAAGGCATTTCTGAAAACTATAGATCGGTTTAGTGATGGTTCTAAATCTAACCAAATATCGGACCCTGATGGATATTGTCAATCCTTTCATAATTGCCACGAATGTGTAAAAAGTATATGGTATCCATGTGGTTGGTGCCATGAGTATGGGTGTACAAATAACCCTAAGAAAAAATGTCCGTCTGCTGGAAAAGATGCACAAAAATCCAATGTAACTGGAGAGTTAAAGACTTGTCCACAATTATTGCATGAGGGACCGCTTTTAATTCCAACTGGAATTCCGAGGAATGTTCAAGTAAAAATATACGTCCCTGATCCCATAATTTACGAGAAAGAAATTGTATGTCTAGTTAAACTGAAACAAAAATTGACCCATCTTAAAGGATTAATTGTCGGTGATACAGTATACTGTTTTGAAGTTTTGTTAACATCTGATCGATTAGAATATGGTGACACAGAGACTGGTACTCTGAAGGTAATTTGGGGTGGTGCTCAACCTTATTCCAATGAAGTCCCACTTATAGTATATTCATGTGAATCTCTTGGCTTAGATTGTGAGTCTTGTAGATTGATTCCAACTGCTTATGAATGTGGATGGTGCGATACATCTAAGGCTTGCGTCATTGGAGAAAAATGTGCAAACGATGTAATGAAATGGACTCTAAATAGATTGACCTGTGAATCGTATGGTAAGAAATTATATTTTGTCTAATAATTGTAAAGATACCCTGGATACTTTTGGGTTCTATTGCACTGTTTTATGACTAATTGGCATTAATTTTTGTTTACTTCTTAAAATAAAATAGTTTAACATTTATGCACTATTATTCATTGTTGCAAATATTGAGGTCATTTAGGCTACAGATCTTTACTATTCTTAATCATTTTATTTACAAACATCGAACAATTAGAGTTGATAAATAGGCTAGACAATTACATTTAATTACCATTGTTACCTGATATGTCTCTTAAGCAGTCTGTTCTATAATATACATTGCGAAGTAAATATTTTACCTAATAGTAAGTATAACTTTTATTACACAATTTGAATTTGAATATTGCACTTGTATTGACTTAATATTTGTGTAGTACATTTTTTATTCTGTTTGCATTTCAGGAAAGCCATTTTTAACTATTTCGAAGTGATAGGTTTTTAAAATGACATGTTTCATCAAAGTGTTTTGGTTTCTATTGATTTGTATAAAGTTTACTAGTCATTATAATACAGATGCTAATATAGGTCAAATTTCAAATGTAAATATAGATCCAATCGAAAGTTTTTGTACATCGTTTAGTAGTTGTCAAGAATGTAAGTCTGGTAATTCACAGTGCGATTGGTGCCATGAAGTAGGTTGTACACGTCATCCAAACATACACTGTCCTCAAAAAGGTTTTCTCGACAAAACCTACAACAGACTTCCAAGTAAAAGATTTTGTAACGAAATTATAGCAAACGATCCTATATTTATTCCTGCCAATCTCAGGAGGTTCATCAAAATGAATTTGGAAATAGATGACCTGACATTGTATAAACGAAATATTATTTGTGAAATACACATAGAGGAGACAATAATCCGAGTTAAGGCTACAATAAATGACGGAATTTTATATTGTGATATGACAATTTTAAGAATAAACCGAAGTGTATCACTAGGATACATAAGATTACTTTGGGGAGGTGCAGACCCATACTCAAATTTGATATTGATAATCGTTTATAAATGCGAACAAATGGCGAGTGACTGTATAGACTGTCAAGTGTTGGATAGAGGATTCAATTGTGGGTGGTGCCAGGAAGTGTCAGCGTGCAGTTTACTAGAGGAATGTCCTAGACAATATGGACCATGGATAAATAAAAAAAGTTCATGTGACAAATTTCAGTTTGTGCCTTACTATAAGGACAAAAAGATAAGACCACAATTACAGGGTGTATGAATTCAATACCTACTACTTGTTACCGGAAAAATAAATAAAGAAAATAGTTTTGTTTTTACAAGTGAATATAGTCAAGTTCTACACCAGAAAATATATTTTGTTATTTTGAAGTAGCTCTTACGTTATTTTATTTATTTATATATTTTTTATTATAAGTTATATTATTTTAAGCGCCCGTGCCCCCGCGGACTTATTGTTCTGTAAACGATCACTGTGTTAAGCAACATTCGCTATAGGTGGTCCTTGGATGGGTAACCAATTTGTGGAAATTACATTTGTAGGCATGTTAAGCCGTTGGTCCCGGTTGCCAGTAAAATGTCAGTCATTAAGCCTGGTTGGAGGCCTTATGGACGTCTTGAAAATTTCAGGTCACCACAGCCTGCGCCTGTCCATTTCAACACGGCAATGGGCTTACTAACTGTTACGTAGGACAAAAATGCATACGGTGAAATGTGGGCATATAGTATGCCTCTGCCTACAATATGTATGTATGTGTGAATAATTTATAAGCGTTTAATTAAAATACATTCAAGGATAAAACAATACAAATTGATAAACGTACATAATGCTTATTTTACTCATACATTTTATTTTTCATGATCTACAATGAAATAAACGGTACTGAAGGATGTAGAAAACATATTACGTTATTTTTCTTCATAAACATGTTTGTGGTCAATTCCATAAAATTAGATGGCTCAGCCCTCGCCCTTGGGATACAGGGCCAACTCTTTGGGTCCCCTTTGTTTCTATACCCCGTAGGCGAGGACTCATGTCGATACAGTCATGTAATCAGATTGTAGGGTGATATTTTGTAAAACAAAGAACTCTACTTAAATCGTACTTTAACCGTAAGATTTAGGTATGGTTCTTTTAGAGAACACATTTCAATAGGTGCAAGGGGACCAACAGAATCTTAGGATATTCAAACGACGCCCCCTCTCCTACAAGCGGTGCATCTGTTGACCTAACAAGTGGTTGTAACGTTAAACGGCTGTTGCTCCCAGCGATTTTAAACATAAAACTCCGTTAACGTAATGTTCCTGTAACGTCTACAGAATTGGGTTCTTCAAAGGGGATCTTAGAAGGTTTATAAAGGGTCGGCAGCGCGAGTGCTGCACCTCTGGCGTTGCAAACGTCCATAGGCTACGGTGACCACTTTCCATCAGGTGGGCCGTACGCTTGTCTGCCACCTTAATGGTACAAAAAAAATGAAACCATAACTTCAGCAGCCAACCATAACTTCAAACCCAAATTCAGGTAGGGGTAGGGGTTTGAAGTAACTGGGAATATGTTACGGTGAAGAAGACACTAGGTAGACTATTTATTATTCGTGTGTGTGTGTGTGTATGTGCCACTTTAACTGTTTTTTTTTTAATTGTAAAAAAACTTGTAAGTAATTCATAAATGTAAAATTGTAAAAATCCTTTACACGGGACGTTATCAAGATTTGTAAATTTAAAAATCTTGATTACCTCGCGTCTAACGGATTTACATTTACAAGTAAAAATAAGGGTTTATAGTTAATTTAACAAAAATGTTATAGTATTTACTTATAATTTATTGTTAATTAGCCACGGTTTTATATCCGAAGGGCGGCAGAGGCATCTCGTGAGCGCTCGTGGCCCCGCGGACTTAGTGTTCTTTAAACGATTACTGAGTTACGCAACTTTCACTATGGCTGGTCCTCGGATGGTTGACCACTTTGTGGCATTTACATTTGCTAGTGTTTCCGTGCTTAGGAAGGTACGTTAAGCCGTTGGTCCCGGTTGCCAGTAACATGGCAGTCGTTAAGTCAATTTGAAGGCCTTATGGGCGGCATGAAAAATTTCAACAGCAGGTAGCCACAACCTGCGTCTGTCTATTTCACCTGTCTATTTCACCACGGCAATTAGCACACAATTAGCACCTATTACATGGGACAGGAATACACATGGTAAAAAGAGGGCATACAATATGTATGCCTCTGCCACCCCTTCAGGGATAAGGCGTGATAGATAAATAAATTACATACATACATACATATTATCACGTCTGTTTCCCATCGGGGTAAGCAGAGACTATGGCTTTCTACTTGCGACGATCCTGCATACAGCTTTCGCTTCTTCAACTTTCATGAGTGTTTTCATACACGCTCGCCGGTTAAGGGTACTCTTGACCTGGCCTTTTTCCAAAAGATCGTCGATTTGATTGACATAGGTATGCCGAGGTCGACCCCTACCAGTTTGCCCATTCACTCTCGCCACATATATCTGCTTCGTCAGTCTATTTTCATCCATCCACTCCACGTGTCCGAACCATCTAACCATCCCTTTTTCTATCTTAGTCACTACATCTTCTGTCATACCGCAATGTTCCCTCATCACGCTGTTCCTTTCTTTATCCATCAATTTCACTCCAGCTATACTTTGCAGACTTCTCATTTCCACAGCATTTATTTAACTTTTATGCGTCTTCTGCCATACCCAACTTTCACTGCCATACATAAGTGTGGGGACCAGCACTCCTCTATGTACAGCCAGTCTTGCCTTCTTAGAAACGTTCTGACTGCTCATAAAGGTGTACATGGCTCCATTTACTTTATTTCCTGCCAAAACTCTTCACTCAATGTTATAGTCACACTTTCCATCTCTCGTAAATTTTGTACCCAGATATACAAACTCTTTCACTTGTTCTACTGTTTCTCCTTCCACAAGAATTGAGCAATCTGTCATACTTACCTCTCTTTCAAAAACCATTACTTTCGACTTGTTTACATTCACTTTCATTCCTTTGCTTTTAACGAATCTTGCATAATGTTTACCATCAACTGCAACTCCTCCGCCGATGATGCTAGTATTACCTGATCATCGGCGTATAGGAGGCAGTTGATCAATTTTTATACCATACGTACTCTCTTGCAGTTCTTTCAGGCAGCTGTCCATGTATACGTTAAACAGCAACGGCGACGCTACACAACCCTGTATCACACCTTTTTCAATGTGAAAAAAGTCTGTGCAAGCTCCGTTGATCCTGACACAAGCACTGGAGCCCTCATAGAGAGATTTCAGTGCTCGCATCAAGTGGCTGCTTTACTCCATACCTGGCCAGTATTGACCACAGTTCATTCCTCACCACTCTATCAAAGGCCTTTTCCAAGTCTACAAATACGCAATAGACTTTTTGACTTTTCGCCAATAGCTTTTCTGCTACGCATCGTTAGGAAAAGACCTGATCCAAGCATCCTCTTCCTTTCATAAATCCTGCTTGTACATCCCACATTTTTCCTTCTGTTTCATTCATCACTCTTTTTATCAAAATTTTTGCAAACAATTTGCCGACGATGCTGAGCAAGCTTATGCCGCGGTAGTTTTTGCACTCTTGCTGTGACCTTTTTCCCTTATGAAGCGGCACGATGACAGCCTTACACCAATCTTTTGGTACGCTGCCTTTCCTCCAACAAATGTGGAAAAGGCAGTACAGCTGGCAAGCTACCACGCCTAGTCCCGCTTTCAGCATCTCGACAGAGATCCTATCAAGTCCCGCGGCCTTTCCCAATTTCATGCTATTCAATGTTTCCACTCTTTATTCCATACTTATGACTTCTTCCTTGCCAATTTCATTTATTTCCCAGAAACTAGTATGATATGTAAGTAGCATATCCTCGTTTTCAAACAAGCTTTCAAAATATTGCTTCCATCTTTTTAACACACATTCTTCTCCTTTCACAAGACTAGATAAATTAATTCATCAAAGGGCTCTAAACAAAATAAAAGGCCTAAGTAATATTTTTCTCAAACTGAAGACTTACAAAGCTGGTGGTCATTAAATGAATGTAATGTATTACTAAGCTTTTTTTCCTTTAAAATTCCAATATCGACAACATTAATTCCGCCACAGATGCAATATGTCTTCTGGAACTTTCTAATTTACAAAAACCCCTCGTAAATCTGAAGGAGCTTTGTTTGAAATTTTTAAAATATTATCTCTGGTAAGACCCGGAGGGTACTTTTATGCTATTGATTTTATTTAAGGGTTGAATAATTTACTTTGTCTTTAAACTTAGACCTATTTATATCTTGTATGGTAGATATTACTTCATTTATTCACTTCACATTTTCTTGCATCGGAAGGCACTTTTAGCCATTGGTCCCGATTGCCAGTAATATGGCCAGTCGTTAAACCAAGTTGAAGGCTTGAAACATTTCGACAGCAGGTATAGTCACAACCTGTGTCTGTCTATTTCAACACGGCAATGGGCTCACCACCTTTTGCGTGGGACAGGAATGCTCATGGTGAAATATTGGCGTATAATATGCCTCTGCCACCCCTTTGGGGATAAGGCGTATTGATTACACATTATATTCTTATGAACACTTGCCATGCGCCAAGTCTCAGTCATAGAAATATTCAAATGATACACTTAATCGAAAATGAATTCAGGCAATTATTTGTCAATGTCGTTGTGCGTAATCATCGCGAACATATAATTTTTTAAATTATATTAATTTAGAAAGGAGGTCATAAGTGATAACCACAAATTACTTCATTTATCTTTTAGAAATAAGCTGTTATTGACTACAAAGTAAATTAATTTACCTAATAACTATATTTATATATATAATTACATTGGGTGTAAGGGGCCCCACCAAGATCTTCTTATTACCCACCTGCTAAGTGCCTACGCGCCACAGGCCGGTTGTAGCGACGCCGATAAGATGTCGTTTTGGGGTCAACTCGAGGGAGTGCTTCGGAGCATTCCGTTGTCACAGGGAATCGTTTTGGGCGGCGACCTAAACGGTCATGTGGGTGAGAGGTGTGAGGAGTTTGAGCGTGTTCATGGTGGTTTTGGATACGACACCCGCAACGCTGAAGGAGAAACTATCCTCAGAACGTGTGCGGCTGCCGATCTGGCCATTGTGAACACGTATTTCAAAAAGAAATCCGAACATCTCATCACCTACAAAAGCGGGAGGCGTACAACTCAGATCGATTTCCTACTCACTAGGCGACACAGCATCGGCAAGGTGGCCAATTGCAAGGTCATACCCGGTGAGAGTCTTACTGCACAACACCGTCTCCTTGTCATGGGCCTCTGCGTGAAGCCCAAAGGCAAACGCATCGACCGGTGCCAGCGCCGCATCAGATGGTGGCTGCTTGATGAAACTAGGTCCCAGGAGTTCGTCTCAGCTGTCGGTGACAAGTGCACCGACACTGAAGGCGAACCAGTTCAAGATTGCTGGGACAAAGTTCAGGCGGCCATCCTTGAAGCGGCGAAGGTGGTGCTCGGTGAGTCTAAGGGTGGACGCAAATGTGACAAGGAAACTTGGTGGTGGAACGACGCAGTCCAGAGGGAGACTAGGGAGAAGAAAGCCCTCTTTAAAAAGTGGCAAGCGACCGGATCTCCTGAAGACCGCGACGCGTACAGGGCTGCCAAGCGCGCCACAAAGAGAGCTGTAGCCAGAGCCAGACGTGACCACTTACAACCTCTGTATGATAAGCTGGAATCGTCTGAGGGGCAGAAGCTCATCTATAAGCTGGCGCGCTCCAGGGTCAAAGCGGCACAGGATATATCCAAGTGTCGCTGTGTAAAAGACATTGAGGGCAACCTGTTAAGCGAAGACCTCGCGGTAAAGGAGAGATGGCGCTCGTACTTCCACGAGCTGCTTAATAAACAGCACAAAGAGGTGCAGCCTCCGGACCTCCCTCCGAATCAGGGACTAGTGCCACCGGTAACGCCTGGAGAAGTCCTGACTGCGCTTCGCCGTATGAAGAATCGGAAAGCTGTCGGGCCCGATGGAGTCCCCATCGAAGCCTGGAAGGCGATGGGTCCTCGCGGTGTGGGCATCTTAGTAAACCTTTTTAACCGCATACTCCTCAGCGGGCAGATCCCAAACCAATGGAGACTGAGTATTATTACTCCAGTCTTCAAAGGTAAGGGGCCAGTGCAGGAGTGCGGGAGCTACCGCGGTATTAAGGTGATGTCCCACACCATGAAGATCTTCGAGAGGATTATAGACTGTCGGATCCGGCAGGAGTGCACTCTCTCGGAGTGTCAATATGGGTTTCGCCCTGGTTATGGGACCACGGACCCTGTTTTTGCCCTGAGGGTTGTCGCAGAGAAATACAGGTCGAAGAACACGCCTCTGCACTGTTTGTTTCTAGACATGCAGAAGGCCTTCGACTGTGTTCCTCGTGCGATTATCTGGTGGGCACTGCGGTCCAAAGGGGTTCCAGAGGTCTATATTGACACTATCCGGGACATGTACTGTGACTCCGATTCAATGGTTCGGACTGCTGTTGGCGACACGAAACCCTTCCCCATCACCGTCGGTGTACACCAGGGTTCGGTCCTTAGTCCGCTTCTGTTCAGTGTAATATTAGACGAATTGTCGGACAGCATCAGAAACCCACATGAGCAGCCTCCATGGTTGCTCATGTATGCTGATGATATTGCGCTGGCAGACGCGGACAGGGGCAGATTGGTGCGACGTGTAAAGGCGTGGAAGGAGACGCTTGAGAACGGCGGTCTGAAACTAAATGTGGCGAAGACCGAGTGCTTGGCACTAAACTCGACAGATCCCACATCCGTCCGCATAGGCGGTGATTTAGTCGAGCGCACGGACCAGGTTAAATACCTGGGATCTGTTTTTCACACGTCCAGTGACATCGATTGCGATGTCAAGTCACGCATTGCTGCCGCGTGGGCCAAATGGCGGGAGATGACCAGTGTCATTTGTGACCCTAAAATGCCGATCCGGTTGAAGGGACAGGTCTACAAAACCATTATTAGATCTGTCCTTTTACATGGCAGTGAGGCGTGGCCGATATTGGAGCGACACAAGCAGGAGCTGCGTGTCACGGAAATGAAAATGCTGCGGTGGATGTGTGGGGTCACGCGGATGGACCGCGTGAGAAACTCTCGCATCCGCGGCAGCCTTCACGTCCGTGACATTGCAGACAAGTTGCAAGAGTGTCGCCTTCGTTGGTATGGCCACGTCTTGCGGCAACCGCCGGGCTACGTAGGTAACAAATGTCTGGCCATGTCAGCCCCGCCGGGTCCCGGTAAGAGGGGAAGATCCAAGAAGTGCTGGCTTGACGTCGTAAGGGATGACATGCGTGCCAATGGTCTCACTACAGGGGATGCCGAAGACCGTGCGAAGTGGAGGAGAAAATGTAGGAAAGCGGACCCCGGGCGTCGCGAGACGCAACTGGGACAGACGCTCGGATGATGATGATGATATATAATTATATACTACACTAGCATATACCCGCGGCTACGCTCGCGTGGCTTTTTTGTATATGATTAACATTAACTTCAAAATTTGTAAAAAAAAATATTTATACTTATTTCCTTTGGCAATATGGACGATAAATTTTTAATAAAATGGAAAAAGACAATTCGATTCGAGACAGGGATTGAACCTGTGACCTTTGCCTAACCAGGGCAATGTTCTAGCCACCTGAACTACCCGAACCGTATCGAATCAAGTTGAAATTCTTCACCATATTTTTAAATCGTCATTTTAAGAGTATGACCAGAGCCATCTATCGAGCTAATGCACAACTCGATACCAATGAACATTGTTACAACTATTTTTAAACATTGATGCAATGGACTACACTCAGTATATTGATAAATTTTTAAAGCAATTATTTAGCTAATTTTCTCATAAATTTTTAATAAAGTGGAAAAAGACAATTCGATTCGAGACAGGGATTGAACCTATGACCCTTGTGTAACCAGTGCAATATTCTAGCCACCTGAACTACCCGAACCGTATCGAATCAAGTTGAAATTCTCCACCATATTTTTAAATCGTTATTTTAAGAGTATGACCAGAGCCATCTATCGAGCTAATGAACAACTAGATACCAATGAACAGTGTTACAACTATTTTTAAACATTGATGCACTGGACTCCACTCAGTATATTGATAAATTTTTAAAGCACTTATTTTGCTAATTTTCTCATAAATTTTTAATCAAGTGGAAAAAGACAATTCGATTCGATATATATTACGACGTATAGCCCGCACTTCTTGGGTCTTCCTTACTTGGACCCGGCGGGGCACTGCACACGTTTACAAAGCACCGTTATCTAAACGGTGCTTTGTAAAACATCGTAAAAGAAGCACGTTACGGTAGTGAAACCTGGGTACATCAGCAGATGCATGAAAGTAAATTAAATGCTGTGGATATGAGATCACTTCGAAAATTGTGCGGCGTAACTTTGGCCGACCGAATACATAACGAAGTGATACGCAATATGGCAGGTTTGAATGAAAGTGTCAGTGTTAAGCTAGAAACAGGCGTGCTCCGTTGGTTTGGACACGTCCACTGAATGAGTGAGGAACGATTGACGAAAAATATATTTTGTGCGAAAGTCGAGGATAGAAGGAGTCAGGGTAGCCGAGACTTACATATGAAGACCAAGTGAGCAGATTAAGCAATCTTCAAAAAAAACGAAAATATCAAAAGTATTCAGATACCCAGATGTGTATAAAGCGATTGATGAATCTGCAAGAAGTGAAAGAAGTGTGCATGGAGGAAGCCTGGCGATATGTCCTCTTTGACTACCTCATCAGGGATACAGCGTGAAGATAGTTAATTAGTTAGTTTATTATCACTCACGCCTTTATTCTTGAAGGGCTAGAAAGATGTATCTATATGCCCACATTCCATTGAATGCATTTTTGTCCCACGTAAAAGGTTGTGAGTCTATAGCCGTGTTGAAATATACAGACGCAGGCTGTGGCTACCTGCTGTTTAATTTTTTTAACGGCTTTCAACTTGGCTTAATCTCTACCATAATGTGTTACTGGCAACCGGGACCAACGGCTTAACATGCCTTCCGAAGCACGGTAATGCTCGTAAATGGAAATACCACAAAGTTGTCACCCATTAATAACTTCCTTAAGCCATCGCTTAAGTTGCTTAACGCAGTGATTGTTACGATGTTTAAACCAAACTCCAAAATAAATTTGTAACATTTGCGTTTATCTGCAATCTATTATAATAGATACATAGAGTCATGACTGTTTATTCAAGGGGTATAAATCATAAGACAGTAACCATAATTTTAAATCTGTTGTACAGGTAGAGCCATATGCTTATTTGCCACGTCATTGGGAATAAAAATGTATAATTTAAAAGAGTATCTATTCGCTGGTTTTAATTCCTTTGGTTTATAGAACATAGCAATTGCCCCTGGCCTACCGACCTCCTGAGCTTTCCTGGGCACCTGTTATCAGGTGCTGCTGAAGCCGGCTTGAACCAAGTGAATGTCCCTTTTGTACAAATATATCACAGAAGTAAGCAGCAGTGTTGTAGTTAGAAACTGCAGATTACGCAGTCTTCACCTTTCCAAAGTTTTACCATGCTTAGGTTACTTTATGTCACTGATCTTTTACCCATGAATGACAGATACTTGTGCATAACTTTAAGCAAAATGTCTGCTGAAATGTGTTTCACTTTCTCTCAAAGTGGTCACTGCTTTAAAGTTGATACCTTAGTTTTATTTCGATGTGCGTAACTGACCTATCTAAAAGTAGACCGCGCCTTGTGTGTTTACCTTCAATGGGCAATATGAAAAATGGTGTCTTAATTAAAACCTAACTAACAAACCAAAATACTTTGACCTGTCCTATGTATAGATGAAATATAGCGTAGTATTTAAGCTGGAAAATTAACCTCAATATTCTTTTAGCAGAGTTGTGATCAACCGTCTGGATTTTGCTCCCACCCCGAACAACAAACAAACAAACAAACAGACACGAAAAAAATAAATCACAGTTTCGGACCCAGAATCCCTTAAGTAGTCGATTACAATATATGTTTTTAATTTATTTTAAATGTACGTCACAGCTAATTTTACAATTTTATAATAGTATAGATAGATATAATAACTATGTCAATCTTCAAAGTATCCTAGCCTATCAGCAGACAGTATATCGAATATACGGTCGTACATAATCAAAGTTCCAACACGACACATTAACTACTTGCTCCGTTAACCGCACATAGTATATTGGCTATGTACTTGTGGCTTTCAAAGTTTCTTGTTGTCTCATTATGAAATAACAGATAGTGCTAAATATGCAAAATAGTTGTGAGTACTACTTTATCCACTTATGTCCGTGACATCAGGATCATAATGAGATACCGCACGGTACTTTGAAGCAACCAGTTTTCCATTAGGGACACCTCCAAGATACCAGAAAATTGTAGCACTTACCTGTCACGTAAGGAGCCACTAAAGGGCTATCTCCATAATAAATCGAGTGGAATGAGATCAGGGGATCACGGAGAAGTGGAACGAATGACTTGGGCAACCTAAATGCAGGGTATGCAATAATTAAGGCGATAAGACCTTTATCCTAGCTGCACTCCAGATGGTACAGGCGGATGTCATTTTGTAAAAACATGCTTGTCCTATCAGGTTCTCTAAGGTTCATTACAGGTGAAAATGTCGGGACCTGTCTAAGACCTATATTGTTGATTTATAATGATTTAAATGTAATTTAATAATTATATATATTAATTATTCTATTCTATTTTATTGCTTTTTAATCTTTAAACACGAAGTCAGCAAATCGTTCTCCTGTTTGTATGTATTTGATAACCAGAAAGGACTCGACGCGTTAAACGCTTTCCAGGTAGATAAAAACAATGTTCCTAATCAACTAATCTACGCTAAATGTTTCCAATATAAAAATCACCATGTGTAGAAAATAAAAAACCAAAGGTATACTACATTGAACCTTTTAGCATAACGAGAACATAATAGGAATATTCGTAGGCCCAACACTTTCCTATCTGGCTGAAACAAAATCTAGTAAAGCAAGAAAATTGAACAGATGCTACAAATTCGAGTGCCTTTACCAGGTTACATTATATTGGGAAAGAAAACAATACAACGTCACTATAAAGTGTAGATAGGGCTTTGTATTTTAATAAATATATTTTTGTAAGAAAATATAAGGCTTTGCAGCAATAGGGTCCAATATAAAGGTGAAAGTACTCACAAACTTGCGCCTTTATAATATGTTTGTTTGTTACTTCTACCCGCTCAAACAGCACTTTCAATAAAATTTGATATGAAGGAAGCTGACCCTGGATTAATACATAGGCTATTATTTATTCTGGGAACAAGATTTTGTGAAAAACGGATACGCGAAACCTTCACCACGCAGTACTTCACTAGTACTAATATGCGAGTGTATGTTTTTTTTTTACTTTTCCACACTCAAACTGTTGCACCAGTTTGGATAAAACCTTATGAGGAAGTAACAGATATTCTGGATGTTTTAAATTCCGAAGCACGGAATTTAAAACATTTCCGTTCAACGGATTTCCGTGCTTCGGAAGGCACGTTAAGCCGTTGGTCCCGGTTGCCAGTAAAATGGCAGTCGTTAAGCCTGGTTGAAAGCCTTATAGGCGGCTTAAAAAATTTCAACAGCAGGTAGCCACAACCTGCGTCTGTCTATTTCAATACGGCAATGGGCTCACCACCTATTACGTGGGACAGGAATCCACACGGTGAAAAGTGGGCATATAATATGCCTCTGCCACCCCTTCGGGGATAAGGCGTGATGGATATTTATTTTATTTTTTTTAAATTCCAGTGACAGGTTGGGAAATTGGTACGTATAAACTTGTGGCGACCAGCGCCACCTAGCGTAAAGCTATCAAACTAAATCGATACTAAGAATCCTACATCGCGCTATGAGAGTTCTCGCGCTGAAGAAAGATATATACGACGGCCCAACATCAACCGCTGGGCCGCGGCCCGCCAGGCGTGATCACCTTGCCTGGTCCGGAGGATCCTCCCTTTTTGTCGGAGGAACATCTCCACCCGTTCCTGCACAGTGGTGACCCCGACGTGATTGGAAACAGCCTTCACGGAGCAGATCAACAGCATCATCGCCACCATCACAGCACTCCAGTATGACGGTAATTAAGTCTCAGCCAGCCAGCATCTTCGGCCTCATCAGGAATACCACTAGCTAGAAGCGACCGCTCAAGCCTGGTTACCTCATCGGCCACACCAGCGTCTAGGCACAGCACACTGCAACTACGGTCAATGTAAGAAGAGCACATCTCTCCCGTCTACGCAGCAGCCAGCCACTACGCAGCAACCACCCCGACTCACTGGAGTTACCTCACCGCGCACCGCAGCACTGCACTCAGCCCCGACTCACTCGGACTAGCAGCATTCGATTCCGACTCACTGGATTCAGCGGCATACGACTCCAACTCACTGGGATCAGCGGCATACAGTTCCGACTCACTGGGACTACACAATCTGGCACTGGCGCGATTTACAACAGACGAAGACACCAGACTCATACTCACAATCGACCTCCGGTCTCGGAGGGGAGTGATGTGGCGACCAGCGCCACCTAGCTTAAAGCTATCGAACTACATCAATACTAAGAATCCTACATCGCGCTATGAGAGTTCTCGCGCTGAAGAAAGATATATACGACAGCCCAACATCAACCGTTGGGCAGCCCGCCAGGTGTGATCACCTTGCCTGGTCGGAGGATCCTTTGTGTCCGAATACTTAACCACGCGGTTGTAGCCACGGCGTCCTTTAGTGTTTATAAATATAATATTACATCAACCGCATCCAATTTTCCTTATTCCAAAATCATCGAATACGCTGCATAAATGTCTGGACATTGATTTTCACAAAACTGGTTAAGTGAGTGTATTGCGTTCGAAAAATCGTTTGGTCTAAGTGGATAAGCACAAAGGATGTTAGGTAATCCCAAAACTCAATGCACACCATTACGTGTTTTAATTGACCGAGCCCACGCAATACGTGCGTCTCTATTTCCAGATTGCCAAAATTATTTTTGGGCGTGTGTTTATTCGTAAATGTTTAGTTTAATGAGTAAATTCGAGAGAAAATTTATTTTGTGTGGGTGTTGATTCATAAATGTTTGTTTTTTGTTTTTTGATTGAGATGAATATGTAAAACACACGCGGTAAAAAGTGGGCATATAATATGCATCTGCATCCCTTCGGGGATAAGGCCTGATAAACAAACAAAGAATATGAGGGCAAAAGTGAGGTGTAAGGGGCCTCACCAAGAACTTTTTTGTTTAGGTGTATATTCATAAATGTTTATTTTTGTTTTTTGATTAAGAAGAATGTGCGGGCAAAAGTGAGGTGTAAGGGGCCCTCCAAGATCTTTGGAGTCCAAGTGACCTCACCGGCTATTGGTGCACCTGCTTAATAATAACGGGCGAGACAACGACGAAGACGTTCTTACGGGGTTGGGTAGTCAGAAGGCGTCACTCCTAACTATGGTAAAAATCAAAAGTCAAACTATAGCTGTTTATACTGTTGATTGATGGCACTTGGTGGAAATTGCTACACATTTTGAAAAAAAAATACTTGTACTTTTCCACAAAATTTTCTTTTTAACCTGACAGGTTTCGCCTTACGGCATTTTCAGAGGTTGACTAAAAAAAACTATAGCTGCTCCGAGTAGCCAAATAAAAGTGGGTCCTATTCAAATCTAGTTAGGGTTTTGGAAACAAACTGGGAATACACTAATATAAAGAAAAATATTGAAGAAAAAGTGTGAAAAACGTCAATATCAGCTGATTTGAATCAAAGAAGATGTCCGCTCCAAGTCCAAAGACCGCTGTTTAAATCTACATTGTTTTTTTTTTTGTAATGCCTCTTATTTGAGCCACTTAGTAATATATACTAAGTGGCTTAAATAAGACCTTATTCGCAAAAAAATACACAGCAAGGGCGTCGACAGACCTCTTAAATTGCATCAAACATTCATAGGTTATAGCAACGAATTTCAATCAGATGCGATTTATGTAGTATAGTAGTCTTCTGTCTAAATAGTATAAAAAGGATACTTTAGATGAAATTGTGTACACTCAGTAACTCATAAATACGCTAATATGTGTGTAAGCCCCAATGTTAGAATTTGTGAGTTACACAGCGTTGTTTAAGATACTTACTTATAACATGTACTTCATTGTAACGTGTAGAAAAGTGTACGAAATGAATTTGCAGCAAAAACAAAGTTTAAACCAAGGTTGTATTTTTGTCTAAAGGCTTACTAGACTCACGGTGCGATTGTTCTATGTAGCAGCGACACAAGAAAAGTGGATTACGGAGTATTACGAGTACCGTGACAGACTCCTTGGTACGCGCACTTGTGTATTTGCCTTGTGTTGCTTACATTTACGAACCTTATTTTTACGAACAACTTGAATTTATTTATTTGAAACTTGCTGTATCCCACGGCTTTGTCTGTGACATATTTTGAACCCACATGTTTAAGCTATACTATGACATTTATTATTACTGCTACCCTTGTGTGATAACATATACATAACCTATGTAAGCTCTGAATAATTTAAACTTAACATGGAAAAATAATGATTAAAATTTCAATAGTTCGTTATAAAATAAATATAATGTTTAAAAGTTCATTAGTTCCAGAGTTTATCAACTACAAACAAATCGTTTTATAGTAGTAGTTTAAATTTAAGTGTTTTTGGTGGAAGTACTGTGTATAGGAACTATGTGAGTTACTTAAAAAAGTGTCATGGTTGCTGGTACCTATAGCTAGAAGGGGGAAAAAGAAAGGGATAAAAGATTTATTCTAGTCTGTTCTCTGAGGAATTGTTTGATACGATGCTCACGGCTACTTTCTATTATCGCACCGCTCGCCACAAACAGGGTGTTCACACTGTTAAACTTCACACTTTACGTCCGAAGCACTCGCATACGGTAAGGCCCGATAAAAGTTTCTTCGACGATCGCTTAGATTGTAGAATAAAGTCCCTGGTTGGTTTTCTCTAACGTCTATAGAATGAGGTTATTCAAAGGGGGTATTAGAAGATTTTTACAGGGTCAGCAGCGTGATGCACTTTTGGTGGGGTGCCCTTTCGATCGCAAAATTTTTTTCAGCATAATGTAGTTGGCATAACAGTTTCAGCATAAAGTTTTCTCGCATAAATTATGATAAGCAGAGTGTTATAAACGCATAATGGTTTTATTGGCATAACTTAACTTAACTTACTCTAATTTTTTTTTCATAATTTTAATAAGCATAAATGTAAAGGGTATAATTGTTATACGCCTAAAGATAATTTATCATAAAATACAAAACGCATAATGGAGGTATGGATATCCGTTTAAATCATAAATGAATAATAATTAGACTAAGAATATTTATCCCTCGTTTTAATCTACCTACTATCTTTTTGTATTTTATATATATATTTTATATATAAGTGTTGAAATTTTGAACTTCACTATAGTGACTATCGACATTTTTAATCAGTGGGCATTTCAATCTTAGACAGTTCAAGCTTAGATATAAAAATAAAAATATGTACTCGTTAACATTATGGTATTCTATATGTATGGCTTGTAATCTTTATGCGAGAGCGAGTGATATGCCAATAAATGTTATGATTAGTAATCGTTATTGTAAAAAAAAATTATGCGTTAACATTTTATGCGGGTATATCATTATTATAAAAAAGT
This sequence comes from Thumatha senex, assembly GCA_948477245.1. Lineage (NCBI taxonomy): Eukaryota > Metazoa > Arthropoda > Insecta > Lepidoptera > Erebidae > Thumatha > Thumatha senex. The sequence continues at coordinate 21,043,300 of OX419738.1, read as the reverse complement.
TATGGGAAAATAAAGTATGCCTAATGATTTATTCTGTTTGAACGTTATGCGAAACGAAGAGTATGCCAAAAAACGTTATGCAGTTTTAAGTTATACCTCTAAAATGTATGCAACCCAATACGGACCCCTTTTGGTGTTGCAAACGTACGTAGACTACGGTGACCACTTTCCATCAGATGGGCCGTATGCTTGTCTTACTAACACTAACACTAGTACTTTTTAGTAACTGAAATTATTCTACAAACTAATGATCAAACATATTATGGATCCTCAAGAGTATACGCGCGATGCGTTCGCGCGACTTAAATACTTTGGCTAATATTGGTCAACGATCGACGAGAAGTAGGGACTGAATATTTTTATTGTTAGAGCCAGCTTACCATACCTTATCTTCCATACTGTTTACACTGTTGATTCATGGCACTTGGTGGAACTTGCTACACATCTTGAACTAAAACACTTGTACTGTTCCACTTACTTAAACCTGACCGGTTTCGAGTTACGGCATTTTCAAAGGTTAGCACATATTGTATGTATTTCGGATGTCATTGAGTACAATATGTTAAGTTACAACAACAATGATTTCACTGAGGGTAAACAAGGAAGTCATGATACCACTTAATAATTTTTCCCCTAAATTAGGGAGAATCTAAGAAATGAAGTTATAAATTTAAACATTAATTAATGTTCATCATCAATAAATAATGTCAATAAATTTAATTTAAAAAATAATAATAAAAAATAATGATAATAAAAATAGAAATATATGTCATGAGGTAATTACGTTTGTCAATACTATGTCAGAATATTAACTATTATAAATTACAATTTACATATGCCAATGCCATTTGAATTAAGATTAAAGAAATTTAAATATGTAGATGTCACCACTTTACTGTAATAAAGGTGAACGGTTTATATCTAACTGTTGATTTACCTTCCATACATATAGATTCGTGTTCTTACATACCTTCGGGTATGAGGCGTGATTTATAAAAAATATCTTACATACATTGAGTAAATCATCGCTGAAAATAAATTAACAAAAAGGATAGTGTAATGTGCACTAGTAATAAGATGACATACTATACATGAGGGGACCACTTGAGCAGATTGCTCAGAAACGAAAAAGTCAAAAGTACTTGGATACTCTGCAGGAAGCGAAGGAAGTATGCATGGATCGCGAGGCCTGGCGGGCTGTCCTCTCTGACTACCCCGTCAGGGATACAGCGTGAAGATAGTAACGTTCACGTCATAAATGGAAATTTTAATAATCCCGTCCTCAATTTCATTCATAGTCGTTTACGTGATACTCCAACAAAATTTTACGCTCCAATCGTAATTCTTTTTCGTAGATAATCTATAATACTTTTCGAGAGCGACACTGATCCCTGCCAAATACTCGTAAATCTGTTAGGCAATAAAAATTTTTGTTATACCCTCGTTCTAGGTGCTTCACTGCACCTGTCACACTTATATCTGTCTCACTCGCACGGTAATTTCACTTTATAAGGTTCACATAAATTTGATTCTAATTTGTTATCATAAATTTAGATAGGTATATTTATTTATTATAAGTAGCGGGTAGAAGGAGTAGGCCTACATATAAAGACCACGTGAGCAGATTGCTCAAAAACAGAAAAGTCAAAAGTACTCGGATACTCGGATGTGCATGTATGAAGCAATTCATGAATCTGCAGGAAGCGAATGAACTATGCATGGATCGCGAAGCCTGGCGACCTGTCATCTCTGACTACCCCGTCAGGGAAACAGCGTGAAGATAGTTAGTTAGTTTATATTTATTTGAGCATATATTTTATTTGGGTAACATTACCCTCCTTAGTAGGGAGGTAATGTTATAAGAGCATATGTATTTTCTATGTAATTATGTCCCTTTGTATACTATGGCATGGTCTACTGCCTAAAACTGATGGATTTCAAGTTACACAATTATAAGATGTCATTAAGTTTATCTCAATAAAATGTTCTCGTGAGCCTGATACCCTATCAGGCTCACGAGAACATTTTATTATTACCTACGTAAATTTTATATATGGCGTTAAATAAAAGCAGATATCAGTAAAATATTTGTACTTTCTTAGTCAATTTCAGTTATTAATGTGAAGATATTATGACGGTGTTCCGTACTCACATTTATCGATTGATTTGTAGTTTAGTGTAGTGACCCGCGAACGGAAGAAAATACATTTGATATGTTGTCGTTCTGAACAACTAGTAAAAGTTGACTGAAGGGTTATCAGAGTCTGGTGGGGAAATATCTCCTCCTCCTATCTTATTACTATCCATCTCTAAAGTAAAGTTCAGATTGCTCTCACCCCCACATTAGTATTGGTATCCACTAAAACGAATAACAGCACAGAAATGCTCGTAAATAGAAATGATCATTCATCTGGGTGTAAAAGACCCCATCAAAACTACCTCACTTGCTAGCGATATAACTGCTGATAAACGGACCAGGCAACTGTCTGGTCCATCTAGTCCATTTGTCATTGAGGTTGAGGTCAAATGGCAATTGCTCCCAACAATGTCATAAGATAGCTGCTTCCGGCAATCAAACAAAAGTGGACCAGGTTTCAAATCCATGTAGAGTGTGGAAGCAACTGGGAATATATTTAATATATGTCAAACAAATAACAAGTAACGCGCCCTTCAATATCGTAGCGAAGGAATCAGACGACTTCTAAACCTATTACGCAATAGCACCAAAACAGAAAGTGGTAGAAACTTTAAAATCTTCTATGTACGTATTCATGGTGTCTTGAATCGAATGCCGAAATGCTTGAACTATTTATCTCTATCTTCTATATGGATGCGTGAAGACGAACGGATGGAACAACATACGGACAGACTGAGTCATTTCAAGACCATTTATAAGACTTTCCTAAACTTTAAGTTTGAAGTCTAAAAGAAATTAATAGTCTAGATAGAAATTACATAGAGGGATAACAAGTCATTTGGTCGCTTCAAATGCAATCGGGTATAAATAATACTCGGATTGTAATGGTGACAGTGGATTTTTCCTATAAAAAATAGATTTAAAAAAAGGAATGAACAATGGCAGCGCCTAATACGGCATACAAGGATTGACGTAAAAATTTGGGGAGCAGAAGTTTATAACGACATCCTGACGGCAATTGTCTGCCGGTCGTTCACGAGTACGCGATTACTTGCTACCCTCATTTTATTTTTAGTAGATACTTTCGCCACGTAATAAGCTGCAGACTCACTATACTTTTCCATAGTAAGCTTTAATCTTGATTAATATATTTTTAGACTATACCAGAAATTTAATCAAATATTTTCAAATTTTGTATAACAGTTTTTGGTATCGAACTTTACCTTTATCGAAAACTACCTGAATCGTAGCATTAAAAGTAAGTTAAAATTTTAAGAAATGTCTCCTATAATTGTACTATTGAAATTCTAAGCACCTACCTACGCTCAGTACCTTAAATAAATAGACAATATTACAAGACGCTGTCTTACCCAAATTTAGCTTAATACAAGATTGTGAATGTGATGGGATTTATACATCTGATAAACATACATATTTACTTCTAATTACAATTTACATTATATGAAACACTTTCTCCTGTATCTTAGCGTATTTTTATTTACTTCCAAACCGTCGATTTGTAGTCCACTTTTATTTCACTACATTTGGCTTTTGATTTAGGAAATAGTTGAGAGCGAATGCCGTCTGACCTCCCAACCCCATAAGGGCGCCTGCGTGGTTAGTCTTGTCTTGGCCTCGTCTGTTAGTCAGCAGTTACACCGCAGGTTAGGGCGTTTGGGGCCCCGTGATCTTGGTAGTCCCTTTACGTTGACATAGGAAACACCCGATCTCTTTAACAATTATTTGAGGATCAAACAAATATTTGATGCGACAGTTGCAGCTACTGCTACTGCTAAACTGCGCCAGAGAGACATGATAAATTATTGTTCTCATGAAAAAATAGTATTTTATTCACAAATATTTTTATTTTGTTTACCAGTTTGTAGATGATTTTTGGTTATTTTTTTTTTAATGAAACGTGTTGAATATTTTTGTATAAAGCATGAATATTTGTATATTATGCTTTAAACGGATCCAGAGAATTCTACGAACTACCAGTTTTTACTCATTTTCAAAATTCCAACCCCCCGACTGCCATACTCGCTCTCTGGTACTCCAGACCATAGCGCGAGCACCGTCAAATTTTCTCACATTCGTAAGATCCATCAACTCATTCATCATCTCTTCCACTCCTCCCCTAACATTTCACACGGGTGGGGACGAACTGGTGTGCGTCGCCTCGGGGGCACGCCCTAACATAATTTGCCCTTTGTGGTGCTCGTGTTGTAATGTATGTTTACTTACGTTAAATCTTTTATTATTCATTCTCTCAAATTATTTGCATGGCCATTATCTGTGGCATTCCTAGGCCTTTATATTTCGACAGGTTTTATGTTCTCTTAATGTTTGTTAACCTTTTGTAATTTGTAATGTCAGTTAATGACAAGCCTATGTTTTATTTTTAATTTATTGCTAGAGCTGCCAGTAGGTTAGGTTGTATAGATATTAGACCTTGTTATAAATTTATATTCTTAAAATATGTTTAGAATTATTGTTTAAATTTAGAAATGTTTTGTAAAAGAAGGGAGCCGGGGCCGTCAAATCAGTCTAATTTTGGTGCTCGCCTGGTCAGGAGGTGCTGATGAATAGTGCTGAGTGAGAGGGTTGTGCCCTCTGAAATAATAAAGTGATTGTCTGCAGTGGCTTGTGACGCCGACGGCTGGTTACTTTCAGCCCTCTGCCTGTTTTGATTTACCGCGACATGCTTCTCCGAGGTCGGCGACGTGGAGGCCTGACTTGAGGCCCCCTTCTTAGCGACGTGGAGGCCTTACTTGAGGCCCCTTCCTGGCAACGTGGACGCCTACTCGAGGCCCCTTCTTAGCGACGTGTGCTGATAACCTGCTCTTTTAAAGAAACCTTCAAGACCTTCATTTACCCCCGGTTTCCCTGGCCTTATATTTATATTTTTAACATTTATTAAATTAACTTTACCTTAACCTTTTCCTTTTTTTTTCTTTTACTTTTCCTTTTAAGCCGAGACTCCTCCAGTCCTGGTGATAGTTATCTCCTAGACCTTACATTTTTCCCCTCCCGGAAAATTGTAACGTTACAGTGTTGAAGTAGAATTATGAGAGGAGAATGCCTTAACTGGCAGGGATGGCGACGAGCACGCTTCTACTCTTCATCCCCACGAACAGAGTACGGTATGACGAGTAATATAGGCCCACGACATCTCTGCTTCATTTTCTTGCTACTTGCCGTACTATACTTATATAAGCGTCTAGTGTATGGCCACGCGATAATATTTGAGTGGCAGATATTACAAACTGAAGTTTATATGAAGCACCTATCTGCCGTAGCTTTACACTATCATTCAAGAAAACTGGGCGTTATAATTTTGTATTTGTTGTGCATTTTGTTATTACAAAACACAATTGTTACGATTGATTGTTAATACAATGATTCTGTTTTAGATATATAATAATATTTCTTCCTTCTTCTTATGTTCAATGCAAAATTCAATTGAATATGTATTATGTTTTTAATAGCTTAAAATATATAATTTACCTGAACTACGTGATACTAAGATGTCCATTTATATAAATTGACTGAACGCTCAGACTTCCAAAAAAAAACTAATAAAAAGATACTGAAATTGATTCCAATTTTAACAATGTGATTTATATTTTATTTTCCATTTTTTATATTCATGAGTACGAAATATGATCTTTAAAAAAAAAATTTAAAATATGCACCCAGTATCGCGGCCTCAACAGTACTACCAGTATCAAAGGTAGGGGCTGTTTCATAAGAGAGCAATTATTGTTTTATTAATTTCTTAAAGAGCAAGAGGGTTACAAGGAGAGACGGTGCCTAATATACGCTCAAGATCTTCAAGTAGTTAATTGCAAACCGGAGGACGTCTACTTGCTATTAAACTTGACGTCAGCTGGCTTATTTCGAAATATTTTTATAAATTCCAATTTTGGTATTTATTTTATCTTCACACTGTATCCATGATGGGGTAGTCAGAGAGGACAGATCGCCAGGCTTCACGATCAATGCATACTTCTTTCGCTTCTTGCGGATTCATCAATCGCTTCATACACGCACGTCTGGGTATCCGAGTACTTTTGATATTTCCGTTTTTGAGCAATCTACTCAAAATTCAATTCATATGTAAGTCTCGGCCTACCCTGACTTCTTCTACCCTCTACTTTCGCACAATATATATTTTTCGTCAATCGTTCCTCTCTCATTCGTTGGACGTGTCCAAACCAACGGAGTACGCCCTTATCCAGCTTAACGTTGACACTTTTATTCAAACCTGCCATATTGCGTACCACTTCGTAACGTATTCGGTCGATTAAAGGTATTTATTTGTACTGTATATTTTTTCTTTTTACAGACGGGCACAGTGTCCACGTAATATCCGATTTCAGGCTTCAAGCGTCTGGCGACATAGATAGAGACGTTCATAGGTCAATTGTTGCCACTTTGTAAAAATGGCGTTAATTGACAGGCGGACATGTGACCCCAAAATGTTGGTTTAGCTGAAATGGTATGAAACTAGGAATATAAAACCAAATATTGCCACAATTCATTGAATTATCGTACCTTCTCCATCTACTATAATAATAATTTCAACCGGGACATTTTTTTATGTCATACAATAGCGAAATGTATGTGATGACATAACTGTTCGAATTCTTAACCGTATTTCGTATTTTTTGTACTAAATCGAATTTACAGAAATCTTGAAGCGCTCGTGGCCCCGCGGTCTCAGTGTTCGGTAAACGATCACTGAGGTACGCAACTTTCACTATGGCTGGTCCTCGGATGGGTGACCACTTTGTGGCATTTAAATTTGCGAGCGTTTCCGTGCTTCGGAAGGCACGTTAAGCCGTTGGTCCCGGTTGCCAGTAAAATGGCAGTCGTTAAGCCTGGTTGAAGGCCTTATAGGCGGCTTAAAAAATTTCAACAGCAGGTAGCCACAGCCTGCGTCTGTCTATTTCAACACGGCAATGGGCTCACCACCTATTACGTGGGACAGGAATCCACGCGGTGAAAAGTGGGCATATAATATGCCTCTGCCACCCCTTCGGGGATAAGGCGTGATGGATATTTATTTATTTATTTTATTTTACAGAAATCTATTCATAATATTTTTTATAATTTATCTAAATCAAAATTAATAAAGTTGATACTAAAAACATGGGGTCAGTGGGATTTTATAGATAGATCCGTCCTTACCGCAGTATTTTGTTCTGATTCTTTTTTCTATCCTTTTCTCCGATGCTCTGGTCTAATATATGGTGCTATGCACGAAGCTTTATGCTTAGCTACTGCATTGACCTAGTAATTATGAATGCATATATACTTATACAACAAACACCAAAATTATGTTCCGACCCGGTATTAGAACTGATGACTACATAGGATCAAGTGTTCCGTATGCTTGTCAGCCACCTCAGCGATATAAAAAGTTAATAAAATAAAATAAGATTTTCTCGAAGCCAATACCAGTAACTCGTTTTATTAATGAGTCAAGGATAAAGCGTAATGTGTAGAAACGGCCTGTTTCATTAAGACAATGGGTTTAAATTGCAGCGGTTAGATAGACGGACGGCGAGCGATTGTGGTGCGGTTGTGGTGCGTTTGATCGACAAAAGCGGTTGGCATGTCGTTTGTGTAGTTACGCAATGGTGGGCCGTGTAGTTTAATGTGTAATGTTCAAGTTACATAAATGATTTTTAGAAATCGATACAAGATATTTGCTCAATTTTCTTTTTTTTTTCTAATCTAAGTCTGAGTGCAAGTTATAAATATCGTGGGAATTGTTTTTACTCAGCGACGTCTATCCCAAAGTAAGCTACAATAAGCTTGTGTTATGGGATCTAGACGACTGATAAACATACTTATACAGGGTCATTTGTAAAACACCAGCAACCTGCAAGGAGTAAATAGCCAAGGTCATAACCAACAACGTTTGTTCTACCACTTTTGGCAATTCGTTACACAGCGAGTACTGTCGTACATTGAAACTTCGAGCTTCGTCATAGGTTTTCGCTCTTGGATTCGCTTAAAAGAACTCCTGGGTCTCTTTTCGTCACGTACTGCATGCTGCGAGGAACGATGGATGTGCGCGCATCAATGCGGTTGAAAAAGGTCAAGGTCAAAGGAGTTATGACCGGTCCACCCCCATCCCCTGTGATTTTCGTAAGTTGTGTATTTCAATTAGTACAATCATTTAAAGTAAAATAAGAATTTTTTTTTAATAAAGAAAAATCCAAGTCGAAAAACAATTTCTTAGAACAATGTTTTTATGATGTTAGCTACCTAGTCCTAGCAGGTTGCTGGTGTTTTACAAATGACCCTGTATAATTCTAATTACATACATATTAAATAGCTAGCGCCCTATGGTCGAACCAAGACGAGTTTGGATGAAATCAAGGCACTGCCGCTGGCTAGTTGTAAACTTATTATGACTCCATACAATTTCACGTAAACGCGATTCACTATTTTTCTTTTTCTTCTTCCAATCCCTACCTGGATTTGTAGTCGAATTTCCGCTTAGCTTTGGTTTCACTTATTATTTTTGCAATTGTTTTAACCCCGAGTCCGCCTGAGTCGTTGTCTCGTCCATTCATTAGATGAGGTCACTTGGTCCGCGGAGCTAAGTATTGGTCGGGCCCTCTACATCCCAACGTAAACGCACCCCACTGTGAGTCGCAGTAGGCTCCCGCTATAACACTAGGCACACTGACCCATTTAGAAACTCACTGATGCTTTAATACGAGTATTAATAAATATACTGTGAGGTGAGCCATGAATTTTTTTATAGGCTTGGTGGAATGCGTTGCCCAGATTGGCGACAATGCCTCATGAAATTAATATCGCAGCAGGATGTGTGTGTTTGTGTGCAAGTGTAATCCATTTACTTTACCGCAAAGAAGAGGCTTTATGCGTCGTTGAAGCTTCTCCATGAACGTCAATAGAACTCAACTCATCTCAGTGAAAAACTAAGTAGACTTTAAAAAAATTAGATAGAAGAAATTAATTTAAATACAGTTAATTATGAATCATTAATCGCTTTCGCCTATGACTGACACCTTCAGTCTCGGACAGACGTGCTAAACAGAGGCATAGTTAATTCTTGGCTAAGGAAATAACTTTCATCTGCCAACTGCAAGACTTAGAATAATGAACCCTCATATTTGTGTTCCAGATTAAGTACTAGCCCATGGTAGTGGGTAAAAAACATTACAAAATTCTTAAACATTTTTTTGTTATTCAACAGAAGAAACATTACCAAATTCTTATTTTATTAATTCAGTCAGGTTAATTTGAAATGGGGTTATAATATGGGGTTATTGTAGCAGTCTAGGGTATATGGATGAGAACTACAATGTCCTGAACGAGTACAATATCGCACGGCGTTAATGTAAAGTCCATATTGATTCCGCAATTAAAAAGCTAAATTTGTAAATTTCAACATTGTTAATCTTAGAGGAGGCGGTGGGTATGAACCTAACTTTTTAGAAGCCCCGCCGCCCTCAGTCAGTATAAGCGTGGATTTATCGCTACCGGCTGTGCTGAAGCAGATGACCGACAGCCATTGCTATTCCATCGCTGTCGCGTCACCTCGTAAGCCAATGAGGTCAGGGTGGCTGGGAAAGGAAGTGCGGGGACGATAGCGTGCCACCGCAAGCTTCCTCCCCGCCGCTTAAACGGGGGCGCTGTCAAAAGAAGTATGTGTGCTCCTCTAGTTGGGGGATTCGCCGCTCACCAATGGTCCTTGTCCTGGTCAACCTTCGGGAGAGACGTGACATGGGATGAATTGCTCTTTGTGGAAATGGGGGTTGCTCATCTTGGCCTCATTTTGGGGCGTCCCTTTGCTGAGTAGCCATGACGTAACCTCTGGTCAATTCTGCGGCACGATAAAGGCGAGACGACACGCCTTGGTAGTTTCGTCTGGTCCTCTTTGGGGCTTGGAGTCTGACATAAAGCGATCCTGCAATCCCCAAAGCAGGGTAGCAAATTGCCCAAATCTTTTTACCACAAGCAAAAATACAGAATTATAAAATAAGGTGCAGTTGGAAAATAAACGTTTTGTTTATTTTCCAACTCCACCTTATTTTCTTTTCTTTTTTTGCCTTAATTGCTCCTGCTTCATGTTCTGTTGTGAGGTCAGGTAGTCCTGACCTCACAACCTAAAGCAGGGACTCCGCTGATCTTAAAAAACACTAGCTGCTACATTAGGTTTAGCACCGTTGTTGAGACTGTTCTTAAAATTGTGTACAATAGTAGATTATGGTACAAGTGTGTAAAGTTGGTGATTACCGCTGAGGGTCTAAAGAGAGCCGAAGACAGTAATCAACAATACACACGTGTACCATACGATGTTTTTCAATACACTTATGAATAATATACTATATATCTAAATAAGACAAATGGATATTTTACCTTGGAGTTTTCAGGTAGTAAACTTTCTGTAAAGTTAAGGGCTTCACATCTTATATCGGGCGGTGTAGGTACTACATAAATCGTTTTCTTCGTAACTAGTACTTGTAGATATTTTAATTAATACATATATAACTTTAATTTCAACAGGGAAAACGAATTGTGAAACTTTTTGATACTGGCGGAAAAACAATTATTTAGATTTTTTTATGCGCGCGCATTGACCAAAGAGTGTAGAGTGAGTTTTCTTTTTTTTTTGTTAAAGTTTTTAAACAAAGTTTTAAACAGAGAGACAACAAAAGTTAAATTTGAGTGATAGTTTTGTTTATTATACACGTACATGATGACATTTTCTATTTAAATACGAAGTTGCATGAAATGAGCAAGCAATAGGTACGTATATTAATTTATTTGTTCTATTGAACGCGATATCGATTTTTTTTAAGAATATTGCGTCTTAACAAGTGCATTAAAGAAAAATCTATTATTCCACTACTGATATAATAACAATCAAAAAACCACAATTTGATAATAGGTATCATTATGTGCCTAATTGCGATGAGATAATAGCCATATTATGAGTAAGTGTATTGAAAAAAACATTGTCTTTAAACACGATTTCTTTATTAATTTATAGTTTCCTCTCCTGATTGGTTTATTTAACTAAACTGTTTACTCAAGCGTAAGAGAACAAATCCGAATCCAAATGCCTAAAGTATGGGGTTCTTTAAAAGGGGTCTAGCGCGAGTGCCGCACCCCTGGTGTAGCAAAGTTAAACGTCCAACATTCAAGGCCGTATGCTTGTTTATCACCTTAGTGGTATTTTAAAAACCCGCAAAGATCTGGTTTTGTAATGTCATTGCCTGAATTTTGTGTCTGGACCGTAGAAAATAGTTAATACTGTGTTAATATCATCCTGCCATAAGACCAGACACTGTCGTCAGTTAAAATATTACCTGAAAGTAATGTTATAATTGGAATTCGCTTTAAATATTGAATTATTTACTGTCCATTCCATGTTGATTATCGTGTTGAAATGGACAGACGCAGGTCGTGGCGACCTGCTGTTGAAATTTTTCAAGCCGCCTAAAAAAGGGCTTCAACTGGGCTTAACGACTGCCATTTTCCTGGCAAATGTGACCAACGGCTTAGTGTGCCTTTCGAAGTACGGAAACGCTCGCAAATGTAAATACCCATAAGTCAAATCCAAGAACCAGCCATAGCAAAATTGCTTAACGCAGTGATCGTTTACCGAACACTGAGTTAGCGGGCCACGAGCTCTTCATACTGCTGGTATTTATATAGGAGTATAATCTAATATACGTATATAATATTTGTATTTTATTCATCATAAGCGTGTGTCCTAATTGCGTCCCGCGACGCCCGGGGACCGCTTTCCTACATATACTCCTCCACTTCGCACGGTTGTCGATATCCCCTGTAGTAAGACCATTGTCACGCATGTCATCCCTTACGACGTCCAGCCAGCACTTCTTCGGTCTTCCCATCTTACCGGGACCTTCACCGGGACCGGGAATTCAAAGTATGTGACGGAGGAAGCCGGGGGGATCACCTAGTAACAAAATAAAATTCACAAATAATAACCTGATTAAATTCTGTAAGCAATCGGCATTAAAGAAGCACTTCAATGTTCCATTACTTCAATAAATACAAGACAGTGAAGGATTTCCAGGCTAGCTGTAATATTGTTATCTAAAACCAGAGAGATTGACCTGAATGCTCAATGAAAGCTAAGCTTTACATCTAACCCAGTCATTTTAGGCATTTTAAAACCCAATCTGCGGAATAATTCCTAGTGAGCTGAATTTTTGTACACACTTTTATTACGACGTTGTAATGAAGATGTGAAATATCGACATTAATATCGTGCCGGCTAAAAAAGTTATGAAGGTCAAAAGGTCACGAAAATCAGTTTTTTGCAAATATCTCGCGAACTATTGCTCGGAGGTCAATACCGCTCATTATAAAATTGTTTGTCGTGAAGTTATCTACAAAAAATGCCTTGTGCATTTTTCTGTAAAAATAACCGTTTTTGGAGTAGAGCGCTGAGAAACGACTAGAATGCACTCAAATGCGGCATTGTATACAAACATGTTTGTATGACAACTTATAACTACATTCAATGTAGTTTTCAAACACATGAGTACACACACACCTTTTTTTATTTTTTTTACAAATATAGTGGGATATTTTTTTTACACAGCGCTGTCTAGCCCAAAGTAAACTAATAGAAGCTTGTGGTATGGGTCTAGAGATACTTACATTGTGGATCACACAAATAATTGTTCCGACCCGGTAATCGAACACGGGTCCTCAACGCGGCAGTCGCATACACTGCCACTGCATCACCGAGGTAGTATCTATTGTTACACTGAAAAACGATTTTTTGAATCGAACGATTCAAAAAATAGTTTTGGTGCAGATTCTCTGCACTGTATGCATATTCTATGCACCTCTGAGTCATTAGAAAGGTGAGAGTATTCGATGCAAGAACGTAAAAAAATCTGTACTGGTTTTTTTACAGCTGACACTTCGGTGCGGCGGTTTAAAGAATAAATAAATATTGTGGGCCGTTTTGTTATACAACGCAGCCCAAAGTAAGCTTATCCACTACAACGTCCCAGTTTTTTGATCCCATGCTACAAGCTTACGTTACGAAGCTTGTAGCATGGGAACTAGACAACTGATAAACATACTTATATAGTTGTAAATATTACACATAAAAAAACCACACTTCGATTATTTGCGGTTTACACAAATATTTGTTACGGCCCGGAAAACCCACGGCTTCAGCGTGGCAGTCGTATACACTACCACTTACACCACCAATGCAGTTACAAGTACCACTGTACCTTATGCGGGATTACTAGTTTAGTCACGTATGAAACGTTGTTTTATTGCCTGTCTTTTAGACCAGGTTACACCAGCCGTGATCATTGCTTCGGCACTTGAATAGGTATTCAAGAAATTAGCTTGTGATGTGTATTAAACATGAGAGCTCTTTTTCCTGTAAAATAAATAGTCTTTAAAAATGTACTCACACACTCCTATTTTTTGTTTAAATACAGTTAAATACGAAAGCAATTTGATCTGAATTATTTTATTTTTTAAATAAATAAAATAAATATCCATCACGCCTTATCCCCGAAGGGGTGGCAGAGGCATATTATATGCCCACTTTTCACCGTGTGGATTCCTGTCCCACGTAATAGGTGGTGAGCCCATTGCCGTGTTGAAATCGACAGACGCAGGCTGTGACTACCTGCTGTTGAAATTTTTTAAGCCGCCTATAAGGCCTTCAACCAGGCTTAACGACTGCCATTTTACTGGCAACCGGGACGAACGGCTTAACGTGCCTTCCGAAGCACGGAAACGCTCACAAATGTAAATGCCACAAAGTGGTCACCCATCCGACGACCAGCCATAGTGAAAGTTGCGTACCTCTGTGATCGTTTACCGAACACTGAGACCGCGGGGCCACGAGCGCTTCGATTTTATTTTTTAGGATTGTTTTATCCACGAAAACAATAACAAAAACCTTTTGGTGCGTTGTAGCTGCAAACAATTAAAATGAATGCGATCTCACCGTTAGCGATAAGGTACGCTACCGAAAAAAGTAGTAGATATACATGTTTAACTATAATTATAAATAATTTAATAAATATATACGGACATTTTGTAAGCTAAACTACTGTAAATATAAATAGCTTGTGTTATCTGATAGACATTTTATTTAAAACATAGATACGTATTATAAAATAATTACACCCAAATAGATCAAATCAACGCGTTCATTACAAAAAGATTTGCCTTGGGTAGAAATTGAAATGTTTCGTAGCTATTTACTCTGCTCTAAAGTGATCAATCAAGTACCTGCATTCAATGTCAATATAAAATGTTATATTGACATTGAATTTTAATAATGATTACCATGTTATCTTTGTTTTTTTTATTCACAAGTAGTTACTAAAGATTACATTTAAAATCAAATGCCAAACTGCAAAACAGTTTGTTGGCAAGATATGCGCTGAAAATTTTTATTTAAACCGCTTACAGTTTTACAAACTGTCGCTTACACTGCGCCCACGCGTCTGAAGTAGAACAAAAAACCGTGAACAAAGTCCTCTCAGTACACTCTCGGGTGGCATTTAAACTGGGATGCTTAAACTTTTTCGCATTCATTAAATCATTGTTATCTTGCATCTCTTTTTTTCTTCTCTCCTCTGGGTGCAGTTTCATGGTAACTATTTTTAGAACTTATAATTTAGGTTTTTTTTATTTGATTTTACGTTCAAAGAATTAAGGAAGCGCTCGTGGCCGCGCGATCTCAGTGTTCTGTAAACGATCACTGAGTTACGCAACTTTCACTATGGCTGGTCCTCGGATGGGTGACCACTTTGTGGCATTTACATTTGCGAGCGTTTCCGTGCTTCGGAAGGCACGTTAAGCCGTTGGTCCCGGTTGCCAGTGAAATGGCAGTCGTTAAGCTTGGTTGAAGGCCTTATGGGCGGCTTGAAAATTTCAACAGCAGGTAGCCACAACGTGCATCTGTCTATTTCAACACGGCAATGGGCTCACCACCTATTACGTGGGACAGGAATCCACACAGTGAAAAGTGGGCATATAATATGCCTCTGCTACCCCTTCGGGGATAAGGCGTGATGGATATTTTTTATTTATTTTAAGAATTTAGGTCTTTGTACTTTAGCAGACGTCGATAAATTCAATTGTTCGATCCTAACCCCAAAATAAGTGATGATTTATAATTTATTTATTTATTTACAGGACACTGACTGACCATACCTAGCCAATTACATACATTAGCATACCTAATATTTAAAGTTCTCAAGTCACAATGTTATTGCTACGCTCTAAAACGGCTAGATCGATTTTTACGTAATTTAAAATGTAAATTAAGCAGGTCTGATAATCGATCTTAATCTAGTTTTCATACCCCTAAGTGATAAAAGTGGTTCTTTATATGGCAAAATAACGTTTTCCGGTTCAGTTTATTAAATATTCCAAAAAAAAAAATTACACAATTCCATGCTTTAAACTTAAACTTCATTGTTTAATTTTCAAGAAAACGGAATATAACCTTAATAGTAATGTCAGTAGGTATAAAGAGAAAATTAAAAAATGCCTACAAAAGACTGGCTGTTTGAGCGCGCATTAAAACGAATAGGATAATTTGGTTTAAAAGAGGCCACGGCAGACCACGTAATAATCATAAAATACCGGCTGCCTCTTACCGACTTTATAGAACATTCAAAAGTTGACAGTTTTTATTATTTTTTTGGACGTGTTATATGGTTACGAGAAACATAATAAGATCAATAGCTTTTAATATAAAATTTGTGTAGGTAGAGTACTAATTCTGAGGTCTTGCACTTCAGTAAGAAAATTTAAATAAAAATAAGTAGGAATCGGTTTTACTTAGAATTGGACTTAATGGCGCTGTGTAAATAATAGAATTCAATAAAATAATGTTCATTTATAAATTCAAATAATATTGTAAATATTTAAATAAATATTGTGGGACACTTTTCACACAGCGCCATCTAGCCCAAAGTAAGCTAATATTAGCTTGTGTTATGGGATCTAGATAACTGATAAACATACTTTTATATTTCTAAATACATACATATTATAGATAAATAACACCCAGATACAGAATAAACCATCGAGCTCATCACACAAAGTTTTATCCTGGGTGGGCATCGAACCCACGACCTCTTGCGTAGCAGTCGGATGCACTCCCACCGCGCCACAGAGGCAGTCATAAATATATATTTTCTATCTTACAAAAAACTTCAGTATCAGCAGGGGTTACGAGATATCAGATGAACGGCATAAGATATGCAAACAATCAAGCTCCAAATTTTAAAATTCAAGTAGGTACGGTAAAGAAACTGTCATAATTTAGAATAAAAACTACTGGGCCAAACTATGTGAAATTTTAATGGACCCAAATTGCAACCATCCTGCATCAAACTAAAGAAGAATCACGTAAATTGGATCATAAATCTCAACGTTATCGATGTACATACATAAAAAAATATACCAATCAAACTTATAACCTCCTCGTTTTTGGAAGTCGGTTAAAAATGATAACCATTACTTAATTAGTATCTACAAACAATATATATCTTATCTCATTTGTGTATACAGGGTGGAAACTTTCAGAGGTGCAGTAAGGAGAAGTGCCTTATCCGTCGCAGCTACACGAAAATGGTCTTAGGCCCACTTGCATGAATGCTGGGGTTAAATAATTAATTATCGAGTTAGAAAACTCGGAATTAAGTAAATAAATTTTTAACCCTAATCATGTCTTGCACCATAGAAAAATATCATCGGGTTAACTAACCCAGTGTTTATGTCACTCTATGTCATTCAACCAAACATTAATGATTGAACAAAGAATGAAACAGGTATGTCTATCTCTTTTACACTACAGTTTGACACATAGGACTTTTTCTTACACGAATGTATGTAACATGACAGCCGAGTGCATTTTATTTTTATCGTATTATTTTTGCGCGGCGTGTCACTTTGAGAAGTCCGTGTCACGCATGTGTCACGTGCCACTGCATTGTCTGTCAGCTGCTAACCCAACGTTTGACGAATTAACCCTCAGAAATAGGTAAGTTAAAATTTTAGCGATTTAACCCTAGTTATACCCTTAACTCGGGGTGATGCGAGACAAATTAATGATTTAACTCTGGGTTAGTCCATACCTCCGAGTTAAACACGTTAAACCAGGATCGCGCAAGTGGGCCTTAGGAAACTATCCATATTTATTTATGGAATTATTATCCATTTACTGAATGTACAGTTAGCAAGAAAATAGCCATTACATAAATATATTTTTGATGCCAATCGATCCTGTTTCAAATACTGATCAAAAACTTCTATTGAACCAACCATCGTTGGAGTACTCGAAAAGTCACAAATTGCAAAAACTTTTCCCCTGCATTTTATAAAGAATTTGTGTAACTGAAATACAAAAAATAAAATAAAAGACAAATAAACACGTAGAATTTTACACATTTCAAAAAGAAGGCGTATTAATTTTTCTTTTTTTATTAAGTAACATAACTTGATGATGTTATTCTTCGATACGTTTCTTGCTCTACGTGCTTGAAGTGACCGCCATTTTGACGAATACATAAATTGCTTCGTTTCTGTATCGACCTAGTGGCTGCTGACAATTTATTTGGAGGGATTCCATAAAAAATATGTGGTTAAGGTCTTTAAGTTCTTAGACACCATCGTATTGCTTTTCGTAAACCTCAGTTTTCAGGTATCCCCACAACAAAATAGGCGTCAGATCTGAACTACGCCCTGGCCAAGAAATAGGACCATGTTTTCTTATCCATTGATTGTGGCTGTTGTGAGGTGGAGGTGCAAACCGATGTCCGACCGAACACCCTACAGTCACTTTTTATGATGTAACATAGCAAGTGATGTCCATTCGCCGCAACCATGACGCAAGACGCGCATTGCTGCTGCGTTGACCAAGTGGCGGGAGATGACATTTATGACTTAAAAAGTGCCAAGCGAAGTGGAGGATAAGAAGTAGGAAACCAGACCTCGGACGTTGCGACGCGAAAAGGGTCAGACGCTCGAATGATAATAAGATAATAATATAACATAAATATACTATAAGCAATTATTTCATATTAGGCAACTAATGATGAAGATATTGACAGTCAAATATATTAGATAATACAAATGAAAAAAATATTACTTATATAGATAATGGCCAAAGTTTATCATTGTGTCAATAGTCATAGCTTGATAACTCGCTATGAATGTTTAATATTAAAAAAAAAAACTTATCAAAATATTAACTGTCAATAACACAATGTTAAATAACAAAGATAAATATTTAGTGGAATTCATGAGATCTTTCCTAGGAATACGATGTTTACATTTCAATCTCTCAATGACTTAAACGTATTCCACGCATAAGTCATCCAGCGGTCCAACCCAGGTTACTTGGGGCCATCTATACAAACGACAGAATGAAATCAATATTTTTATGATCTTCGTCTTCCTCTGGTGGACGGTCACCACTGTTGAGACGCGATCACATCAATATAGAAAACACTTTAACATACAACCAGAGAGAGAGAAACGTTAAAATTAATATACTAAGAAACCAGAATAGAATTGTGGAAAATATTCCTTGGGTAGTTTTGGGGAAATATACGAGCACATCTACAAGTTTAATCTGGTACGGCACAAACTGTATCATATTCAAACATAAATAAGGTTACAAAATTAGCCCTGCTACATTCGTAAAGCATCACTATTAGCATTATTTTGTATGACAAATGCATTTTGCAGAAGTGTTAAATTAATTTACCATTCCTAATTAAATTGATGATGAAACAATTTTAAATTCACTCACATAAAATTTTCGTCACTTTGAAAATAAAAATAGCACAGGTTTACATTATATGGCACACTTTATAAAATGCAAGGCTACAAATGCTGCGTGTCATTGAGATGAAAATTTACTAAGGTAACTTTTACTGAATATTTCAGTAAAAGTTACCTTAGTGTTAAGTTCTATGAAAAATCATCTAAGTTGGTAAATTAACATAGAAGTACCATCTCTATGAATAATGTTTCAATCTAAAGTAGTGCTGCATTTTCATCGATTCCGAAATTACAGGTTCGTTTCTAAAGTTTGATATGCATACTTGTTACTACTATTTAATCCTCCAATATGCGTTATAGTTTAGTACCGTACTCAACACAACTCTCATACTCCACATACTCCACAGATTCTATTCCTCAATTCATGTTCAAGTTCATGAGTTCTAATTTTTTACTGCCATATGATTTTCAAATGTTTTGCTTCCACAAGTACATGTAACTCCTGATATATCATCAAGGACCAGAATTGAGGTTGAGAGTACATCAGCATCACGTCTGTCATTCTCTACTTTTATTTGTATATACTCAGTCTATTTTCCATCAACTCAGTTACAGAGTAAAGTTACAGAGTTTCTAGGGAATGAAGGTGGATACAAAACTACAGTTGTCCAATGTCTAATGAAATTCTCAATAGTAGCACTTCTTGTAATCTCAATTACTAGACAAATTAAAAGTATAATTAATTGCCTTTTGCATGATACTTTAAGCGTAAATAAATATTTATGTTGTACGGAGCGTTTTTTATTGACCTTTCACAAATCGTTTACATTCAGAATTGTCTTATGCACTTTATTTTATAGGGACTAATTCACCCGCATTCCTATAACTGTGACTTCTTTAAACTAGGTTCTACAGCAAAATGACAAGAAACAGAAGTCAAAATCTTGGCTCAGGCACCGATAGTGTTCTCTTCATCATTATCATTGTGAAACTAATTTTCCTATCCACATAACCAGTACACTACCTCCTAATTCTTGTATCACGATTATCAGCGAAAACCACTTCTAAGCATGGCATTAGCAAATATTCCAGAAAAATATATAATTGTACGGAAAGGTGCGCACATCGGATCTTATAGAAAACCTTACTATATAAAAATCTCTTGTCACAGTATCGTTATCGAACACCTCCGAAATTATACAGAATTATACCCCTAGCCTAGAAGTTGATGAAGAAGGCCCTTTTTCATACATTTTCATATATTTCTGGATTTGTTTTGTGTTACATTTTTATAACGTACGCTCAAGTAAATAATCCCTGAAATAAAATTAAGTAGGTACAATTATAATGTACCTGAAAAGCAATCAATCTAGATATTTCTAGGTAGTTGAAACCCAAACAATGCTAAACATTTTATTTTATTTACATGAGCAAAACAGTTACAGAATTGGTATACATATATTTTCTCTTAATTAACAGTGGCCATCAATGACGCTTCTTATATTCCTTACTACATTTTACAATTTTTTAAAGCAACAATAATTTCTATAAGTTTCTTAAGTTCTGAGTATGTAGGAACTTTTCTAGCGTAAATCCAAGTAGAGTTTGAATCATCTTTAGTTTTTGTGTGTAGCCTTAGTACATCAAAAACAAGTTTTTACCAATGGATTTCACAGCTGCAAGGTTATGCATTTTTTCTAATCCACAAGTGCAAGTAATGTTACATTTCTATCCGATTTTGACAGCTTCAACGACAGGATTGCAATAATGGCGAATTTGGTGTTGTTTAGTCCGTGCATTAACATTTTGCATTTTTTTTTTATACCACTGAGGTGGCAGACAAGCATACAGCCCAAATGATGGAAAGTGGTCACCGTAGCCTATGGACCTTTGCAATCCAGAGGTGCCGCCGCACTCGCATTGCCGACCATAAAAGCATGTTTAAATTCTCTACAAATAGGCTGTTTCTAATTAGTAACCTACTCTCAGTACGTAAATTGTATGTAATCCAAATAACATTAAAAACACATAGGTCACTTCCATTCAATGTCAGCCTTCTTGAAAAACGCAGGATAGATATAATCGCAACGATTCCTCAAACGAAAGCAATGTTTGCTTGTAATCAGTTTCATAAAAGATTGGCGATACTGTATAACAAAATAAATAAACACGTTTACATATACACAAAACAATATTATGATTACAAGAAGTCTGTAACGGATTGGATAACGTCACTGACTTATGAAGATACAGAAAGACTTCTGGAACACTTAAAATAAGTACTTAATACTATAAAATTGTCAGATTTGCACTATAATTGTAATTAACTAATATTTACATCGTTACACTCCTTAGTACTCATAATTAAAACCATTCACAGTGTACGCTTGCATAGATTAGATCATAACAACAAAGCAACACGCATACATGCATGCCCACACGCACACATATATACCCACACGCGCCCATACACACCCACACGCACATACACACCCACACGCACACATACACACCCACACGCACACATACATGCCCATTCGCACACATACATACCCTCACGCACACATACATGTCCACACACGCACACATACATGCCCTCACGCACACATACATGTCCACACACACACACACATACATGCCCACACGCACACATACATACCTACGGGCATCCATACATTCCCACACGCAAACATACATGCCCATATTCAGACTCAAACACACGGCATTGTAAATATTCATTTCGTAAAACAGGAATCATTTTTATTGTTTACAATACAAAACGTAGCAACGTGTTTTAGTAACTATTTACTGCACTGTATGTTATGGAAGAGCGGTCTCTTCTACTACAGGATTTTTTTTGCTTACAAGGAGAGTCCAATCACATTATTGTAACTGAAATTTGTTGAAGAAAATAAACGATTTTGTATGTTAGAAATATCACGGAACTCAATTTTGCTACAATTTGTTTCCTGTATTAGAAAGGAAGATAATACGAATTGTAAATACTCATTAGTAATACTTCAAAGATCTTTATTAGCAAGTGTTAACTATTATAATGAAGAAAAAGCACGAATTCAATTCGAAACTGATATGCATATTTACGTAGAGATCATCACTTTAGAATATAATTAAATACAAAAGTTGGAGGATATCTGTTATTTGTTGCTGAACAAGGATTTTGTCAAAGTTAATTCAGCAAATCGCTTTATCTCAGGTTTATGTTTACGGTTCTCTGATACTTAGCGCATTATACCCACAAGTTTTATCATCAGGCATCACATCTAACATCAGCAAATATACAATTATTAAACCAGTAGGAATACACGCGAAAACATAAGCTCAATTACGTTCTATATAAACTCCACGCTTTAGTTAAAAGATGAGTCTTGATGTAAGGGACACCACCGAGGCCTACGGAGCCCGAGCGACCTCACTTGCTAACGGTGCACCTGTTGCTGGCTGATGTTGAAGTCTTACGATGTTGGTAGGTCAAAAGGAAGTCGCTGCCAATGATGTTAATAATCTAAAACCAAACGATAGCTGTTCTCAGAGGTCTTATGAAAGTGAACTCCAGGCTCCAAGTCCAGGTTGGGTTGAAAGCAACCAGGAATACACTTGAAGGGAAGAGTCAAAAAGTGTGGCTTCGCTAAGATCCTTACTAGCTGATTCGGTCACTATATGATGACGCCAAACCTAACAAAGTTTGTTCTGGTTTCTCTCGTCGTTACCAGGATTATAGTAAAAAATCATTTCATTAATATTTATTAACCTGGATTTCTTTGGAAATATACCTATTAAGGTTGTATGGCAAAATGTTTTTTTAATTAGTAATCTCTATGTATAACTTAGTCAACGCAACTCAAGTATTGGACATAAGATATACCTAAGTACAGCAAGTCCCCGATAAATAATTTATTTTAATTCTATTTCATCAATTAAAGTCTCGATGAAATAGAATAGAGTAAAATATACCTCTTAAAAATGACGCTACCCGCCTAATTGAAAATCATTTTGACTTCGAATTCTCACTCTCTCAGTCCACAAGACTATTAAGAGTTAGCATAGCGGCCCAATGATGTGCCCCTTCAAATTCGGGGTTGTAAACAGAGAATCTAGGTCATAATAACTTGACTATCTACGCGCTAAATTAGAGCGAAATCCGTTCAAGGTTAACCTCGATGAGCGTTGATAAGATCAGTCAGCTTAGGTGTTTTTTTTTCTGTGTAGAAATCCTCATGGATGCTATGCCGACTTTTACCGACCAAAGCACACGTTCTATCTGTGTATGGCCGGAAGCTCTGGGTGAACCCTCGAAATGATAGCCATAAGACTTCTGACTGACTTTGTCCGTCACTGCAGCCTCATGTCTGAGGGCTCGAGTGTTATATTGCCTCTTTGAGGGGTTCGGATGTTATCTCGCTTTTTGGAGGGTTAAGATGTTATTCCAATTCATTGAGGTGGTGAAAGACGTACGTGTAGCTCTTACGCTACGCCATTAATCCAGCGCTTATCTTTTAAAATATATAGATGTTAACATACATATTTTCATACAAATTGTCACGCCTTTATCCCCAAAGGGGTAGGCAGAGGCATATTAAACGCCCACATTTCACAGATGTTAACATTACGCATTTAAGCTCCTAACATTTCAAATACACCATTATGCGTTGTTAAATATTGCTAATTAAGTGCCATAAGGTGATCATGCATCCTAAATGGTTACGTTACGTTAACGGTTATTAAAAACTACTTATAAGTCCAATTCCGGACTAAGGTACTACCGAACTAAATAATCATACATGTGTCGAAAACATAAACTATGTCGAATTAAGTATTGGAACTAAATCAGAAAGCAATATTTCATCAAATAATAGCCTCACAAATAAAAACAATAGATAAATAACAAATAGTGACCTTTAAGGTTTCTGCTTTAGCTGCGAGATTAATGAAAAGAAAAAGAAAGCTACGGTGCAGACACAGCTCAGGGGTTACAAAGTCATACAACAATAGACATCACAACATTTAAAAGGAGAATTGGGTTTACAACGCCTAAATCTTCATAGAGACGATGTAAATGATCTTCTAGTAAAAAGTAGTTTTCGGCAGATCAAAGTGCATTTATTAATTTCTGTACCGTAATCTTGATTTGGATTCTCTAGTACACCATATTTATGTTTACATACTCGTCACTAATTGCTTTTTTATACGTGTGGAACTCCTCATGGATGCTATGCCGGACTCTTACGTTATTAGGACTTGTGACCCTTTTATAGGTACAATCTGTTTTACTCCCTGCTCATCACATACTATGGGAGTGCAACATTTGGCAAAAGGAGCAATTAACAAGTATCTTATATCACTAAGCAGTTTACAAGCATCATTGGCAGTAGTTTACTATACGGATCTCGTCAGGGGTGAATTTTCGTGCTTTTAAACGTTACTGTTTTTCTTTTTTTATAGGATTTACACCTTTTTTTCCAGGTCTCACGCTTTGCAAAGGAGGGAAGAGGTGTTAATTTATTTTTCCAACTCCTTCAAATTATCTTCTGATTAATTTCGATGCAAGACACTAACTTCTACTGGGATTTCACCGGTGTAACTTTTGTGGTCTTGGTCATTGTTGTAGATCCTAGATTACAGGAGTCACAGTAATAGAAATGCGGGTTAGATTAGTTTTAATATTGTTGTACTCCCTCCTCTAGGTAACCAGATATTAGGATTCTACAAGTGCCATTTTGGACACACGCTTAGAGAAAGACCCTATCGAAAGGTTTGACAGTTCCATATCTTGGAGCTGCTAATCAAAGCAGAATATTTAAAATCGAAATTGATAAAAGTTTACTCTAGCGCTGGAGTAAAAGCCAAATAACAAAGAGACTAAATATGCAAAAAATAAAATCCAATAAAATATAAAAATATTTTAATTACAATCTAATTAATTAAACATAAATATTTAAAAACAATAATTTGGTGCCAAGATAGCTTCTAGAGTTAGTTCTAACTCTTTCTTAAGGAACTACATCTAATAGTCTTTTCAACACCTGATCCTTTTCTTTTTTGCGGTGGCATTATTATTTGACCAGGTCCTTATACTTCTACCATTTTTGCTATCTTTTCTTACATTAAAGAAGTTTCTTAGTCAGGGCTTTTAGATTTATCTTTCAGATTTATAGTATGATTGTATTTGAGCAAATGAAAGTTCTGATTTCAAAGCTTTCTTTCAACTATTGCCTCCACTTAACCGCCATTACGATCAGATGTTACTAACTTACATTAATTAGTTATCTATATAATGTTATTGTCGATATCACATCTGATGTCTGCACAACATCTAGGATACGGTTTGCTCAGATCTGTTTCAGTAACATGACATTTATCATCTTTTGTAGACACCAAGCCGCATCTGTAAATAGCAAAGTTAACGTTTCTTACTATATACACATTTGCGCTGCCAAACCTAACGCTGAAAATTTTCAACCCATCCTAAGCCTTTCAACTTGACTTAACGACTATCGACTATCGACTATTACAGAAACGGATTAACATACCTTTCGAAACACTGAAACGCTAGTAAATAGAAATATTATAAAGCAATCACCCGTCAGCCGTCACTTGGTTGGTATGGTCACGTCTTGAGGCAACCACCGGGCTACGTGGGAAACAAATGTCTAGCCATGTCAGCCCCGCCGGGTCCCGGTAAGCGGGGAAGACCCAAGAAGTGCTGGCTTGACGTCGTAAGGGCTGACATGCGTGACAATGGAGATACAGGGGATGCCGACGACCTTAGGAAGTGGAGGAGAAAATGTAGGAAAGCTGGTCGCTGGGCGTCGCGAGACGCAACTGGGACAGACGCTCGGATGATGATGATGATAAAACAGTCACCCATTTGAGGGCTGCCATGACAAACAATGCCTAAAACACTTATTAAATCATCAGCATCGACATCATAATTGTTGTAGATCTTTGTTGTAGGGTTATCCATTTAAATTTTATACTAATTATACTATTTTATACTATCTAACAGGTTATTTAAAATACTTACGAAGCATAATCCATCATTTCAGCAGCACAATGAATTCTGTAGCAGTATCCAATAGGTGTTATGGTTTCGCCGAACGGAATAACATCGTTAATCTCCTGGACGTAGCACCCCTCTAAGTGAGCTATAAATAAAAAGATAATAATTAGTAATCGGTGACTTTTAGAAGAGTTTATTTTACTTACTTACTAAATATTAATGAGGAACATGATTATGATGTTTTGATTTAATATAATTGCGATCTCAAAAGTAATATTTTAGTCTCAATAAAAAAAAAAGTCACAAATGTAAATGACTAAATTTATTCATTATAATTCATTGTTAGATGATTTAAGAAAGATGATATATGGTCTATATGTATTTATATATACTTAAAACGAAATCTATAGCAATTCTCCTTTTTTAAGAAAATTGCACAAACTAAGAAAATTGTACGTGAAATTTGACACAGTTAAATTTTAATAAAATCTATTTAAAAAGTGCTTTAAACATTTTTTTATAACTAATATATACGTTAAAATAAAAATATTTTAAATACAATCTAATTAATTAAAAACTATAATTTTAATATAAATAGTGATGAATCTGCAAGAAGCGAAAGAAGTATACATGGATTATGAAGCCTGGCGATCTGTCCTCTCTGACTGCCCTGTCAGGGATATAGCGTGAAGATAGTTAGTTTAGTTAATATATACGTTTAAAATACTTTTAGGAAATTATGAACGTATTTCAACCAATGAGCGACCACTATTTTATATAATTACTAGCTGATCCACGCGGTTTCGCCCGTGACGCACTTCGAACCCCCGTCGCTCCCAATTATTGCCATTGCTTATTACTTCTACAAAAATGTATGAAAATTTTCCCGATTTATTGACATTTATGATTACTGCTCCGCTTTCTTGGGTAGTAGAGTTATAAAGTTCTTCGATAAATGGATTATCCAACTCTAAAAGAATTCAACATAACAAACAAACAAACTCTTCAGCTTTATATATAAGTATAGATTCAAGTCAAAGGAAATTGTTTAGTTGAAAACTTATACAGGATTTCCGCCTGCCAATGCTAAACGCTGTAAATAATAATCATTTTTTTGAATAATTGATTACTATTTATTGATATTCTTTTGTAGACTTATATTATAACTATTTACAAAAATAAACTATAACCGTTGACAGGAAAATTGATTTTAATTGATATTTAATATATTTATATTTATTTATATTTTGTGCGTTTATGAAGCGATTGATGAATCTCGAAGAAGCGAAAGAAGTATGCATGGATCGCGAAGCCTGGCGATATGTCCTCTCTGACTACCCCGTCAGGGATACAGCGTGAAGATAGTTAGTTAATTGATATTTCATTTTAAATCCCAATAATGTTTACTACGCTACAAACACATATTTACCGCTGTATTTTTGTTTATTTTGTTTTATTGCAAACTACGGTTATACTCACGTGAGAATTTCTGGATAGCCTGACTAGTTTCGGACCTAATGGAGGTCCTTTTTCAAGAGGAGCGTGAAGCTACGTCGGAGCTGCCTCGACCTCCGTTAGGTCCGAAATTAGTCGGGCTATCCCGAAATTCACACGTGAGTATAACCGTAGTTTGTAATAATGAACAACGCTCACGAAAGTTATTATATTTTTTTTAAGAAAGTATAATGAGGTATATTATCTATCTATCTACCTATCTTTATATATCTTATAAGCGTACTTATATAATTATTTCTAAATACAAACATATTATACATAGAAATCACCCAAACTCCTAAACTAACATCCGAAAATGTTTGTACATAAATATTTGAGCCGACCGGGGATCCGAACCGTATAACCACATAACCAAACACGTTTTAAAAATAGGACTTCATGTAGGTTATATGAATTAATAAAACGTGACTAATAAAGCCTTAGAACTTAAGAACAAGTTTTTTTTTAATGAATTGTATACTTAAATGGTACACCTATAGTTTTTTTTTATCTATACTAATATTATAAAGCTGAAGAGTTTGTTTGTTTGGTTGAACGCACCAATCTCAGGAACTACTAGTCGGATTTGAAAAAATCTTTTTGTGTTAGATAGCCCATTTATCGAGGAAGGCTATATATAGGCTATATATCATCACGCTACTGCCTTGTAGAGCAGAGCAGTAACCATAAATGTCAACAAATCGGGCAAATGTTTATGCATTATTGTAGAATGTATAAGCGACGCGGTTAAACAGATGCAACGGGAGTTCGAAGTATGTCACTAGCGAAGCCGGGGAGCTCACCTAGTTGTTACATAACCTTGTGCTTGCCTTGACATCGTCAAATAATATTTGGCGAATCGGTACTATGCATACACTTGGCAAGCAGATGTGTTTTGTTTTTGTTTTAGTACATACTAACAAGTGTATAATGTTAAACGATATTATTGTGTCGTGATCATGAATCTCGAATGACCCATTTGAGCATTTAAGGTCGATTGACAGACCATGAACTTTGATAACATCGTTTAGGAAAATTATAATGTCTTTATCTGGCATATATACACATATATTTAATCACGTTTTTAGTACATGTAAATCTAACATACTCATATTGAGCAAGTAGTTTCTTTTGCATCGATAATTTAAAATCGATTTGCGATTGTAAAATTTATATTTTTTTTTTTACTAGAAAATAATTCTAAGAATAGTGACGTTTAACGTTAACCTTAACTCGTTTAATAATAAAAATTCTTCAGCAAATAAATGACACTCCTCATAAAAAATATAAAGTCTATCATATATCGCTCTAAAATAAAAAAAAATTAAAATGTCTTTATTTTGCATAGACCATTTCAACGGCGCTTACAAAATGTCATACACTAAAACTAAAGAAAAAAATTGTATATTTAAAGTGACCACCGGTTCGGAACGCGGCCCACCTGAGAAGAACCGGCAAGAAACTTAGGAAGGCTTTTTTTTTGATGGCCTATTTACAATTTAATATATTATGACTATAATATTTTATTTGCCAGCAGATCATTTCCAGGCATCCCTGTCCTGTGTATCAAAAACCTTCGATAGTACGGGTACTTACGCTATTGATCGGTAACTACTAATGCATTTTCTGTTCTCTCTTTTAAATAACGGCTTCATTATTGTAACTTTCAATGCGGTCGGGAATTTGCCATGTTCGATTGCTAAGAGGATGCTAAGAGGAGAATTTGCATACGTAGATAATTTTTTTACTAATCATATAATCAATTATATTTTTTACTAGTTAACGCTCGCGGCTTCGCCCGCGTAGAGACGTTTTCCGTTCCCGTTTCCCACAGAAACTTGTTCCCGGGATAAAAAGTAGCCTATGTCCGTCTCCTGGCTCTAAGCTACCTCTCCACCAATTTTCAGCCAAAATGGTTCAGTGGTTTAGGCGTGAAAGCGTAACGGACAGACAGACAAACAGACAGGCAGAGTTACTTTCGCATTTATAATATTAGTAGGGATGTAAGTGCAAAAGTACAACTCTTGAAAAGTACCTACCCAGAACATTTCGCGCCAATGAAATTAATGCTCCGAGCATGCTACTCTAGTAATTGACTTGACTAATCGTTTCGGAACACCACGTTGGCTTATCAGTTTTCATGCTAATTTCAAGAATTTTTAATTTTCGCTAGAATTATCAGGTAGGTAAGTACTAATAACGAAACGGAAGCGCTCTGGCCCCAAGGTCTCAGTGTTCTGTAAACGATCACTGAGTTACGCAACTTTCACTATGGCTGGTCCTCGGATGGGTGACCACTTTGTAGCATTTACATTTGCGAGAGTTTCCGTTCTTCGGAAGGCACGTTAAGCCGTTGGTCCCGGTTGCCAGTAAAATGGCAGTCAGCTTGAAAATTTTCAACAGCATGTAGCCACAACCCGCGTCTGTCTATTTCAATACGGCAATGGGTTCACCACCTATTACGTGGGACAGGAATCCAAACGGTGAAAAGCGGGCATATAATACGCCTCTGCCACCCCTTCGGGGATAAGGCGTGATGGATATTTATTAATTTTATTTTAAGTACTAATAACACAATTTTTGAAGTAAAATCTTCTTTAGCGCGGTACGCATATTTTTAGATAAGATAAAATCTCCGGACTCATAAATAAATTATTAATAAATTTAGTTTTCACTTCTGACAGCACTCCCAGCGTACGTACCATTTTTTTTTATGCAAAAATTCTGCGTCCATCAAGTGTTAAACTGTGTATAGTGTGCAACAGCACCCGTATTTTTTTAAATTAAAAAAAATTACAATTATTATGTTATTGCAAATGTAGAGAGACCGCTATTAAATATTTGTGCGAAGTTTATTCAAATTAGATAAGTAGCACTTCATTAAGTCTTTTGAATTTTTTATCGCTTTATGTTCAAAATTTCGATCAACCGTTCGATCATATTGTTGAACAAAACTTTCTAAATTTCATGATCTTACATAAAGGTTATCTTATAACAGGAGCTATAATTAATTCAAATTGATAATTTAAATCATGTTTATATAATATGCCATGATTTATTGATATTAATTTATGATTATTAATCCATAGTCATAATTTAATCTAGGTTAGAACAAATTAACATTAATGTATGACGCACTTTTTAAAATAATGTTTATTATGATTTTGATATGTATGACGCACATTATAACCGGATAAAAGTTGTTACACGTGGATATAATTATGTATATTTTTACTAAAATTAAAGACTATGGTTTTGGTACTATGTTCTTTTTACATGAATTTATTTATTTTTATCTGTCTTGTTCATGGGTAAACTTATTATTGATTTTATTGATGGGCTCCATAGAAATTGTAGAGAAAATAGCATTCGGAAACATTCATGTGACCGTCGATAGATACAGATATTTTTATTTCATATAAACAAGGACATATGATAAAATTGTACATAACCATTCTAAAAACTTCTGCGTTTTGTATCTAATGCTCTTTGTTAGTCTACATTGATATTTTATGTCCCTAAGTACCGTATAATCATACTTTCATATAATTATGCATTTAGTGAAAAGCAATTAATTTGGAATTACAAACAGACAGTTCAATTTTATTTACCTGTATAGATTATGTAGACAAATCTAAAGAAGCTAATTTGAAAATCTCAAACTCTTACGACTTTACTAACTAATATATTATTTGAGATTTACCTCAAATATATTTAGTCAAAGAACAACAACCTCAAACGTTTAAGGTGTGAAATCGAATCATGTAAAAATTTTTAGCACTTCATGTAGCGTCAATAGTTTAGAGGGAAAACCTAACAAAAAGTCCATATTTTTGATTTGACTTAATATTATTTCATCAGTTTTAAACTAGGACAAGAGTTGAAACTGTAAATGAATTTTAATAGATACACGTAAAAAAGCAACTATTCGTAGCAGTTAAGAATTAGCCTTTTTAAAAGAATGATAAGTTCAACTTAAGGCGAGGAAATGTAGGCGCCTACAGCCCACTCTAAGACCTACAATAATAAATAATACGGTACAATTTACTTTATGGCTCCAGCGGTCTAGTGGCGGGATGATATAACTGTAACTATTGAAAAAATATTACACTAAATAATTAAACGTCTGCAATTGCAAAACAAAGATTAATCTTCTCTTTTACATAAAAAAGTAATTCCCACAATGTTCTAATTTATCCTACTAAAATTATAAACTAGAAAGTTTGTATAATGTAGGTATGTAAGTTTGTTACTGTCTCACGTAATAACTATCCAATGGATTTTGGTGAAACTTTACAATGATAAAGCTTACTTGTACACATCAGAATAACATATAGGCTACTTTTTATCCTGGAAGTTCCTATGGGAAACGAGAACATGAATACTTCTTTACGTGGGCAAAGGAGCAGGCGTCAACTAGTAACTTAATAATTCTGATTACCAATTCAAACTTTGACAAATTTAAATTAACTAAAGAACACCTTCTCTATCTCTACATTTATAACATCTTATTATTATTGAAGAGTCGAAAGTTTTAACTCTTTAGATCTAAGAACACCTAAGTCACGTATAAAAACGATCATAAATCCTACTAATATTATAAACGTGAAAGTTTGCAATAATTTATGGATATAGCTGTTTTACTCCTTCACGCAAAAACTATTGAATGGATCTTGATAAAACTTTACATTAGCATAGCTTACACATCAGAATAACACATAGGCTACTTTTTATCCTGGGTTTAAGTTCCTGTGTGAATCGGAAACGGCAAAACTTTTCTACGCGTGCAGCAACTAGTGTACTTATATTAAAAGGCTATGTTATCATTTATTACTCACCTAAGTGTGCAGGCTTAGGTGGAGGCCTTCCAATAAATGTTGCGGCACTAGCAGCACCAACTACAAATACAAGTACTACAATCTTGGACACCATTTTCAAATCACGATACAAATAAGAAGAATTTATTAAATAAGTTTCGAAACTATTCTTGAGTACAGCTTCGGGCTTTGCAAGAACTCGAGTGACTGTTGTTTCGACAACATCTTGTTTTTATTCCGTATCATCTGCTTACGCGCTGACGATTTTATCACATACTCGTATTTTATTTCTATGATAAGTACCGGTTTTCAGTGAAATGATCTTATTTCTCTGTTATTAATATTTGATAACCTTTACATTATATTTCAAATGATTGCTATTATTTTGTAATGGGTATCAAGGTAGCTTTTAGTAATTTTTGATTTTAAAATTACGTGTAAATTATAGCTGTTTAAATGAAATAATTAGCAAAGTGTCACTATTATTTTTAAAGTAGAATACTACTGCTACTATCTTCACGCTGTATCCCTGACGGGGTTGTCAGAGAGGATAGGTCACGATCCATGATACTTCTTTCGCTTCCTGCAGATTCATTAATTGCTTCATACATGCACGTCTGGATTTCCGAGTACAGAAGAAAACTTTAAAAATAAAATATTGACACTGCTAATTATTTCATTTAAACAGCTATAATTATGACTAAAACATTTAAAGTCTATTTTTAAAAGTTGTTCAAAACCCGTTTTGAATCTTTTGCATGGACGATAAACAAAATTGCATACATTCTCACAAACTTTGTCTTTTATAATATTAATAGAGTGTGCAGACGGCCTTATGAAGGACGTCGGTCACATTCCGATGTTACTTGGGATTTACAATATGACTCATCGATTTGTTGTAAACAAACTTTTTTATTTCCGAAACCGCTGTTTATATAGATCCGTGATATATTTTTGTCATCAATAGAATATAATTAATGGCGAATGACCTTTTGTCTGATTCTACGTCATCTTTCTAAGTATTTTATAAATGTGTCCATCCAATAAAGGTTAAAATTATTTAGTTCAAGATTTATTTAACAGTTTATCAGCTACCTATTAACCTACCGATGATAAAGACTCAAGGAATATGAGAACATCGGAGAAAATATAAAATATGCTATATGACAAATTCTCTGGAA
Source organism: Thumatha senex (assembly GCA_948477245.1). Classification (NCBI taxonomy): domain Eukaryota; kingdom Metazoa; phylum Arthropoda; class Insecta; order Lepidoptera; family Erebidae; genus Thumatha; species Thumatha senex. The sequence goes on along the minus strand of OX419738.1, from coordinate 21,009,841 downwards.
TTATTTTATCTGGTTTCTTCAATACTTATTTTTGTATCGAACGGGATTTCACGCGGCACTTTACTATACTAAAAGGTTAGAATACTTTTTATAACTTGATGTTTCGACAGGGATGCACGTAGGCTGGAGCTACCGCTATGCACCTAGAGTTTTCGATGTACCCTCGGAATTGTTAATTTTTGGAAACATACGATACAGAACACTGACCGTATCCGCGGACGCGTTCACTGAAAGTGCAACCCTGTCGAAACGTCGTGGAACAAAAGGTATTCTATCCTTTTAGTATAATTCAGTGCCGCGCGAAATCCCGTTCGATGCAAAAGTATGTGTTCAACACCTGTTAGTTTAAAACAAATGTTCTTCAATATTGTTTTAAAAGGTCAGTGCTAATATCAAAATATAATACTTTATATTTTACAGTCACACTATCACTTATATTTTGCGAATTTTCTATATTTCATAACACATTCATCAAGTTTTTTTTTGGTAAAACATATTAGGTTTTGGCACCGAAGTCTCAAAGGTCCAAACCCACATCATTAGCAACCTGGTGAACTGATGAACGTGGACAAAACTATCGACCACCAATTCGAAACAAAACCTTAGCTCCATAACGGAAATGGTTTTGAATTTAAATGTGTCTAAATACCAAGATGTTGAAAATATTATACCGCACTTATATACACAATTGTCTTTTACCCAGATGTTGTTTGCAGTCAAAAAACGAGGAGCCTTGGCTCCATTCTGTACAAGTTACGACAACATCACAGTTATTTGAAAGACCTTAAAACCCCATTAAAAATCCAGCCATTTTTATTCACTTCGCCAACGCAAAACAGAATGAACTCTCTTGATTTCAGATGAATCTAATAAGCTATGAATCTACTACACAGTAGAGTACGTATAAATCCTACTAATTTAAAAACCTTTAGTTGTCTGACGTGAAATTTTTCAATACGCATAAGGTCTTCAACTGGGTTTAACGACTGCCATGTTACTGGCAACCGGGATCAACCTTTATCTCTGTGGTAGATACTGGTATTTCGATACTTACATAAACGTCTGGGTTTTGGAGGTAGTGGACTTCTAACAATCGCGGCTAATCCTACTCCAGCAATGACTGTTAATATTAAAATAAATGGTGTCATTTTTAAAACTGCACCCATCACCACTGCATACACCTTCCACGTACTAACCGGGATAATAATCATGACATAGGTGCCCTTTGCTGTGTAAATAAACATGATTATTACAATTGATTCAGTGATTATGGAGTTCCACAATACAGGGTTTTACCACAAATACCTCTAATACAAATGTATTTTAAGTGACACTTATTATTTTCACTTGTTGCCCTAGCTGACCCGCGCCACTTCCTTTGCGTCATTTATGGGAGAGTTGTGTGCAAAAAGCACTCACCAAGATGTCTAAAGCCCAAGCTACTGCACCGGCTGACTAACAGGAGTTGAAACGTCAGATGACATCTGACCACCGCTCGGAAGGGCTCCAACTATGGCAAAAGACAAATGCCAAACAAAGTCTACAATCAATTGATTTTTGTCAATTGTAAAAGGTTTAAATTTCATGTAGGGTTTGAAAGAAACTGAAAATACATGGGAATGAAGAACAATTTTCAAGTTTTCAGAGTATACCTGGTAACATACAACCGCAAACAAACACATCAAGTGGGTTTAGTAAGCAGTATTAGTGTAGGCTCACCACCTATTACGTGGAACAGGAATCCACACGGTGAAAAGGGGGCATATAATATGCTTCTGCAACCCCTTCGGGGATAAGGCGTGATGGATATTTATTTTATTTTTTATTAGTGTACTAAAGCCCGTGGGGAACGGCCCACAACAGTGTTCTGTATACTAACCACACCCCACACTTATAAAAGACCAAACAACCTTATTATATACGGAATCCTATTAACTTAACACCGTCTTACTCTATGATGAAATAGGTTAACTACACGATTGTTTCATAACTAAAACAAGCAATATTATATTCACACAGTATTGTGTTCTTCTCCAGAAGTAAGTATAAAAAAAATATAAGGCGAATAATCTAGAACAATGGTGTTTTTGAAGTGAAAACTTCTTTAGCGGCGTTGGGTATAAAATCTTAAACTCGCGTCAGGACACGTGTCCTGATCGAAAAAGCGTAAGATTTTTATCATCATCATCTTTACGTCGATCCCGGTCAATTTTTGAAGGAAAAACTTCTTTTAGCGCGGTACGCATATTTTTAGATGAGATAAAATCTCTGGACTCGCGACCATAATCATCATCATCATCAAACGTTGATTCCGGTCATCTACAGGTCTTATTAAATAATGCTGTGTAATCAATTAGGACTCTTTCAGTGTAGATTTATTTTTTATCATCATCATCTTTACGTCGATCCCGGTCAATTTTTGAAGGAAAAACTTCTTTTAGCGCGGTACGCATATTTTTAGATGAGATAAAATCTCTGGACTCGCGACCATAATCATCATCATCATCTAACGTTGATTCCGGTCATCTACAGGTCTTATTAAATAATGCTGTGTAATCAATTAGGACTCTTTCAGTGTAGAATTATTTTTTATCATCATCATCTTTACGTCGATCCCGGTCAATTTTTGAAGGAAAAACTTCTTTTAGCGCGGTACGCATATTTTTAGATGAGATAAAATCTCTGGACTCGCGACCATAATCATCATCATCATCAAATGTTGATTCCGGTCATCTACAGGTCTTATTAAATAATGCTGTGTAATCAATTAGGACTCTTTCAGCGTAGAATTATTTTTTATCATCATCATCTTTACGTCGATCCCGGTCAATTTTTGAAGGAAAAACTTCTTTTAGCGCGGTACGCATATTTTTAGATGAGATAAAATCTCTGGACTCGCTACCATAATCATCATCATCATCTAACGTTGATTCCGGTCATCTACAGGTCTTATTAAATAATGCTGTGTAATCAATTAGGACTCTTTCAGTGTAGATTTATTTTTCATCATCATCATCTTTACGTCGATCCCGGTCAATTTTTGAAGGAAAAACTTATTTTAGCGCGGTACGCAATTTTTTAGATGAGATAAATTTGGACTCACTACTCCCCGTTTTTTGAAGTGAAAACTTCTTTAGCGGCGTTGAGCACTTTTTCTGTAATGGGTATAAAATCTTAAACTCGCGTCAGGACACGTGACCTGATCGAAAAAGCGTAAGACGGATGGAGTTTTTAAGTGAAAACGCCTCTTAGCGTGGTACACATATTTTTAGAGGAGATAAAATCTCTGGATTTGCGACTATAATCATCATCATCATCTAATGTTGAACCCGGTCATCTACAGGTCTTATTAAATAATATTGTGTAATCAATTAAGACTCTTTCAGAGTAGAATTTTTTTTTCATCATCATCATTAACGTCCATCCCGGTCAATTTTTGAAGTGAATATTCTTTTAGCGCGGTACGCTTATTTTTAGATGAGATAAAATCTCTGGACTCGCGACCATTATCATCATCATCATCTAACGTTGATTCCGGTCATCTACAGGTCTTATTAAATAATGCTGTGTAATCAATTAGGAGTCTTTCAGTGTAGATTTATTTTTCATCATCATTAACGTCGATCCCGGTCAATTTTTGAAGGAAAAACTTCTTTTAGCGCGGTACGCAATTTTTTAGATGAGATAAATCTCTGGACTCGCTACACCCCGTTACGATACGCAGCTATAGTGTGTGCATATATGCATGTACCAACGCGTCTAGATAAATAATTTATTAATAAATTGAGTTTTTACTTCTGTCGGCACTCCCGGAGTGGTTATGTTTTTTTTCTTGTATCAAGCCTACTTCTAAGAGATTAGGTAAAGGTATCATTACTTATGCTTTGTTCACTGAATACTGCTGGCCATAAGCATCTCAAAAAGAACAGCGCGGTTTTTTTTAAAGCGGAGAGTTAACAAGTCACGGCGTCTGCATGAGATCTGGGGACCGAGTCTACTATTGACAAGCCGTAGAATAGAACCAGAAGCGCTGTTTTTAGCTGTCAAAATTTTAGTAGACTATCAAAAATGCAACCGTGTCAGTGGCTGCTAGTCGTGTTAGTAAAATTCTATCGACCGGCTGATAGATTCTATTGGAGTACGATTGTAATAATAAACTACGAAAAACTGTCAAAATTGTACCGGTGGCTTTCTATTGAGGAAATCCGCGTGTGAATTCTACTTACACGTACCGCGCCAGTGGCTGGTAGTCAGTTGTATTTTTGATAGTCTACTAACATTTTGACAGCTAAAAACAGCGATTCTGGTTATATTCTACTTGTCAATAGTAGATTCAGCTCCCTGGAAGCGAGGGTCCTACGGAGCAGGGAGTCACTGGGCTGGAAAAATATGAGTAGGGGTTACCAGTTGGCATAGACAAGGCCGTGTGTTCTACATGAATACATCTCAAAACCTTTTAAAACCGGTAATTTTTTCGAGATTTTAAACGTATGTTTAAAATTTTAAAATATTACCGACTCTTAAATGCCGTTGGTCGTCAAAAGTTATACTTAATGGAAAAGTAGTCAAGTCAAAGTCAAAGTCGATTCGCAGCAAAAGGACTTCAAAATGTGAAATGTGAATTGTCAAATTACGTCGTTTCTTAGCATGATAAATTCTTTGATCTATTTAGTTATCAAAAGGTGTAATAAATTTATAAATGGAGATAATAAATACGTAGCTGCAACATCAAACCGTATCGATGTTGTTAAGAAATGGTCTGATCGCTTTGTAATTGTACTTAGTCATTTTTAATAGACCATCTAAAGCGACAAAGCATCGTAAAAAAGCACGACTCGCGATTCATAACGCAGTGCTAGTGCCAACGTTGCTTTTCGGCAGCGAAACCTGGGTATGTCAAAAGATGCATAAAAGTAATAAAAGTAAGCTGTATGCTGTGGAGATGCGATCACTTGGAAAATTGTGCGGCGTAACCTTGGTCGACCGAAAACGCAACGAACAGATACGCAATATGGCAGGTTTGAGTGAAAGTATCAGTGTTAAGCTGTTAAAGGCAGTGCTAGTGTAGTAGTAGGCAAGTGCCGTGTATGAAGCGATTAATGAATCTACAGGAAGCGTAAGAAGTATGCATGAATCGCGATGCCTGGCGATCTGTCCTCTCTGACTACCCCGTCAGGGATACAGCGTGAAGATAGTTAAGTTTTTAAGTTATCTAAATAAGAACTTTTCTAGTTTCTTGCCGGTTCTTCTCAGATGGGTCACGTTCCGAACCGTTGGGCACGTTAGTACTCGTAATATAATACTTTATCTTTTGTTAATGTATGACATTTTATAAGTGCCGTTGAAATGGTATATGCAAAATAAGAACATTATTCGTTTTTTAGTTGTTTCTTTGGATACCTTACCTATGTATTAAAAATTGTTATATGAGAGCTATTATAAAGACGTATTTAAAATGTACGAAGTTATAATTTCTAACTTAATTTAATAGTGCATTTCGCTGTAAGGCCTAATAATATCTATATCGATCACTCATATATTTTGATTATAACTTAATTGTTTTAGATTTTTTTATTATCATCTAAGATTATGTAGGTACCGACAATGTACCTACATAACCATATATTAATGTATATGCAGTAAAAAGTTGGAATTCCACATTTGTGATTTAATATCATGGGTAGTAATCAGCCTTATGGTAGTATTATGATAGTCACGCTCACCACATAGTAATCTAAATTCATGACATTTTCGCGAATTATCGGTAATCTAAAATCATAGACTTTACATTACCGATAGTTCGCGACAATGTCGTTCTTATTTCTAAAAGGCTACTTGGTAATCTACAAATTTTGATATAAATTCACTCTTCCCATTAAAAAAACCTTATGACCGTTTGTTTAAAATTTCAAAATTAAAAATGGCTGATACTGAAAGGCGTTTTCGTGTGCGTGATACATAAATAAATAATAAATAACAAGCTGAAACGGAGGACGACCTCGTTTGTACTGCTTGCTTTAAAAAAAAATTAAAAAGTATTTATTTGCCCTACGAGTAAGAATTATATAAAGAAATTTGAGAAAATCCAACACATATAGAGATATTTAGTGACAAATGTACTATCAGTGCAAGTGGTTCATAAATCTAAATTAGATTTTTTTTTAATCGCGTCAAAAGTACTTTCTTAACAAAGTATTTAAAAATAATAATAATATATTATTGCGAGGAAAAAAGTGTGTGTATTGCGTGGCAGTAATGTTTTCTTTTATTTTTTTACCATGAGACCCATTGCTACTCAATCCTTTTCCAGAATCTTGCGCTTGAAGGTTCTAATACAGCTCCTAATCTAAAAAAAAAATTGCAAGTTTACATAACAACTATTACTTAAAAAAGAAATACAAAGAGATGAGACGATGAGGTTGAGATCCTTCGGGATGTATACCAACATTACTTCTATCAATTTTTTTTTTTACTGGATTTCCACTGACTTTGCCCCACTGGAATTAATGTTGGAAACTAAATGGACTACGGTGCTTCCATCACGGCTCTATAGATAAAAAACCTAGTATATCCTCAAAAGAAAAATTCTAGAAAGATTAGACAAAATTTGGCAACAAAAGCTGGTCAAGGTTCCAGGAAACTATGAGTTTTTGTAACCAACTCTTGGCGACTCCTGCCCGTTACTCTATTTTCTTAAAAAAATGTGCTACTTTACGTCTGCTGATTTTAAAAACCAAGAGATGTGATATTAAAATTATATTATTTATCAATCTGTGCCCCTTACATCAATTTTGTCTTACTTGAAATACATTCAGGTCAATACGAAAACTAAATAGGTACAATAATAATGTCTCGTGATATAAATTGTAAACAGTAAATCAGCTTAAAAGCTAAATTGACTGACAAAGCAAGTTTGGTTCTGTCTAATGATCGTGATAATAAATTATATTGTTGGGAAGTCCTCAAATACGCTTCGGGTAACAACAATGTCTGATTTTTGTGATTTATCATTGTGCCATTCTTATGGAACTGGTTTATGAAGCTCCGACCTTGTCCACAATTTATACAGGTATACAATTGTCTTCTTGCTCATTCTTTACTGTCATTTAATATTAGTTCCAATGTTTCAATCCTATAGGATATATTATATAGTATATATATAGTAGTATATATATTATACTTACAACCAGAATGTACCTACTACTCAGATGTATAGTTCGCAACATACCTAACAATAACTGAATAAATAACTGACTAACTAACTGTCTTCACGCTGTATCCCTGACGGGGTAGTCGGAGAGGACAGATCGCCAGGCTTCGCGATCCATGCATACTTCTTTCGCTTCCTGTAGATTCAGCAATCGCTTTATACACGCACGTAAATAAACAAATTTACGAAAAACTCTATTGAAGAAACAATAAATATCTGTTTGAAAATAACCATATATACGAAAAACTCTATCTAAGAAATCCACAGCATACTTAAGGTTTTATTTTCCACGTGGTGGAATTCGTTTGGGCACTTTACTGTTCTGCTGCGGGGGCAGCTTTATGTAGAACGCACAGCACTGAATAAGCTAAGACAACAATCCCGACTACCCACACTAAACCACCACAATGTTCTAATATGGATAGTTCGCGACATAACCATTAACGAATAGTAATCTATTAGAAAATTGTAGAAACACAAGGTTCTATTTTGTACGTGGTTAAAAAATACTGTTTTTATGTTTTACAGTCTTTAGGACGCCATCTAGTTTATCTCCAAATTCGAAAAGGGACTGAATCGTCGTCCAACTCGATAGAGCAGCAGTTCGCTTTTTATATGTTAAAAATAGTGATAAGGACCAATACGTAGAAATAGATAGCATGGCACAGTGACGTGAACCTTGACAGTGGCCACTTTTACACACATTTACACTCTCGCACGAGCCACGAGACAAGCTGCGAGACGAGCCGCGAGCTCAAAAAAAATGTATGTTATTGTGTGTTTACACTCGCGGCTCTTCTCGCAACTCGTGTCTCGCGCGATAGTGTAAATGAGGCATTAGAATCCAATATAAGTTCTAAAGTGACACCTCGAATGTTACTTTATAATAAAATCGGTAATGAAAAAATTCTATAATCTTCAGAGTGCCTACAGTAGACTGAGGACCTCATAAAGGTCTCAACGTCTAGTGTAAGGTAGTGTAAGTGAATCAATTGATTACTCGCTATGCCTTTATCCATACCTAGAGGGCTCTCATGCTGAAGTTTTCCCGTACGCTTTTCCCACACGAACCTGATCCTGGGAAGTTATCCTGTATTTCCTTTCGGAATATCAGTTACTTACATACTAATTTTAAGCCAAATTGGTTCAGTGGTTAGAACGAGTGGTTGAAGGATAATGAAAGAAATACTCGTTCCGATCAAAACAAATATTATTAAGCTGAAGAGTTTGTTTGTTTGGTTAACGCGTTATCTCAGGAACTACCTGCTGATATGAATTGATTTTTTTTTTGTGATGCCTTGTAATGAAATTATGTTGCCATTTACCGTGGAAGTATTTGACTATTTTTCATCACGCTGCTATCCAGGAGATTGGAGCAGTGATCAAATATGTCTACAAATCTGGCAACCTTATATACATCTTTGTAAAATTTATAAACGACGAGATTAAATGGGTAATACGAGGGTTCGAAGCATGTTACGGGCAAAGTCGCGGGGATTAGCTAGTTCTTTGAGCCGTTTGAGGTCGAGACACTGGGCTCGTGGAGCCCAAGTACTCGTTCGCTATATAGAGATTTCGCAAAGCGACTGGTCGACTCTTCTCGTGACCATACGGATGGCCCCTTTCTCGCTTAGAGAATAAGCATTGCCATACAATGTGGCAATGCGGCAAGCCTTATGGGATCCTTACCGGTTGATTTTGATGGGGAGGAATTCTTCGACACCTAGTCGGGGCATCATTGTCAGTCTTGTAATAATCCCCACCCCCCATTTTTTTACTGTTTTCTGTAACCTATAATAATACCTTAGTATGAATTCTCAAACAATCTATAAAAGAAATTACAATTCTAGTAATATTTAGACAAAAAAACCCTAATTAATATTTTATGTATAAGGACAAAGTTTCTAGATAGAGCCTTGATTTAAATCTTTCATCAAATTTAAATAAAGAATAATAAATTAAATTCCAAAGAAATAAACGACTAGAAATAGTATTATACTTAAAGACAGTTTTATAGTCATTTTTTTTATTGTTGTACGAGAGATAAATTAAAAAAAATGTTTATTGTCTATTGACTAAATTGATGTTCAACCGGTTTGTTCAGAAAACACACACGAAGTTGAGGAATGTGGGAAATCAATTTCACACATTATAATTAAATTCCATTTCTTTTCAACTACAAATGCTGTTCGGTGATTTGTGTTATGAACATGACAGTAAGTATTATGTTTTGTAACTTACTTACTGGTCACGCATGACCTTATTTCGTTTCATGTATCCGGGAGTAATATCTAATCAAGTTTTATATTAGACTTTTGCTTTATCATATGTATTCTCATTTGTTGCCAAATCCTATCTGGATTTAGAGAGTGGGTTTACTTTTATTTCCTATCATTGCCTTATGTTTTCCTTTATTGTTGGTACCGACTGCCGTCAGGCCTCCCAACCCAGTAAGGACACTTGCGTCACAAGTGAGAACACCTAATAGGGATGTTGGTAGGGCGTCTTTAAATTTAAGATGCTTAGAAAGTTGTTAAACCATCGTTCTGAAGTATACCTGTGAATGCAATAAATTCAAATAAAAGATTAGGTTCAGGTAGACTATTCCTCTTCTTAAGAGCCGACAAAGTCACACAGCAAGATATATCTCATAATTCGTCGCTCAACGTCACCACATCCTCCACGACAAGTTTTATCAAAAAAAAAAAATTAGATCACAAACAGTCATAAGATGTATTGCTATATGAATAATTGTTTGTCTAATATATTTTGGCTAACTTAATGGCTCTAGACATGAATTACAACATTTCATGCTTAAAAAAAGCACAACTGACACGAAAGCTGGCACAAGTAGACACGGTGGCAATAATTTAGAGTCTGGTGTGTTGATGTTGCCTATTTATTTGAAATATGCACACGTCACTAAATCTCTTGGCAATCTATACAAAAAAGTAATAAAAATGAGTAGTGAAAATTTTTTTTTTTAGTTGGGACCAATCCCACCGACTTTCCCATTACTGTGACTCCTGTAAACTAGGATCTACAGCAATGACCAAAACACCAGAAAAGTTACACCGAGGTCGATCTCTGTGATGTCCCAGGAGAAGTAAGCATGTCTTGGAACCCGCAACGAAATTAATCAGAAGATAATGTGAGAAAGTAAGAAAATAACGTAATGCCTCTTTCCTCCTTTGCAACGCGGGAGACCTGGAAAGCAACTAGGTGTAAATCCTATAGAAATAGGGAAGCACCACGGTAATAGTATATTACGGGTCCTATGTGAGCTATGTGGGATTCCGGTAATATGTATGGCAGAAACGTTTAAAAGCACGAAAATTTACCCTAGATGCCACGAGATCCGCATAGTAAACTACTCCCGACGTTACTTGTTAACAATTAAGCATATTATATCGCTCATTTTGCCAAATGTTACACTCCCAAAGTATATATATCATATTTGGCGTCAGCAGTTGAACACTGACAGAACGGTGACTCAACCAGCTTAAACGAATGTAATTTGCTCCTAAAGTTACCATGTCCCGTAAGAAATTGAGCAACACAGTGATCAACCTCCAGCCAGGACATTCCCAGGCGTTCACGAACGTCTGGGAAAACTGGTAGAGGTGGCGCCCTTTGATGGAAATGTTCCAACGCAGCTGCCATTCGTCTAAAAGTTCTTCTCGTACATTATCACGATACAGTCTGGCAATTCTATGGCGATCTCTTTCTAACAAAAACCTATCATCCATGCCATCCTTAGCCGAATAGTATAAAGCCGCGCGTCTCTGAATTTCGAGATCAACCGGGAGGACATACAGCCTAGATAAGTGGCCCCGTAAACGACCTTCAGTGTTTTGAACGAAAGTCCCCATGTAGCAGTAGATATTCTCGACAACGCATAAAAGCTATTTTTAGCCTTTTCACCTACAGTTTTTATGTGCTCAACGAATGCAAAATTTCTCTCAAATCAATACTAAATAGCAAACCGAAGATTTATTTTTAATGTAAACGTTATTGAATTTAATGCGCGGTGGTACTTTCAAACTTCCTTTTAAAAGCAACTGAAATGTTTTGTTGGATGCAAAAAATAACCTGTTTCGTACGCCCCACTCCGCAACGACGCGCAAACACGTGTGGGCCAAGCTCTCGAGTCCCGCACGAGTATTCGACTGAACGAGCAACATACCGTCATCGGCGTATCCTGTCATTGAACAGCCCTCCGGTAATGGTAAACTAAAAAAGTCATCAAATCCTAAGTTCCACAAGTGTGGGCCTAGCACAGACCCCTGAGGACAGCCTATTGTTAACGTTTTGGTAACAGAATAATGACCTTATTTTAAAGTTGTTGTACCTTGTGAAAAATGTAATAGAGTGTAATAGAGTAAATATTTCTATAGCAACCGCGAGACTTTAATTTCATTAATAGCATTGGCCACCAAGCGTTATCGAAAGCCCCGGAAATATCTAGGAAGATGGCCAGCACATATTGAGAAATCGATGAAGTGACAGTCTTTCGCACTGATATCGCTGCGTCAATAGTAGATTTTCCTACCGTAAATACAAATTGATTTTCGTGAAATTTAATACCGCCCGGCAGGAGCCGGGGTACTATGAGATGCTCTAAAAGCCTTCCCAAGGAGGGCAACAATGTGATCGGTCGGTACGACTTAGGGTCATCTGGCGGCATCCGGGGAACACTCCCTCGTAAATACACAGGTTAAAAACATTTAATATTACTTCACCCGACAGCTTGCAAGCCTCCTTTATCATTTTGTTAGATATTTTATCGTCACCCGACGCCTTACCCATGGACAATGACCTAACAATTTCGAGGAACTCATCAGAAGTTGGTAGGTCTGACTGGGGTGAGTGTGGTGGCTCAAGAGCCCACTGTCTTATCTGTCGGTGATAATCACTATCGTTCTCCGAGCAGTCTTCGGTTAAAAGAGAATCCAAGAGGTAATCCGCGGTTTCCTTCAAACCTATAGTATGCGAGTTGTTAATTTTGATATTACGTACATAGGCAAGATCAACAGAACGGTTAGCCCTAAACTCATGATAAAAAAGCGACCACGGACCCTCAGCTTTCAGCCCATGCACTAGTTTACGTAGCAAATTACCCTTTGATTTTTCAACAGCCGCCCTGTAATGGGACCTGGCAACTCTAAGAGCAAGTAAAGCGCTATTGTATTCCGCACCGGCACTAATTATATGCTTTTAAAATAATTTAATTTTCTACGAGCTCTCCGGAAACGCCTTCGAAGCTCAGCTAAACGATCACTCCACCAATCGCATCTCCGAGTGTTATTAATAGATCCACGACCAATGGCCACGTCGGCACAGTAGGTAAAAGTTTCTGACATTAACGAAGCACTCTCTTCGACAGACAGGTTACCACGACCAAAATCTTTAGCGTGAGCCGCAAACAGAGAATAGTGAAAATGTTGAGAGTCAAACCTTGTGGAATTCGGTTAACGCAAAATATATTTTGAGGAAAAAGTAGCTTAAAGCACTCTCGAGGCCTGTGGTCAAATAATTCCCTACTCCACTCTACTCCTGGTAGTCAAAACCAAGATTGGATATTTTTTATATTTGTTCAGCAGCTTAAGCTCGGACCCTATTGGGGAAATGATGGAAACTCTGATACTTTCAATATATTATTTCTTGTCAGCGCCGGTGTTCCAGCCGTACTAGAACCTAATAGTTTGGCGCGTGACGATGGCAAGAGACCGGATGGTATGTCATTGGTGCCATGGAAGATGGAAAAGCCTTTAGTTTGGGATGCAACTTCTGTTGACACACTTCCAAGCACGGCGGGTTGCGTTTGTGCTGCTGCTGCATCTGCCGAGACTCTCACGCGGCGCAAATATAATAATTTAATAGATAATTATATTTTTGAGCCGTTTGGGGTCGAGACACTGGGCTCGTGGGGCCCAAGTGCTCGTTCGCTATATAGTGATATCGCTAAGCGACCGGTCGACTCTTCTCGTGACCATAGGGCTGGCCTCTTTCTCGCTCAGAGAATACGCATTGCCATACAACGTGGCAATGCGGCCAGCCTTATGGGAACCTTACCGGTTGATTTTGATGGGGAGAAATTTTTCGACACCTAGTCGGGGCATCATTGTAAGGCTTGTAATAATCCCCATCACCTCTTATTTTTTGTAGCTATTAGTTTTTTGTTAGCCAGAGCCAGACGTGACCACTTACAACCTCTGTATGATAAGCTGGAATCGTCTGAGGGGCAGAAGCTCATCTATAAGCTGGCGCGCTCCAGGGTCAAAGCGGCACAGGATATATCCAAGTGTCGCTGTGTAAAAGACCCTGAGGGCAACCTGTTAAGCGAAGACCTCGCGGTAAAGGAGAGAGAGAGAGAAGTCCTGACTGCGCTTCGCCGCATGAAGAATCGAAGAGCTGTCGGACCCGATGGAGTCCCCATCGAAGCCTGGAAGGCGATGGGTCCTCGCGGTGTGGGCATCTTAGTAAACCTTTTTAACCGCATACTCCTCAGCGGGCAGATCCCAAACCAATGGAGACTGAGTATTATTACTCCAGTCTTCAAAGGTAAGGGGTCAGTGCAGGAGTGCGGGAGCTACCGCGGTATTAGGGGATGTCCCACACCATGAAGATCTTCGAGAGGATTATAGACTCTCGGATCCGGCAGGAGTGTACTCTCTCGGAGTGTCAATATGGGTTTCGCCCTGATTATGGGACCACGGACCCTGTTTTTGCCCTGAGAGTTGTCGCAGGGATATAAAGGTCGAAGAACACGCCTCTGCACTGTTTGTTTCTAGACATGCAGAAGGGCTTCGACTGTGTTCCTCGTGCGATGATCTGATGGGCACTGCGGTCCAAAGGGGTTCCAGAGGTCTATATTGACACTATCCGGGACATGTACTGTGACTCCGATTCAATGGTTCGGACTGCTGTTGGCGACACGAAACCCTTCCCCATCACCGTCGGGGTACACCAGGGTTCGGTCCTTAGTCCGCTTCTGTTCAGTGTAATATTAGACGAATTGTCGGACAGCATCAGAAACCCACATGAGCAGCCTCCATGGTTGCTCATGTATGCTGACGATATTGCGCTGGCAGACGTGGACAGGGGCAGATTGGTTCGACGTGTAAAGGCGTGGAAGGAGACGCTTGAGAACGGCAGTCTCAAACTAAATGTGGCGAAGACCGAGTACTTGGCACTAAACTCGACAGATCCCACATCCGTCCGCATAGGCGGTGATTTGGTCGAGCGCACGGACCAGGTTAAATACCTGGGATCTGTTTTTCACACGTCCAGTGACATCGATTGCGATGTCAAGTCACGCATTGCTGCCGCGTGGGCCAAATGGCGGGAGATGACCGGTGTCATTTGTGACCCTAAAATGCCGATCCGGTCGAAGGGACAGGTCTACAAAACCATTATTAGACCTGTCCTTTTACATGGCAGTGAGACGTGGCCGATATTGGAGCGACACAAGCAGGAGCTGCGTGTCACGGAAATGAAGATGCTGCGGTGGATGTGTGGGGCCACGCGGATGGACCGCGTGAGAAACTCTCGCATCCGCGGCAGCCTTCACGTCCGGGACATTGCAGACAAGTTGCAAGAGTGTCGCCTTCGTTGGTATGGTCACGTCTTGCGGCAACCGCCGGGCTACGTAGGTAACAAATGTCTGGCCATGTCAGCCCCGCCGGGTCCCGGTAAAAGGGGAAGACCCAAGAAGTGCTGGCTTGACGTCGTAAGGGATGACATGCGTGCCAATGGTCTCACTACAGGGGATGCCGAAGACCGTGCGAAGTGGAGGAGAAAATGTAGGAAAGCGGACCCCGGGCGTCGCGAGACGCAACTGGGACAGACGCTCGGATGATGATGATGATGACCTCTTATTTTTTTGTACGGAGTTCTGTAAATATGTAAAATTTTAATAAGTTAAATATCTAATTATTTAGAAATAAATAAAGATACAAATATGATATTAGACTCAAAACTGACACACTACGTTTTTGAAAGAGTGAGAGAGAGAAACACTAATTCATTAGAACGAATTATACCCAAATATATAAAAAAAGTCGTTTCTTCATGCGGCGTAAAACAAAGACAACATCAAACACACATAGCGGATGAGAGAGATATGAAATACTAGTTGACACCCGCGGCTCCGTACGCGTGATGAAGTTTCCCACAGGGAATTGTTCCCGGGATAAAAAGTTGCCTATGTGTTGTTCTGATCTGTAAGCTATATTATTGTAAAGTTTCATCAAAATCCATTTAGTAGATTTTGCATGAAAGAGTAACAAAGATCCATACTGGTTGCGCCGGTATACGATTTGAAAGTTGCCGCGTTATTTTTTCTATGTTGCATCACCGATCTCCATTTGTTTTTAATTAATTAGTTGTCGACACTCCCACCCCGCTTCCCTTTATTCCATTTCTCTTTCGCACCTACCTTGTCTCGCATAAGGTAAGAGCGAAACAACTGTGTTACCGCCATCTAGCGCTAGAAAACTCCACCGTAGCGCTGCCCACTCGCAGGCAACGAGGACGGACTGAAGACGCTCTGTGATAGTACTGCAATGGCAGCGCGCGCGATCGCATAAACCTTTCGCAATAGTTGTGTTTTCCATGGATAAATAGTGTTTTCGGGCAAGGAAACCAGGAATCCAAGTCCAGGGACGTCCCTAGCGGCCTCCACCTCAGCATCTCGCAACAGTAGCAAGGTATTGTGCCCATTCCTGTTTCCATTTCTTTTTCGTCGACAACCGCGTGTAAATTTCATTTTTGTCTATCCCCGCAAATACAGTCCACTTCGAATCTTATTTATCTCGCCCGCTCAATCACATACTTACAAACTTTCGCGTTTATAATATTAGTAGGATAGTCTAAATTTCTGCCAATGAACATTTCGTTAAAGACAATCTAGTTCTAATTAAAACCTATCTGATAAGAAGTGAACACTACTAACATTACCGTAACACTAACTACTCTGCAATATTAAGTCATTAGCTCTCTAGTTTAGTACCTAATTAAAATCAAAAACCATCATAAATTAATTGCTCAAATTAATATTTCAGTCTTAAATTACATCAAAAGCTGTTTTATTGGCGTATAACAGTCGATTTACATATTAATATATTCGTAATCTAGTAGCAGAAATCAGATACTTCTGTAATTTGTTTTAATTTTTTGGCACATCTATTTTTTTTGAGTGCGAATCTATTTCATTAAATGAAATTTAAAAACCATAAAACAAATACAACCAAGTGAATCATAGAAACAATAACGTTTTGAATGACAATGATTCTACTTTATAGAAATTTTGCATTTGAGAGTCGTCTTTAGTAGTTCATAGAGGGAGCCTCTCTACAAGGAACTGAACATTTTTATAAGGAGTACGAACATTCGCACGCCTCAAACATTCCTTACACATTGATTTGAAATTTGAACAATGTTAAAGAATGTAGAACTTATCATATATGATAACATAACAAAAGAATAAAACCAATTTGTGCTATAAAAAAGACAATAAATTTTCGATTCTGGCGCCAGTCGCAACAATGCGGTAAGAGCATTGGTTAAAGCCTTAAAGGACGTAAAAGTTGAAAACAAGTATTATCATAACATTATATATTATTCAAATCTTCAAAAACTGGATATTGTATTATTTTGATGGCTATATTACTACCTACAGACAATAAATCGAATATTAGTTGTATTATTTTTTAAATAATAAATTCATAGTGGCGCCTGCATATTGATCAGCTTATGCTAATTTAAAGAAAATTCCATAACACACATACATAATGCCTGTATAACAATAGAATAAAATATTTATTATATTGAAGTTCACAAAAAAACTTATTGTAATTCTGTCGCCATTATCGATAAAACAGTCCTTATGTAAACAGCAATGTAAATATTTATGCTAATTTTTATTATTGTAACATAATGAATTCTAAATCCTTGCAATAAAGTTTGCATACAAATTGTAATTGGTCATTTATGCTATTTCTATTCTATTATTTATGAGAAAATTATACGTTTTAGTACTTATTTTATATTTGAAATAGTATTTGAAAGAGGTGACGTAAGAACTAAATGCGAGATTAGAGTAAACCAGGAACGTCTAGAGCAAGTGAATGAAATTGTGTATTTAGGAAGTATGTTTAGCGCGGATGGAAGATGTGATTCGGATGTAGAACGGCGAGTAGCTGCCGGAAACAAAGTTAACGGTGCTTTGTCCCAGTTAGTAAAGCGACAAAGCATCGTAAAAGAAGCACGACTGGCGATTCATAACGCAGTGCTAGTGCCAACTTTGCTTTACGGTAGTGAAACCTGGGTATGTCAGCAGATGCATGAAAGTAAATTGAATGCTGTGGAGATGCGATCACTTCGAAAATTGTGCGGCGTTACCTTGGCCGACCGAATACGTAACGAAGTGATACGCAATATGGCAGGTTTGAATGAAAGTGTCAGCGTTAAGCTGGAAAAAGGCGTGCTCCGTTGGTTTGGACACGTCCAACGAATGAGTGAGGAACGATTGACGAAGAATATATATTGTTCAAAAGTAGAGGGTAGAAGGAGTCAGGGAAGGCCGAGACTTACATATGAAGACCACGTGAGCAGATTGCTCAAAAACGGAAAGGTCAAAAGTACTCGAATACCCAGACGTGCGTGTATGAAGCGATTGATGAATCTCGAAGAAGCGAAAGAAGTATGCATGGATCGCGAAGCCTGGCGATCTGTCCTCTCTGACTACCCCGTCAGGGATACAGCGTGAAGATAGTTAAGTTAAGTTACTTATTTTATAAGGGCCGTATTCCAGAATTATATATTATCAACACTCAAGAAACACTTAAGAGTAGATTTTATACGGCAAAATCTAGTCTCAAGCGTTAATCGAGTATTGAGAAACGTTCTGGAATACGGACCTAAGACTCTGGACGTATGATCAGTGCCTGAACATTTCGTTCTACCCCGCCAAGCCAAAGGACGCATTACCATAAGCACGACCTATTGATGTCTTATTTAGAAAAAGAACACATTTTATTGGGTTTAGTTACATTCAAACTTTTTATTTCTTTAGCAGTTAGACTTTTAAAATTTGTACAAATTCGATTCATTACAAAATAATTTGGCTCGGTGGCGTAAGTGATAGCATATACGACTGCTGCGCTGTGGTCTAAGGTTCGGGTCTGAACAATAATGTTTGTATCGTAGTTTGGGTATGTATCAGCACTGAAGACCTAATAGTGTTGAAGTGCTAGGCCAAGTCAGACCCTAATAACAAGATTTGGCATGTAAAATATGTATGTATTTAGAAATATATAAATATGTTTATCAGTTGTCTAAATCCCATACAACAAGTTTTGTGAAAGATGGCGTTGTGAAATAAAATTGTCCCACAAAATATCCCACTATGTCCGCCATCAACATTGTGCAACTTTAAGATTGTTATCCCAAACGGATTGACATAAAATGCATTTGCCAGAGAAAGTCATGGACGTTATGTAAAATCGATTTAAAAAAAATTACAATAAAAGTAGAAATTTATCACGAGTTATGTTTATTGTTACGTATGTTTGTTTTTTTTTTCACTTATCACTGATATTTTTTTGTATTCTATCTTCTGCTTCTCTCTTCAGACTCTTGTAAGTGACGCGATGAGTTTAATGATTTAACAGGATAGGCTTATCCTGCTCGAAAGAGATGAGACAGAACACAGGTTACATTCGGGATAAGGGAGTAATAACCCTGACAGGGCTGTGAAACGCAATATTTAAAAGTCGTGTATTGTAAAAGTTGCAATCTGTTTTGTACGTTTCCGCGGACGTAGTGTTCTGTAAACGATCACTGCATTAAGCAACTTACACTATGGCTGTTACTCGGATGGGTGTCCACTTTGTGGCATTTATATTTGCGCGCCTTTACGTGCTTCGGAGGGCACGTTAAGCCATTGATCCCGGTTGCCTGTAACATGGCAGTCGTTAAGCAGGCGGCTTGAAAAATTTCAACAGCAGGTCGCCACAACCTGCACCTGTCCACTTCAACACGGCAATGGGCTCACCACCTGTTACGTGGGACATAAAGCAAAGCATACGGTGAAACGTGGGCGTATAGTACGCCTCTGCCTACACCTTCGGGGATAAAAGCGTGACATTATGTTATGTATGAAAATATATTTATCTCTACTATTAGTATAAAGAGGCAAGGTTTGTGAGTTTTAGAGGTTGTAGGGTTAATCTCTGGATTCACTGAACCGATCCCTGAGTGCTTAAGACTTATTTATCCCGGTAACGAGTTCTCGTTGGAAACCGGTACGGGACATCATCACCACGCGAGTAGACTGTGGTACTGGTATTAGCTATCTAATATATATTTAGGTTAACAATCGGATGCTGGTAAATTATAAAAGGAATAGGTACGAGTATACAATACAAATCAGTCAGAAAGGGTGGCAGAGGCATATTACGCGCCCACATTTCACTGTGTATATTTATGTACCACATAACAGGTGGTGAGCTCTTTGCCGTGTTGAAATGGACAAGCGCAGGTTGAACTGAACTGAATCGGCTGTTGAAATTTTTTGAAGCCGCCGACATGTCATTTACCTTGGCTTAACGATTACCATGTTACTGGCAACCGGGACCAACGAACTAACGTGCCTTCGAAGCACGGAAACGCTCGTAAGTAGAAATGCCACAGAGCGATCACCCATCCGTGACCAGCCATAGCGATAGTTGCTTAACGCAGTTATTGTTTACAGAACACTGAGTTTGGGCTATGAGCGCTTCAAATATCTTTTGACCTTTTTAATAAATATTCTCAGTTAATTAGGTTAATAAAATTATCTTCGCTGTACATTAAATTGCGTCCGATAACAAGCTGATTATGAAATGACTAACTAACCCCCATAGCTTCACCCGTGATAAACATTGAACTCACGTCGCAACTATTTAATCCCGTCGTTTATAAATTTTGCAATAATGTATGAAAATTTGCCCGATTAATTGACATTTATGATTACTGCTCCGCTCTTCTGGGTAGTAGCGTGATGGTATATAGCTTATAGCCTTCCTAGATAAATGGGCTATCAAACACAAAAAGATTTTTTCTATTCGACTCAGTGATTCCTGAGATTAGCGCGTTAACCAAACAAACAAACTCTTCAGATCTATGATAGAATTTAAGTATAGATTGGTTAGAATGATAATAATTAGCTGTTGACTAATACGAGTAGGTAAATAAACTTAACCTAAATAACTTCATTTGTACTACCACGCGGGCGAGCAGCTTCGCCCGCGTGGTAGTATAGATGAAGTAATTTTAGTATAGATGTTTTTCTATTCGAGATTTCCTCAGCTTCTCTAGTATATCTTTTTCTTAACAGAAATTATGTTGTACTAATTTAATATCTGTTAAGAAAAAAAAACACTTCATTCATGTGTTCATGTAGGCAGCACTGATCACTGCATTTACTTGCTTGCCACTAAACACTATACTTACTCGAACGTCTTCTCACTTTGTTAGGGACTAGGTGACCCCTGGCTTTGCCCGTGAAATACTTCAAACTTCTGTCGCACCTATTTAATCCCGTCGCTTATAAATTCTACAATAATGCATAAAATTTGCCCGACTTGTCGACATTTATGACTACTGCTCCGCTCTCCAAGGTAGTAGCGTAATGATATATAGCCTATAGTCTTCCTCGATAAATGGGCTATCAAACACAAAAAGAATTTTTCAAATCCGACTAGTAGTTTTTGAGATTAGCGCGTTCAACCAAACAAACAAACTTCAGCTTTATAACATTAGTATAGACTAGGTGACACCTCGGGAGTTCGAAGCATGTCACCATTGCCCGTGACATACTTCGAATTCCCGTCGTACCAATTTCATCGTCGTGCCCGTTCTTATGTGAAAACGGGTACAAGATATAGCCTAAGTTACTCGTTATCATCAGTATCTGCTCCCAGTAAATAAAATTCAAGTAGTGGTCATCTTTGGAGAATAGAAAAGAACTTGCCCATCAGTGGGTGCAAATTGTCTGAGGGCCGTATTCCCGAATAATCATCAATACTCAAGAAACACGTGAGTAGTATTTATAAGGCAAACATAGCCTCAAGCGTCGATTGAGTACTGAAAAACGTTCTGGAATACGGCCCTAAGATGGTGATGAAATTCGGAAACGAAGAACGCGCAGTACTTAGCAGCTCTAACTTACTCTACGTATTACTATACTTACCTCTCAGATTTAGCTCACATAAATATACTTGTATAAGTATGTTTAAATTTTGGTATTGAGATACAGTTACTCAATTTGAAAAAAATAGATTATGTTGCAGACGAACTACAAATGTTTCTCAAAATATTATTAATTAAACAATAGTTTTAAACAATGTTATTGATAGTACTGTCACTTATACTACAGGTTTATCCAAATGTAAACTCTGACAGTCAGTATCTAGTCCCTTATAAGTGCAAGTGCTTTAAAATGAATTCATAAAACCAGTTTACATCGCAACGATAATGAGGAAAGTGATAATTTTAGTGTCAGTACTTGTATTTGTTCAACCGGATTTGCAGAAGTTTTACGGTACTTGGATACCTGTAATGGTTTTCCCAAATGTAGTATATATTCCTATGTGTTTGAAATATGGATTATATGAAGATTATATCGATCACAAGAGCAATATATGTAATTGTGCTGATGGGCAAAATACATCTTTAATTATAATGAGTTTTGTAGAAAATATTAATTATGATCGCCAAGACACAGATAGAAGAACTTTTCCTCTTGTTGAAGTAACAGAGTCATCTGAAATTATGCCTGCAATTAAAGTGGCCTGTACGTGTGGTGCAGAAATTTGAATCTCGTTTGGTAGTAAAATCTATTAACAAAGATTACTATACACTATACGAGCTGAAAAATGTCAGCTACTACACATTAACAGAACTAAACTCAGCATACGTGATGGCAAGGAAAATTGATACGTCATATTTCGTTCAAAAAGTTGTGAAAAACGTTCAAGATTTAAGAACGAGGCGTGGCGGGATAATGTGTTCACAAGAAATTGCTGAAAATGTTTATTGATGCATAATTAAGTAGTTATTAAATAAGTTAATGAGATTGATTTGTATCCATCACGCCTTATCCCCGAAGGGGTGGCAGAGGCATATTATATGCCCACTTTTCACCGTGTGGATTCCTGTCCCACGTAATAGGTGGTGAGCCCATTGCCGTGTTGAAATAGACAGATGCAGGTTGTGGCTACCTGCTGTTGAAATTTTTAAGCCGCCCATAAGGCCTTCAACCAGGCTTAACGACTGCCATTTTCTGACAACCGGGACCAACGGCTTAACGTGCCTTCCGAAACACGGAAACGCTCGCAAATGTAAATGCCACAAAGTGGTCCCCATCCGAGTACCAGCCATAGTGAAAGTTGCGTAACTCAGTGATCGTTTACATAACACTGAGACCGCGGGGCCACGAGCGCTTCATTTTTTCGATTTGTATAATTTATAATTATACAGAAACCACCGTACTGGTAGCAGACTGTATGTGCACAATTTATTGTTAATAACCTACCGAACCTTAGCGTAATATCTTATACAATAATGCATGTAATGGTACCTGGGTCGAATATGGCCACCATAATAAGGTTTGACTCAATTTTTTTGGCCATGTGTAATACATGACGTAATCAGACTATTTTTGTTTTATCGCCTATCTATGTAGCTATCGTGATAAAGCCATAGAGAGAACAAATTTAAGCAAAATTGTATTTATTCATCTTTTTTTAAAATAGGAATTTGGCCATATTTCCGATAGTGTAGTCAAATATGGCCACGCTGTGGCTGTATATTACCGGTATGTATTATACACATGATGATTACTTATTGAAAACGTATTTATTTACTTGTTGTCCATCTAAGTCTAATTCATAATGTCAGGTATTTAATTAAATACATATTTTCATTGTAAAACTCGTTTTATATTATAAAAAACAATAAAAATTAATAGCATCACAGAAGTTTTGTAGGTATTACTATGGTGTAAGTATACTATACTATTTTCACACTAACTACCTCTTTGGGTGGTCAGAGTGGAGTAGTGGACACATGGCCCTTAACAAACATACATTTTTTTTGCTTCCAGCAGATACATTACTCGATTCTTACATACACGAGGATTTCTCTCTTTATACTGTGCATACACGTCTGGGAATCCGGGTACTTATATCCTGGATTCTTTACAGGAACTTCTTACACATTTTTCGTCTCTAACATAAGGTGGTGCCATTATCTATTACAAAGCAAAAATGGTAAATGACGACAATCTGCAAAAGTTAAACATGAAAAGCCCTATCGAAAATATGTTAAACATTTCGTGGCCATATTTTCATTCACCTGTTCTTGGGTATGGAAGTACACTTGTTAAAAATATGTAAAGTAAAACTAAATAATATGAACAGGCATAGTATCTAGGATAACTAACGACAAAAATGCAATATATATTTAAACGATAATTCTAAATTACTAAACAAAAACGATAAAAACTTACGACGTCATTTCATAAACGTTGCTTTCTAGCAAGTGGTAGCAGCGTGGGGAGGGTTTTACTACGCCGGTTGCTTACACACATATAGACTATCTAATATGTATGATGGCGTAAGCCGGGTCGCCGTAATTAAAGCGAGAATTTTGAGTGGCCATATTTTCAGGCTGGCCATATTCGACAAAGGTACTTAGCTAATACCCGAAGCGCTCGTGGCCCCGCAGACTCAGTGTTCTGTAAACGATCACTGCGTTAAGCAACATTCGCTATAGGTGGTCCTTGGATGGGTGACGTCACCACTTTGTGGAATTTACATTTGCGAGCGTTTCCGTGCTACGAAAGACACGTTACGCCGTTGGTCCTGGTTGCCAGTGAAATGGCAGTCGTTAAGCCTAGTTAAGGGACTTATGGGCGGCTTGAAAAATTTTAACAGCAGGTCGCCACAGCCTTTAACTGTCTATTTCAACACGGCAATGGGCTCACCGCCTGTTACGTGGCACAAAAATGCATATAGTGAAATGCGGGCGTATAGTATGCCTCTGCCTACCCCTTCGGGGGTAAAGGCGTGACATAGTGTATGTATGTAGCTAATACCTTAAGGCCCTACTGAACCCTAACGTGCCTAATGACCAAAGGCCCCATGGATATCCTTTATGGCATTTGTGTTCTTCGAAATGCACGTTAAGTCATTGGTTTTTGTTGCCAGTAACATGGAAATTGTTAATTCAAATTAAAATCCCCGGCTCGAAAAGGTTAGCCACAGTCTGAATGTTGTAGGCAGAGAGAGTGTGAATTAGAATCTCTTTAGTGTTGCTGTTGAGTCCATAAACTATCCAGCTAAGCCGAAGCATGAAAAATGGTCATCAATCAAAATTCCTCAAACGGTCATCCATCTGAGGGCCGACCGTAGCGGAAGATACATAACGCAGTGGTTGTATAAAGAACACTAAGCTAAAGGGACCACGAGCGATTAAAACTAGTTGTATATAGGTACTGTAGGAGACAAACAACTCGTTAC
This sequence comes from Thumatha senex, assembly GCA_948477245.1. Classification (NCBI taxonomy): domain Eukaryota; kingdom Metazoa; phylum Arthropoda; class Insecta; order Lepidoptera; family Erebidae; genus Thumatha; species Thumatha senex. The sequence goes on along the minus strand of OX419738.1, from coordinate 20,985,064 downwards.
TACTTTTATTTTATTTGTAAGCTTATACACACAGAAGAAGTCGTAAAATCTTAAAATGAAAAGACTTCTTGAAATCTTTTCTAGCAGAGACTGAAGACGAGAGCGTAGTATTTGCAGACCAATTAGTAAATTAGTGCTTAGGTATCCGCAACCTACTAGTTATTAATATTTTTTAAATACTACTAGGTGACCCCCTGTCTTCGCCCGTGACATAGATTGAACTCCCGTCTCACCTATTTAATCCCGTCGCTTATAAATTCTTCAAATATGCTTAAAAATTTTACCCGATTTGTCGACATATATGATTACTGCTCCGCTCTCCAGGGTAGTAGCGTGATGTCATAAAGCCTATATTAGCCTTCCTCGATCGGGCAATCCTACACAAAAAAAAATTCTAATCCGACTTGTAGTTCCTGAGATTACCGCGTTCAACCATACAACCAAACAAACTCTTCAGTTTTATAATATAAGTATAGATTAGTATAGATTTAAGTCTAACATCATTAAGGTACAGCTATAATTATGGCTAATAAATTCTTTTATAATGACTTGTTACACAACGTAGGTAGTTGCGTTTTTTGTATTATATAAAAACTGGCCTAAGCTGCATTGAAATCTGGGATTGATATCATAGAACCAGACACACCTGTTTGCTAAATAAAACTATCAGTATTTAATTCATCGAAATAGGCGTTACGAGGGTTCTTTCTGTGGCGACAACGCGTGTGTGTTCCTTTGGTGTTATCTTCTATGAGGATATGGTAGCTGATATCTATAAGTTACTTCCCGGTGCCACGAAATAAAGAGTGCGTGCTTAAGATTGCACGACAGAAGTGAAAACTTCATTGGCAATGGCAATCAATTACGTATGAATTGAATATTCTATACAAAGCGACACAACAGCGAAGAGCACTTGACTGTATCTTTCTCGCTCGGGTACACTCGTCGTTCCCGAGTTCATCCGATCGAGCCTTTCACTTCAGAGCGTGACGGATCAGCCTAACTTACTACCTACGGAAAAATCTGTGTGCGGTACGCCAAAAGAAGTTTTCACATCAAAAAATATTAATGGACTATTACTACCTAATACTACTAACTTACTACTAATTTAATTTAACTTAATCTAACTTAATTTATTTCTAAATTTTGATTTTAATTCCGACACACTACAAAAGTTCAAGAGGTCAGGAAACTTTATAGTGTGTGTGAATTTAAGTCAAACATCTGAAGGTGGATTACAGTTCAATTTAAGTAATTTTTAATTTTTGTAAAGTTTTTAATCAGTCACGCCTTAATACCGGAAGGGGTAGCAGAGAAATATTATACACCCACATCTCACCGTGTGCATTTTTATCCCACGTAATAGGTGGTGAGCCCATTGGCGTGTTGAAATAGGCAAACATTTTCAAGCTATAAGGCTTTCAACTTGGCTGAACGAGTACCATGTTACTGGCAACCAGGACCAACGGTTTAACACCAATGAAACGAAATCGCGAAATGGCTTAAAGAAATGCCACACCTAACCATAATCAGTCATAGCGTAGTTGCTTATTGCCAGGGTCTCCAGATTGGGGGTTTTTTTCCCCATTCTGGGGAAAAATAAAAATATTGGGGAACTTTTAGGGAAATGGAAACCGTAGAGAAAATTTTGGGTCAGATATAATTCTTTGGCGAATGTTTGGGGAAAAGTTGATACGAACTTTATAAAACCTGACCTTTTTATTAGTTAGGTACGTTTACGTCTAGGACCAAGGGTATACGTAGTAAAGGTTTGGGCAAATTGTAAAGTTATTATTTCTATGTTATTATTTTTCTCTCTATCATACTTTACCCTGTATCTGTCTGTGGTTTCGTTCGTTCAATCGTCCGTCTTTTGACGCGCAGGAATAACGAATTGCTTTTTTAAACAGGAGCGCGAGTAGTAGAGTTTTGTTTATGTTTTGTTAGTAGAATTTCTACATTTTGCCTACAAAAAGAAATAAAGGACAAAAAGGACAGTGTCAAATAATTTAATAAAGTATTGGGTAGTTCCTTAACGTAGTCCATGGGTAGTGTTTAGTAAAATCGTCACGTAACGAAATGCCGGATGCTGTGTGTGTATGCGCGTGGGTATCGAGCCTAACAAGCAAATGAGCACACGATCAAGTGACTGCCCAGGGTGCTCAACACACATTTTTTTTATCAAATAAAATCAAGACAGCTATTTTTTTTGAAATTTATGGATTATTTTTATGGAACTTACATACATTCATACACATTGTCACGCCTCTATCCCCGAAGGGGTAGGCAGAGGCATACTATACGCCCACATTTCACCGTATGCATTTTTGTCCTACGTAACTGGTGGTGAGCTCATTGCCGTGTTGAAATGGACAGGCGCAGGCTGTCAAACATCATCATAATATCCAGTATTGCTAACAAGAACGTGAATTCACTTCAGTAGATAAAACATAGAAGCATTCGCAGCCCCACTAACTCAGTGTTCTGTAAATTACCACTAGGTTAAGCAACTATCAGGTCCTCGGAATGGGGACGGTTTTGTGGCAATTCCATTTACGAGTGCTTCCGTGCCTCGGAACGCACGTTAGGCTGGTGGTCTCGGTTGCCAGTAACATGGCAGTCATTGAGCCACATTAAAGCTCTTTTGAACGGCTTGAAAATTTTCATAATTCGCCACATCCAGCGTAATGGTCTCACCATTTGGTACGTGGGGCAAAAATGCTAACAGTGAAATGTGGGTATGTAGTATGCCTCTGCCACCCCTTTGGAGGTAAAGGCGAAAACGATAAAAAATGCTCAAAAAATTATGAGCCACTACAGCCAATCAGAAGGGTAGCTTTCTCGTTCCCGTTTCCCACAGGAACTTGTTACCGGGATAAAATGTAGCCAATGTGTTATTCTGATATACCTAGTATTATAGTAAAGTTTTATTAAAATCTATTCTGTAGTTTTTACGTGAAAGAGTAACAAACATCCAAACAAACTTTTGTGTATATAATATTATTCTGTTTTCTCTTCCAAAATTGGGCACCTAAAAGCGTAGAGGTTGAGAGAAATTTCTGGAATCTTTAGTTCACGGCCTCAAAGATCTACCGCTTCAATTTTTAAAATAGTGTATAGAATGTAGGAGTAAACCACCGCGTGACTGAGTCCAATTTTTGATTATTATTGTACACTGGTACATTTATTCCTAGATGAGCAAACGAACATGAGACATGACTAAAACAAGCGAGATTTTATAATAAATAGAAATACTGTTAACAAGTTCTGATCAGAAATTGTACTGAATGAGCAAACGTTTCTCATAACATCCGTATATGGATACAAAAACATTACGGACAATATGCATTATGAAGTGAGTCGAAAGTTAAACTTACCGATGTACTCTTTGACAGTCTTCACTGAAACGGTGTTAAGAGTAATAGAGTATTAATTATAAAGAGCAATAAGACACTAAAATAAATTAATATTAATGTGGAAATTAATAATTTTGACGTCACTCGTAGCGAGCGTTCAATCAAACTTACAAAAATTCCTTGGTACGTGGACACCGGTGATGGTATACCCAAACGTGGTATACATCCCAATGTGTTTAAAGTATACTATATATGAAGATTATGATGGACAAAAGAACACTCAGTGTACTTGTGACGACGATCTAAATACAACTTTCGTGATTATGATTGTAGCAGAAAATATGAATTATGATCATCAAGATGCGGAAAGAAGATGTTTTCCATTTGCAGAAGTTACAAATTCATCAGCTGTTATGCCAGCTTTAAACGTATCGTGTACCTGTGGAAGAGAAAAGTTTAATACCCGTGTAGTAGCCAAGTCAATTAATAATAACTATTTCATAATGTATGAGATCAAGAACGCCACACGCTATACGAAGTTAGAACCAAACACTGCGAGTGTAATGGCAAGGAATATTGAGCAGTCTAATGTAATACAGAACACTGTAAAGTATGTTGATGATTTGGAACATAGACATGGAGGAATTATGTGCGCAAATGAAATCGCTAATGTTCGATATTAATCAGAAGAGAAGTTGTACTTGTAGGTGTTTTTACTGATTGTTTAAAGTTTATTTTTTTCTCTATTTGAGTCCGGAGACGCATTTGCTTAATGTACTGTAGATTTGTTTAGCCTGTTGATTGAAAGTGGAGTACTTGTGTGTGATCTTGGGACGCCATTGCTATATTATTTGAAGTTTATCATTAAACTTTACTAAAATATTATTTTTCACTATTTCCATTAAAATTGGAATCTCGTTTTCTTTATGCCCCAATAGAATATTAACATAAAACCATTGAAGAACTGTTTCAATAATAATTTAGGAGGTCTACTTCTTATTCCAAAAGGTAAGTTGTGTCTTCTGTCAAGAAAAAAAGCTCGAACCATATGAACAACTTTTATAATTTCGTAAAAAATCAATGTGGACTCAGCTCATTCGGATTCAAGTTCTCATATAGGATAATATTACTGGAGTCCAGTAATAGGGTAATTTTTTAACTTACATATTTACCTATTAAGGTCTTCACTTTATTATTAGGTGTTAACCCTTTAAAGATAACAGAACTTGTGACGGCTACGAGGCCCTCATGTGCCACCAATTTTCAGTAAAGTGAGTACACCATACTGAAAATTCGTGGCTGCTAATTCACCTCATCGTATTCGTTATATGCTCGCTCATGTATTACTCACTCTACACAATTTTGGATCAGAAGATCATTGCATGAGTAAATAAGATAAATATGGAAAATATTCCCGCAGAAAGTTGACCAGGTACACCGTTCATCAAAGAGGTATTACAGAGTAAAAAACTTTCTTCAATAAAAATAAGATTACATTTAGTGTAAAAAAAAATTTTGATTGTCATAATATTATGAAAAAAAAACATATTTTGTACGATATTCATTTTTATTTTACTAACAATGAAACAGTTGCTTTATTAAGCTAGTTTAAAAACCCTGAACTAATATATACTTAAATATCATACAAATTGTAACACTTGTATAATCTGCAAACATTAAATATATAATTCCGAGGTTCTATAATTTTAATTTTTTTACCAGTTGCGAATATACAAGCAAAACTTTTTATAAAAATATTTTTATACTTAATTTAAAGAACATTTCTACATTTTGTCATATTCATTACTACGTCTTAAGAAGATTGTAAATATGGAAAAACATCTCACTTTTACTTATATATAACAAAATAGCCGCTACCTATGTTTTGCACTTCCTTTTATACCATTTTTTCATTCACATAAACAAAATATTAGGAAACTAGATAGTCAGGTTCTAACATATGTAGGTACCTAAAGAGTCTAAATGACGTTTCCAAAGGGTTCCTAAACACATACATTTTAAATGACGATTTTATTTATTTAATATAATTTCAGCTTAATATTTTTTTTTTAGCACACTTGCTCAAAACCATGTTTTTATTCCACCGATTTTTGGCTCATAATCCTACGTATTAAATACGCGTCCTTTGTAGTCTATTATCACACGAGTGCCTTTAGTTTACTAACCCGACCAATTAAGATTTGTACCCTATTACCACAGTATATAGAGAGTACTATTACTAAGTTGTAAGTACGACGAAGAAGCGATATAATTTATTCGGGTTATAACTTATTTTTTAGCAACAAACTCTTTATGCGGTAAATAATAGTATAGCTATAGATAGCTTTGTGCCATCAAAATCAAATGAAAAGTAAGCGACCATTTTAATGCAAATTTTTAAAATGAAGAGTCGTGTGTTTTGCTTGCAAGAGTGTTGAAAAACGTCATACGACACACGTGTGCCTATGACCATGATATACGCGACTTTCTTATACTCGCTTTCGCTCTTGCGACACAATATCGCCTAGTATATAATGATCTACTTAGCACACTTGTATTATATTAGATTTAGTTAAAGTTGCCAAAACCTTTAAAATTATAAGTACATGCATATTGCACCCCATTGCTTTGATCCCCAAAATGTCTTATATTGTATTTATATTTTATTCTTGGGAGAACTCACACAATGCCATCTGATTCCACACTAAGCAGAGCTTGTACTATGGTAACCATATAACTGATAAATATACTTATATATCTTTAAATATATACATGTTATAGATAAATAACACCAAGACAGAATAAACCATCGTGCTCATCACACAAAGTTTTAAGTTGGGTGGGAATCGAACCCACGACCTCTTTGCGTAGCAGACGGATATACTCCCACCGCGCCACAGAGGGTTATTTGTATTCTCATTCAGTTCAGTTATCGGTCTCTGTTATATACATTATCAATATAAAATGCTAAACATCAACAAAAATTAACAGTACTTTGATTTCAAAACTCTTCTCAAAATTTTCCCTGCCGCACTTTTAGGAATTGCATCCAGAAACTGAATATCTTCAACTTGCTTGTACGATGCCACTTTTTCATTTACATAACTTTTAAGTTCATCTTCAGTGCAATGTTTACCAGATTTTAATACAACAAACGCTTTTGGAGTTTCTCCTTTTGTTTTATGCGGAATACCAATAACTGCAGCATCTTGAACTAAAGGATGGTCACGGAAGTAAGCTTCCAATTCGGCGGGAGGGACTTGAAATCCTTTAACCTGGAAAAGTAAAATTAAAATTGTATTTCATTAAAACTACAGCACATATATTTTATTCTATATTATGCAACTCCCAATAAGTAAGGGGTCAAGTATGTGTCGGGAGCCCTGTGGCTATCCTTCCGGGGCTCACCCGGTACTCCCGGCTATAGACAGATGGAAGGGATATGTGTGGTTTTAGTCGGTAGGAGTCAGAGCATAGCATCCATGAGAATTTTCACACGAAAAAAATAGGGCTAAAGTATTTTTTTTTACTAGCTAATACTTGCGGCACCACCCGTGTGATAAAGGTTTTCCATACCTGTTTAAAAAAGGAACTGATTTCCTTAGGAAACGTGTATGGAAAAACTACGACCCGCGATCATATTTCCGTTTAAAATAAAAAGGCTATGAGTCAATTTAGTGTTTTAACTAATATACCAAATTTTAGCTAAACTGGTTCACAGGGTTGGAGCGTGGTTATTGAGTAACAAATAGCTCACAAAATGTGTTGAAAAGCTTATAAAATAAGTAGGAATTACATGTAGGTTTTTTTTTTATACAATTGCTTAAAGACATCACATTGATACAAAAAACCAAGTAGCTTCTAAACTGTCTATATCTCTTGGTTTGTTTAATAAAGTAATGTCATTTTACAAACTCCTAAAAATTTGTGTTTTTTTAAATAACATTTTTAAGTCTGTACTAAGTCAAAGCAGAACTAAACTGATCAGACTTTGAGGCAAAAAATTGCAGATACATAAATAAATAAATAATTCACACAGCGCCATCTAGCCCAAAGTAAGCTAATATAAGCTTGTGGTATGGGATCTAGATAACTGATTACCATACTTATATATTTCTTCCTACTTCGTACGTATGTATTTACATACATATTATACATAGCAAACACCCAAACTCCCAAGCACACATTTGTGGATCACACAAATATTTGTTCCGACCCGGGAATTGAACCCAAGACCTCAAGCGCGGCAGTCGCAAACACTACCACCGCGCCATCGAGGCAGTCATGCGTAGGATAACAGGATTAAAAAACCCACTCTAAAGAAAGCACCATATAATATAAACAAAAATATATTACCTTTATTAACTCCTTCAGTCTATCCATAATAGTGATTCCTCCATCTTCATCAGCCATAGCTAAGTCCCCAGTTCTGAACCACCCATCGATTGTGAAAGCTTCATTATTGGCTTGAGGATCATGCCTATACCCTCTCATAACTTGTGGTCCACGAACTAGTATCTCGCCGGTCTGCAAGCGGAAATAATTGGTTCGTATAGTACTCTTATAACAAATTGAATAGTCGTCATAAGGCGCATTTCCTTAAAAAGTGCTTAATGAACAATATCCTACTAATATTAGTAGCAGTTATTATAATATTATAAATGCAAAAGTTTGTAAGTATGGATGTTTGTTACTCTTTCACTCATAAATATACTGAATGGATTTTGATGAAACTATATTTTTTTATTTTATTTATTTTACAATAATATAGCTTACACATTTGAAAAACACATAGGTTAGGTTAGCGACAATACTAACGAACCACGGCTTAAGTATAGTGAGTACTTAAGCTGCATCCGTGACTGTTTAACATAATTAACTAGCTGATCTTTTATAGATTAGAATATACACATTTACATATATATTGTCACGCCTTTATCCCCGAAGTTATCACTGTACGCCCACATTTCATCGTATGCACTTTAGTCTCACGTAACAGGTGGTGAGCCCATAGCTGTGTTGAACTGGACAGGCGCAGTCTGTGGCGACTTCGTGTTGAAATTTTTCAAACCCATAAGGCCATTCAATAAGGTTTAACGACTGCCATTCTACTGGCAACCGGAAGCAACGGCTTAACGTGCCTTCCGAAGCACGGAAACGCTCGCAAATTCAAAATCCACAAAGTGGTCACACATCCAAGGACCAGCTATAGCGAATGTGATCGTTTATAGAACACTGAGTCAGCGGGGCCACGAACGCTTCATAGATCAGAATATATCATAATATTTATATTATAGTTATAGAGTATAAGATACATAATATCTAGTGCAATAGAGTATAAGATATATAATACAGTTGTATAGGGGAAAAAACTGAATAAAGAGAGTAGAAGATTATTCTTAATAAATATACGTATATCGAAATCGAATCAGATTAGATTTGAGAACGAGTAGAGGGGTGTGCCAGAAAATACGTTTATCCAGTAGATAAAGAAAACGTAAATGTTTACGTATCAGACGGTAAGAAGCAATGACAGTGACAAGATAAAGTGGCAATTAGTTTAGCGATAAGAACACGATATCACCGAACCGATTACCAACAAATATCAACTATAAACATTTTAATTTAATATTTTTGTAGTTATACTTCCTTAGGCGCCTTAGGAATAAATGAGAGTAAATTTTTACGATGTGCGCGTAGACCGTCACGAAAACCGAAACCATGAAGTTAGCTGATAAGTGTTTCCCGTACAACTTATAAACACCCTGAAGTTTGCAGATAAGTGTGTTCATGACAACTTATAACTACATTCAAAGTAGTTTTCAGTCTTTTGATGTTCTTTTTCTTACTAATTTATCATTCCCGCTACAAACAAAGAGTTGTGGTGTACCTATGTGTTAAAATCTTATTAGACTAAAGCAGTATACCTTCAAACGCATGTACATAAGTACACACACACACACTTTTTTTTTAAGTGATAAAGTTTTAAGTCTCGAGCAGGTGACCTGTCCGAGACTGGAACTTTTTGACGCGTTGCCAATTACACCACTGAGACCTACCCGAAACTGACAAATAAATCCACCTCTTTACGTTTTAAGGCGACGTAGTTTTTCCACTTTAAAATTTCAAAATACGATATACTTGGTTAGCATACAAATGCATTTCAAAATTCTTTAAAAAAATATGTAAATAAAATATATTAGTATGTATATCAGTAGAAGCGCTCGTGGCCCCGCGGTCTCAGTGTTCGGTAAACGATCACTGAGGTACGCAACTTTCACTATGGCTGGTCCTCGGATGGGTGACCACTTTGTGGCATTTAAATTTGCGAGCGTTTCCGTGCTTCGGAAGGCACGTTAAGCCGTTGGTCCCGGTTGCCAGTAAAATGGCAGTCGTTAAGCCTGGTTGAAGGCCTTATAGGCGGCTTAAAAAATTTCAACAGCAGGTAGCCACAGCCTGCGTCTGTCTATTTCAACACGGCCATGGGCTCACCACCTATTACGTGGGACAGGAATCCACACGGTGAAAAGTGGGCATATAATATGCCTCTGCCACCCCTTCGGGGATAAGGCGTGATGGATATTTATTTATATCAGTAGTCTAGATCTCATAGTACAAGCTTATATCTATTAATTTATTTAAATATAAATCGTACTTCTAAACTTAATGACAACAATTAATCTTTACTTAAAACTCCTTAATCAATCATTAAATCGACTCTGAGTGCGGCAGTATATCTTTAATCATCTCACGCTCAACGATTGAAATGTTTATCTACGACTGTTTTGCGCATGCAAACAGCATAAATGTTATTTGCATGAGAAACTGTGTAACCTGCAAACAGAATTATTTTGCTGGGTGCACTGGATCCATTGTATTTAATACTAGTTAACACCCGCGTCTCCGCACGCGTGGTGAAGTTTTCTCGTTACCGTTTCTCACAGGAACTTGTTCTCGGGATAAAAAGTAGCCTATGTGTTAATCTGGTGTGTAAGCTATATTATTCTAAAGTTTCATCAAAATTCATTTAGTAGGTTTTGCGTGAAAGAGTAACAAACATCCATCCATACTTACTGACTTTCGCGTTTTTAATATTACTAGTTTACGCCCGCGGCTCCGCACGCGTGCTGAAGTTTTCCCGTTCCCGTTTCCCACAGGAACTTGTTCCCGGGATAAAAAAGTAGCCTGTGTGTTATTCAGATGTGTAAGCACACATGTTAGATGTGGACACAATCGTGCCCAGAACCGTAAGATTCCGTAGGTCTTTCTTATGTCGCACCATAAAAGCATGGAACTCTCTGCCGGCGCACATGTTTTCCTCCTCATACAATCCTTTATCCTTTGAAAAGGCATATTTTTGGGCCGTCAAAATGAGGGTCGCTATTGGAACCCTGCGGCAGGTTGAGATAGCGGCCCTCATTCACGGGCCGTCGTCTTTCCTTACTATCAGGCGGGCGACGCCATTTTGACGTGCAAAATATATTGAAAAAAAAAACCATCACCAACATTTGTGTAGTATTAAATACAGACCTGATTAGGTCCTAAATTGTTTAGCTCCTGATCAACGATCCTCACTTCAGTGTTCGATAAAGGTGGTCCTGTACATTTATAGTTCGTAGTGCCTTTAAGAGCAAACGAAATTACTGGTGAGGTTTCTGTTAGTCCATAACCTTGTCTAAAGTCCAACCTCCGCTAAAGAAAAAAAAAACGACAATGAATAGTTAGGTCACTCGAGTAAAACATCTTTGTCTATTCCGAGATACTGATAATTTAAAACCTATGTGGTTTTGGAGCCTAGGTTGCGCTTTTATTGAAGTGAAAACTTCTTTTGGCGCACCGCACACTGATTTTTCCGTAGGCAAGTTATGCTGATCCGTCACGCTTTGTGGTAGAGGGCTTGATCGGGTGAACGCCGCCGAGAGAAAACTATGTTATTATATGTATTTTTTACATGTGAGACAGTTTGTGTGATCCAAAAATGTTGGTTACCAAGTTTGGGTGTTTCCTATGTATGTATTTAGAAACATATAAGTATGTGTATCAGTTATCTAGATCCCATAAACGCAATATTTAATTTATTAAATTATATTTATTGTATGGGCGGTTTAAAAATTTCAACAGCAGGTAGCCACAACCTGCGTCTGTCTATTTCAACACGGCAATGGGCTCACCACCTATTACGTGGGACAGGAATCCGCACGGTGAAAAGTTGGCATATAATATGCCTCTGCCACCCCTTCGGGGATAAGGCGTGATGGATATTTATTTATTTATTTTATATTTATTTTATGTTTCGGTGATCTGCTAAAATATAATAATAAACCATACCTTAGCTTTTTCGAAGAAACGTTCAATATCGGTGAGCTCGAGTGGTGCCGCACCATTGACTAAGCAATCTATGTATTGCAGAGTTTTCTCAGTGGCTGCTGGATGTGAGGCCATTAGTAGCACTGTAAAGGTTTATTTGAAAATCATTACTGTTTACTGCAAGTTACCTTGACGAAAACAGATATTTATGAGATTCAGCGATGCGCATCTTTGAACTATGCGGCTAGGATGTTAAGTTTTGGTTAGAAAGAAATCGCCATAGAATTTAAAGACTATAGCGGGATAATATACGTGATTTTTTCTCAGACGTTCGTGAGCGGTTGAGGATTTCGTAGGTGAATCAATGTGTTGTCAATATCTTACGGGACGTGGTAACTTTAGAAGCAAACTACATTTGTTAATGCTCGTCGTCTCACCGTTATGTTTCAAATATAATCAAACTCTGTGAGCGTAGCATTTGTCAAAAGGAACTATATTACATGCTATAAGTTTCCAAGTAGCAATATCGGAAGTAGTTTACTAAGCCAAATTGGTGGCATCACGGGTGGATTTTCGTTACTATAGACGTTTTTGCTATATGTACATATAAACTGGATACACATAAAAGGCAAGAGTACCCTTAACCGGCGAGCGTGTATGAAAACACTCATGAAAGTAGAAGCGAAAGTTGTATGTCAGGATCGTAGCAAGTGAAAAGCCATAGTCTCTGCCTACCCCAATGGGAAAGAGGCGTGATAATATGAATGTATGTATATATGTAAACTGGAATCAAACACAGCTCATATTGGACTCGTAATGTACAATTACCGTGGTGCTTCCCCTTATCTATTGGATGTACGCATAGCCGCATAGGTCTCCCGCTTTGCAAAGGATGAAAGAGTTTTATCATTTTTCTCAACTTATCTTCTGATTAATTTTACACACTACCTTCGCCTAGGACTTTACCGAGTTCCAGCTCGGTGTATTTTTTATGGTTTTGGTAGGTAATTGCTGCATCTTGGTAATAGCTTTGTAGATCCTCGTTTACAGAAGTCACGGTAATGGACCACTTTGTGACATGTACATATGCGTGCGTTTCCATGCTTCGAAAGACACATTAAGCCGTTGGTTCCGATTGCCAGTAACATGGCAGTCGTTTAGCCAATCGCCTTATACGCCTTATACCCCTTCGGGTATAAGGCGTGATTGATATATATAATAAATATAAACAGTAATGGAAATGCAGAGTAGTTTACCTTTTAAAAGTTAAGTTTGTACAAATATTACCTAAAGGAGGAGCAACCATAACAAGGTTTGTCTTGTATTTCTCCAAAGTCTGCAGGAAGAGCTCCGGTTGAAATTTCGGTAACGCCACAATTTTCAGTCCAACAGACATCTTGTGAAACATCACAACTGTGGCCGCATAGATGTGAAAGAAAGGTAGTACAGCTATTGCTACATCTTGATGTGTTGCTGAAATAAATTAAATAAATGTATAATACTAACAAACTATTTTAAATATAATTGTTTATCCCATAATTGAAATAAAAAAATAATACAAGGTCGAGTGGGTATGAAACATTATTATTTCCCAGTCCGGGGGAATCACTTGGATTTCTTGGATTTCTTGGAAGCTGTCAAGCTTTGCTCAAGACTAGTGAAATATTCCACCATAAGCGTTTATCATTAAAAAATGTAGTGTAATCAGATAAATAGGTAAGGCGCATCTTATTTATCTTTTTCTTTACGTTAACATTATGGAGTTCTTCAAAAGGGGTCTTAGAAGGTTTTTGCAGGGTCGGCAGCGCGAGTGTCGCACCTCTGGTGTTGCAAACGTCCATAGGCTACGGTGACCACTTTCCATCAGGTGGGCCGTATGCTTGTCTGCCATATCAAAATTATTTTTAATATTAATTACATTCCCGTGGGAATACCAGGAATTCTTTCTTTGTGGTCATCTCACGTAGGTACGTAAAGAATACGTTCTCCATATTTTAGATTGTGTATGGTTTTACCCTTGTAGTTCCCGTTCCCGTAGGAATACCGGGTATTCATTTCATAGTGCTGATTCAAGGTACCTAATAAATACTTTCACCAAATTTCGGGTATGTACCTATGTTTGTTACTTTAGACTATGAGTAGCTTCATCCGCGTAGTTCCCATTTCTTTGCAAATATCGGGAATCCCGTTTTTATTGCTTATCCTAAGACTTAAAGTATACATTCACCAAATATCAAATTTCCATGTTTGATGTTTAGGCTGTGCGTGGTTTTCTGATATAGTTTCGGTTCCCGTGGGAACACTGAACTCGCTGGTAATACAGGCCTTAAGAGATTCTTCTAAAACAAGTGTAGGTATGTAAGTACATGTTACTAACTTTGAAAATAACAATCTTCCATACAACCGTTTATCCTTTATTTACGTCCTTAGGGGTAAAAATTCCTAAAACTTCTTCATAGAGGGCACCTACGTGTTAAAACGAACCCCAATGCGAAATTTGAACTTCATAGCTTCGTTAGCTCCATGGATTTCGTGATTAATGAGTCACTTAATACAACCAATGTTTTACCTCCTTATAGGTAAACTTTTACGAAACCGCGATACACGTGCCCATTTATTTGTAACCAAAAACAGGAAAATTTTCTAACTTTGAAAATGACGAACTTCCACACAGTCGTTTATCGCTTATTTACTTCCTTAGAGAAGAATTTCGAAAAATCCGTTCTTAGGGGAAGACTACGTGTTAAAAGAAACCCCCATGCGAAGTTTGGGCTTTGTAGCTTTATTAGTTTTATAGGTTTCGTGATCAATGAGTCAGTTATTACAACTACTGTTTTACCTTCTCAAGGGTAGAATTTTTCAAAATTCCTTAACACGTAATTTTTTATTTTTATACAGAAGCATGTATAAGAAATTCGGTGTTGCTATGTTTGAAAATGAAGAATTTTCCATATAAACTTTTAACCCTTGTTTACCCCCTTATAGGAAAAATTTTGCAAAACCGCGATACACTTATTTGTAACTAAAAATGGGTGTACTTAAATTCATGTTTCTAACTTTGAAATGAAGAAGTGCCATGCAACCGTTTATCGCTTATTTACTTCCCTAGGGGTAGAATTACTTCTAAGCGGAAACCTAAGAATTAAAAAGAATCTCCATACGAAATTTGAGCTTCATAGCTTTGGTCGTTTCAGAGATTTCGTGATCAATGAGTCAGTCAGTGATTTTGCCACTTATATATATAGATTTGTAATTAGAAATACATAAGTACATGTGTTTATATATTAGCATAATTTGGGCTATATAAAATACTAGTTGACGTCCGCGGCTTTACCCGCGTAAAGAAGTTTTCCCGTTCCCGTATCCCACAGGAACTTGTTCCCGGGATAAAAAGTAGCCTCTGTGTTATTCTGATGTATAAGCTATTATATTGCAAAATTTCATTTAAATCTATTCAGTAGTTTTTACGTGAAAGAGTAACAAACATCCATACAAACTTTCGCATTTATAATATTATTAAGATTTTACAGTATTTATTTATCGAAGCGAAACTGAGGTACCAAGGTGAAGATTTTGGAAGCAGTCAGGTCTTAGTGCTGAGATGAAGAGGGTACGGTACAGGGTACGTCCCGGAGTAGTCCAGAGATTAAGTGTCATTTTTAGAACTACTATAATAATAATACGGATTCAGCGATCATTGTACCGATAGTCATATCTGTCCATGGACTTATAGCCAAGAGCCTTGACCAACACCTACAAAGGCTCGCGTTAAACAGCTGGATCAAGGGCCTGATACAGAAAGCAGTTCTTCTCGACACGGCACGTATTGTGAGGAAATTCCTTTCTCTGGAGCCCTAACCACCGGTAACTTGGTCCCTGTACCCGATACCGGTGGGTCACAATTTTTTATACTTCAAAATGTATTTTTTATTTTATATATATATTTAAAAATGTAATTGATATGTTGTATAAATAAATAAAGAGAATAATAATATTATAATAATAATAATAATCCCTCGAGGACAGTCGTTATCTTTTATAGGATTAACGCAACCCTATGAGGGCATAGTAGATTCGCTTTTTGAGTCATCCACTTTCTGATACCAACAAAAAAATGTATCAGAAAGTTATTGAAAAGCTCACATCCGCAGGGCAGCTTGTGGCGAGCTGAATGTGCGTAGCTACACATCGGTCCCGATTCCTCAGAGTTTTTTTGCCCTTCTGCACCAGTTAGGATTTAATGACCTAACGGGAGAGCAGTGAGAGTGCTACTCCCGGGGGAGCGCAGCAAACCTCAACTCTGGCTTGCCTTAATTGGCCGGTCAGAGGGAGGGAGCCAGAGCTATATGCTCGGGGGTGGAAGTGTCATTTTCAAGGGCATAACTACGGGGAAGCCCGCTCCGGGCCTGTCCCGCGAAGGTGAAACCGGCGCCGCACCGCTCGACATCCCAAGCCGCTCACACCGGTGTTGCCCCCTGTCGCCTTACAGGCTTATCATGCCTATGGTGATTGTATAGGGGGCCCATCTAGTGAGTTGGCGAGTCACCGTCTGCCAATATTTTGATTATAATATATTAAAATGGCAGGCGCCGTCTTCATCCATAGTTCTTATCACCCAGTTCCATCTAACCGCCAACCCAATAGCCCATTTCGTAGTTATCACATTTCACAATAGTTTAACTCCCATTGGAGGTGATCCATTACCGTTCTTCTACATAAGGCGGGCGTGGATTGTCTGTAGTGGGGGTCTCATTCCCTATTAGATTAAAATTCTCAAAGGGCCTCTGCGTGCTGGACCTATGTCTCCATGTAAGCCTACCAAAAGGCCGGGTATCTTCATGACAAAATAAAAGAAGATACCCGTGTAAAGAAGATACCCGTGTAAAGAAGAGACATAATAATAAATCTTTATTCATTTAGGTCACAAAGTAACACTTATGAACGTCAAGAATATTGCTTCTACATTAACATTTACTGCCAGATTCGCAAAGCAATAGGTAGAGCCTGAGGAAGAACCTGGCAATAAAACTCATGGCCACTCTTTTCTAAACGCCAGTAATTACATTAGTTTGATTAACATAACATTTGACCAATAATATAGTAATGAATTTATACAAACAAAAAAACAAAATCAATATTGTGTTTAAATCATATCAAAATTAGAGCGATTATAGTTGCCGGTTCTAAGGGCAGCCTACCCTTGAAGAAGAAGAATCTGGCAAGAAAGTCAATGGAAGCCATTTTAAAATGTAGGAATGGCTTACAACATTAAAATTACACTTACATTGTTCCTTTGGATTTATGTGAGAACAGTCAACTAAACTTAAGTTTACCTTAAATATAAATAAGATTATTTGTAATAATTGCTATAACAGCTATGAGCTGACCAGTCCCAACAGACGGCACCCGTTCACGGGTATGACGCATTATATCAGCCATCGCCCTACTCAACCGTATTATAGGGAATAAGGCGACCCGATACATACACCACCACTGCCAGGACACTTAGGCGAGCATGACATACTCAAAAACTGCACAGCAACTATCATGTTAATTTCAAAGAAATAAATAAGTCTACATGGTGCTCACACAATAACAAACTCAAATTACATTGTATATTAGTTAATACCGGGACTAAACGCAGCCAATTTAGAAACCTTTAGTTGTCAGACGTTTCAAATTATTAATAATGTAGAGATGTAAAAAATACAACATATATATGCAGATACAAGGCATACGAGTATCACAAGATTCATTCGAATCCTAAATAGCTCAAGCGAAGAGCAAGCAACTCATTTCCATTTATTTTTATCGTTCAAATAATCATTAGTTGTGTAATAGGCACTTTTCAAGAGGTGCGTCTTAATTTCCGCCTTAAATTTATGTAACGGCAGGTTCATAATGTTTAAAGGAATTTTATTATATAGTCGTACGCCAATTCCTGCAAAAGAGTCGTGAACCTTTTGTAAACGATGATGCGTTCCAATTAATGTATGCTTATTTCTAGTATTTATCGAATGTATGTCACTGTGTCTATTGTATAAATGTATGTTCTGTTTAACTAACATAATATTTGCAAATATATACTGTGATCCAACCGTTAAAATGCCAATTTCTTTAAATTTTTCTCTAAGAGACACTCTAGCACTCAATTTATATATTGCACGTATAGCTCTCTTCTGGAGTACAAAAATTACTTGTAGATCAGCTGCTTTGCCCCACAGCAAAATGCCGTAAGACATGACACTATGAAAATAACTAAAGTATACCAGCCTGGCAGTTGCCACATCAGTAAGCTGCCTGACTTCACTAACGGCAAAGGCTGCCGAGCTGAGTTTACCTGCAAGACACGTTATTGATTACTAGAGCTCAAATAGTTGTCTTCTAAATAAGAACGATTGACTGTCAAAAAAAAATGTGTGTGTGTACCAGAGCACACACACAAGTAAGAAGTGAAACATCTTTACGACATTTTTTACAGGTATAAAATTCTTCTCATACGTCGATAAAGAAGTTTCACTTATGATAAAGAAGTTTCACGTATGATAAAAAAGTTTCACTTATGATAAAGAAGTTTAACTTCAAAACAACATGCCGCATAATCGTAATAAGTGACGGTTTTTTTACAGCTATAAAATTTCTCTCAAAGTCGATAAAGCAGTTTCATTTCAATAATGAATAGGTAAACTATGGACAGGGAGTTGGTCCTGATATTAGGCTGAAGACCTTAAATATTTTCATATGCATTTTGTAAAAAAATCTTAATTTAGAACAATAAACACACATTTCAATTTTATTTATCTGTATAAATGTACTTAGGGTGTAACAGGTTAAAATGTAACAGGATTAGATATGTTACAACTTGCGTAGTAATTTTGAATTTGATACGATTACTACCATACCTGTGGTCTCTCTGTTGGTCGAAACTAATGGCTCACTGATTTGTACCATATTTGCAACAATATTCCTATGCGATAGTTCTACGCCTTTCGGCATTCCTGTTGTACCACTTGAATAGGGAAGTAAACAAATATCATTGGCACTTCTTCGAACTTCTTTCAAGCAAGACTTGTCTATATGAATATCTTCACTTAATTCGTTAAAACAAGCTGCTCCATCTGGAGTTGGTCCTCCGTTTGTTTTCACTACGATTATTGGTATGCTCAGCTTTGCAATTTTAAGAGCTTCAGTCACGACTGGAACTAATTCTGGTAAAGTTACTATGGTCTTCGCTGATGACATGATCAACTGGCGTTGTACCTCATCTAAAAGTTTAAAATAAAGGTTTAAAGATAATTATTGAATCCCAGATAATTATTGAAGATAGGAGTTTTGACGACAAATAATTATAAATATTATTTATTTATTTACAAGTGGTGTTATTTAATATAATAATAAAAATAAAAAAGGAATTTTTAAGTCTAGTAAGTTTTACGGTAACTGGACTGTAACTTCAGGAGTAGATACCTAGTGTACCTAAGTACATAGTAACAGCAATAAATCCTAAAATGAATCAAATAATTTTAATTTTATACAAACGCGCAAAAAAATAAAATAAAAATGCGCAAAATTCAATGCAGAAACTAAGCAGTTGCTATAATATTAGATAAGATTTAAAATACAAACTAGCGCTACTATTGATGTAAATGAAGATAACAATACTTACGCGCAGTATATATCGGGTTGATTGTTGTCATTAGACCTCCAGCTTCTAAAATACCCAAAGCGATAATAGGATAATCGGGAACATTGGGAAGCATGATAGCAACTGAATCACCATCACGGATCTTTAACTTGGTACGAAGACTCGCTGCGAAGGTCTTGGAGAGTTTAAACGCATCCTCGTAGGTATACCCTCGGCCGGTGAGAGCACATACCTGGAAATATAGATAAATGAAGATGAGCTATTTAACCGAAAGGCATATCTCTCCAGTTTATAAACAGCTACTATAAATACGAGGAATAATGGAAATCTGCCAGGAGCTCCAAGGTACGATTTTAGCAACCTAAGTAACACCGCTATTGAGGCGGTGAGACCGAAAAAGGGACGAATGGCTGTAGAGGTTACATGGCAACCTCACCTATCGGATGTCACAGATACCTACTTACCGGGCACGGGTGCTTCAGATAACACCAGAGTGCTAGCACAGTGGTGAATGCAACTAGGATACGGCGCGGTATATACTTGTAGTGCGCTAAAGCATGGGCTGTGGATATCTATACATAAAAATCTGTACCTTTTCTCTATTACTCTTGGGTTGCGCCAATAACGGATTTTTTATACATTCAAACAGCGTTTTAAAAGAACAGAACATGACTTTCTCTTGATACTAATACGGGTCCCTAAATAATATACGGGTACCTTTGATAGTAAAATATAGATAAGTATCTACCTACCTAGTATATTAGAGAGATCAGCACAGTTTTAATTTACATATGCATTGCTATAAAACTATCGTTGGTAGACTGCAATGGTATTTACAGCTATAATTATAATAGGCAACTTCCGTGTTTTAAAGAATAATAAAAATATACTTAGGTAATGTTTATCAGCTACGTAACCAACGCTTCGCTCGCTTGTTGTATAAATGAAAAAAAAATGTTAAATTTACTTTTTTTTAACGTTAAGCCGTTGCTAATAACATGGCAGTCGTTAAGTCAAGTTGAAGGCCTTATGGGCGGTTTGAAAATGCATTTTTGTCCCACGTAACAGGTGGTGAGGCCATTGCCGTGTTGAAATGGACAGGCGAGGGCTATGGCGACCAGCTGTTGAAATTATTTAAGCCGCCCATAAGGCCTTCAACTTGGCTTAACGACTGCCATTCCACTGGCAACCGGGACCAACGGCTTAACGTGCCTTCCGAAGCACGGAACTGGGGAGGGTCTAAAGGGCCGAATAAATTTAAATAAAATAAAATGTGTCTATTTTATATTAGATATTAAATTTGGAATAAATTTTGAACCCGTTGCCTTTTTAGCGAGGTGGTAACAAAAAGGCTAAAAGGTCTTATGTGCTAGACACTAATTAGCACGACCAATTATTTCCTGGTAGTCTCGGACTGTAGTCCTGGTAGTTTCGGACTGTAGGACGAAAATATAAATAAATACATATTGTGGGAAACTTTTTAAGCAAACAAATTAAGCTATAAACTTGTGATATAGGATCTAGACGACTGAGAAACATGCTTTTATATTTTTTTAAATACATGCATGTTATACCTACACCAAAAACATTGAAACTCTGAAACAAACATTAGTGGATTACAGAAATATTTGTTCTGACCCGAAACCGCTATCTCATCGTGGCAGTCATATATCAAGGCAGTCAAGTCATATGAGGCTAGTACTTTGAAGCACTCTTGGCCCCGCGGGCTCAGTGTTCTGTAAACGATCACTGAGTTACGCAACTTTCACTATAGCTGGTCCTCGGATGGGTGACCACTTTGTGGCATTTACATTTGCGAGCGTTTCCGTGCTTCGGAAGGCACTTTAAGCCGTTGGTCCCGGTTGCCAGTAAAATTGCAGTCGTTAAGTCTGGTTGCAGACCTTATGCTTGAAAAATTTCAACAGCAGGTAGACACAACCTGCGACTGTCTATTTCAACACGGCAATGGGCTCTTATTATTCATATACCTATTATGTGGGACAGGAATACAACTGCTGAAAAGTGGTGATATAATATGCCTCTGCCACCCCTTCGGAGATGAGGCGTGATGGATAAATAAGTCATATAAGGCTGAGGTAAATATTAGTGATCATTTACTTACGCT
This sequence comes from Thumatha senex, assembly GCA_948477245.1. Classification (NCBI taxonomy): domain Eukaryota; kingdom Metazoa; phylum Arthropoda; class Insecta; order Lepidoptera; family Erebidae; genus Thumatha; species Thumatha senex. The sequence goes on along the minus strand of OX419738.1, from coordinate 20,963,631 downwards.
AACAGTTCTCTCTGGCCATTTGTCCAAGTTTTGCCACACGTAATCGTACAAAGTACAATTCGGTATCTCAACATTTCCATAAGGCGACGTTATCACTTTATCCTGTGTCCAAATACTGTGTTTTCTAACTGCCACACTTGTATATTTTGAACTATGTTTTATGGAATGTATTGCCGTTTTTAAACTAAATACGTTTTTCAGCACCATTTTCTCAAATATGTATTGCCTTGCCGTTGAAACAATATGTTATGGCTGCAAATAACAGTTATGTTTTAGAGATAAGAATCGACAAAAAATTATAAAATTGTTGATATCGATTTTTGAGTTATGATAATTCTAAGTAAGTACTTATCACTAGCAACACGTACACTACACGATATAATACCACACAGAACAGAGAAGGTAACAGAGATACCTCTCAGAAATCATACTAATTCTAAACTAACTATCTTCACGCTGTATCCCTGACGGGGTTGTCAGAGAGGACAGATCGCCAGGCTTCACGATTCATGCATACTTCTTTCGCTTCTTGCAGATTCATCAATCGCGTCATACACGCACGTCAGGGTATCCGAGTACTTTTTTCTGACTTTTCCGTTCTTGAGCAATTTGCTCATGTGATCTTCATATGTAAGTCTCGGCCTACCCTGACTCCCTCTATTTTCAATATAACTAACATACTAACTCAATGTTTTGTAAACGATTACGGCGTTAAGCATCTTTCGCTATGGTTGGTTCTCAGATGGGTGACTGCAGTTGGCGATAAGTCCGGCCATTGTACATTTCATAACAAAATATATAGTTCTATTCTATTCTACCAATTTGATCTCTTTTTAAGTCAGGGTCAGTTGTGTTTATAAATATACACATACGCTCTCATAGAATTGTACGATCAGCTGAACACGCAATCACAGTCGGTTGAAATAACGTACCTAGGTAGGTAGGTAATGTAAAAAATCAATGTTCTTTTGTACATAACATATACATACAATTATACATTATTACGCCTTATCACAACTATCTTGATACATAAAAGAACGCCCCTAATATTGTAGGTTGTTTCCTATGTATTAATAACTAGCTGTCCCGCCCGGCTTCGCCCGTGACATACTTCGAACCCCGTGGCACCCATTTAATCCCGTCGTTTACTAATTTCATAATAATGTATGAACACCTATAACGGCCCGGTCGAATTTGGTTACACGAAATTAATTTCTTTGTGTCCCACAATATATTTATTTATTTTACAATGCCATATCTCCAAAAATATTCATTTGATTTGAAAAGTGTAAGGGGCCAAAATAATCTTCATGAAATGCTGAAGCCAACTAACGTAGTAAAAATGATAAGGATTAATAGAATATTTGTGTAAATAGCCTTCAAATTACGGCTTAGTAATTGCTGGTTTTCTAAGTATTAAAATGGATATAGTATGTTATTCTTAAGAAATAGACATATGTCGTCGCGGACTTTTTTGTAGACCTTTATTAGATACACAATTGCACCATACATTATTTTGTTATATCTCAAAGGGTTTAGGCAGCGTTTTTGTTGAAAGCTCCCAGACGGCTTATTTTTTCCGACATCCCCAACAAATATCGTTATAATTTGGTCAATATATACAAAAACTTAACAAATTATACATAAAAACCTTCTATGAGAATCACTCTAACTATTAAAAAAAACCGTATCGTAATCCGTTGCGTAGTTTTAAAGATCTAAGCATACATAGGGACAGACAGCGAAAACGACTTTGTTTTATAATATGTAGTGATGAAAGTCCCACTCAAACGTTCGCTATCCGTTCGCGCTGCCAGAGCAGCGCATTTTTTGTAATTAACCTATGACCTAATTAACTAAAAACGTGATATCTTGGAAACTATAATATCTAGACAAAAAATTTTAACTACTGAAAAATCGTAAAATATATAAAGATAAAACTTATAGCTATAATAATTTGGAATTTTAATCATAATTAACTGATATATTGACACACAATCATAATTAACTGATATATTAACTGATATATTGAAACACGAAAAAGTCGGTAAAAAAATAAATAAAATTTGCCACTCACACGAAAAACTAATATTGAACATTTTTTTTTTTACTTAATTAAATTCTTGGAATTATAACGATTAAAACGATATATGACACTAATAACTTATAATTATTCTAAAAAAAACTAAAAATATGTTAACCCATTAAATATTAACGCAAAACTAAAAAAATGGCGGGAAAATGGCCGCCGGCAATGTTTATACCGCATTTACTTTGAATTTTGATATTGTACACGGGCTTTTTATCCACGATTCTAATGGTATAAAATTCATTCATTAAAACCACAGACAACATTGTTTAAAAAGGTTTTGAAAGGAGGTCAGTACAAAAAAAGAAAAAGCAAAAAAAGTCAGCTGCTTTAGCAGCTTGAACGTTTGAGTGGGTATGCATGTATTTAGAAATATATAAGTATGTTTATCAGTTGTCTAGATCACATACTACAAGCTTATATTAGCTTAATTTAGGATAGATGGCACTGTGTAAAAAAATACTCGTAATATTTATTTATTTATGTCCAGCAATTGTTTATATTAAAACAATTTGTAACAGAAATAAAGAATAAATAAAAAGACCAAAAGCCCCGAAAAGACATTCAAATAAAAGCGGTCGTAATTGTATTAACCACGGGCGTAGCCAGATTTTAGTTTTGGGGGAGGGGGGGTATTTCCAATACTTGTAATAATGAGTAAATTTTTGATAGATTGCACACTAATTTAAACACTCTAAAGCAGATTTTAGATGCGATAGGACCTTACCTACATCTTCGGGGTCCAAGCCAGCCTCACCTTCGAGTAGTGCACCTGCTGAGTAACAGACGAAGTCATGGCGAAGAAAAGGGAAATTCGAGACAAAATCCCTGTAAGGCCAGAGTAAGGACAACCCTCACAATATGAAGGCACAAACAAAAAATGGGCTCCAGTTACAGTCACTTCCGCTGTTCTCGGTTACGGTAGCGATCGTGTTAAAGGCCAAAGAGGGGATGCCAATAAAATGCGGGCTACAGAAGGCTCCCATATACGATTGATTCTGGCAACTTATGGAAATACCCTACGGCTGTACGGGCGCCTCAATGAACTTGAGGTAGAACTAGCCCACCCATATTAAGTTTATGAATTGTAAAGTTTATGATGGCCCATATTGCAGAAAGGGAAGTCTCCGAAGAAAACACACTAACCCTTGCGTCCACCTTTTTTGACCTTTTCTACTTTCGGAAAGGTGATGGAAGGCACTCCACCGAAGGCAAGTGCCTTCGGTGGAGGTTTTATGATGAATGACCTTGTTAGCAGTGTCGGCTCGCGAAGCATACTTAATACTGAACCTCACCGATAGGTATTCCTTAACACCTTCAGTGTATTCTAGTGTATGCTGCCACCTCGGGAAGCAATAACGAGGCAGTTGAGGCCGTGCATAAGGATATAGCTACAGTATAATACGGTACTACTAAGGCTCACTACAACTTCGTTATGAGGGACTTTACCGCCAAAGTGGGACTACAACAATGCGGTAACATCGGCCTTTATAGGGTGATGCATAGAGCTTATTAACGTTTTCGAGATGCAGAGGCTCTTTTTAATGAATTCTTACTTTAAGAAGTCCCACGGAAATTAGACTCGGTGACAAGGTCACAAGGAAAGAGGTAGACTTCTCATATCGGACAGTAAGTGTAGGAATATTTAGAGATGTTTGTGTGATAAACAGGTTTAATACCGAAAGTGCTCAACGACTTGACCGAGCATCTCTTAACTTTTAATTAACGCTCCGAAAGGGCACTAGTGATGAAGCATACTTTCTGACGTACTGCGCTTCAAATACAGGAATGTATTAGGGACTCACATGAGCAGCCTCCATGGTTACTTATTGTGGCTAAAATCGAACCTACGAAAAATCGAAAACCTACTTGGCACTAAACATTTACGTCCAGTGACATCGAACACACATTGCTGCTGCGTAAGCAAAGATGCGAGACATGCCTGGTGTAATTTGTGAACCAAAAATGCCGGCAATGAAAATACTGCGTTGCTTCTGTGGAGGAACTCTCGCATCCGCGGTCTCGCTACTAGGGATGTTTATGACCGAAGTGGAGAAGAGGCAGACCTCAGGCACCGTAAACACAACTCAGACAGACGCTCGGATGATGGTCATTGTTAATATCGTTAACATTTTGGGTTTGAACCCCCTAAACCCCTCCCTGGGCTACGCCAGTGATATTAACTGATAATCATCATCATCTGAGCGTTAGTCCGAGTTGCGATTTACACTATCTACGCACGTATTTACGCAGGTACGTATTAATTACCTAGTCACTTTGAAAACGATAAACATTTTCTGATCCTAGGTAGTTAGCAGGGAACGTTTATTATTAGGTAACAAACTACAGTAACCTGATTCCAGAATTAAAAGTAGCCGAAATTTATCCGAATGGATCCAGCCGTTTGAGTGTGTAGAAGTATTAAACATACACACTAACAGACTTAGACTAACAGAATGTTAAATGTTAGTCGACTACTAAAAATGCTACTGACTAGCGGCCACTGGCGCGGTACGTGCTAGGTAGGTACCTAGTAGAATTCTATCGGCCGTAAAATCTATTGGAGTACGATTGTAATAGTAGTTTACGAAAAGCTGTCAAAATTGTACGGTGGCTTTCTATTGGGCGCCGATTTTGATTCCATTTCGACACAATTGCAATAGCACCCTCGGCCCCCTGTTATCACACCAATTCTGTTTATATTGAGCGCTGAGAAAGAATACCTACCTAAATAGAATTTTTACTCGCATGATTAATTTATTCAAACAGGAATTTATTACTATTCATGTAAAGTATTGTTCATGAATGAACTCTATCAACCTTGGGAACGCGGTAATAGAAATATCTATTATATTTCTTAAAAACCGGTCGATATTTACCAATACTGAAATTTTAATATTGCTTTATAATTATACCTACTCTGATACCCTGACGAGCATATAAGAAACGTTTAATGAACCAGCGAAAGTAGTATGCATGGATTCGCAAAGCCTGGCGAACTGTCATCTCTAGCTACCCATTTAGGAATGCAGCGTGACGATAAATAGTTTGATTACAATAGTACTTATATTTTGATGAACAACACGGTAAAAAATGGTAAAAATTGTGTTACTAATATGTAAATGTTGCTAAAATTATAGTTTTTTGTAAATGTGACTAGTTACACTGCGGGTATTATTATGGCTTAACTTAGGTATATTAGGTATTTGACCTTTGTAAATGTCTTTATCAACCGGCACAAATTTATAACGCTGTATCCCTGACGGGGTAGTCAGAGAGGATAGATAAAGTGAAAATATATAAACTCACTAAAACATGCTAAATATTTCGACTAATATTATTATACAATAATAGAAATCAAAGTATTATAACTATAATATAACAGAAACAACATTGTTTTACCAAACACAGTATAACACATTCCTGTTTTACTAACGCGATTAACACATAAAAAACTCGATTTGAAATTTTATCTCATTACTCTACGAGTATAACCTACATACACACACACACATATACACACACAAATACACACACGCAAGATACACTTACTCGACTATTATAATTTATACAGATGGTAATTTTAACAACGCAGTTAAACAAACTGCCGAATAAAACACACTAATAACGTTTTGCAAACGCGTGCGTTCAGCTCAGCTGTAAGCCATATACTGGTATGGTACCAAAGTGGTGGTAAATAAAAAGAGTTAAGTAACTCAGTCAATGTTCAGTACAGTCACAATCAAATCTATATAAAAAACGGGTGCATTGTGTGCAAAACAATAAATTTTAATACCTGCTTCTACGATAAAGGCAATTTTTTTTATAGAGTTAATGGTATCAGCAGGTATCTATTCACTAACTGGTAAACTGGTACATATTCTTGCCCCATATATATTTTGATTGTAAGCAAATAAAAATGTTTTTAAGACTTGATTAGTAAACACACAATATTTTTTTTCTTTCTTTTAACTTTATTAGTTCTAAGTCGCAATTGAAAAAATAACTGTGCTTTTTGAGCAAAACGCACGGTTAAATTTGATTCACATCGTGACACTAAAAAATCTAATCAAATTTTCGTTATACTAATACCTACTACCAATATCTCTATCTACTAAGTACCTGAAGCGCTCGTGGCGTTTACATTTGCGAGCGTTTCCGTGCTTCGGAAGGCACGTTAAGCCGTTGGTCCCGGTTGTCAGTAAAATGGCAGTCGTTAAGCCTGGTTAAATGCCTTATGGGCGGCATGAAAAATTTTAACAGCAGGTAGCCACAGCCTGCATCTGTCTATTTCAACACGGCAACGTGGGACAGGAATCCACACGGTGAAGAGTGGGCATATAATATGCCTCTGCCACCCCTTCGGGGATAAGGCGTGATGGATATTTATTTTATTTTTACTAAGTAAAAAAAAAACTAACTAACTATCTTCACGCTGTATCCCTGACGGGGTAGTCAGAGAGGACAGATCGCCAGGCTTCGCGATCCATGCATATTTCTTTCGCTTCTTCGAGATTCATCAATCGCTTCATACACGCACGTCTGGGTATCCGAGTACTTTTGACCTTTCCGTTTTTGAGCAATCTGCTCACGTGGTCTTCATATGTAAGTCTCGGCCTTCCCTGTCTCCTTCTACCCTCTACTTTTAAACAATATATATTCTTCGTCAATCGTTCCTCACTCATTCGTTGGACGTGTCCAAACCAACGGAGCACGTCCTTTTCCAGCTTAACGCTGACACTTTCATTCAAACCTGCCATATTGCGTATCACTTCGTTACGTATTCGGTCGGCCAAGGTAACGCCGCACAATTTTCGAAGTGATCGCATCTCCACAGCATTCAATTTACTTTCATGCATCTGCTGACATACCCAGGTTTCGCTACCGTAAAGCAAAGTTGGCACTAGCACTGCGTTATGAATCGCCATTCATTCATTCATTTACTAAGTACCTAACTCATATAGAGTCATTGAACTTGAATTGAGTCTTCAATTAAAGATTGTTAGTAAAATAGTTTAAATTGGTTTAAAAAACTTCGTGTGACGCGAGACAATATCAAGGTTACATTTATAATCTTTATTTGCGGTAAATACAGTCAGCATCAATAATATGTAAACACTGCCATTAGGCAGAGAGTGAAAATAATGAGAGTCAAGAATCAGTCTAAAAAAACCGGTCAAACTCGAGTAGAACTGGTGCGCCGAGGGCTCCGTACCAACCAATTATAACGCCTTTAAAAAATTGTACCTCATTTGAGGTAAGTTCCAATTTTGCTAGACCTCCGATTTGTATGAACGCCCATGGAAATCAGGGGTCTATGTTAATTGGTTTTTACTGTGTGCTATGGGGGACACCCCTAAATTTTCAACTTTTTTTAACTTTTTGGAATATTTATTTATTTATTTGTGCGGTGATACCTTGTTTTTCGCCACATTTTAGTCCAGGTCAACGGGAACTACCGTTTAGGTTTTGACCCTAAACATATAAGGTACTTCAGAATTGTCAATGTTGATTAAACGCAAGATCTTATAGCACAAGTAAAAAGAAAAATCCGCAAAATAAAAACGTTGCAAATTAACGTAAATTTTGCCCATATATCTTTATCGTGTTGACTCAGGACCTTGATTTTTATACACCTAATAGGGACTGTAGACCTCAGTATCTGGTATAAATTTCAACTTGCTAGGAACACCCATTCCTCAGAAAATCGATGGTACACGAACAGACAGGCGGACAAGAAAGTGAATGTTAAAAAGGTTCCTTTTTTAACTTTTGAGGTACGGAACCCTAAACACGAAATACCTTGTACATTACTTATTCGTAGTTGAGCTCACATTCATCGAAACTGTAAGTGGATGAAACTAACTATTATAAACTTTATAATTTAGGCCATTTGCTTAGGCTGATAACACGTTTATAACACACTTATAACAAAATTTGAAAACAGACATATTATCACGCCTTTATTCCCGAAGGGAAAAAATTGTAGAGGCATACTATACACCCACATTTCACCGTATGCACTTTTTTAAACAAACGAATTAATTATTATAATAAATAACTTTGTTGTTGTCTGCATTCTTTTGATATTGCATTTGATTCATAAAATTAACATTTTTGTGTTTACTCTAACGATACTTTGGAATTCTTACTGCAAAACAAACGTGCATAAAAATCGGGTTTTGAAAAACTGGTTATGAAAATTTAGGAAAACAAAAAGTAAGTGTTTAATATACAACTAGTTACAAAACAGAGAAGGCAAATTGCTTTGGCGTTATGAAGCAGTTATTTACAAACGTGGTTAAGGGGAAAACTCTGTACGAAGGTTATTTTAACATCTTTCATGAGTCTTCTCTGTGGCGCGGTGGGAGTGTATCCGACTGCTACGCAAGAGGTCATGTATTCGATTCCCACCCAGGATAAAACTTTGTGTGATGAGTACGATGGTTTATTCTGTGTTTGGGTGTTATTTATCTATAATATGTATGTTTTTAGAAATATGTTTATCAGTCATCTGGTTTGTAGTACAAGCTCTGCTTAGTTTGGAATCAGATAGCGTCGTGTGAATTGTTCTAACGATATTTATATTTATTTATTTAGATTATTTAACAATTTCATGGATCTAGTAGGTATCTCTCATGGTGCATAGTAGACTCATGCTGCATTCTTTAGTTTCTCAGGTACACCTAAGCAACAATAGCACAGATGTTATTTTTTATCCACTCCCTATAACTGTATTTTTTCTACTACTTACTCATATTTGCAGGTAATATTGTAGGTAGTTCATGCTGGTCTTGCATGTTAAGTTGTTTACTAATGGTATTTATCCTACATATTATAAAACCAAAGTCGTTTTTCGTTGTCTGTCCCTATGTATGCTTAGATCTTTAAAACTACGCAACGAATTTCGATGCAGTTTGTTTAAATAGATAGAGTGATTCGTATAGAAGGTTTTTATGTATATTTTGTTAAGTTTTTGTACACATTAACTTAATTATAACGATTTATGTTGGCGGTGTCGGAAAAAATGAGCCGTCTGGGAGCTTTTAACGAAAACGCTGCCTAAACCTTTGAGATATAACAAAATAATGTATTGTGGAATTGTGTATCTAATATAGGTCTACAAAAAAGTCGACGGTATATGTCTATCTCTTAAGGGTACCGTACTAAATCAAATTTAATACTTAAAAAAACAGCATAAATAAAGCGGTAATTTAAAGGCTTTTTACACAATAACATTAATAATCTTTATTATTTTTAATATGTTAGTTGGTTAGAGCATTTTATGAAGATTATTTTGTCCCTTTGCAAATTAAATGAATATCTTGGGCGATATGGCAATATCAAAAAATGCGCAAATAAATTAATTTCGTGTAACAATAATTCGACCGGGCCGTGCGGGCGCGGGCGTAGTACTTGAGAGCGGAGAAGTAATCAAGTAATTTGGAAAATGTTCATACATTATCGTGAAATTATTAAACAAATTGGATTAAATGCGTGCCACGATGTTCGAAGTATGTCACGGGCGAAGCCGGGCGGGTCAGCTAGTCGTAGTGTTAACAGTAATTAATTATGTGTTTTCTTAGCCATAAAATTTTAGATAACATTTCACTTTAAAAAACTATTGCTACGTTTGTCATGTCTTTTTGTATGTATCCTTTGCATTAATATTTTTAGTAGGTAACTAAAATAAGGATGTGAGGTGCCCTACCAAGATTTCTGGGAACCAAACTACCTTACCTAATAGCGCTGTAAAAGTCTGGCGGCAGTCGCTCCTAACAATTTCACTTATCATCTTCGTAGGAATAATAGGACATTGTGTCTCCTTTTCAATATTTTAAATAATCCTATATGATTTCTTACCAACGGAAATGTTTCTATCTTGCTCATGAACGCGTATGACTTAATTCCCCATTCCACAACACAAATGTTTATTAACTTTCACTGTTCATGCGGTTAGACTGTCGAATTGTCCCCACCTAACATACAAGCCAGCAAAACAATCTCTTTTTTTTTAAACTAAAACTCTAAATAAAATAAATAAATAAATATTGTGGGACACTTTTCACACACTGCCATCTAGCCCAAAGTAAGCTAATATTAGCTTGTGTTATGGGATCTAGATACCTGATAAACATACTTATATATTTCTAAATACATACATATTATAGATAAATAACACCCAGACACAGAATTAACCATCGTGCTCATCACACAAAGTTTTATCCTGGGTGGGAATCGAACCCACGACCTCTTGCGTAGCAGTCGGATGCACTCCCACCGCGCCACAGAGGCAGTCATCTCAGTCTAATCATGTATGTGTTATGTATGTATATCATAATTGAGTAATATGTATTTAATGTCATCCGCATGTAGGTGCCACCTATACTAGATAGATATATGTGTGTAAAATCTAATAAATTTATCTGTAAGTCCCTGCTGCATATTATTTTTAAATACTTTAAGATAATCGTCACAATTAAGATAACATAGACTTATAACACAGTGCTTAATTTATTACTTACACATCGCCATTCGATTATATAGTTCTTTGTATTGCTCAAGTAACTTTTAGATAGCTACTAATTTTAAATTTGGTCTGTGCTATACATAATAGTTTACGGCCTTTTTTTATACCACTGAGGTGGTAGACAATCGTATTGCGCACCAAATCAATGACATCAATGACATACCCGTTCGACTCGGTACTATTCGAACTACGAGAAATATCAGTGATCCTGCATTTACAGGCGGAATCGAGCCCCTTCGCGACAGGAGAGACTTCCTTATGCGTGGTATACCGCTTGTACATTTATTGTTGATTTATTTTACAGCATTGTTGTATTTTACCCCAATTTTAGGAACATTTAGTCTTGACAATAATAACGATTCCAAAATACTTTGTCATAACCTTTTATACAGGCGCTTATCCAATGTTTATAAAGGAACATTAAAAGTGGTCGTAAATTGATGTTATTAAATTGATTAAAGTAGATTTGAAAAAAATACTATACAATTTTTTTGGTGTCGTAATCGAATTTGAAAAGCATTCAGTAAAGGAATTACCGTGTTGGGCATGCTGGGGCTGGGGATTTACCACGAACCTATTGATATACTTATTATTTTTTTATTGACTATCTAATTACATACCCTTTATCTACAATTTTTCTTGCCAAATTACTTTTCTATAACTTTTTTACCAGACTCTTGTCCATGCATTGAAATTTAATATTTTGAAGTGGTCGTAAATTGGTATACACGGAAAAAAAGGAATTGTCAAATTAAAGCAAATTGCTTTAATTCAACGCAAATCGTGTTTTCCATACGAGGAAGACTATATTTACTTAAACATACAATATGATATTGATAAGAAAATTGTATTCACTCAATAAAACCATATTGCTAGATTAAAAAAAAATGTTTTGTTGTTGTAACAATAATAGTTTGCTTGTGCCATGCATTCTTATTGATTTGAAGTGATACTTTAGTTTATTTAGATAAACAAATCTAAAATTTTATTTCAACACACTATATTCTGTTGTTTTAAAAATATGTATATTGTCTTTAAAATAATATATATTAGATTGTTTGGACAATATAGATTTTTGTACACCAACAAAATATTGTTTCAACTTGATACCAGTGGTTTACTTATTGGAACAATATCGATATTGTTTTTCTAACAACACGAATTACATTAGCTTGAAAATTATGCTTTAGTTAGTTTGAGTGTAATCATATTATTCGTATAACAGTAGATGTTTACTTGCTTCAACAATCAAAAAGCTAGTTTGAGAATACCTGATTATTGTTTCAAGACTTAAGATTTACTTGGTTCTACAAAACAGATTTTTGTTATCATACGCATGGTTTACTAGTTTCAAGAATATTTATTCTCTTTAGGAGAATACACTTAGCTTGTTTTAAAATTATGATTTATTTGAACCAAAAACAGATATTTCCGTTCAAACCTTTTGTTTTACTTGTTTCAGTAATTTTTATTGTCTGTATAAGAATACACAACATGTTGTTTGAACAATATAGTTCAATTAGACCTACAATAATAATATATTTCGTTTTGAAACTAAAGTTGTGTTAATCTAACAATATATTTACTTCAATTAAAACTCCGGTTGTTGCATTTAAAAATATATATTTATTCCTTTAAAAATTACATTATTACTTCAAAACAGTATTATTGTCCTGTTAATGAAACATAGCTTGAAATAACAAAATTGAATTGCCAGTAATTTAAGAATAATTTATTTGAACCGACAATATATTAGACTTAGCAAAAAAATGCTAATTGCGCCATAAATGCCAACAGTGAGCTTGCTGTGGGCATATTTTCGTTTCGTCCCTAAAGGAAAAGCGCACACAAGAGGCAATGATTATAATTCAAAAAAGAAAAAAAGAAAAATATTTAATATTAATTATTAAACTTTCAATATTTTTCTTTTTTCTTTTTCATAATATTAATATTAAATACTAAATCAATTGTCAAACAATTATTATTCATTAAAATAAAATGTCTACTTCATAATGTGAAGAATTAAATAATGATCATACACACCCACCATTATTGAGATCTTTTGATCATCATTATTGAGAGTTATAGCGTAGCTATAACGACAAAGAACTGTTTGAACTGAAATTTGAATTTCCAGCCATTCGTAAGCGCTTCCCGTAAGATAACTAAGATTGATAAAGCTGTAGGTTTAAATAAATTCTTAATTTCTTACAATTAGATACTTATTTATATGTCTAGCTATATTTCATTTACTGGATTATATATATATATCTCTTAAAAATAACCATTCTTAAGACGAGTGGACCGACCCTTGGCATTATTGGGAAATAGATTCACCTGATAATGGAATAATGAGACTCAAATAGTCAAAAACAATGCTTGCAAGAATTTGGCGCCATGAGTCAGACCATCGGCTTTAACAAAAACATTACTACAAAACTTACTACTTTAACAACAACATGGGCAACTGCAGCTTTGTTTGAATTTGTATCAGAAAATTCAGTACTAATACCTACTAGGTAATACAAGTAAATGTACTTTTAGGTTTTTGTTCCCCTAAAGGATGCTGTAAGATAATATTTTAAGAAATGAGCAGTATGATAAATTGAACACATGAATAGAGATATTATGAAGAACTTCAATATGGAATACATATTATTTGAATTCAGAAAAAAAAATACCACATTCAGTACAATTAAGTTCCATCGTTTCAATTTTATATTTAACTATAGTTATAGATTTAGGTAAGATTCGTCACATCAACAATGTATGGAATCACTTTATCGTGCTGTGTTGTGATTCCATAAACTGAATGTTGAATTAACTAATACAAGTATTCATAAGACACTGGGTACCTACGTGTGATACAATTTGAACAAAGCGTCAAAAGTTTTGCCTGTAGATGTGAAAGAATATCTAAGTTTATCCACAACTATGAAAGTGCTTAATTTATTTATATATTGTCTAATGTTGAACCCTGTACGAGAACATAATGTTAAACTGTTTGTATTTTCTTGAGTGCCTTTTTTTGCTGAGAGGTAATACCTTCGTAGTAGTCTTCTATTTCGCTCGGCTTCTGTGAACAAATAATAATGGAAATTTGAAAGAAACTTAGAGTTTTATTAAGAGTATGTGTCTTTAATAACTTTATAATGTGTTACCTTAACAGGTATCAGCAAGCAATCAATGGCTTCAGCTGTTGAAAGCTTTCATTTATTTCCAATACATCCTGTCCTTTTGGCGGGATTAAGTGCCCCAAGTGTGTCCTTAGTATGGACCACTTGCAGTCTGAAAAAAAATTAAAGGATAAAAAATATGTTGACTGATACCAAAATCTTACAATATAAATAAGGTTCTGTCTCGGTTACCACTACAATTTTCACCACCATCAACCAGTAACAATAGGAGACTAATCTTTTCAGCACTAGCCACATATAAGTGGATAAAGTGAAGGACAACAATCATAATTTTTTATGATTCTATGGTAGACAGAAATAATCAAGAGAAACTTACCAATGCACTCCTTAAGTCATTTAGTACTGGCCATTTAGCTAGAAACTCTCAGGTTGTCTTGCGCGCAAAATATTCTTTCATCATTAGTGTTCATCCATTTCTGCATTACAACATCCCATGGTTCATGATTATTTTTCAGCCAAACAATATCTTCATTAATACCTGGAATTTACATAATTATTAATATATTTATTTATATATGAATAAATAATAAGCTACATTTAAAAATTCTTACTTAGTTGATTGATTTTTACTTTATAAAGTTATTGTCTGGGCGCGTGAGTCATCAAACGGCATTTGCCATTTAGAATGCAATTCCAGAATGGCTTTCTGATCAACATATTCTTCTGCATCAAGATGTCGATCGCCGGCGCCGGCGTCCACATTTATATTTTAGATTAGCCCAGCCTACATGAGAATAAAAGAAGAACTTATTGAAAATAAAGTTACCTAGCTAACATATATCTAGATCTAGTTTAATAAAACCTATAACTCACCAATATAATGCTTGCAAACACACAACATAAACTCGTTTTATCCCATCCGCACCGCGCACCGCACCACACGTGCACTGCTAATAGGCTAGTCGTCGTGTGTCAGTGTTGCCGGCTGTCAAACAGTTAAAGTCCAAAATCGAATCACAAGAAATCTATTTTTTATTGCTTGCTTTGACCTCCCCAACTCATCTTGAGCGCGGAGACATGCAACGACATTTTTGTATCGTTGTTGCTGTTCTTGAGCCGATGTTGTTGAAACAAAGCCTATATTAATAATAGTGTAGTGTTAAATCCGCTAAAGTTTATCGGACTACTTGCAGAAACACCAAAGAAGCATGATAAGTAGTGATGTATTGCCTCAAAATAACGCTAATGCGCTTATATTCGATGTACAGACGCGGCCTCGTTACTGTTTAATTATAGGTATAGGTATAAAAATTTAATTGATACTTAAAAAAGTTCCCAGAATTATGGGAAAATACCCGAAAATGCAAACACTGAAGGGTCTTGGGATATTTCTGTGAATCTATGGACGCGTCGGTGAAATCAACAATATTATTTATGGAATCAACAAAAATCATGTTTTCTTATGAATCAACTATCTTTTCGTTGAAAATAAAATATTGTTGATTGAATATTCAAAATTTTAACGGAAGAACTTACAGTATTGTCGGGAATAATATTAATAGATACTTAGGTACCTGCGCTAACCGTACTTTACATGTCTCAACTTGTCGAGTTCAGGCACAAAATCCTACCAATATTATAAACGCGAAAGTTTGTAAGAATGGATGTTTGTTACTCTTTCACGCAAAAACTACTGATTGGATTTTAATGAAACTTTACAATAATATATATCAGCTTATACATCAGAATAACACATAAGCTACTTTTAATCCCGGGAACAAGTTCCAGTGGGAAACGGGAACGGGAAAAGATTTTCCTTTTTTTTTTCGCGCAGGACTTTTTAATATAAAACGGATAGTTTAGATCCTGAATTAGCTACATATATGATACCTACTCCTGGATCCTTTCCTCCTTTACTGTTTACTTTATACATTTTATCCCAGATAATCCTGGAATATTGGATCCACTTTGAAACTCCACTTGGAATATTCGATTGGGTGAAACCGCGGGGCACAGCTATTTATATAACAATAATATATATAATAGGAATGTGTGAAAAACCTATTACAAAGTATAAACATTTTGGCTGAAATATTGAAATTGTTATACTAAGAAATAATCGATCTTCTATCAAAACCACTTGTTTTTCCTAATAACCATTTGACACATTCTCGCATTGAAAATATTTAATCTTCATCTAATAATTTGTCGCGCTGTTTATATAATATTCTTGTTTTGAAACAAGTATATGTAAAAACCTACTACAAAATATTTAACATTTTGGCTGAACAATTGATATTGTTGTTCTAAGAAATAATCGATCTTCTATCAAAACCACTTGTTGTTCCTAATATCCATTTGACACATTTTCGCATTAAAAATATTTAATCTTCATCTAATAATTTGTCGCGCTGTTTATATAATATTCTTGTTTTGAAACAAGTATATGTAAAAACCTACTACAAAATATTTAACATTTTGGCTGAACAATTGATATTGTTGTTCTAAGAAATAATCGATCTTCTATCAAAACCACTTGTTGTTCCTAATAACCATTTGACATATTCTCGCATTAAAAATATTTAATCTTCATCTAATAATTTGTCGCGCTGTTTATATAATATTCTTGTTTTGAAACAAGTATATGTAAAAACCTACTACAAAATATTTAACATTTAGGCTGAACAATTGATATTATTGTTCTAAGAAATAATCGATCTTCTATCAAAACCACTTGTTGTTCCTAATAACCATTTGACACATTCTCGCATTAAAAATATTTAATCTTCATCTAATAATTTGTCGCGCTGTTTATATAATATTCTTGTTTCGAAACAAGTATATGTAATAATCTATTACAAAATAAAAAACATTGTAGCTGAACAATTGATATTGTTGTTCTAAGAAATAATCGATCTTCTATTAAAATCACTTGTTGTTCCTAATAACCATTTAACACATTCTCATATTGAAAATTTTTAATCTTCATCTAATAATTTGTCGCGCTGTTATTTAATATACTTGTTTTAAAACAAGTATATGTAAAAATCTATTACAAAATATAAAACATTTTGACTGAACAATTGATATTGTTGTTCTAAGAAATAATCGATCTTCTATCAAAAGCACTTGTTATTCCTAATAACCATTTTACAGATTCTCGCATTGAAAATGTTGTATTGTCATCAAATAATTTGTCGCAATATTTTATAATATTCTTGTTTTAAAACAAGTATATGTAAAAACTTATTTGAAAATTAGATAAATTTTGACTGAACAATTGATATTGTTGTTCTAAGAAATAATCGATCTTCAATCAAAACCACTTGTTATTCCTAATAACAATTGAACATATTCTCGCATTGAAAATGTTTAATCTTCGCCTGAGAAGTTGTCAGATATCTTATGAAAAAGTCCATGTTTTAATATGAGCAATTGTGAAATATTGATCGAATCATTTGTAGTGTTTCGGAAGAACAACGACATTGTTACTTTGACAATTAATTTATCTTAATGTTACAAAGTTCACTATATTCTCGATAGGACAATGTAAATCGTCAATTTAACAATATAATAGCGTCCGGATAACAAATCTAGCATTATTAATACTAGATTAATCGTTATCTTATACTAAAATTTTCAAAATGTTTACCTGACAATATTTACTTGATTTGAGACAGCAAAACAACAATATTTTTTTGTATTTTGAAGGAAATGGAAATTGTCAAAGTAACTATATATTGGTAAATTAAGTAAATATTATCTTGGTATTGCTAACAATATTTTTTTTGTTGATGGGACAATTCCTTTTTTACCGTGTAGATTGACTAAATATCAAATTGACTATAGTACATTTGTAAATATAAAAATAAATAAATAAAATATCCATCACGCCTTATCCCCGAAGGGGTGGCCGAGGCATATTATATGCCCACTTTTCACCGTGTGGATTCCTGTCCCACGTAATAGGTGGTGAGCCCATTGCCGTGTTGAAATAGACAGACGCAGGTTGTGGCTACCTGCTGTTGAAATTTTTCAAGCCGCCCATAAGGCCTTCAACCAGGCTTAACGACTGCCATTTTACTGGCAACCGGGACCAACGGCTTAACGTGCCTTCGAAAGCACGGAAACGCTCGCAAATGTAAATGCCACAAAGTGGTCACCCATCCGAGTACGAGTACATTTGTAGTAATTATATTATACAATTTTCTAATGTCGTATACAAAATTGAAAAGCCTTCAGCAACGAAATTATCTTGGTGGTCCGCTAGAGAGCATACTCCCAGCGGGCCCACTTTGATTTCATTTTTACATTATGTAACGTTGTAAAACGTCACATTGAAATGTCATTGTTAGTCTAGAGATTTAGAGAGAGAGGAGAGTAGATTGTTGACACTTTCTCACTACTTGTCATCGAATTTATATAATTTACGTTTTGAGTAGGCAGAATGCTTTGAATGTCTTAGCCTGTTCTTAGAACGAATGAAATAAAATCTTTATATAATTATATAATAAAGTCTTGTCAATTGGTCAATGTCTTTTGACAGTGGTGACGGAACGTCATTCGCCTAGCTACAATCGACGAAAAAATGTCGATTGTAAATATATTTTTTTAACTTCGCTAAAAAGAAGTAATCTTTTATAAATTGTATATGGAAGTTCACGCCTGTGACTTCTTATTAATGGTTATATCAAAATAATTATGTATTTCGGTAAGAACGTTGGATTTTTGAAACCACGTTTCTAGCCTTGGTGATCTTTAGTATTTTGACGAAAGATATTAACGAATATTACAGCTTATTACGATGTTTAGAACAGCGTTAATGGAATATTTGCCTGCTCTTCGGCATTTATTGGTTTTTCTTTAAAAAAGTGGTAAGTTCTCTTAATGTATTCGAATCACGAACAAATATCCAATTGTTTTTCCAAATCTAATG
Source organism: Thumatha senex (assembly GCA_948477245.1). Classification (NCBI taxonomy): domain Eukaryota; kingdom Metazoa; phylum Arthropoda; class Insecta; order Lepidoptera; family Erebidae; genus Thumatha; species Thumatha senex. The sequence continues at coordinate 20,944,939 of OX419738.1, read as the reverse complement.
GAACTAATTTTTTCTTTGCAGCTGAAAAGGCACTTTCTTTTTATATTAATTCTATTGTTGGATAAAATTTGCCGTAAATGCTGACCATCTGGTGAATTCTGTGCATCCTGTGGTTACGGGCTCGTCATTCTAGTGGAGACGGCACCTGTCGCGGTCTGCAGATGTGATTTCGAATCCCGTGGTAATGTAACCACGTCATCAGGTACCTAGTTTGAATTGTGTTTGTGTAGATTAATTTAATAATGATGCACGACTCAATGAACAGGCCCATGTAATGACTCAATGAATAGACTTAATGATTTGGCTCATGTTTTGAATCATGTTACGATATACTAATAATATAATAGACTTATAAGCTGGTATTATGCTGGATCTCACTATTCTAAATTTCACGCCTCAACCCTGTGAATAGTTAATCATTAGCTTACTAAATCACTGGAATAAATTATACCAATAGTGATAATGAATATAATGTATATTAAATCAATTCGCCTATAGAAATATAGAAACTTTCTTCTAGAGATGTATTCCATTATGTTGGGTTCCTGGTCTTATGATTAGAAGCTCGATCTCTATCGCTGATATCCGTGTGCATAAGGTTGGTAGGACTTATCCTCCTGGCGCCTGAACCGAGTTATAACTTTTATTTGTTTGTTAGTTCATGTCACCATAATAAGGACAATTGTAATATTGTTATTACAATTATAACTATTGATATAGATATCTATTTTTTATTAAGTCATCAAGTACATATTTACAATTATATATTGCTTATTAAATTAACAGAATAAGGTAGGCTGCCCCAGAGCAGCACTCAATATGATTCCTTAGAACCAATCTAGTTATGTCTTATAATTTCAAAGTTGGCGATAGTGATCGTTCCAAATGGGCCTGTACATACCATAAACAGTGCAACAACGGCAACTGATTGATTCACACAGCACTGCGATGTTCGCTTCTGGGCCATGTAGATACGTGCGTCTATATGACTAAGCCATTTTGTACGTTTGAATGAATATTTCTTACTCATGTATGTACTATTATAAAATGACAACAACGAAATTATAAAAACAATATAATAAAATATAATTCTTAACATTACTTTACAAATTCCAACAATATATAATAATGTTTTGTATATTAGTCACTCCTTAATCCCCGAAGGAGTGACAGAGGCATATTATACGCCCACATTTTACCATATGTAATCGTCCCATTCAATGTCTTAAAAATATAATTATATTTGCAGTCAGTCAAGATTTATTTCACCCAATTACCCAATTTTCATTCATATCCGAGGCCTCTTATAAAAAAAAACTTCTTTTTTAAACTAGAATTGATGAATTTATGATACATTATTACTTATTACATATACAATGTGTTAAGAAAACCCTGTCCGACCCGAAAGGTGCACATAGGCAATTCAATAACATAATAAAAAAAAATTATAAATTATATTATTTATAAGTATGAATGAGTCATCATTTTTTAAATGCGTGTTTTTAGAATCAGAATTAGTCCAATTTCCATAAAATATAGCAAATTTTCAAAAACTGACATCACCTTTGTTGGCATGCGACGACGAGTGTATGTGATATCAAAAGAAACCGCCAGCAGGTGTAAGCTGACCTTTTGACCTTGCATTTCTGAATAACCCTTTTTCTGTGTAGCCATATAAGCTATCACATTATATTAATTTTTTAGTTTATTTTATTCGGGGAAAATTTTTAAAGTATTTTTTTTGGGGTATAGTTTTTAGGGTAATTTCTAAAAAGGATTACACGATTATAATCACATCCCGATACCTACCAATACCTTCACGGATCGGACAGGGTTTTCTTAACACATTGTATATAATGATAGATATTTTACAAAAAATAAATCTCACAAATTTAATAACGATAAAATAATCATGTTATTCTTAAAACAATGCATACATTTAGACGTAGACCCCGTAGTTATCCCTTTAGGGGTAGACAGTACGCCCATATTTCACTTTTTGTATTTGTATATGCATTCCTACAAGTATCTTACTATCACTATTTGTATATATATTATTCCAAGTAATAGGCGGTGAGCCTATTGCTGTGTTGAAATGCACAGGCGCACGCGACCTGCTTTAGAACATTTTCAAGCCGCCCAACTTGGCTAAACGACTGCCATGTTAGTTGCAGCTGGCAACAACGGTTTAACGTGCCTTCAGAGGCGCGGAAATATTCGAAAATGAAAATACCATAAAGCGGTCACTCGTGTCAGGACGAGTCAGAAGATGACAATTTTGTCAAACTGTAGTATTACGAATAATAACCATTTTTAATCCACTAAGCATACATTTTCTTCAGGTCCTTCCTTAATATTTTACCAGAAGCCGTCTTAGGAATGCTATCAACAAACATCACTTCTTCTATCCGTTTATATACAGCTACTTTACTGGCTACGAAATCTTGGAGTTCTTCTTCGGTTATTTTTAAGTCATTTTTACGAATGATGAAAGCTTTAGGTGCTTCGCCGAAGAATTCGTGAGGAACGCCTATAACGGCCGCGTCTTCAACTGCTGGGTGAGATCGTAGAAGACTTTCAAGTTCTGCTGGGGCGACTTGCATTCCTTTTACCTGCGGTGTTGAAAAAAGTTCTTTACTGTATTGTAAGTAGGTAGATTAAAAGTTAGTTACTGTATTATAAGTAGGTAGATTAAAAGTTGGTTACTGTACTGTAAGTAGGTAGATTAAAAGTTGGTTACTGTACTGCAAGTAGGTAGATAAAAAGTTGGTTACTGTACTGTAAGTAGGTAGATTAAAAGTTGGTTACTGTACTGTAAGTAGGTAGATTAAAAGTTAGGTACTGTACTGTAAGTAGGTAGATTAAAAGTTGGTTACTGTACTTTAAGTAGGTAGATTAAAAGTTTGTTACTGTACTGTAAGTAGGTAGATTAAAAGTTGGTTACTGTACTGCAAGTAGGTAGATAAAAAGTTGGTTACTGTACTGTAAGTAGGTAGATTAAAAGTTGGTTACTGTACTGTAAGTAGGTAGATTAAAAGTTAGGTACTGTACTGTAAGTAGGTAGATTAAAAGTTGGTTACTGTACTTTAAGTAGGTAGATTAAAAGTTTGTTACTGTACTGTAAGTAGGTAGATTAAAAGTTGGTTACTGTACTGTAAGTAGGTAGAATAAAAGTTGGTACTGTACTGTAAGAAGGTACATTAAATGTATTTGATGACGTCCTACAATGTGTCGTTAAACGTATATTTTATTCTGGCGTGTTTTGATAAAATAAATATATAGTGTGGGACACTTTCACACAGCGCCAGCTAGCCCAAACTAAGCTTTAAGCTTGTGCAAGACAACTGTTAAACATACCTACATATTTCTATATACATACATATTGTCACATAGGAATCACCCAAACTCCTGAACAAACATTTGCGAATCCGAAACAAGCACTTACGCTACCAAGGCAGTTTAAATAATTATGAGAGTTAATTTCAAAAACTTTGTAAGTGTGTATGTTTGTTATTTCTACAAACTCAAAAGGCCTCTTTTGACGGATATAATTTGATATGATATGGCTTGACCAATTTGGATAAATATTGGTGTAGACGTAGCTGACAGCTTGGATTAACACATAACTTCTTTTTACCCTGGATCACGTTCCTGTAGGAAACGGATACGTGAAAACCTTACCACGCGGACAGAGCCGCGAGCATGGTCTAGTTGTTTATGTGTTAAGGCATTGAAACCTTGAGATATTATATACAGACTTCTCTCAATTAAATCTCTAGCGATTCAGTAGCTTTGTATGTACGGTATATTTTTTAAATGTTTCTAACTCAAAATATAAAGGTTGTGTGACTCCTAACTTTTTAAATATTTATTGTAATTTTGGCTCCATAAAAAACATAGGCAATATTATATTTGTCTTGACATGCGTCTTTTACTGGAGTTATTAGGCAACGAAATTTGTATGGGAAAACAGACTAGTTTCCCCTTTAATGATGCTGCAACAGACTTATGCTGGCTGCTGCGTAGTTTGTTATATGAATATTACACGTTACCGGTACAGTCGCTATCAAATAAAACGATTACACGAACGCAAAATGGTTACACGATACGATTCCGACAAATTACTTGCATCGTACAAGACGCCAAAACAGTCGTCATTGACACGACGCTAGAATTATGTTAATTAGCGACTCGCAAAATAAATACAGCAATGTGCGAGGCCGAGCAAGGGGTCAACTACATGATTTGGTTTATATTTTTTTTATACCACTGAGATGGCAGACAAGCATACGGCCCACCTGATGGAATGTGGTCACCGTAGCCTATGGACGTTTCCTGCACCAGAGGTGCAGCACTCGCGCTGCTGACCTTTTATAAAAATTCTAAGACCCCTTTTGAAGAACCCCATACTGTAGACCTAAGCTTACGCGGAATAAAGCCTCTATCGGATCTAACCGTATGCGTGCGCTCCGGACGCAATTACGTAATCCAGTCACTAGAACGTTGAACAGTTAGCACATTGTTTAACCGAGCATTGATGCATTGCTGAGACAGAAAAAAAACATACATTTTTAAAACAAGTTTTGATGCAACGCCATGCCAACCTATTGGAAATGATTTGATGGCAAAGTGAAATTTTCTAAATAGGCCATACATAAATTTCTTGCCGGTTCTTCTCAGGTCGGCCGCGTTCCGAACCAGTGTTCACTTTAAATATATTAAATTTATCTTTAGTTCTAGTGTATGACTTTTTGTAAGCGCCGTTAAAATGGTCTATGCAAAATAAAGAAATGATTAATTTTAAGTAATGATCCCTAAAAAGATCTTAGAAGCTCAGTGAATGAAATGAACGAGTGAAGTGAATCTATTCACTTATTCACAACCATTCGCTTTGGATTGGACGAACGTACGACACCTTTTTTTTTCGGCGGGAAGAGTGACAAGTGCGGTAGCTTGCTGTATATTGTTTTCTAGAACTAGTGCATTTATCTTGTTTTATGTGCGGGACTGGTGGTTTCTTGGACATAAAAGTTGTGATAACGTGCTATAGTGATATACAATAGTATATAAACAGTGAATTGTTATTTTCTATCTTGCCGCCTAAAGTCCACTGAAAACCTCAGTATAAGAATCACCATTATACTGAGGGCAAGGACAAGGACCTAGAACTGAGGACTCGACATCGACAAAGACTGGACAGGACTAAATACTAAAAAAACATAAATACTGAAGACCAGGCTGTATGGATAAGGTTTCCTTTGCTTGCCCAAGATTGGCGAAGACAACCAACAAGGAACGTACGACACGAGCGTCACCGGACCTAATTTCCCGATCTGTTAGATTCAAAACGCTATCAAAAGATCCTGCATACATATTGTCACGCCTTTATCCCCGAAGGGGTAGGCAGAGGCATGCAATACGCCCACATTTCACCGTATGCATTTTTGTCCCATGTAACAGGTGGTGAGCCTATTGCCGTGTTGACATGAACAGGCGCAGGATGTGGCGACCTGCTGTTGTAATTTTTCAAGCCGCCTATAAGGCCTACCAGGCTTAACGATTGTCATTTTACTGGCAACGTGCCTTCCAAAGCACGGAAACGCTCGCAAATGTAAATTCCACAAAGTGACCACTTTGTGGCCATTCACCCATCCAAGGGCCATCTATAGCTAATGTTGCTTAAAGCAGTGATCGTTTTCAGAACACTGAGTCAGCGGGGCTACGAGCGCTTCGATCCTGCAGCATCTATAAATTAATTAAGATGTCTTCTGGCATACAAATAAGATATTAACCCAGTCAAATTAGGGTTCATTCCCGGAAAAAAGTACAATTTTTGCTGGGGAAGGTCACTTAGAGTCTAAATTTTGTTTTGATTAGTATTCGATTCGTCTTCTTGAATTCAAGGTGAAATTTTTGTTTACTGAATAACTCGTTTATTTTTAATTTACACAAAAATGATAATCACAATGTAGTTATAAATTAAATTAAAACTATTTTGCCTAAAACTGTTTACATTTGTACATATATATAGACATATTGTCACGTCTTTATCCCGAAGTGGTAGGCAGAGGCATACTGTACGCCCACATTTCACCTTATGCACTTTTGTCCCACGTAATAGGTGGTGAGCCCATTGCCGTGTTGAAATGGACAGCCGCAGGTTGTGGCTACCAGCTGTTGAAATTTCTCAAGCCGCCCATAAGGCCTTCAACTTGACTTAACGACTGCCATGTTACTGGCAATCGGGACCAACGGCTTAACGTGCCTTCCGAAGCACGGAAACGCTTTGTTCCATTTACCAAAATATAGAGACCGTTAAGCTAACCTTAATAAGTTCCTTTATTCTATCAGTGATGAACATTCCGACGCCAGGCTTGAAGTAACCGAGATCACCAGTTTTGAAATAACCATCTTCGGTTAAACACTCCTTTGTCGCTTCGGGGTTCTTATGATACCCCTTCATTACTGTAGGGCTCTTGACATACACCTCGCCTTGCTAAAAACAAATAATAAAACTATTAGTTAATGCCCGCAGCTTCGCCCCCGTGTTGAAGTTTTCCTATAGAGATTTCTTTAAAAAAAAAGTATCCGCTTATTACTTCTAATACCTCCAAGAATATGTGTACAAAGTTTCATTATAATCCGTTAAGTAGTTTTCCTGTGAAAACGTAACAAGTAAACTTACATTTATAATTTTAGTATGGATGGCATTACAAAGCCAAAAAAAAAATTCTAGATAAAAATGTTAGGAGACTAGGCCTTTTCATTTAGCGGTTTGAATTCTTACGTGAAAGCAAATTAATGATACTGATTAGTAATGCCTTAATTCCCAAAATGGTAGGCAGAGGGATACTACACGCCCACATTTCACCGTATGCATTTTTGTCCCACGTAACAGGTGGTGAGCCCGTTGCCGTGTTGAAATGGACAGGAGCAGGCTGTGGCAACCTGCTGTTGAAAGTTTTCAAGCCGCCCGCGGCCCATTCAAACCAGATTAAATTTTCCATTTATGTATTCAAACCAGATTAAATTTCCAAATGACTGTCACTTTATATTCCATTTTTAAAATGAGTTCTAATTAAAATACAAATGACTGTCACTTTATATTCCATTTTTAAATTTGAGTTCTAATTATAAAGAAAACATAGCCGGCCGAATCAAAACCAATTTTTTTTCGTGTTTCACGATATTGTTTGTGTATATTAGGAGTCCTATGTGTGCTATGCTCGACTTGGATAATATAATGTAAAAATCGTCATATACTAACTTGACCAATCGGCACAGGTTTTCCAGTGAGAGGATCAACATATTTCAACGATATGCTGGCCATAGGGACCCCGCAGGCTGAGTAATCAACGTTCTTAGTCCCTATCAACGTACTCGTTGCTAAAGCCGTAGTCTCTGTGGCGCCGAAGCCTTGGTTGAACTCCAAATCACGCTGTGAAGAAATAATACAAATAAACAATGAATAAAAAAACATCCTGGCTATGTGTCCTCTCTGACCCCATCAGGGATTAAGCTTGAATAAATAAAATAAGTATTTTGGGACATTCTCACACAACGCACAAATTAAGCTTATGTAAGCTTGTGCTATGGGATCTGAACTACTGATAAACTTACTTTTATATCTAGATACATTAAACACGTTTTATAACACTTGATTTAATTAAAACACCTTATTATTTTAAATCTTGCTCAAATTGACCTCCTTGGTTCCTAATACACGCCCGTAGTCGTTTTCTAAGATTGGACCTAGTAACAACTCCCGTAAGATCTTGCTGTATTTCATCTACATTAGATATTTTTTTCATACTACTCTTAGTAAAATTAACCATAGTCATCCTTACTTGCTTGGAGAACCAAATGGGCAACAATACACAATGCATTCATAAAGTCCACTAAAGCAAATCAATGAGACGTGTTACGAGGTAAATTAATGACACTTAAAGAAAAAACCTTAGCAGGGTAGTATGGTAAAGTGCTAATAATGTTATTAATGTGCAGTTTACGTATTACCTACTCGGCAATAACTGAGTTTGTTGGGCGCTATCTGAGAATTTTGTACACTTATTATACCTTTTTAGAAAGCTAAAGTTTTAGCTCTCATAACTCTAAAATTTTAACTGATTCATAACATTTGATGTTTTTATTTTATGGATAATTTAACCAGCAATCAGATAAAATAAAAATAAAATCCATGCATCCAGTATTTATTTTTATTTTTAAGGATTTCTCTTGAATTTTGGTAATTTTCCTAAAAAGGTTAAAGTATCGTGTATTTCCGAAACCAGTAGATTTCGACCAGGTGTTCCACACATTTTTGAACATCCCATGGGCTGTACTCTTATCCCCTTAAAACTCCTTGGTTCCTAATACACGCCCGTAGTCGTTTTCTAAGATTGGACCTAGTAACAACTCCCGTAAGATCTTGCTGTATTTCATCTACATTAGATATTTTTTTCATACTACTCTTAGTAAAATTAACCATAGTCATCCTTACTTGCTTGGAGAACCAAATGGGCAACAATACACAATGCATTCATAAAGTCCACTAAAGCAAATCAATGAGACGTGTTACGAGGTAAATTAATGACACTTAAAGAAAAAACCTTAGCAGGGTAGTATGGTAAAGTGCTAATAATGTTATTAATGTGCAGTTTACGTATTACCTACTCGGCAATAACTGAGTTTGTTGGGCGCTATCTGAGAATTTTGTACACTTATTATACCTTTTTAGAAAGCTAAAGTTTTAGCTCTCATAACTCTAAAATTTTAACTGATTCATAACATTTGATGTTTTTATTTTATGGATAATTTATCCAGCAATCAGATAAAATAAAAATAAAATCCATGCATCCAGTATTTATTTTTATTTTTAAGGATTTCTCTTGAATTTTGGTAATTTTCCTAAAAAGGTTAAAGTATCGTGTATTTCCGAAACCAGTAGATTTCGACCAGGTGTTCCACACATTTTTGAACATCCCATGGGCTGTACTCTTACCCCCTTAAAACAATTACACCTATTTAAAGTCACCCTGTATACAGAAAACACCAAAACTTATTGCGCTCGTGGCCCCGCGGTCTCAGTGTTCTGTAAACGCTCACTGAGTTACGCAACTTTCACTATGGCTGGTCCTCGGATGGGTGACCACTTTGTGGCATTAACATTTGCGAGCGTTTCCGTGCTTCGGAAGGCACGTTAAGCCGTTGGTCCTGGTTGCCAGTAAAATGGCAGTCGTTAAGCCTGGTTGAATGCCTGGCATGAAAAATTTCAACAGCAGGTAGCCACAATCTGCGTCTGTCTATTTCAACACGGCAATGGGCTCACCACCTATTACGTGGGACAGGTAAATCCACACGGTGAAAAGTGGGCATATAATATGCCTCTGCCACCCCTTCGGGGATAAGGCGTGATGGATATTTATTTATTTATTATTATTTTATTTTATTATGAAAAAATTGGTTTTTAAATGAAAAAAGGTTTTTAAAGTGAAAAGTTTGGCCGATGATTTGCCATTTACGCATGCGCGACGTCGCGACTAGCCAATAGCGAGCGAGCTCTGCGAAGTCCGCGCGTCTCCTTGGTAACTACTGCCTCTGTGGCGCGGTGGGAGTGAATCCGACTGTAGCAGTCGGATGCACTTCCACCGCGCCACAAGCAAGAGGTCGTGGGTTCGATTCCCACCCAGGATAAAACTTTGTGTGATGAGCACGATGGTTTATTCTGTGTCTGGGTGTTATTTATCTATGATATGTTGTATTTAGAAATATATAAGTATGTTTATCAGTTATCCTGGTTACCATAGTACAAGCTCATATACAATTGTAAAAGTAGATAATAAACGACGGGATTAAATGGGAGCGACGGAGATAAACGCGTGACTAATAAAAGGCTATCTCATCACTCTACTACCCCGAGGAGCGGAGCAGTAATCAACAAATCGGGCAAATATTCATTCATTATTGTCCCTGCAGCAAGAACGATGGAGCGTAAATGCATTCCCCGCGTCAAAAAAAATAGTAATCTAATACAAACTTGTGATTAAGGCAACTGATAAACATAATTATATATTTCTATATACATACCATACAAAGGCAACTCACAAACTCTAAAACACACATATTTGTTCTGACCCGGGTATCGAACCCAAGATCTCAGAGCGGCAGGTGCATATACTGCGGCAGGTGACTATACTACCACTTACGCCACCGAGGTAGAAATATGTATATGTTTAAGATATTAAAGGTCTTTAGATCCATACAAATACTGGTCCATACAAAGACAAGGATAGAAACATGGAAAGAAAAGGTGAGGATCTAACCTTACTTTTCTGTAGTATAGCTTCTACATCGGAAGCAGCCAATGGCGCAGCGCCGCATATAACGTGTCTTACATCGCGGAGGTGTTCCTCGTTCACGTCAGGGTGCTTGCCGAGGAGTATTGCTGGAAATTTTAGGCTTTCAATGAAACAAGTGTTTAATGTTTCAGCGCTACCGTTTTCACTTAAGAGAGACGATGGACTTAAATTTTATACTGCTGTTCATCATGAGAATATAATTTTTGATCCTTGAGAATATAGAAACATTATTTTGAAGTTAATTTAAGGAACTTTTGGGTTTGTTTGGAAGTTTGCAGTTATATACAAATCTGCAAAAAATACTTTATGTCATAGTAGCGACGTGGCTACACACGGGAGCAATGTTCATACTGATGCATATTTCATACATATTAACTTTCCTCTCGAATCACTCTCTCTATTGCTGGAAACTGCATCAAAATCCGTTGAGTAGTTTATAGATATATGTGAATTGTAATGGCAGGGGGGTCACTCCGCAGTTTAGATATCTTCGGGCAGAGCAACGCTCGGAGCGGCTAATGACAGTGGGCTGCCGCTCGGCTCGCATGACAGTTGCGCTCTAAATAAATCAACTAGGTACAAAAACTTCTCAAGTGAAAACCCCGCGCGGACTACGCTGCTCGGTCATAAAACTGGCGCGTAAAGAAAACTCAACGTTCGCGCACAGGTATAAGTTTCAATTTGACTTGCAGGCGGCGAGACTTTTGTTAAGAAGTAAAACTTCTGTACGTAGTACTATTACTTATTCTGTGGTAATGGTAGTGTTAAGATTACGCAAATATATAAATGACGCGTGTAAGTCCATAAATCGATGTGACGCTCGTAGGTATAAGTTACGTTTATGATTCAATCACCCTTACCAACTCGATTTATTCAGCAGATAGTGTTAATAAATTGTAAATATTTATTGACAAGTTTAAAGAACGATATATAATTTTAAAATGTATGACACAATTGCCCTTTAGACTTTGCACCTCTAGGCTTATCATAGTTTATTTTAAATTTGTGACTGGCAAAAAAAAACATGATGATAAAGAGCAAAGTAAAATGAAATTGAACTCAAATAGGTATGAGAATGTATTGTAGATCATGTCAGAACGACATTTCAGAGGAAAATAATTCAAAATGGCACTTACGAAGTTGATTATAACAACCTTCTCGTAACCAAGCTTCATATTTTACAACGTTATTCCTTAAATCTTGTTTGGTTGGCATTTATTTTTACTACATTTAAAATAATAATATGTACCTAATTATAATTTGTGATATCTCGAAACTTACACATGAGTAAAAAGTTTTAACAGATTTTTTTATTAATTTTTTTTTTATTTTTGTTCTTTTTTAAGATTTTTTCAATTACTTACATTTTCATCGATACCATACCCAATGTACATATTTTGTGCTAATGGCGGATTTAAAAGATTAAGAGACTAACCACTATACCTATTAATGAGTGTATATATTTATTATTTGAACTCACCAAGAGGCGGTACAATATAGAGCAAGCTAGCTCTCGAAGTCTTCAATATGTCTAGATACAAGCTAGCCGAGAACTTTGACATAGTGATCAGTTTGCAGCCTTTGCTCAAATGTCCTGTAAGTGCGATGATTAGACCGTAAATGTGGAAGAATGGTAGGAATGCTGGGACCACATCTTGATTGTCACCTGAAATATGAAATATTTATTAAATATTTATTTTTTCAATTTTGTTTTTTTAACTTATAAATTGAATAATATATGTTATTGAAATATTAGATTATCTCATTTTTAGTTCATGAAAGATTGAGTTGAGGTTTTTCTGTTGCGAATTACTATACAAATTGAGGATCAAATATGTTTTATAGTCAGTTGAAGTTGTTGAAACGTCAGCCTTTAAGAAAATGGGGAATTGATCCTCAACAAAGAGAAGGGGTCTCCAAAGTTGGCGATCGAGGAGAAAGTCTCAAAGTAAAAGTGCTTGTGACTTTCTTTCATGGTACACTCGATTTCCTGGCTACATTTTAATCGGTTCGAGTCCAATATACCCATGCAATATGCTCATTTTACAGTCTGTATACGTCACGTCACTACCCTGGTCTTGCCTTCCTGCAGGGCGACAGACTTCTAGCCCAAACTGTCATCCCTCATAAAGACGGAGATCGTTATGGGATCTCCGGTACCTATGTGTTTGCGGCACAGGTGAGTCCTATGCCGAACAGTAACTTTAAGTCAACGCAGTCTCACTGCTGGCCTCCACCACAATTTCTTATTTTCTAAGGAATTCTAAAATGTCGCTATTAGAATAATTTAATAGCGACATTTACCTTATTGCTATAAAGCAATAAGGAAATTTGATGTTTGACTCTATTAACGTGAAACCATTACTAATTCCTAAGGGATACTAGAGACTAGCTACTTTTAGCATAGGCGACCGGCGTTTTTGTGTCTCAACGTTGCATCGCGTTTTGAAGACATGAAGACCACGTGAGCAGATTGCTCAACAACGGAAAAGTCAAAAGTACTCGGACACCCAGACGTGCGTGTATGAAGCGATTGATGAATCTTCAAAAAGTGAAAGAAGTATGCATGGATCGGGAAGGGATACGGCGTGAAGATAGTTAATTATTACGACTGACTATTAGACTGCTCCGATGCTGCATCGCGATATCGTGACTTTTTGTGTTCGGAAGCAGTGTTGGAGTCGTTTTGCGACGCAATCGCTGCGACTAACGTTTTTGAGTGTGTAGTCTGGAGCACTCGATCGCTGCATTTAGTTTTTAAACAGCGACTAAATCGCCTGTCTTTTATGCTAATCACTAGTCAGCGGTGTGTCTAAGACTAGTAATGGTCAAACCGTCGAGATAGAATGTTCATAAAATATCGCATCCAACGTTCACTTTCACTCACTGTTACCCTGATAGATGTTTACGTTATATTCGTCACTAATATGACTGAAAGGTTCATAGAAATTGTAAAAATAGGAGAAATGGCATGCGGGAACATTTGTATGACGACCGCGACATACTCAATGTGCTAAAGAGTATTCGCAAACTCGTCGGACAAATAGTGTTCTTTTGATCTCCAACGCAGTTTCATTTCAAAAAATTTTTTTTTAGTCTTTGCATGCCATGAATAAGATCGATGGTACGCGATTCCGATTTCTATGGTAGGGATTGAAGAGTAAGCTAGTAATTTCTTTAGTACCTATAATACAACATTTAAAAAAAACTTACCATGTGCAACAAAAGGAAAAGATGTCTCCTTTTGACTCATAACCTCGAGGCTTGCTAATATATTGCCGTACGTAATCTCCACGCCTTTGGGTAGGCCAGTGGTTCCACTTGAAAACGGTATCGCAGCTAAATCATCGTGTTTCCTTTCTATTTTATCTAAAAGAACATAATCAGCTTCTCCTTTTTCTGCAATCTCTGTGAATCTAATGACGTCATTGGGTACCGGACTGCTGGGATTGTCGATGAGAACTATTTTGATGTTTGTTTTAAAATTCTTCAAAGTATTTCTGACAGTCTCGTAAGATTCTGGAACCGTCACTATGACTTTGGGCTCCGTGATTGATATTTGGTGACCGAGTTCAACTGAAAATACACAGATTCTTTAGAAATTGATGGTGCAGTGTGCTGAAGAAATGCATGTAAGTGAGTTGTGTAACATCTGCATTATATCTAACTTATATTGTAAATGAATACACTCATATTGTTGTTTTAAAAATTATACATACGTATACTCACAGCTCACTTATATGTATTGGCATCCACAGACGTAGATTGACGCAATCAAACTTACACAATAGATTTGTGAATTAAAATGTGCATATTTATTCTTACATTTCAAAATATTTAAAAACAGTGTACCTATACTTGGCGGACTGGGTGTTGATTATAAGAATAGGTCACCCTCTAAAAGTCAACCTCTATTTAATCCCTTTATAGGTTAAATTTTGCAAAACCACGATACACGTATCCATTTATTTGTAATTAGGCATAAGTGTACGTGATTTCATGTCTGTAACTTTGAAAATGACGAACTTTCATACAACCGTTTATCCCTTATTTTACCATCGTAGGGGTAACTTTCCCAAAAATTCTTTTTTGGTCTATGCCTACTAATAAGGGTAGCTTACCCTAAAAATTTCAAGTTCCTAGGACTACGAAAAACTGTCAAAAATTGTACCGGTATTGCTCAATAGAAAGCTCTATTGAGCGACCATTTCGATTCTATTCTGACGCGATTGAAATAGAGACTTGGCCCCCTGTTGTCTAGATGGCATAGCAAAAGCTTATATTAGTTCAGTTTGGGCTAGATGGCGCTGTGTAAGTGTGTCACAATATATTTATAACTTAGTCCCAATTCAATCTTAATATAATATAATTTAAATTATATATTTAAAAATCCCCCTACGCTAAATTAAAAAGTACTATTGAACTCAAATACGATATGTCTGCGAAGTCTAGTTTACGAAGAGTCGGGTTCTCTGGAGACCATCCTAGTGACAGCATTAGGTCAAAATTATAAATCAATAACCATTTTACGATTATACTGGCAAGCGTAAAGTATTTAATTGTTTAATCTTACGCCAATAATGCCTTACAACATTTTGGAAAAGAGCTGATACTTTTATACTGCTAGACCGATATTTACCAAATATAGCTAAGAACTACCGCCAGGAAACCGACTTTAAAATGAAAAAAACCGCATCAAATTAGGTCCATCCGTTTGATAGCTACGATGCCACAGACAGACACAGACACAGACACCGACATCGACGACAAACTTATGACACCACTCTTTTTGCGTCGGGGGTTAAAAATCGTTTGAACGTCAAATGTAAGCTTTTGCGGGAAGGAAACTATCTCATTCATTTTTATAATGAGGCGACAGGAAGAAAAATGTTAGCTTGTGTTGTAATCGTAAGACGCACTAGTCTTACAAAGACCTTGAATGTAGTGACTTCTCCGTGAGAACAATGACTACAAATTATGAAAATGGCTTTGTTTATGATGAAGTTTAATGAACACTACAAACGATACATGACTTTAACACAAAATCGTTTATCATCACGCCATAGAGATTGAGTTTACGCCATATTTAGTTCATTATGTACACGATTTCTTTATAAAAACAATTTTTCAAACCCTGTGCTCACGACAGTTTTGAATATATACTTCTTTTGGCGCGTTAGGAAATTTTCACGATACAAGCTCAGACCGTTACGAAAAACCGACACCATGAGGTTAGCTGATAATGCTTAAATGACAACTTATAAACCCCCTGAAGTTAGCTGATAAGTGTTTCCATGATAACTTATAACTACATTCGAAGTAGTTTTCATTCCTTTGATGTTTTTTTTTTCTTACTTATTTATTATTCCTGTTACAAACAAAGAGTTGTGGTATACGAGTATGTGATGAAATTTTATTAGACTAAAGCAGTATAACTTCTAACGTGTGAACATAAGAACACACATACTTTTATTTTATTGTCCTTGTATAAGTGCATCCAATATGTTTTTTACTACGTAATAAACTCAATTTATACAGTTTTGAACTGAAAGTACCCACAGCCAACCCTTTTCGCATAATATTGGTGTTTACAATTTGTCTCTACAATTTATAGAGATGTGCGTAAAAATTCGAAGACTATTCGGAGTTATATTACTACTACCTAGACTACTACACAGTTAGTCCCATTGATGTACAAAAAATGTTTTTATTACATCAATGGTGAGTCCTTTCAAAAACTAACCTCTTCTCAAAAACAATGCATCATGCAACATACATCGCTGAATTGTTTCGTCGTTATTTGACATTGAGTAGTAGTCATAAGTCAATAGTTACTATGTTTACGTATGATAACGTCTAGATATGACGCTAGGACATAAGCCGTTGATTAGTAATAAATTTATAGTTCCCATAAAAGCTTAGATCTCAACTTATCATTCTAGATATCATTATGCTTAACCCTCCTGAAATGTTTTATTCTGTAATCAAAGAATATAATATATCTGATAATATTTAGCCAGGATCAAAATATTAAACTTTGATCTATACTAATGTTATAATGAGAAATTGTTTTTTTGTTGGCGCAACACACTAGTAGGTACATCGATATCGATACTAAGGGCCGTATTATAGAACGTTTCTCAATACTCAAGAAACACTTGAGAGTAGTTTTATAAGGCGAAAACTAGCCTTAAGCGTTTCTTAAGTATTGAGTATCATTTTGTAATACGGCTGTAAGAATCCTGAATCTCGCTATGAGAGTTGTTGCACTGAAGATGATATACATAATTATACAAAAGTCCAACATGATTTTAGGCTAACAGCTCATCGGTGAACTGTAATATGGCGAACAGACGAGCGACGGGCCAAGGGTGTTTCGACGAACCGTTCATCGGCGAACGATAAAATGTAGAACCGACATCGAACGAAGGGTGTTTTCAGTAAACAGTTATCGGGCACGGGTAACTCGGCATACGATTCTCCACTCCAATCCCTACTAATATTATAAATGTGAATGTAAGTTTGTTTGTTACTACTTAACCGATCAAAGTGTACTGTGTATGTGTAGGTATACTTGTACCTACACATATTCTTGAAGGTATTAGAAGTAGGTAGGTAACATAGGATACTCTTAAATGAAAAATAAAATTACCGCGCGGGCGAAGCTGCGGGCATCAGCTAGTATACTTATAAATGTGAAAGTAAATCTGTCTGTCTGTTACGCTTTCACGCCTGAACCATTGAACCGTATCTGGCGGAATTCGGTACAGAAATTGGCTAGACCTTGGGAAAGGACATAGGAAGTTTATCACGAAAAGATCCTTAAGGCGGTGAAACAGGCGGGGAAAGAGTCAGCCAAGAACAACGCCCTTGTGGCATAATCTGACACCGGTATGTCTGCGCATGCGCGGTAAATATTTTATAGTTTCACTTTTTTGTTAGTCGACATAGCTCGTAGAGTAAGCACGCTAAAGTGGCAATGGGCTGGCCACATCTGTAGTAGAACCGATGGTCGTTGGAGCTAACGAGTTCTGGAGTGGAGACCGCGACTCGGCAAACGTACGGTAGGACGACCCCCTTCCAGATGGTCCGACGAAGTGGGAGGAACTGGATACGGAAGGCGCAGGACCGTGTATGATAGCGTAAATTGGGAGAGGCCTACGTCCAGCAGAGGAATGATATAAGCTGATTTGATTAATTGATTGACTTTTCTGTTTTCATTGCCCAAAAGTATTATTTTCGAATGTATTACGTCACTATTATTATTTGTTTTCATTTTGTTAATTTTTTGTCTCTACTTAATTGTTTTTTGTTTTTAAAACGACACAAAAAATACCCAACTAAATTTCAACATGTTTTTATTAAAATCTTTAGAAAATTAGTATTAATAAGTATCATTATTTTTGTCAGTTATAATTTGCAAAACCAGTTTTATACAAAAAAAAAGATTAATACTGCCCAAAGTAGGTAGCTATTCTACGCGTACGAAGTGGGGGAAGAGCTAGTACCTACCATATCTACTAGTAAGTAGATACCTTCGTAGGTGTTCCCTGCCACCATTCATGACCTAAGTGTGTGTTTCCTAAAAATGCCATACTTACTCACCTTTTGCTTATTTTATTTGCTTTGAAAATTCAATAAAAAATAATAATAACATTTCATTAAACTACAACATTTTTAATTATAATTGTTATTTTGTAATTAGTATAAAGTACACAAACTCGTACAAGATATAATAAATACACATTAACTTATATTCTGTAAAATGTTCATTAGTCAAGTTTTGCAATGTCAAATTGCTAAACCTAATTATAAAGTAGCTAATAAAGAATAAAATAATATTTGAAATATAATAAACTATAATTATTTTTGTTATCAATTTCTTCTTATTTGCAATATTCTGCTTTTCGCATGATGTCGACACGTGTTTCACTTCAATCATCATCAAGACTAAGAGTTCAACCTTTTGTACCTAATTCGAACGCAACTAAACAATAGCGCGATGCAGGATTCTAATAGTTTGTCTATTTGCGTACAAACTAAGCAATGGCGAAGTGTTGAAGTCCGTTTGTTCGTTTAGCAAACTACGGCCGTCACGCGTTATAATTTTCTACTGCTCTAATACGAGCATTTAAAGATCCTTTTCATATAAATATTATATTTCAAGACAGTTCTTATTATTTAAATTAAGCCCGATGGCTCCATCCAAAGGTTGCCTGGTATAAATATTGTACTTTTCCCATAACTTACAATCTCTATGTACAATTGTATTTTCCGGCGTACAATAAAGTGTAAATAAATAAATGAAATGGCTACACTGAAAAGTTACATTTCGCGAAGCTGGTCGCGAAATGTGACTTTTCAGTGTAGCCATTTCGGAATACTACTAATTGCTACGTGTACCTTATATATCTCTTGTCCAATGAACGATCTGTTTGGCCTATATACAATATACGTTGCTACAACCATCACAATTCAACTTATAAATACAATGTAATAAAAAAAGTTTATAGTTTTACAATAAATTTCCGCCATGTAACGCCTGATTCGATTAGTTTAATACAATAAACGTTTATAGATTGATTATTATAATTTAGGGTGTCGGTTATGCACTAAGAAAGGTATAAACTTTATGGGGCCATAACGGGGCTTCGAGGTAGATATAAGGCAATAGGACAAACCCCAACTCCAGCCCTGGACTGCACCCGCGTGGAAGTTATCGCGCAAATCAGTTCCCGTGGGAATCAACGGTATATAAAGTTAAATAATACAATTAATCATAAGATTGCGCGGGTGTAAAAAGCTACAAAATATTAATGTATTTCAAATATATATTAACATAACCAAAGGTACAATATGTATGCCTCTGCTACCCCTTCGGGGATAAGGCGTGATAGATAACCAAAGGTTCTTTTACATATCTTCAATTAACACACAATTATTTTACAATTTTATCTTATAGATAGATATTCTAGCTAGAGGCTCGTAGACATAATAATTATTAACTAAAGATAAGGAATCGCGGTACACACTTACTTCAGATATAGCGCTTCTCCGTCGTGAAAATATAATTATCATTATCAAGCAATTTATTGCACTTTAAGTACGAAGGTACGAACAATACGTATATCTAAGTCCATGTCATTGACCAACATTATATAACTTACTATTATACTCTTTGATAACAAAATTTCGTGATAAGAATGACACATAGTACGCATTGTTTATTGTTATAGGTATGTACTAAGAAAGGTATAAGCTGCATTTGTCCGTTCAGTGCAGTTGGAGTTACCAAATAACAATAGGTACATCTCACTTTAAAATTATTGTACTCTTTCTTACTAAAAAAAATGACTTAGAAGAGTTCCAAATTTCGATGGTATTTATGGTTATCAATCACACCTTTCTCCTCGAAGCGGTGGCAGAGGCATATTATACCTAATTGAGTGTTCATTTTTCTCCCACGTTACATTGAGAGTGGCGTGTTAAAACGCACAAACGCAGATTGTGGCGACCTGCTGTTGACATTTTTCAAGCCTCCCATAAGGCTTTCAACATGGCTTAACGACTGCCATGCTACTGATAACCGGGACCAACGGCTTCCGAAGAAATGGTCGTAAATGGTATAAAGAGTAGGAATTACCAAACCGCAGAACTCCTAATTTCTAAAATATTCTAATCTCAATAGATATTTAAAAAAATACTCACACTCTTTATAAATAGGGTTGACAGTTGTTATCACAACCCCAGCTTGTATACAGCCCAACGCCACCACTGGGAATTCTGGACAATTGGGTAGCATGATCGCCAAGACATCTCCTGACTTAAGACCTAGTTTCTTGAGGACAGACGTTGCAAATGTCGAAATGTTCTTCTGCAGTTGAGTGTACGTGTAGGTCTTCTTTGTTTCTGCACTTTCCTGTAACAAATAAGTAGTAATTAAAATATCTAGGAATTGTAGGGTGCAAGAGGAACTACTACTTTATTAATATCTTAGAGATAAAAATAAACTATTATATATATTATATATATTCGACAATGGGCTCACCACCTATTACGTGGGACAGGAATACACAAGGTGAAAGGGGTGGCAGAGGCATATAATACCTTTAGCCACCCCTTCGGGTATAAAGCGTGATTGATAGATAAAAAAAACTAATAAATTAAAAAAAATATTAAGCATTTTGAAAAAATTAAGTCAGAGAGCATCCCTTAGCCCGACTTTACTCCAAAAATATTTACCACACCACTAACACAACCAAAGAAATAAGTCTTACTAGTTAATTGGACCAATGAACGACATTTAGCACAGCACAGGCGCCTTGGCGGAGGTATAGAATACATCAGATATTGATAAGTCAGGAATTCTCTAGAACCCCGTTCGATATTCAAATACATCGAGCGGGGTTCCCATAGGAAGAAATGAATGTCACTCGCGCGCTCATTCTCTCTCTACTAGAGTCGCTTTACTCTATATATTTCATACCACCAAGCGTTTCAGAAGGCGTAAGCCTTTTTTCATACGATTACACTAATTACTTTAAAATTTTAATATTAATCTATATACATAAAAATGAATCCCCATTTCCCTTGGTCACGCCATCACGCGTAAACCGACCGATTTGAAAAATTCTTTTTGTATTGGATATCCCATTTATTGAGGAAGGTTCTAAGCTATATATCATCACGCCACTACACAGAAGAGCGGAGCAGTAATCATAAATGTCAACAAATCGGAAAAGCTTTCATAAATTTTTGGAAAAGTAATAAGCGACGGGAAATGGATGCCACGGGGTTAGAAGTATGTCACGGACGAAGCCGGGCAGGTCAGCTAGTAATATTATAAATGCCAAAGTTTGTATGGATGTTTGTTACTCTTTCACGTAAAAACTACTGAATAGATTTTAATGAAACTTTACAACATTATAGCTTATACATCAGAATAACACATAGGCTATTTTTTATCCCGGGTACAAGTTCCTTTGGAAAACGGGAACTCTACGCGGGCTAGTCGCGGGCGTCAACTAGTATAAATATATACATAAAAGAAAATGGTAAGAAGAATGGTAGGTAAATTTTATATCAAAGTGATAAATGACAACTTTGTTCAAGACGGGGACTGAACCTGTGACCTTTGCCTAACCAGGGCAATGTTCTAGCCACTGAACTACCCGCACCGTATCAAAACAAGTTGAAATTCTTCACTATAATTTAATCGTCATTTAAGGGTATGACCGGAGCCATCAATCGAGCCACATAACAACTCTGATACCAATTGACAATGTTACAACCAATTTTAAACATTAATGCGACTCCACTCAATCTACGGATATTTTTTTTTTTTTATTCTTTCTATTTCAACACGGCAATGGGCTCACCACCTATTACGTGGGACAGGAATCCACACGGTGAAAA
Organism: Thumatha senex; assembly: GCA_948477245.1. Lineage (NCBI taxonomy): Eukaryota > Metazoa > Arthropoda > Insecta > Lepidoptera > Erebidae > Thumatha > Thumatha senex. Next base: position 20,923,166 of record OX419738.1, on the reverse strand, counting down.
GTGGGCATATAATATGCCTCTGCCACCCCTTCGGGGATAAGGCGTGATGGATATTTATTTTTTTATTTTTATTTTAGTAACTTAGTACACAAACTTTGACTTGAAACACAAAAAGCCGGCGCTAGCTACGTAGTGAGCTTAGTATGTAAACAATGTTATGTAAATTTATGTTTTATTTCTATAGTGATAACTACTTTACATTCCTGCAATCAAAACACTACATTCCAGCAATTAATTTATTTAAATTGATCAATGTAGGTCACCAACCATACAGCCGAACTTGTAATAAGAATTTACCACCTAGCTTTGATTGTGTAATAAGCTCCATGTCTGGGTTTTCCCAAACGTCTACAGTATAGTTCTTAAAAAATGGTCTTAAAAGGTTTTTAAAGAGTTGGCAGCGCGTGTGCTGACTAGAGTACACAAGTATGAAGTGAAACTTCTTAACGACATTTTTTTACAGCTATAAAAATTCTTTCAAACGTCGATAAAAAAGGTTAACTAAATTTAATAATATTGCAATGAAATAAATTTAAATGTTTTATTATTTCTGACTCGCCACATGAAGCTTAGTAAAACTATCAATCAGCACAGAATCTGTTCTTTGGCTTATCATTATCATTAATTGTCTTGTCAGTAATTTACCTCAGATCTGCCGCACCACCGAAGCTACTCTCTTCTGCATAATTGTGTCATCTACACCAGCGTTTACAAACATGTCGGAAGCGCCTGCAGTACTGAGAGAACCGAAACAATGCCCTGAACACATTATTGTATTAGACTCGCAATATACATCAAGTGTTTCAATAGAGCGTCAATAGCATAGCAGTGTATGTACCAAGACGTGAAAATTGCTATCTCCTATGGATATGCAGTATATTACTATAAGAATTATATTATATTATATTATCTGTGATATTACCATATTTAGCAAACAATAGTGGTCTTTAGCCAGCCACTCACTACCTCCCTCTCGCTGGCGCGTAATTGCGATGAAAGTAATAATAATACCGCGTCATCATCATCATCATCCGAGCGTATGTCCCAGTTGCGTCTCGCGACGCCCGGGGTCCGCTTTCCTACATTTTCTCCTCCACTTCGCACTTTCGCATAATACCGCGTGCCTATGTCAAACTGTATGCGAAAATCACATACGCGATTCGACAGTTTCCTACCACGGATAATAAGAAGAAGTACTAAGTTACTTATTTATTTATTATACACTTTAATGTACGCCCAAATATTACAATACACGTAAGACATATTACAATCTAAGAATTTCATACAAATCTATACTAAGTATACAAAGCTGAAGGGTTTGTTTGTCTGTTTATTTGTTTGGTTAACTACGCTAATCTCAGTACGGGTCGATTTGAAAAAAATGTTTTGTGTTGGATAGCCCATTTATCGAGGAAGGCTATAGGCTATATATCATTACGCTACTATCATGAAAAGCGGAGCAGTAACCATATATGTGGACAAATAGGGCAACTTTTTAAACATTATTGAAGAGTTTAAAAAATAAATAAATATATAAATATCCATCACGCCTTATCCCCGAAGGGGTGGCAGAGGCATATTATATGCCCACTATTCACCGTGTGGATTCCTGTCCCACGTAATAGGTGGTGAGCCCATTGCCGTGTTGAAATAGACAGACGCAGGCTGTGGCTACCTGCTGTTGAAATTTTTTTAAGCCGCCTATAAGGCCTTCAACCAGGCTTAACGACTGCCATTTTACTGGCAACCGGGACCAACGGCTTAACGTGACTTCCGAAGCACGGAAACGCTCGCAAATGTAAATGCCACAAAGTGGTCACCCATCCGACGACCAGCCATAGTGAAAGTTGCGTACGTCAGTGATCGTTTACCGAACACTGAGACCGCGGGGCCACGAGCGAAGAATTTATAAGCGACTGGAAAAACGTTATTAAACCTAGTAGCAGCATAATAATAGAAAACTTTATCGGTTAAACCAATTTCTGCCAGGCAATCTTTGGATGGAAAATATGTTAGAACAAACTGATATGTCAAGGAAATATAATTGGTAATTATAATAAATAATTATTATAGAAAAAAAAGCCTTCCTAAGTTTCTTGCCGGTTTTTCTCAGGTGCGTTCTGAACCGGTGATCATTTTTAAAATAATAAATTTATCTTTAGTTCTAGTGTATGACATTTTGTAAGCGCTCATAAAATGGTCTATGCAAAATAAAGACATTTTTATTTTATTTTAATATATGAACATAGGGAGCACCAAAACTACAAACATACAAATGTGAATCAAGCAAGTACTTATTGCATTATAGAGAATCGTTAGTAAATCAATAGTTGTTGAACTGACCCATTTATAGGTAAACTAAATATAGAAACCAATTTTATGTGCATTTGTGGCTTATGCCTTTTACTAACAGCTTATCAGCAATAAATATTCTATAAAATTTGTAATATACTTACTGATAAAAGTGTACTGATATTGTAAGGTAAACAAAGGGCTGTATAAAGGTTTTAAGAAATTAAAGTTACTTTTATTTTTCATTGTTGATTCCGTTACTAAGTGATTTAATAAATCTCTTTACTCTGACTACCCCGTCAGGGATAAAGCGTAAAGATAGTAGGATAGTTTTTTTTTTATTTACACCTTGAGCTCATTAATGCAAAAAAAATACGATTAAATATTAAACTCATTAAAAACAGTAAAGCTATAAGTCCTCGACATACTTTGTGTTGTACACGACATGTTGGAAGTCAAAGACACCATCCAACCTGTTTCCATTCATTCCTGTACACCTTTACGTGTACAGGAATGGATGGAAACGTTAAATGACTTATTTGGTTTGGGAATAGGCGTTGATTTATAATGTATACAGGGATTGACGACCCCTGACAAGCATAAGGCATCCACGAAAATACTTAACAAAAAAAATCTAAACTATCTTATTAATTGTTAATTTACATATTATTAGTTTTATGTCAAATTCGTAACCCCACGCATCGTTCCCGGTGCAAAAATGTCCATCACTTGCAGTATTGCCTTGCTCAACTTTAAAATACTTTTTAAAAACTATTTTGTAAATCTGAGTGCACTATTTTTAAGGAACAGACATCATCCTACTATTCAATATTTTGTGCCATATAGAAGTAATAACACATAACGATTCCACCCTATATCCTTTTTTTTAAGTTCCCTCGGATATCATGCCGGACTCGAACCGGCTAAAACCACACGATCCCTGCCTAACTGTCTATTGCCGGACGCCCCGGGTAACTCTTCGGAAAGATGTCCCACCCTGTATCTTTCCATTTTTAATTGCCTTTACGTTCTGAGATGTAACATTAACTAAAATAGCATAAGTAGGTATATACCTGCCCTTGACCTACCGTCTAGGTCTAGGCGTTATGAATATTGACATAAGTACAATTTTTACCGTCAACACGGAACTTAATGTTCTGTGAAGGCAAGTAACATTAACTTGACAGAACACGTAGTCCTGCAACAAGAATGCAATGGAGGTGCTTGGAATGGGATGCTTAAACACGTACACTCGAGGAAAATATTATATATTTATAAAGTTATAAAGTTTAATCGTGTGTGTTACGAAAACAAAGCAACAGATTTTGATGTGGACTTTTTTAATATTAAGAATTACTAATAAGGAAGGTTATTATGTATAATTTTGTTCATTTTCTTCCTTAAACTTACTTACATTGACTAAATCATAACGGTTGTTTTACTTTCGGTTGTGTAAATTTCTTCTAAAGCCCCTGTTTTTCTGACCCCAAGTTTCGGCAGCGTGAGTGCTGCACGTCTGGTGTTGCAAACGTCCATAGGCTACGGTGACTACTTTCCATCAGTTGGGCCGTATGCTTGTCTGGCCACCTTAGTGGTATAAAAAAACCCACAATGTAGACGTTTAAGAAATCCCTGGTAGACAACTTTTTTCACAAAATAAGCATATGCGAAATCTGTCATTTTATTGAAAACAAAGTAACCGAACCAACAAAGTAAAACTGCATACATATTTTGACAAATAATCTAAACGTAGGTTACGCAGAATGAATATTTTTGTTTAAAATAAAGCAGATTATTATAGGTAGGTACAATATTTCAAAGGCTGTCCAAAATATTAGGTTTTCCTTAATATCTGCAATAACACAGGAAAGACTAATGAAGTTACCGTTTCAAAAGTGTTATCGTCTTTTTTTACATCTTATAGAACAAAATCGTCTGTCTATCTATATTCAGGGCCGCAATTCTCATGCCTTCGAAACAGTCTCGATTTCGAGATAAATTTCGAATTCGAACTTTATTCGAGTTTTATTGACGTTTAGCAATTCTGCAAATCTCGAACTCGACTTTTCTCGAAGGGAAGCCACTCGAGTTGCTTCGAATGGTTGGTAGCAGTCGAGACGCAGATTTCGAAGTCGAATCACTATAATCTTTGGACATTTCTTAAGTGACCGACCCTAAATTAGCATTATATTACATTTTACATTTAATAAATATCAAAATGATTGATAAATTAATAGTTTAATACGTGCAAAACATATTGCAACTCGCTTCAATTTCAAACACGTCGTCGCCGACGTTTCAGCAATGTGGAAATTTCAGCAATTTAATTTGTGATTACAAATAACACAGTCTTCAATAATATAGACAACACACGGTGACAGTGACACATTAAGATATTTTTCATTTTACGGGACGGTTTAAGCAATTTTTAAAATATACATTAAGTAACATTTATTATTAGTCCAGTCATTACGTCGGAAAAATCGGGTTAGAAATGCAAATGAACCGAGAAAGCCAAATTTTGGATATTACGTGGGGGGAGGCTAGAAAAGCTTAAGTTCAAATTGTCGACCAAAATAACCTGATGGGTTTTCCGCCATCTTGAAAAAAGTTATATTCAGTTTTTTCATCATAACTCGGTTCCCCGTTGAGATACGAAAAAAAATTTTATTTTCTATTATTTTATTTTATTTTTTAAAATTTTTACAATTTTATTATTATTATTTTATTTCTTTTACTTTTTTCAAGATGGCGGAAAACTCATCATGTTATTTTGGTCGACAATTTGAAATTAAGCTTTTCTAGCCTCCCCCCACGTAATATCCAAAATTTGGCATTCTCGGTTCATTTGCATTTCTAACCCGATTTTTCAAGCTTTTACAAAAAACTTAAAAACGAAGTAACAAATTAACATTTATAAGTTTTAACATTCATAGTGATTTAAGGGTATAAGGGGCGCTAAGTTTTCCGGGGCCCAAGCGACTTTACTTGCTAGCGGTGCACCTGCTGAATAACAGTCAAGGCAACGACGCAGGCGCCCTTACGGGATAAGAAGGTCAGACGGCAGTGCTCCCAACAATGCCGAAAACTAACAGTCAACCAATAGTTGCTCCTAGCAGCTTTTGTCACTTTGTCAAGGTTTTATGTGAATTAGTTGAAATATGACGATTATTGTTCATGGTGTCGGAATAAATCAAGCCGACTGAAGGTTTAATCGAAAACGCTGCCTAAACGTTTTATAGAATATACAGAGAAAAGTCTTAATGTATTGTAAATTAAATATTAGAATAGAATAGAATATAACTTTATTTGTACACCAAGGTAATAAAGTTTACAAAAAGTAAAATTTTCAAGGTATTGTATAAAGGGCGGCCTTATCGCTAAAAAGCAATTTCTGCCAGGCAACCTTGGGATGGACAGAAAAAGATATTAGACATAAGACCGATGGGTAGTTTTGGTGTAGAAATAGGAAGATACTTACACAATACATACAAGTCAGTAAGTAAATAAACATAAAATAGCATATATATATACATACACTTATACCTACATAAATATATTTATCCATATATATTTATACACATATATTTATACATATAATTATACATACTGTATATGTTTGTTTACTACTGTATATGCTGTATATTTTTGTAATTCAGTAAAAAAAAGATTATCAACTCCACAGCAATGTAGATTAGAAAGGAATTAACTACAGAGTTAAATAATATTCCTTTATCATTCTCTGAAAGACAGCTAAAGACTTGGCCCGTCTAATTGGTATAGGCAGAGCCTTGTAAAGCATAGATAGGATATGAGTATTCCGTCGAAGGCGAATTGGAAGCCACTCGAGCATGTTGCGGTATTCGGTTACGTGAACATATTTGCGTAATCCAAATATGAATCATATACAGAAGTTTTGTAGGCACTCAAGCTTATCAAGTTGTTCTTCGGTGACATCGAGATAACTGACATCGGCATAATCTAGCAAGGGAAGTAGAAGTGATTGAACAAGCGCAATTTTAGTGGCCATTGGAAGAAAATTACGCAATCGGCGCAAGGATCCTGCAGATGCGAACATCTTCCGGCTGACTTCTTGCAATTGGGGTCGCCAAGAAAGCGTGCCATCAACCAGAATGCCCAGATTTATTACAGTTGCACTTATGGTAAGTGCAACACCGTTGAACATGACGTCAGGCAATTGTGACCAGTCTATTCGAGACACCATATTGGGACTACTGATAATAGCAACCTGCGTTTTTGAGGGGTTCACGCTTAGTCCATAGTGCTTGCTCCACTTACATATTCGTCTTAAATCCGAATTGTTTATTGAGATGGCTTCTGTGATTTCATGAACTGGAGCTTGCATATAGATCTGGAGATCATTTGCGTAAAGGTAGTAGGAAGACAATAAAGATTTTAAGATGGAATATATAAAAATGGAGAATAGTAATGGGGATAGAACGCCACCCTGAGGTACGCCCTCAGTCGTGTCACACCAAGAAGAAAAAGATTATTCAATGCGTACACGCAGACGTCGACCGAACAGGTAACTGTGAAACCAATCAATAACTGTTGGAGATATTTTAATCGAGCACAATATGCCAAGCAGAATTTGGAAATCCACAGTATTAAAATCATTGCTAAAATCAAGTAGGGATAGCACTGTAAGATTTCCATTCTCCATGCCCAGCCTAATGTCGTCAGTAATGTTGATTAACACACTAGTCGTGCTATATCCTGGACGAAAGCCTGACTGGTAAGGATTAAGGAGAAAGTTTCTCGTAAGGAATGTGCTTAGTTGACTGTTTACAAGCGTTCCAGTACTTTGGAAAGAAAAGGTAATGTGGATATGGGACGATACTCAGCAAATGATGTAGGATTAGGCTTTTTGGGAATGGGGATAATTTCTGCGTCCTTCCAGATTGTCGGAAATACACTGCTTGATAAGGAGTGGTTTAATACGTGACACAATATGGGGAGAATTTCATCCAGGACAGGCACGACCATGTTACGACTTAAGCAGTCAGTGCCAACAGCGTTGGAACTAAACGACAATATGCACCTCTTAACATCACAAGCAGATAATTGTTCAAAAAGAAACGGTGGATTTGGAGGAGTTTGAAGTGATGAAAGATTTTGCAAAGTGTTAGCTTTGCAAGATTGATCAAACCATGAAGATGAGCAGAAATGTTGATTTAGAGAATTGATTTCAATTTTTTTAGAAAAGTCCTGTTGTTTAGGTTTTCCAACTCCTAATGTTTTAAGAAACTTCCAGATCTTCGCAGGATCCCCGTTTTGGACCGATTTTTGGATATGCTGGCGTTGTGCTATTCTACACACCTTGCTGCAGAGATTTCTCAAGTCTATATATTTTTCACGGTTCTCAAGTGTAGGCCGACGCTTGAACTTATATTTAGCTACAGCTTTTTTAGCAATAATTGATTTAATTTCATCTGTTAACCATGGTGATGGTAAATGTCGCACCCTTACTGCACGGATTGGAGCTTGTACATCGTATAGTTCTTTTTTTTTTTGTCAGAGTACCAATTTTCTCATCAATGCAACACGAAGATGCGTGCAACAGTGAACCCCAGTCTATATTGGATGCATCATCACGTAGCCTCTCAAGATCCATGCCACTAAAATTGCGTTGCATAAGGATTTTGGGTTTAGGTTTGGGAGGGTGAAGGTTATATGAGAGATAGATTAGGTCATGATACGAAAATTCATCAGCTGTGCACTGTCCATGCTTAACAACTAACTCAGTGGAAGGGACTAGGATAAGATCAATGAGGGATGGAACACAATCAGGAAAGTGATGAGTGACATTTAAGGGCATTTATATAAGGTACCTATTAACTGTCCAATACCATACCTACGTCTATTTTCGATCGAATGAAAACACATTTCCTTGATAGCTAGGTAGGTAGGTACGTGCACTATAAAATTGAATCGATTAAACTCGTTGTTGAAAACTAGTTGCATTAAATTGATTACGATTGTACCTATTGTTTGTAACAAAGTGAAATTATTGATTTATGAGGAAACAAATGCTAAATACTTTGAAGAGATACCTACGAGTATGACAGCCTCGGTGGCGTAAGTAGTAGAGCTAATTATGACGGCCGCGTAGTCTCGTATTCAAATCCCCAGTGGGTACAAATATCCACAAGTAAACTCAGTACAAACATTGACGGCGGTTTAATTATATATATGTGTAAATACAAAAGTTGTACTTAGATCTTTTTATTACCTACAACTTTGCCATTTGCCTTTTTTCCAAAGGACTTGTAGTTTAGCCGGAAATCGAAATAAACCGTTTTTTACACTTAAAAACTTACCACTTACCCTTCCCGACCTCAGATCGCCTGTAAATTATGTTTCCTTTCATTTTTATAATAATATGAAACCGGGAAAGGATCTCTTCCTTTTATCGGAAAAGTTTCATTCTGCTATTATTTTATTTGGTTTCAAAAGTTATCGGTCGTATCATAATTAACATTAATGGTTTATATAAGAATCTTAACGAACCTGTTTTAGGTAAATAAATAACTTTAACTTTGACTTGACCTACTATGATGATTTAAATGTAACATAAAATTAATTTGGGTTATAAATAAAAATAATTATAGCTATATGTTAGTTCTGTATACTTATTACTATTTTTAAGTAGTTTAAAATTTACGTCTAGCTTTTATAGTTTCCAAGATATCTTGATTTTAGTTAATTAAACCAAAGTTTATTTAAGAAAATCATATCATCAAAAAATCGGGACTTTGTAGAGGATATTTGTATGATAGACAAATATATGTTTCGGAGTTTAGATGTTTCCTATATATAACGTGTGTATATTTTGACAAAGGTATAAGTATCAAAATTACAGCACCCGTTTGATTCAACTCGAATTCCTATCGCTAAAACTTGCAACTCTCAACTGGCACGTAGTACTATTACTTATTCCGTGGAACTGGATTCATAAGGTTTACTTGGTTCTTGGAGATCTCTATAACAAAGTAAATATTAAAATTAAAGAGTAAAGGATCCACTTTGCTCGTTAATTTTTAATATTAAATTGTTGCGGATTTATCGTTGCCTTCTTTGGTGGCGCAGTGGTAAGTGTAGGTATGCGACTGTCCTGCTGAGGTTTTATGTTCCAATCAGAATAAATATTATGAATGAAATTTTTTTTTTAATTTGTGTGAATGTGGATGTTTTCTACTATGAATATCTATCTATTTAGCAAATCTAAGTATGTTGATCAATAATCTAGATCTTATAGCACAAGCGTAATTTGAGCTAAATGTAGTTGTGCCCAAGAGACCAAAAATATTTATTGATTCATACAGCCATCAAATGGAATTCATTTAGTTCCCCATTCACACCGATCACCATCAAAACTATATTCCGATTGCTAATATGTACTACTAATATTTTTTAATAGTTTGTGCCACATATATTTTTTAAGTTGATAACCTTTGTACTTAAACAAGTAGGTAGGTACGTACCTACCCACTTTATAGGCAGTGTTGTAAATAATAACTAGCTGTATGTTATTGTTCTCTTGAATAATTATAATATCTTTATGTCCGGTTATAAAAGACACGCTTTATCAAACAAAAATAACGATATAGGTGATAACACTTTAAGTTAATATTGACAATTCGAATACACATGAAATTAAACTGACTTTTGAAACTAAAAAATATAATAAAATTGTCACATAAACTTCTGTTCTGTATATATAAAATAAATTTATTATCCGATTTTTATATGAGAACTAGCTGACGCACCGCGGTTACGCCCTGACTGGAGTTCCCATACCAGTGGGAATACGGAGATAAAATGTAGTATCAACTAGCGAAAGTCTTTTTTAAAATAAATTCTAAAAAACAAATAGAGAAATAAATTAATTGTATTTTAATGTAAATACATTCTTTTATAAACATTTAGTGAAAGAAAAGTTGTTAATATGAAACTTTAGCGTCTGATTGACACTTTAATTTTATTTTCTTTATATGCATAGATTATTCAAGTAACAGAAAAATAAACAAGTAGATTGTAACAAGGGAGCAAAATACTACTTTTACGGCGAGGGCGCTATTTTGAGTCCAGATACGATTTTAGAGTAGAATCCTAAGCGTAGGATTCAAAGTAAAACAAAATCTGTTCCTACATTACTAGAACTATGGGTCTTCGCGGGAAAATCGACTAGTGCGGACGCTTGCTGTATATTATTTTCTAAAACTAGTGCATTTATCTTGTTTTATGTGTGGAAGTGGTGATTTCTTGGACATAAAGTTGTGTTACGTGCTATAGTAAAAGACAATGATATGTGCGTAAACCCCACTGAAAACTTCAGTATAACAACCACCATTATACTGGGGTGAGACTGACCTTGACTTAAGACTAGACTTGACTAAGACGTAGAGGACTGGGACATTTTAGATAATAAGAAAGAAGGTTGAGAAAATGTGAATTAAGAAAATAATTACAAAAAAAAATGTGGTGTCGTGGGACACCAGGCAGGAACGAAGTTAACAAGTTCACGATTCAATTAATCATACAAAAAGTCACCGTTTGTACTAAGATTCGAACTCGGGCCTCTTGCGTCTCAGCCGAGCAGCATACCATCCAAACCACACAGCTACGTTACTGCGATTTCCAAATTAGTGTTCACTTCACTGAAGTAAATAGACAGTTTGAAAATTGACACAATTTGCAAAACAAACGACTGTCGCGCCTGCGCACGTCTCATTTAACGCTTTGATTCCACCCAATTTTTCTTACGGTTTTACTATCACATATTTTTCAGTTCGGTCGCGCAGCAAAATCCCTATCTCCACCAAGACTGCCATAAGGAACTTCGTTCCAAAAAAAATACTAGAACTTAAACTTCAAAATAAAATACAGTTAATACCTACCTACTTGTTATCAGTGAAACGTGTTATGGCCAGACTGTTTACTTAGACTTGGGTCACAATAATAAAATAATATTCTATCTATTGCTTACATTATCATAATTATACAGGTAACTAGCTAATCAGCGCGGCTTCGGCCGTGACATATTTCTAACCCCCGTCGCATCAATTTCATCCTCTTGCTATTACTTTCACCAACATGTCTGATAATTTGCCTTCTGTTGGGTTCTGTTTTCTTTACGATTACTGCACTTTCAGTATATTCTTGATTTTTTCTCGGTGATTATTTTTATATAACTAAGTATGCCTAGTATTTTTATGCCGCTTAGCAAGACATAGCGTTTAAAATAAATAAATAAGAACATTATTTACCTATTTTTAACTAGGAAGAAACTAACTAACTAACTATCTTCACGCTGTATCCCTGACGGGGTAGTCAGAGAGGACAGATCGCCAGGCTTCGCGATCCATACATACTTCTTTCGCTTCTTCGAGATTCATCAATCGCTTCATACACGCACGTCTGGGTATCCGAGTGCTTTTGACCTTTCCGTTTTTGAGCAATCTGCTCACGTGGTCTTCATATGTAAGTCTCGGCCTACCCTGACTCCTTCTACCCTCTACTTTTGAACAATATATATTCTTCGTCAATCGTTCCTCACTCATTCGTTGGACGTGTCCAAACCAACGGAGCACGCCCTTTTCCAGCTTAACGCTGACACTTTCATTCAAACCTGCCATATTGCGTATCACTTCGTTACGTATTCGGTCGGCCAAGGTAACGCCGTACATTTTTCGAAGTGATCGCATCTCCACAGCATTCAATTTACTTTCATGCATCTGCTGACATACCCAGGTTTCGCTACCGTAAAGCAAAGTTGGCACTAGCACTGCGTTATGAATCGCCAGTCGTGCTTCTTTTACGATGCTTTGTCGCTTTACTAATTGGGACAAAGCACCGTTAACACTGTTTCCGGCAGCTACTCGCCGTTCTACATCCGAATCACATCTTCCATCCGCGCTAAACATACTCCCTAAATACACAATTTCATTCACTTGCTCTAGACGTTCCTGGTTTACCCTAATCTCGCATTTAGTTCTTACGTCATCTCTTTCAAACACTAGAACCTTAGTCTTACTTGCATTCAAGCGAAGACCTTACTTTCACACTCCTCTTTCATATTAGTGACTAATGCCTGAAGGTCGGCTTCTGATGAGGCCATGAGCGACCCACTGTACTTGATCATCTCAGCAGTAACTCTGTCTTTTCCCGCAGCCTTACCACATTTCATACTTCTTATCGCTTGTTCTATTTCTTTCATACTAATGACTTCAATGACATCGGGATCCGGAGCATCGAAGTGAGCTCCACTTCCCGATGTGGCATCTCTGTCTTTTCTTGCATACATCTTTCCATAATATTCTCTCCATCTCTGCAGGACGTCAGTTTGGTCTGTTAGGACGTCATTGTTAACACTAAGCACTTTATTCATACTGCAGATTGCCGAACAACTCCGGGCCTTGCCTACCTCTTTCCAGAAGAGCTTGGCATTATCCCGGAAATTGGACGACAACCTTTCATCCGCTTTCATTCTACACCTTTCACGAGCTTCTTCTATCAGTGCCTTCGTGTTAACTTTCTGCAGCTTGTATCTCTCTTTCATATTAAAATCTTTTCGCGAGGCTAAGTAGTCTAGCCATGCTTTCTTCTTCATTCGTACTGCTTCTTTCACTTCCTCATTCCACCATGCATCACGCTTATTACTACTGCCTCTTTTCGTTTCTCCACACACTTCCACAGCGGCATTTATCATACTATCCCTAAGGTTCTGCCATACACTTGCCACATTCTCACTGCTTACATTGACGTCGCCAAGCTTTTCGGCTACCCTTTCATTATATTTATCCCTAATGGATGCATCCTGCAGCTTCCAGCTTTTGATGCTATAAGTCGGCTCAAGCTCAGGACACTCGGTACGATGACGCCAACCCGCGAACAGACCCCTAATCCTAGTTATGACTAGGTAGTGGTCTGATCCCAGCTCAGCGCCTCGATAAACCCTTGTGTCCATCACCTGTTTACGGAGCCGACTATCCATTAGGAATAGATCTATCATGCTTTTTGACTTACATCTCCTCGTATACATATGAATTTGTTTGTGGTTGAACATTGTGTTCGCCACAAACAAATCCTTTTCCTTACAAAATGCCAGTATTAGCTTGCCAGCGTCGTTCACCCTTTTATCCCCATACTTCCCGAGTACCAACTCAAAACCATCGCGAGCGGTACCCACCCATCCATTCAAGTCTCCACATACTATGAGTCTTTCATTTCCTTCTATCACATTTAGAGCTTCTCTCATACTCTCCCAGAAATCCTGTAGCTCACTCGCGTTCGACGAAGATACTAGCGCGTAAGCAGCTACCAGGAAAATCTTCGTCAAACCAAGTTTTACACGGATCCAGAGGATTCTAGGACCTACCAGTTTGTACTCATACATACCGGAGGCCAATCGCGAGGACAGCAAAATTCCAACCCCCCGACTGCCATGCTCGCTCTCTGGTACTCCAGACCAAAGCGCGAGCATCCCACCCGGGAGCTCCAAGACTTCGCTGCCCTTGCGCTTGGTCTCTGTCAAGCACACTGCATCTAACTTACTCTCATTCATAACATCCATCAACTCATTCATCTTATCTGTCATTCCTCCCCTAACATTCCACGCAGCTACCCTGCACTCCATCCTCCACTTCCCGCCGTGTCGGGCCGCGCGTGTAGGGTGGCGGTCCCCTACGCCGCTCTGGCTCACACTTTTCGCACCAGCGGGGACGAACTGGTGCGCGTCGCCTCGGGGGCACGCCCTAGCAGTAATCGCCCTGGTGGCACTCGTGTTGAAGTAGAATTGCAGCCGTAGCTGGCAGGGATGGCGACGTGCACGCTTCTACTCTTCATCCCCCAAGAAACTGACGTTATTATCACACATAATAATAAGTGAACCGGATTACTCACGTTTTACGACCAGTAATAGACCGACCGGTTTTAGCTGTATTAAGTCAGCCTTTTTCTATCGGTCTGTCGGTATCGGTATCGGTAGGTCGGTCTATTACTGGTCGTAAAACGTGAGTAATCCGGTTTACTTATTTATAATTATTTACATATGTTTCACAAATAAAGATATTGTATTGTATTTATGACGAAAGGTACAAGAAAAGAGGTGGGGCAGCATAAATAGACACGACAACGGACCAAGTCCACAATTTAAATTACGTCAGAATAGAATCGAAATCGTCGCTCAATTTTCGTAGTCTAGTATTACAATCGTACTCGAATAGACTTCTATTCGGCCGTTAGAATTCTACTAACACGTATCGCGCCAGTGGTTGCTTGTCAGTTGCATTTTTGATAGTTTACTAACATGTTGACAGCTAAAAATCAGCGATTCTGGTTCTGTTCTACGGCTTGTCAATAGTTCGATCGCGTACAATCACAGCGCGTAGTAACGTAATTAAACGCGCATGATGTCGGCCCCTCTGTTTCCGGAGGGGCTCTCGAAAACGACAAGTGTGAGGTCCTCATATTGGACTTTGGAATATTACATCTGGCCGGCCTCGGAGAGCCAATTTTAGGGCGTCCCTTTTCGGAATCGAAGTGACTTAACCTCTGGTCTATCCCGCGGCTTGATAAAGGCGAGGCGGAACACCAACACCATGATGGTTTAGTAAGTAGCCTGGTCTCTTTTAAGACTTGGGAATTAAACACAAAGCCGCTCCGCAGCTGTTAGTTAAATGCCCAAATGTATTCCAAAATGTAGCTTAGGTACAAAATAGGGGTTTAAATATTTGAATGTTACAATGTGACATGTAGACCAAGGTTTTTACCCATAAAAACAGAAATCAGACATCTTTTCTTATTTATGTTTTTAATGATCAATAATAAAGCTAATAACCAGCTAAGCTAAGTACAAGTCGAACTCAAACACGTACCATTAGATATCTTTAAAAATGGTAAACAAACTCATGTTTTTTTATTATTTGTTGTTATAGCGGCAACATAAATACATCACCTGTAAAATTTTCAACTACTGAAATATCACTGTTCATGAGATACACTTTGATGACAGACAGACAGACATCGGAATCTTAGTAATGGGGTCCCGTTTTAGATGCGGAACCCTAAAAAGTGTCTGTTTGAAGCATTTGCTTGTAATTATGATAATTGTCATTGTTTTGAGACCGGGTGGCGTAATTAGAGATACGAATACGCTAAAAAGGTTCAAATTTAATTACCTACTTTAAATTCGTAAGTTTATTGGCTTGAATTGAAACTAAGTACGTATAATTAGCATAATCAAGTTTAAAATGTCAATATCACTTTGAGTAACCTAGTAAAGACACATGCAAATATGTTAAGCCTTGTGTTCAATGTTGCATGTTAGAACACATTTCATCACTTTATGTAAACAAATAATTTTTTTTTTTTTTAATTTTTATATACATTTTTCGTTTTACGGCGCGGATTTATTTGTTAGTGCCCCAACAGACGCTCGCGTTCCAGTTCAGTTTGTACTACCACTTTATAAACTTATTATTTTCTAATTACTTATTACTGGAGGAAGTTTTCGCCACAATTTTCCCACAGAAACCTATTTCATGGATAAAAAGTAACCTATTAGTTAGGGAATCAGTTACCTGCATTTCTGCCTTTCGGGCGTGTAGATTTAACAAACATACACACTCATAAACTTTCGTATTTATAATACGAAATAATATACTTAATGATAATATTCTTATTGATATACATAAGTAATTATTTTTTTACATTTATTTAACAATTTTCCTCTAAAATGATTCAATAATATATAATTACAAATTAATACTTACTAATGCTACATGATTCGGAAAACTCGCTGAATCGATCCATAATCGGTCTATAAATCTCATTTGAGGCACAACTATGTCAGGAATAGTGGATTTAACAACAAAATCATCTCGAAGAACTACACTGCAGGAAATTTTTCTTAGTGATTTAATGTTTTTGATTTCCCGTAGAAAGAGTTTTCGCGGTATAATATGCATGATTCACGCGCGGCCCTGTCAGCGGTTGCGGAGTGACTGATTACATTAAAAGAAGTTATCAGTTAATGTTCGCGTATTGTTTATAAATTTATGATTGGCATTGATAATAACGTAATTGATACATTGATAATAAACGTGAAGTCATTGTGCCTATTTAGTTCATTACGTGTCGGCATAAACATCATTAAAACTAGCTCAAAGATCAAGGTCTCTAGGACGAGCTCCAGAGTGTCAAGGTGTACCGCAAAAGCTACCTAGATCGCATTCATACATTTTATAAGTAGTTTTATTTAAGACTTGAGCACATTCGACTGGAACCGGCTACGGTCCGTGTTAAGTGCTCGATCCTTTAAGGTGTTATTCGAAGGATACCCGATGTATACCGTGACGGCGGTTTTAGTGACGATTACCGTGACGCATCGTCATTAGTTAATATAGAGATGACTTTCTTTAAATATATAATGTTTTAATATAATAATACGTGGTCATTCTTAAAACACTGTCCAAGTGTTTTACGCGGTTTTATGTATCTATTAATGTATGCAAGGCTCGACAGATGGCGTGGCTTATTATCTACATCGCGTTATCAGCATATTGTACTAATTAATGTGTCATATTTATTTGTGAAGCCATCGAATCTTTGGGATACGCAATATAATCTCGAAATACATTCTTGAGTTTTTATTTATTGATATCATCCTCTCCCGACGGACCTGGAATGATTAATGTTCAAAAACCAGGCGGCGGGCACTTGCCAGGACTAGATGGCTATCATCATAAACAATTATTGATATGCAAATATATTTTCTTTTTTCAAATCTAGTTTTATTTTAATGTACTGCTTGAGTTATCGCGGGTTTTAGGCTAGCTTCTTTAACGCGCGTCCTTCGTTCATAAAGGCATGCAGTACGTGAAAAGAAACCCAGAAGCGAATCCAACAGCGAGTACTTACATCGCAACTCGACAGTTCAATAAGTAACGAATTGTCAAAAGTCGTAGATCAAACATTGTTCTATCAAACTTCATCTATATATAAAGAGTATAAAGAGAGAATCTTTCGGCTGTGGTTATGCCATCTATTACTAACAGGTTGATGATGCTTTAATAATGACCCTGTATATTATAACTTAAGATAACGATTTATTTATAGCATGGCTTGATCATACCTCTATTATAGTAAAATTGTAAAGGTGAAAAGTGCGGCATTACATATGTAAATTGAATACGAATTATTGTCTCTTTTTTGTTACTTAATACGGGAGAACGGCTAGATATATTTTTAATGGTGTGTGCTTATTATATTCTGATTTAGTGGTTCAGGAATTACAGCTTGACTTCTTTAAAGTATAAAATTGGTCTCTTCGGTGCTCCGAAGCGAGGGTACCGTATGCAATCAGGACGCGTCATATAATATTCTCCTTCTCCACCTTTGCATATTCCCAGTTACCTTCAAACCCCACAGGAATTTGGAGCCTAGGGTCGGCCGTTATGGCTACCCCTTCGGGGATAAAGGCGTGACAAAATGTATGTATCCGCAAAATGACCGCCTTTATTTGCCGCTAGGAGCAGCTTTGTTTTGGCATTGTTACTATCGTCTGATCTTCCAACCTCGTTACCACCTGCGGCGTTGCCTCGTCCGTTGATCAGCAGGTGCACCGCTAGCAGGTGAAGTTGTTTGGGTTCCGTAGATATTGATGGAGCCCCAGTACACCCAATAAATATTTTAATATAAAGGGAACAATTTGGATAAATGTTGGCATAGAGCGTGCTCTATCCTTGAAGGGGTGGTCAGAGAGGACAGATCGCTAGGCTTCGCAATCCATGCATAGGTACTTCTTTCGTTTCCTGCAGATTCATTAATCGCTTCATATACGAGTATTCTAGAGGTTTCCGTTTATGAGCAATCTGATCACGTGGTTTTCATATCTAAGTCTCGGTATACCCTGACTCCTTCTACCCTCTACTTTCACACAACATATATTCTTCGTCAATTCGATGGATGTGTCCAAACCAAACTCACTTCACGCGTATTAGGTCGCAGCCATCAGCTAGACAGAAATACTTGCTTTAACTACTCTCTCATAGTCTTGAATATTCTGTTTTCAACTGAAACAAAAGAAACATTCAAATCCGATTCTTAACTTAAGGATCGAAAGCGGATCGCATCGTGATCGCATGGTTCTGACTACTTTACTTTGTTTTGACTTTTTAAAATAGTCTTTTTATGAAAACATTAATTCAATCATATTTATGGTATAATATTATATATGAATAATTAATATGGAGAGATGGAGTGAATATTATGGAAAGATGTATACAAGAAAAGACAGAGATGCCACATCGGGAAGTGGAGCTCACTTCGATGCTCCGGATCCCGATGTCATTGAAGTCATTAGTATGAAAGAAATTGAACAAGCGATAAGAAGTATGAAATGTGGTAAGGCTGAGGGAAAAGACAGAGTTACTGCTGAGATGATCAAGTACGGTGGGTCGCGCGTCTGGGACACTCTATGTCTGTTATGCAACTTGTGCTGGCGGACGGGTGAGGTCCCAGATGACTGGCGAATAGCAGTTGTAGTACCTATCTACAAAGGGAAAGGCTCGCGCCTAAACTGCTCCAGCTACAGGGCGATCAGCTTGGTCAGCTTAGCTAGTAAGGTGTATGCAAAGATTATAACGGCAAGAATGCAAGAAAAGTCTGAAAGATATTTATGGGAGGCTCAATGCGGATTCCGACGTGGAAGAGGTTGCATGGATCAAGTGTTTTCTCTCCGCATGATCGCGGAGAAGTTTCTGGCTATTAGCCAGAAGGTTTTCTGCGCTTTTGTGGATCTGGAGAAAGCATTTGATAACGTTGTGAGGGAAACTCTGTAGGATTTGCTGCCCGGATATGGTGTGGACGGCTCGCTGCTGCGTGCAATACAGTCGCTTTATAAGGACTGTAAGGCTTGCGTGCGAGTAGGGGGGGATGTGTCACCTCTTTTTGATGTCTGTACAAGCGTCAAACAGGGTTGTGTCATGTCCGCCTGGCTGTTCATAGTGTATCTGGACAGTTGCCTGCAGAAGTTGAAAGATTGTGATATGGGTGTGAATTTGGGTGACTATTCAGTAAACTGTCTGCTGTACGCTGATGATGCGGTGCTCATGGCCTCATCAGAAGCCGACCTTCAGGCATTAGTCACTAATATGAAAGAGGAGTGTGAAAGTAAGGTCTTCGCTTGAATGCAAGTAAGACTAAGGTTCTAGTATTTGAAAGAGATGACGTAAGAACTAAATGCGAGATTAGGGTAAACCAGGAACGTCTAGAGCAAGTGAATGAAATTGTGTATTTAGGGAGTATGTTTAGCGCGGATGGAAGATGTGATTCGGATGTAGAACGGCGAGTAGCTGCCGGAAACAGTGTTAACGGTGCTTTGTCCCAATTAGTAAAGCGACAAAGCATCGTAAAAGAAGCACGACTGGCGATTCATAACGCAGTGCTAGTGCCAACTTTGCTTTACGGTAGCGAAACCTAGGTATGTCAGCAGATGCATGAAAGTAAATTGAATGCTGTGGAGATGCGATCACTTCGAAAAATGTACGGCGTTACCTTGGCCGACCGAATACGTAACGAAGTGATACGCAATATGGCAGGTTTGAATGAAAGTGTCAGCGTTAAGCTGGAAAAGGGCGTGCTCCGTTGGTTTGGACACGTCCAACGAATGAGTGAGGAACGATTGACGAAGAATATATATTGTTCAAAAGTAGAGGGTAGAAGGAGTCAGGGTAGGCCGAGACTTACATATGAAGACCACGTGAGCAGATTGCTCAAAAACGGAAAGGTCAAAAGTACTCGGATACCCAGACGTGCGTGTATGAAACGATTGATGAATCTCGAAGAAGCGAAAGAAGTATGCATGGATCGCGAAGCCTGGCGATCTGTCCTCTCTGACTACCCCGTCAGGGATACAGCGTGAAGATAGTTATAGTTAAGTTAAGTTTAATAATTAATATGTTGTAATTGCATGATAGATACTTGTAATTTTCTAAATATGTAATTGAATTATTATACACTAGTTGACGCCCGCGGTTTCACCCCCGTAGAGAAGATTCCCGTTTCCCACAGGAACTTGTTCCCGGGATAAAAAGTAGCCTATTTGTTATTCTGCTGTATAAGCTATATTATTGTAAAGTTTCAATAAAATCTATTCAGTAGTTTTTACGTGAAAATACAAACGTTCGCATTTATAATATTATTAAGATGTGTATAATATGTGTATAATAATTTAATGTTAATGTGATTTTTGGTTATCGAATTGAATTATAGCTATGTAGTAAGCAATTTTCAACACACATTATTTGTTAGAGATAAATTACTATCATCATATAATCAAGCTTATAAAATGCGCATCCCCACAGGGCGTCGTCTTCGACTAGATTGACATTTTTTTTTAACGCATGGAAATCCTCATGGATGCTATGCCGGACTCTTACCGACTAAAACCACACGGCGCCCTTTCATTTGTCTATGGCCAGGAGTCCCGGGTAAGCCCTTCAGGAGGATAGCCCCAGGGAGGATAGCCCCAGGGCGACTAGATTGACATGAATGGAGATTCAGGGACCCACCACCTACCGATTTTGATATACATCGATATGAAATAAATACTTACATTTGCTGACATAAATTTTATTATAATAATATAAAATGCACTTAACTATATTGCTTATAGTTTGATAATTACAAAGTAAATAACTTCATTAAAAATGCATGTATAAAATGTATACTAGTTAACATTAAAAATATATTTGATATACACACACGGAAAAAACAGTTCTCATTGTCTTTACACACATTTTGTTTTATATCGTTTTTTATCAATGTTTGTTCTTGTTCTGTATCATACTATTTTGCCGTGTGTACATTCATGATGATTATGCTTAATAATATCTTGGATATGTAAATGTTTAATATCAAACTGAGAAAAGTCACATAGGTACATAGTTCTTTTTTTATTGTAATAAAATTTAACAATAATAATTATACTTAATACTTTTTATATTGCGATAATAAACTTCATAGTTTTGAATATGTTTAATAACACCGACTAGTGCTTGTATTGCAACCCTCTAAAAAGGCTTATGATATAAAATATACTGTGTTAAATACTGTTAATATTATTGTCACAGTAAAAAGAACATGTCTTAAAAATAGCCATGTTCTTTATAAAGTGTATGAGAGTGATCTAGTATTAATCAGTTTGAAATTGATATTTATAAATAACAAACGGACGGATAGATAATATTAGTTGTCCGACTGCAAACAATACATTAAAAACTTTTCAACTATCGCAGTTCATACTATAAGTTGATTTATTTTACGTATAGAGCGCGGTCATATTCCTGACCATGGCAACACGCTAACCGAGAAAGTATAAAACCACGGCGTGTGCAACCTGGTTTAGAAAAAATATCTGATGATAATATCATAAGAAATATCTTATCAACGCTTGAGGCTAGATTTTGCCTTATAAAATATACTCTCAAGCGTCGATTGAGTATTGTGAATCGTCCTGGAATATGGACCTCAGATTCTAATGAGAGGGATTATTGAAATACTCTTAAACTTGTAGAAAATAAATAAATTTCATTTAAAAGATGCATCGTTAAGCCCTGTTGAAGGCCTTATGGGTGGGTTTAAAAATTTCAACAGCAGGTCGCCACAACCAGCGCCTGTTCATTTCAACATTGCAATGGGATCACCACCTGTTACGTGGGACAAAAGTGCATACGGTGAAATGTGGGCGTATAGTATGCCTCTGCCTACTGCTCCGGGGATAAAAGCGGGACAATATGTATGTTAATGTATGTAAAAGATGCATCTCGCAATACTGAAGAAATGGAAGGTGGAACTCTTTCAAATTCTAATAAGAGGAATTCTTATAATACTGCTAGTTTATCGTATTTAATTCACTTATAAAAGTATAAAAATATATTATTAATTATTATTTAAAAGTATGTTTACAAACAGATATTGTAAATTACCTCAAATCCTGGCGTAATAAAACAACATAACTAAAGAACGCGCCCTTCACTATCGTAGCAAAGGCTAAGAAGACTTCTAAACCGAAATCAGTTTCAAAACCAGAAGCGATAAGAACTTCAACATTGCCTATGTACGTTTACATGGTGTCCTTCATCGAATACCGAAAACCGTTTGTCTGTACCTCTTATTTCTTAACTATTGAGGCATAATTTGTTGCTTTAACGAATGCGTCCGTCTACGCTTTCAAGTCGTGTGGTCGAGAATTGGGCCCCTGAAGAACTGAGTCACACGATCTTTCAATGTGACAAATGAAATGAAATTTGATATTGTTACAACTTCAATATCAAAATTATCGTAGGTAAACAATGATATTGTTTAAGGAAAGAGACAACATAATTCATTGAATTATCTATGCGTGCTATCGGCTCGACAAAAGCGGTCTGTTTTATTTTTGCTTTTATGAAGCGATTATTATACAAAGGATAGGGTTATTGTACATACGTGAAGAAAGCTACGAATCGAGTACGAAATTTGATAATGTAAATTGATATTAGTCATATCTTCAACACGGTACTTAAATTTGATATCATGAACCATTTTTTCCTGCTCAGTAATTCATGGCAATCACATTTCAATTAGAAGTACGTAGAAAAAACATGATGTTAAGAATGCTTTTAATTATGTAGGAACATTTTTTTTTTGATTGGTTGGATGATAAGGTGACGATTGACCATACAATTAGTGAACGAATTTTTTTATCAATTTCTTAATGAAATAATACAGAAATTATTATTTTTTAAATAATTCAACATACAGTTAGTATGCTTTGGCCTAAGCAGTGTGATAAATTAGTTCCTATATAGAAATTAAAAGTCACAGTGCGCAAAAAAGAAACCCAAATACAAAAATGGTTACTGTATGTAGTCATACAATTGCTTTAGAACTAAGCTACAAATCTATTCTTATATGTCGCATTTGACAACTTCGTGTTATGTTTACTATATTACGTATACTACATAACATCTAATATTCTCTCATTTACGTCTACATCAATATGAAAATAGCTATTCGATTTACCAAAATGTTTATGTGCTATGCGTCTGCGTGCCATACTCAGAGGTTTAACGATTACTTAAATGTATATTTAATATGATACATTTAAAGAATATCGATTAAGTTTACTTTTGGGACAGCACATTGTCTTAAAATATAGTTACAAAAAAGATTTGATATTACAACCTTGCCTTGTTTAATGACACTTTCCTGAGGAATGTTTGTAAACGAACAATATAGTGCAAAAGTAGAGGGTAGGAGTCAGTGTAGCTCGAGACCTACATACAAAGACCACGTGAGCAGATAGCTCAAAACGAAAATGTCAACAGCAGTCGGATACCCAGACGTGCATGTACGAAACAAATAATAAATGTGCAGGAAGCGAAAGAAGTATGCATGGATCGCGAAGCCTCTCTGTCTGCCTCGTCAGAGACACAGCATTAAAATAGTGTTGTACACTACTGATCAACGGATTAAGATTTAAATAATTGTTAAGTCTCTGTGTATAGCACGTAATTACATGACAAGTACATATTATCTACAACTAAGCATCTACTTAATGAAATGCTAACAATACAATTTCTTCAGATCTTTTCTTAAAATCTTACCAGCGGCACTTTTAGGTATCTCTTTAACGAATTGCACTTGTTTTATTTTCTTGAATACAGCTACTTTACTATTGACGAATTCCAGGATCTCTTCATCAGGAATGGTGATGCCTTGTTGAGGGACTATGAACGCTTTGGGAGTTTCACCCGATATGGGATCGGGAACGCCTATGACCGCGCAGTCCAGTACTTTCGGATGCGTTCGAATTACTGTTTCTAATTCCGCCGGCGGCACTTGGAAACCTTTGACCTGTAATAAATTGTACATCGTCGTATTACATTCAAACTATAAACCGTCACTTTCTAAACTGCCCTATACTTATTAAAAGTGAATTTCAGGCGTGTTAGTTTCACAATAATAATTCTGAAAGGACATTTTTTTTTAATTTTTCACACTTACAAAAGGAATTCTAATCTTACTGTTAACAGGCGAGGGTAATATAATTTAGGAAAACCCTGAAACCACAGTATGACACGGTCTCATTAACGTAGAAAATTTCGATATGTTGAGCCGGTGCCCGGTTCTTGATCTTACTAGTAACTACATCATTATACAAATTAATTCACAAACTATAAAATGAAGCGCTCGTGGCCCCGCGGACTCAGTGTTCTGTAAACGATCACTGAGTTACGCAACTTTCACTATGTCTGGTCCTTGCGAGCGTTTCCGTGGTTCGGAAGGCACGTTAAGCCGTTGGTCCCGGTTGCCAGTAAAATGGCAGTCGTTAAGCCTGGTTGAAGGCCTTATGGGCGGCTTGAAAAATTTCAACAGCAGGTAGCCACAACCTGTGTCTGTCTATTTCAACACGGCACTGGGCTCACCACCTATTATGTGGGACAGGAATCCACACGGTGAAAAGTGGGCATATAATATGCCTCTGCTACCCCTTCGGGGATAAGGCGTGATGTATATTTATTCTATAAAAAAAATTCTTTCGTTGACAGAGCACACAAACTGTAAATAGATAATCATTTAAAATTCCAAGAACGCAAAGATGCATTCAGTTCCTGCAAAACTGAATGTGGTATAGGGCAGTTTCGACTGATTTCGATCTTTTGTCCTGTCACGGTCGCCAATTCTTCTGCAATACATGACTCGAAATCGTGTTAAGACGCTACAAGGAATTCTTTTTTATAACATGTAAGGAACGCGTACATAAAACAATAATTAATATTACATACCTTTATAAGTTCCTTCAGCCGATCCGTAACGTACAAATATTTATTGTCATCATATTTGCCAACGTCGCCGGTTTTGTACCAGCCGTCCTCCGTCATAACATCTTTTGTGGCTGCTTCGTTCTCGTAGTAGCCCGCCATTATGTTCGGGCCTCGGCACCATATTTCACCTTCCTGGAAAATAGTATAATCCACTAAAAATTGTAAAAGGTCCGTATTCCAGAACGTTTCTCAATACTCAATCAACGCTTGAGGCTAGATTCTGCCTTACAAAATCTACTCTCAAGCGTTGATTGAAACGTTCTGGAATACGGCCCTAAAACTCGAAACTAGAATCCAAACTGCAGGATACTTTGTCGAATATAGATTCGAGACGACAGACTTTTCGGCAATATTATTTCTTTAAAATTTAACTCCTTTTCATGTCGCATTTTTTAAAGACACTACTTATCTGATTAGAAGAAATCCAGATAAGTTACATTGTTTGGGTATAGAAGCTCTCGTCATGTAAAAGATAGCAGGGATCCAATATCAAATCCCATAAGTTTGGGCAATGGGCTCATCACCTGTTACGTGGGACAAAAGTGCATACGGTGAAATGTGAGCGTATAGTATGCCTCTGCCTACCCCTTCGGGGATAAAGGTGTGACAATATGTATGTGTATAAGTTTGGGAAAAACAAAGTAGCGAATCTATTTTAATTGTACAACTGTCCGCAGATTGTACTACAAGAGATAGTTTACAGAAGCCCCAAGCTAATTAGGATTGGGTTGTTTTCGTTACGAGATTTCAACCAATTATATACACTCCACACACACCTAAATCGACCCACAATGTAGAAGGAAAATGTTCTGATGCAGTTTTGGAGCTGGTATACTCATCATTCATTTAGAGTGCCACTGTTCTAAATTTGAACTACAGTTTATTAAAAAAGTTGAGTTACGTTGAAACAAGTTCATATTTGCTTTTTTCAAGGAAAAAAAGATAATCGATTTTTAAATAAAGACATGTTTTACATGAAAAGAAATGTTTATTTAGTAACTTGTATTGCCTCCCAGTGCATTTATGACAGCTCTCATACGGTTTGGCATAGAATTAATCAATGTCGTTATGACATGTTGAGGAATGTCCTCCCATTCTTCCAAAATAATATTTCTGAGCTCCTGCATGGTTTGCGGGGCAGGATGATGAGCTCGAACACGCCTCTTCAGCTCATCCCATAGATGCTCTATAGGATTCATATCAGGACTTCGCGCTGGCCATCTCATAGCCGTGATACCAATGTCATTTAAGTACTCCCTGACGATTCCCGCAGTATGGGCCCTTGCATTATCATGCATTAAAACGAAATCTTGGCCAATAAATCCAGCATATGGCATCACGTGGTTCTCTAAACATTGGCGAATGTATCTATTGCTATCTAGGGGCGGCAGTCTTGGTCCCGTCACTACCTCTAGCTTAGTTTTACCTTCCATAGAGATTCCTCCCCAGACTGTCCATGATCCTCCACCATAACTCACTTTCTCGTCAATACAGCATTGCGCGAAACGCTCGTTCTGTCTTCGGTACACCTTACTCCTTCCGTCATTACCGTATAGCATTCTTGGACTCATCTGTGAAGAGAACCTGGCTCCATTGATGTCGAGTCCAATTTAGATGTTCGCGCGCAAACTCTAGACGGGCTATTCGGTGTGCTCGTGTCAATTTGGGTACATATGCTGGCTTATGGGGCTTTAAACCACGTTCATTGAGTCGCCTTCTAACGGTCCGAGCACTTACAGCCACTCCGTGAAAGTCCCTGAGCTGTTCTTGTATCTGAACAGAGTTAAGACGTCGATTTCGTAAGCTAGTAGTACAATGTATTGATCTTGTTTTACCGTTGTCCCTCGATAACGAGGTCCTCCTGTTCGCCGAACGAAGCCGCCAGTCTCCAGGTATCAGTGGTACACTCTTTGAACAGCGGAACGACTTATGTGAAGTTGTGAACTCACATCTCGCTGACTTAGCCCAGATTGAAGAAGTGCTACAGCTTGCGCGGCTACTTCAGGTAAAGTATCCATAATTTTATAGTCAAAAATGGTTCAAATTTTAGAAAAATAACTTAACTAAACTTTGGTTAACAACAATTGCGAAAATTCAAACCAAATCGACATTAAATTGCTTCAAAAGCCACTTTCAACAGTCATTACTTTTTTCAAATCAGTGACCAAGCTCGGCTTTTGTTCTTTATTTTAAATTCTAATATTCAAATTTGGAATAATACATACGGGAAAGACGATGAAATATGCCAGCATTAAAAATGCATAAAAACTTTTTTGTTTTATTGTATATTTTCTGTGTATTGGGCTTATAGGGCCGGGAATGTAAGGTGGCTCGATTCAAGAGTCCGGGAGTGTATATCGCCAAACTATTTGAAATAGTTTCCTTATGTTAGTAATCCTTTATACATTTGTAGTTCTATCATATTTTACCTTAGGCGTCATCTCCACCACTACTTTCACAGTCAACTCTAACGCGGCAATATGCTTGCTTTTCAAAGCGTGATCAACATGTTGCGATAAAGCTGCGTTCCTAGAAGAGCTTCTACCACTAGAATTTAAACTTTTTAATTACACTGTCTTACCTGCCCTGGCCCCAAAGCTTCCTGCGTTTTCAAATCAGCAATTTTGATTTCGCTACTCGCTATTACGTGACCAACTGCATTGTGATTCGTGTCTGTATTCCGCGCAATCGTTATAGCACCGTTTGTTTCCGTCAAACCATACCCTTGACGGAATGTTATGTTATTCTGAAATCATAATGAGTATTATTATAGTTCCATCAATGTTATATTTTTATGACAATTATTATGGGACACAAGAGAGTATTTCTATATTTTCAACACATTTCGCTACTGGCTAAGAAATTTTATGTATGTAAAACCTCTGATTGATAGCAGATCATATCTGCTATCAATCACATTCACATTCCCCCAAAAAAGGCCCATTGCGAGGCGCCCCTTTCCTGGGACGCAATGACTCGTCATTTGGCCTATCCTGCGACTCGGTTCAGTCAAAGCGGAACATTGCGTTGTTTTAGCGAGTTGTCTAGCCCCCTTTAAATGAAGAAATGCGTGGCACTTGGTGAATGAAGATTGACTTCAATGGGGCAGGCTAATCCTGCAGCGCAATACTACAGTGTCCTACCTCCAACGAAAATACTTAAGTTTATGGAGGTGCTACAGAGACGCTGGGAATATTATTGATGAGACAAGGGGTCTCATCGCGATGACGCTCATCACTAATCCATCAACCATCAACCATCACCCCAACAACAATAAAGATTTAAGAAGGTCAAAGTACCGGCTCCAAGGACAAGATAAGATTCCTCCAAGTGCCAAGAGCCTTATAGAAAAGTCACAGCTGCCACAGAATGCAAACTGTGTAACCGAATATAACTGCGTCAACAAAAAAATACATAGTCACTTTGTATAAAACTAAGAAAAGATAGGTAATTTCTGCTGACAGAAATAGGGCAAAGGAGATAAATATACAGGGCCTATAAGAACTGAGTATTTTTTTGAAAATTTTTTGATGTATATTGAACCAGAAAATATTAAGTAGAAACAGCTAATATTTTAATTGACAGTTATCAACTGCGCTTTCTGAAGTGCTTGAGTACACAAACCGGCAGATACAACATTTAACAAGCAGATAAATATCTACATCAATTCGCAATACCTCACACAATACAGTTATCAATAACTGGTAACAGATTACAAATTAGATATTACAGTTAAAGTAAATAGGTTTATCGCGTAACATTGTAAATACTATTATTTAGGTACTATGAGAAGCATACGATAAATCCCTACTTTATTACTTGCAATAAATATTTACAACTTTCGCTTCTTCCACTTTCATAAGTGTTTTTCATACACACACGCCGGTTAAGGTACTCTTGATCTGACCTTTTTCTAAAATGTTTGAACACAATGACTCTAATATGGTTTTCACGAATTGTTATTTCCGAAGACAAAGGTTTTGTTCTTTTGTATCAACCGCACTTTCAAAAGGAAATTACAAAAATATGGTAAATTACTATTTTCTACTCCTGTGGGTTGTGTTCTTCGGTGTCAGTCTCACTTTTGGAGCGAAATTACAATAAAGTGGTAAATGGCTATTTGCTACAACTGTGGGTTGTTTTCTTCGGTGTCAGTCTCACTTTTGGAGCGAAATTACAATAAAGTGGTAAATGGCTATTTGCTACACCTGTGGGTTGTTTTCTTCGGTGTCAGTCTCACTTTTGGAGCGAAATTACAATAAAGTGGTAAATGGCTATTTGCTACACCTGTGGGTTGTTTTCTTCGGTGTCAGTCTCACTTTTGGAGCGAAATTACAATAAAGTGGTAAATGGCTATTTGCTACACCTGTGGGTTGTTTTCTTCGGTGTCAGTCTCACTTTTGGAGCGAAATTACAATAAAGTGGTAAATGGCTATTTGCTACACCTGTGGGTTGTTTTCTTCGGTGTCAGTCACACTTTTGGAGCGAAATTACAATAAAGTGGTAAATGGCTATTTTCTACTCCTGTGGGTTGTGTTCTTCGGTGTCAGTCTCACTTTTGGAGCGAAATTACAATAAAGTGGTAAATGGCTATTTGCTACACCTGGTGGGTTGTTTTCTTCGGTCAGTCTCACTTTTGGAGCGAAATTACAATAAAGTGGTAAATGGCTATTTGCTACACCTGTGGGTTGTTTTCTTCGGTGTCAGTCTCACTTTTGGAGCGAAATTACAATAAAGTGGTAAATGGCTATTTGCTACACCTGTGGGTTGTTTTCTTCGGTGTCAGTCTCACTTTTGGAGCGAAATTACAATAAAGTG
Source organism: Thumatha senex (assembly GCA_948477245.1). NCBI lineage: Eukaryota > Metazoa > Arthropoda > Insecta > Lepidoptera > Erebidae > Thumatha > Thumatha senex. The sequence continues at coordinate 20,893,161 of OX419738.1, read as the reverse complement.
GTAAATGGCTATTTGCTACACCTGTGGGTTGTTTTCTTCGGTGTCAGTCTCACTTTTGGAGCGAAATTACAATAAAGTGGTAAATGGCTATTTGCTACACCAGTGGGTTGTTTTCTTCGGTGTCAGTCTCACTTTTGGATCGAAATTACAATAAAGTGGTAAATGGCTATTTGCTACAACTGTGGGTTGTTTTCTTCGGTATCGAGCCCCAGTCTCCGCTCACACACGGTGGTTAACATCCAACATTAATTAGCCTACACTAACACCTCCGTGATGACCGGCATAACAACTAATAAGAATTTTGAAAGATTTCTAGTAGGCTTAAAACTCGCCCTATTTATATACAACTAACTCCTAAATAGGAAGTTTTGTACGGATCTATTATTTCGTAGCACTTGGTTAATTATACTTCTCTATGATTTCTACAATCTCTAGAGTGGTTTGATGAAACAAAAGTCAAATATAAAATCAAGTATGGTGATGATATAGTAAGATTAGGTACTGATGATATATTTAGGATAAAATGTTAAAATGCGGTCTATGATTCGACTCAGCCAACAGAAATACACAACAAGAATACTGTGGTGGTAATTATATGATTTTTACTAAAATCTTGGTTCTATTCAACACACTCAGCGAAATAGTATATTGATACCCATTAGGCAATTGCCCTTGGACTGTGTCGAAGTGTAATAGAGTCACTGGGTTAGCGGACACCTATTAAATGGAGACAACCGCTCCCGGCCAAGAATGAATTCTAATATACAATCCCCAGAATAGGGAGTTCCTTGAGACGCTGATACAACTATCAAAAGATTGATATATTCATGCCGGTTACTATTCAGTAATTAATCGATTGATTTGGTCCGAGTCAAATGATTGATACAATTTAAAATTTATCAAGGTTTGCAAATAAGCTAATTAGCTAGGTAATTTAGCACTTTTACAAAACTAATTCAGTATTTCAGTAACTAAAAACAACTCTCAAAAGTTCATGAATTAACAAGAGGTAAGAATTATCAAAATATACGACTAATTAATTACGAATTATACAAACTGACGAGATGCTTATGGTTTGTTCACTTAATAAACCTAACAAACCTATATATATAACCCTATTCTACCCAAGTTTATCAGTGTGCCTAACACTACCCCAAATAGAACTAAGTGTATATTGTTCAAACCAGGAGGACATCTAACCTAACCCTAAGCTGTTAAGGGAACAAGCTAGTTAGGCTTGACTTTGTCTACTTCCTATAACTGTTTGTCTCAGGCACGAGCCGAAGCTCAGGGATGTGTACTGAGACCCTAGAGAATATATGGTAGTGGGTATATATACATAAATAGATAAGATATAGCTGAACGCTCCGATGGTACCAATCTTGTCTTCCAAAGGGAACGAGATCCACTTCGACGGTTCCCTACCGAGTTGAATACCACCCGATACAGAGGGAGATAAGTCGACCTCGCTAGAACGAGAATAGTCAACTGCCGCACTCTCCAAATGTTATTCGGCTACTAGCTACCTACAGATGGACTTGGATTACGTTAACAGCGCTAGGTTTCGTTTAAGACTATGAACCGTGTCATAGATTTTCTTAACGGGAGGTCCCTAGTAATAAACCTCTGCGCAAGCCGCGTACGCGAAACTAAAACACTACAAGAAGAATTATGCGAAAGGTAACTAAACTGAAAGATAAAGAAAATTAATAAACACTCACTACTGAATAACCAATAAGGAATTTAACTACAGTAGCACATATGAATTTAATCAAATACAATCTAATTAATCTAAAAAATAGTATTTTTCCGAATTCACACGACTATTTATTTAGCTAATAACAACAAATATGTAATATCAATAAACGAAGTAGAGATCTCACTATCTCACAACGCGTCTTTAATGAAACTTTAAGTACACTAACTATTATTTCCAAAAAACGAATAATGAACGAAATAAACGAAACGACGCTTGCACACCAGGGTTGAAAAAGAAAAGATAAAGAGCCCTTCCTTTCCGCGTCACGGGGTTTTTATTAACTCCTAGGATGTTCCCGCCTATCCTCCACCAAAACCAAAACACGCCCATTTTTCGAAACACTCGAATGAGACCGAAAATGAACCTTAACGAACACAACTTAAGTCAGATTTTGAAATATTCCGCTACTACGATAAACATATTAATACGAATATTTCAAACTCATTGGTATTGAATATTCGCTAAGTTACTTTATACTTAACTAGCTATTAATGCAAAGTAGATACCAATGTGCAGGTATTGCGCATAAAACTTTTATCTATCGATATAGAAACCCGCATTTAAATCCTTGAGTAGCTTAAAAGATTTAATCGTACATACAAACAGACGATGGGCAGTGACTTCAACTTATACCTTAAAGTACAAATTCAGTTCACCTTCTATTAGGTATTTCAAACTCCTGTTTGTTACCCTAGAGGTATAAGAGAATAATGCTACTTTAATTCGAATTCGTAGTTCTTCAAGATCTTGCCATTAATAATCTAAATTCATAATTCCACTAATTTGACAAAATGATATTTAATTTTGCGTATATTAATCTATTTTTCTATTAGTAAATTCCATCTCAGTACAGGCGTCAACATGTCGCGTTCCTTTTTTGTCAGCTGTATAGTTTGGAAAGTGGCATAAACAACCTCAAATTGTGTTAAAATAACACCCTAGTCATATCATAAAATAAAATAATTGCATTCCATTTAGAAAGTGGACAACACAGGATAGAATTGTGTGACCCTTTTTTTTACGGCTTTACGACTTGCACGTGTGCTAAGAGTTGCATAAATGGCTTATCAATAGAATATTTAGTACTTAAGAAATTCTCACTAGAAACCGTCATTAATAACCCATACTATCTAAAAACTAAAGGGCCTTGGGAAACGTCTCAACTTATTCCTTTTTATCAGTATTACTAATTGCCAACAAAATATCTTGATTTATTCAAAATGTTCCTTAATTAATGTGAACGGTACGTCGCACTATGTGTTATAAACGCCAGTTTTCGGACATCCCCTTTTTATTTCAAAAACTTATAAAACTAAGTATTTAACATGCTAGAGTAAAATTCCCAACTGATAAATATAATTAGTTTAGCCATAATATTTTTTTAAATTCAGTGGTTATTCACCCGGAAGAAATATTTTGAGCTGAAAACTAAAGCAAATAAAAATTATCAACTTATGCTGTTTAGAACTGAACTTAGGCTTTACATTTAAAGGTAATTATAAATCCCGTAACTTGCTAAAAACCGGAGTAATATTATTTTTTTTGATTTTGTGTATTTATTTTTTTTCTCAAGTAATCCACTGAAGTTGGAAAAGTTATATATACCAACATTGAGGTCTACTATTTCACTATAGATAGGAAAAAAATCATATCCAAATCTCGTGGAGTCTAGAAGTTATGAACAATTTTAAATTTTTGCCAGGGTTGTCACTTCAGTATAACCGGATTTTTTATATTTTGAAAAAATGTGTATGTAGTAATGTCTGAGTAATTGGTATATCTCATTATAAATTCAGGACTTTTTACACACACAGACAAACTTTTTCATCAATATGTTTTATCCGGGAATTACCAATAACTTTCGATCTTCAATGGGGATTTTAATTTTAAGTGAAATGAATTTTATAAATGAATCTGCTAATAGCGTAAGCTTCTAAGCAGCTACGGAATAATAATAGTGCTGTCTGACCATAAGTGGCTCTTGATGACATGCCCATGACCTACCCTGTTGATTTTGACTACGTTCGCGTGATAATTAGAACTTTTAAATATTTATATTCTCGTGATAGATCAAATCTTGAAAAAATAACTGTAGTAATGATAGTAAAAAAAATACTAGATCGGGCCATTGATTTTTCAGTGGTGCTTAAACATACCAACAAATTGACCAAGATTAACTATTTTGAAGTGTGTCATATGTATGTATACACCATTTACCTTTTTCAAATATATTTAATTTATAATTAAACTATTTTTAGCAATGTGTCTATTCTAGCCTCTTTTCGTGATTAATTGCTGTTCAGTTACACCCATTCATGTATTAATTCGACTCATTAAGAGTTGAAACCCTATTTCGTTATAAGTGTGACATTATTGTCAATTTTCCAAAAAATAATTATTGGAAAAAAGTCACAGTGTGACTGAACAAGAAAAAATATACCTTCAGAATTGCACCGTTACTAAAAAATCTATGTTTTCTCAGTTTTACTGCTTTGTAACTTCTTTTGAGATATGATAGATATCGTCACATTCCTATCATGATATTATTTATTTTTTATCATATCTATAAATTACATCTTCATCATTGAAAAAAAGTAGCATTATGTCACACGTGCTACTCAATTCAAATTTGACTCCTAGTGAATCATCACACTGTTATATTAAGGAGTAAAAGTGAACGGCAATAAACCAATGTGAAACGAGATGCGAAGTGTGGCAATCCACATTTTTATACTATTAACATCAATAATAACGTTCCGACTTGGGACCTACTGGGAAAGGGCATTTTCAAGAGTCTCCTTAACCGGCAAGCATGTATAAAACACTTAGTTGATAGCAAGTGGAAAGCCAGTCTCTGCCTACCCTAGTATAACTAATTTATAATTATTTCCGTCACTCGAGAATAATATTCCCATTGAAGATCGAAAGTTATCGGAATTTCCCACATTTCCCACTGGACAACATAATGATAAAACAATAATAAAAAAATACAAAAACATAAATAAAAAATTACATCTGGATAAATATATTATTTTAAAAAGTGACAACCCTAACGAGAAAATAACCGGGTATGACTAAAATGGCCTGTAGTTTCTAAACTCCACGCGATTTGGAAGTGATTATTTTTTTGTAAATAGGACTATAATGGATCTTAATTTTGATATTAATCCTCTTCTTTTATTATCTTTTCCAACAACCGTGGATTTTTTAAGAAAAAAATTAAATACGGAAAAAAATAAAAATCATATATCTCGAGTTATAAGCAAGATAGGAGGTTCGTGATTGGTTTAAAATATGTAGCTTTTATTTCGAGTTCTTATTGCATACACTTTTGGTTTTTAATTGATTTAGTTTTAGTGTAGACAATTTTTGAACTTAATTGGTCGAAATTTTAATGGAACTTTAACATTTTATCCAGAGTTCACTAATTATTTTTATCACCCCGGAGTTTTACTCTAACTTTCCAAATGATTTATTTCACACGTTTTTGTAATAAAAAGCGGATGTCCGAAAAATGGCTCCTGTAACACATAGTGCGTCGGGACCGTTACATAGTTTTCGAAACTCTGTGATAAACATAATATTAACACATTAGATATAAAAATAATCTTTCAGTCCACCACAGTCGACTACATTAGATTGGCGATTCTTTCCGGAGTAACTGTATACGTTTTTACAACAAGCTTCCCTGTGAACTGAGAACATTTAAAATGTAATAAAGAAAAAGCTTTGTGAAAAAGGTTATTACACCGTTAAAAACTATATGCAGGACAGGGACGCCTGGAAATGATCTGCAGGCAAAGTAAAATAATATTAAATTGTAAATAGGCCATCAAAAAAAAGCCTTCCTAAGTTTCTTGCCGGTTTTTCTCAGGTGGGCCCATGTTCCGAACCAGTGGTCACTTTAAATATTTTAAATACGATAGTGTATGACAATTTGTAAGCGCCGTTAAAATGGTCTATGCAAAATAAAGATTTTTTTGTAAGAGATGAGTAACATATATGTTAATCCTTCCTGCTAGTAATCTTCATTGAAAATCCGTACTTGCAATACTGTATTGTTTCAGATATGATAAACAACATCACCAATGAGTTCGCAACGCTACACATTGTGCCGTAACGTCCCTTCAGTGAATACCATACAGCATGTGAATGAAGTGAGTGTATTGCGGAGAGATATAAATAGATTCGCATAACAACATGTGCGTCAATAAGTATGGAGGTCATTGAACTGTGTTTATAAACACGCTAAAACACAACTTATAATTCTGCTGACCTTTTTATTAATATTTTAGTATTAGCTTCAGTAGTACAATGTAGACTTTTTATCTCACACTACATGACCACCACAGCTTCGCCAGTGGATTTGTTCGACCTCCCGTCGCAGCTATTTAATCCCGTCGCTCATAAATTCCACAATGATGCATAAAAATTTACCCGATTTGTCGACATTCATGACTACTGCTCTGCTCCCCAGTGTAGTAGCGCAATGATATATAGCCTATAGCCTTCCTCGATAATTTTTTCAAATCCGACCAGTAGTTCCTGAGATTAGCGCTTCAACCAAACAAACAAACTCTTCAGCTTTATAATATTAGTATAGATTCGATGTTATTCCTAAATTTATAACAAGAGATACCTACTCATTCAATTCAATTAAAAAACGTTAGCTTAAGTCGTACGATAAGTAAGAATAATAATCTCAGAAGAGATAACTAGTAATAAAAACCGGTTACGTCAACTTACGTTTTTAACTAACAAGGCCTCCACGTCTGAGGCCGATAGAGGCGCGGCTCCGCTTATAACGCTGTATACATTTTCTAGGTGTTTAGGAGTCACGGCTGGGTGCTTACCGAGGAATATCACTGCAATTATATAAAATTCATTGTATATTATTGCTAAATTATATCACATATTTCACGTGAGCAGATTTTACAAAAACTGAAAGGTCAAATGGGGTGCTTGCAAACGTTTTATGATGAGCAGAAAGCGAAAATGTATCCAAGCATCGCAAAACCTAAGGTTCTGTCCTTTCTGACCACACTGTCAGAGATACAGCGAGTTATTGCTCAGTTTATATTATGTAGGTACGATACGATATTTGAATATTGCTAATAAGTATTGCTGTTTCTAGTTAAATACTATATTAGCCTATACTAATATCATAAAGAGGTAAAGATTGTGATGTGAGTTTGTGAGCTTATAGGGGTAATCTCTGTTATTATTTTAACGATTTCGCAATTTTTTTACCGTTAAAAAGGTGTCTTAAATGGGACTAATCCCATCCGCATTTTCATTACTGTGACTCCTGTAAACCAGGATCTAAGCAACGATATTAATAAGAAAGGTGTATTAGAACTGAGTGCTATGGGCTACTTTTTAACCCGCAAACTTGTTCCTGTGGGTAACGGGAACAGGTAATCTTTGCCACGCAAACTGAGCTTTCTATTAAAAACAAGATTATTTAATATCACACTCTTCAACGCCTGGATTTATTTTCTTAAACATCTCCTAGTCAAGTTAAACAGTGTTTTAGTTGTTGAGATACATTCAATGCTATAATTATATGTGTAAGATAACATAGTTGTCTTGTTGTGTGGGAAAAGACAGTAATATAGATAGCCGGCGAACGTTGATGATGTGACCCGAGTTCAATGTACACATAAAACGCCCACGTGGAGGGCAAGGTCAAACCTTGCCCTCTAATTTTACGTTTTAAAGGTAAAAAAATTTTTTAATCGACTTGTTTACATTATTCAAAAATAGAAGCAATAGACGCGTCTACCCGTTTCTTTATTTTTATCAAAAATAAATGGGAATCTCTAATTTAAAATAAGGCAGTACTTCTTAATACTACTAAATTTACTAAGTAAGATAGGCTCGACTATCAATTGTAAGCAAATAAGTCAGTTGGTTGATTTAAGGAAGTAAGATTATGATTGTTAATGTAAAATGTAACTAGAATAAAAAGTATTGAGGTGGTAATTAATAACTAATTATTTGTGAATTGATGGTGAAGACTTTGTAATTTAATTTAATATTATTTTGATCTCTAGAGTAAAGCAGTATAAACACGTGATTAGTCATGAATACTGAATAGTGTATAAAATCAAAGGTAGATGGCGCTAGTGAGCCATACTGCTTTACCCTAGAAGGCGATGAGCTGTAGTCTTTTAAAATATTTGCCAGTCTTCGTTCAGTGCTCGAGGTGTACAGTAATAAAAGTAATAAAGTGTTATAGTGATAATATGCAAAAGTTGAATACAAGGTGATTTCATACTTGGCGTGTTTTATTAGTCCCCGAGTCTAACAAATCAGAAGTGCGAATTGGTAAGTTACATTTGTCTACTTACTTTACTTCGCCCACATAGTGATCACGTGTAATAGCTATGAGTTTTTGATAATCGAAGACGGTTAAAACGTGCTTATGACACGTCTTTAGACTAGAGTAATGACATCAAAAAAAAAAAAAAACATGTTTTAGAGCAGTGATTATTTCTATAACTTGAGCCTAAATTCGACAAGTTTTATTTTGGATGACAAGCTTATATATTATTATTTTTTTTTTGAAATATCTACTGTTAGTATTTCATTGTATTTTTCTTTCGAGTGGGTAGTTGTAAGTTTTAATTTTAACTATCTAGAATTGCTGTGCAAAATTCTGTGGCTTTTCTTTTGTTGTACAGAAAATGGATACCGAGGACGGTACTACAGTAAGACCGTCACGTGGCCGTAAGCGTCGGCCTCATGACTCCAGGGGTAGCAGCGTTCGCTCCCGCAGCCCTGTTTTGGATCGGGTAGCGCGAGCCAGTCGACTAGAGTTACCAGCCAGCCGTCGTCAGCGAAGCCCGACTTCGCAGCGGTCTGGGAGCCGACCCAGCCGTCGTCAGCGAAACCCCACTTCGCAGCGGTCTGGGAGCCGACCCAGCCGTCGTCAGCGAAGCCCGACTTCGCAGCGGTCTGGGAGCCGACCCAGCCGTCGTCGGTCAAGCCGGACTTTGCAGCGGTCTGGGAGCCGACACAGCCGGCGTCGACGAAGCCCGACTCCGCAGCGACCCAGCCACCGACCCTACCCGAGGGTACGCAGCAACGTAGAAGAGGAGAGGGTGCGTGACGCAGCCGTGCACCTATCTGCTAGCCCGTCAAGCCGGAGAGCGCGCAGCCGTGTCAGCCGTCAGCGACGCAGCCCCACCAGCCAGCATGCCCGCAGCAGGTCAAGTTTGCGCTCGCCCGGTCATCGCATCGAGGTTGCAGAGGTAGCAAACACCGGAGAAACTACGTCAGGTACCGATGTTCAGTTGACAGATAATGTTATTTTAACACAACTTGTGCAGGCCCTTCAATCGATAGGTAGCAACGCGGTTAATGATAAACTGTCGTATCGAAATACGATCCCTGAATTTGATCCCGGTCATAAAGAACAAACGATAGATATATGGCTTCATAAGGTAAATGAGTGCGCGTTAATCTATAATTGGACAGAAAGACAGACTATACACTTTGCTTTACCTAAGTTGAAGGGCCATGCACAAAAGTGGTATGAAGGCCTTACTACTGTAATGTATACTTGGCCAGAGTGGCAGGAAAAATTAAAGTTGGCATTTCCTAGTGATGATAATTATGGCCAGTTGCTCACAACAATGTTAGGCAAACGTGCAAAATTCAATGACTCCTTGGAGGAATACTTCTATGACAAGGTAGTGCTATTGAATCGTTGCGGAATTGAAGGCAAGAAAGCAGTAGACTGTATAATATTTGGTATCGATGATCGTAGTGTTCGTTTGGGCGCAGAGGCAGCTCGTTTTAGTACTTCAGATCAGCTGTTACCCTACTTAAAAAGTGCTCGAAATGTTTTCAATTTGAACAACGTCGATAGGAAGCGAAGCCGTCCAAATGATCCTAAGATGGACAGGGACTCCGTTACTAAAGAAGTTAGGGAACGTTCAATTCAATGCTTTAACTGTTCACAATTTGGCCATTACAAATCACAGTGTACCAAACCAATCATTAAGTGTGACAAATGCTCTCGTTTCGGACATAAAGCTGATAAATGTAATGTAACGAAAAACAGCGCAGGTAGTAATAGTAGCAGTAATCCATCTAAGCCAGTTTTGTTGGTGGCAGGTACAGACTCTAGCGTTTCCAAATACCATAAGCAGGCACTCGTTAATGGTGTTCCGAAAACTTGCTTCATTGACTTCGGTAGTTCTGCGACGCTCATCAAAGTTTCTGAAGTCTCTAGCGTAGATACCCAGTGGGAGACTGACACTTGGCTGCCAACGCTTCGAGGCTTCGGTAACTCTTCTGTTCAACCACTAGGGAAATGTACAGTTGAGATTCAGATTGACGGTGCTAAGGCCAGCGTTGATGTCCTCGTCGTACCTGACCATTTCTTACAGGAACCGTTGTTAATCGGTAGGTCCTTTACTGAACAACCCCACATCCTAATTGAAAAGGACAGCGTCTTTCTGCACATACGTTCGACTTCTTCGGTTAGGTCGAAAATAAAACTAGTTTGCTCCGAAGATACGAAAGTTGATGGACTTACCCTAGTACAGTTTGAAACTGAGCCGAACTACACTGGTGAGGTTTATGTCGAAGGAAGCAATAGGTTTCAGTTAGGAAAAGAACACTATCTGGTTCAAGGATTGTTCTCTGTCGTTAGCGGATCCGGAGCAGCGTTGATTAAAGGTTTGTCGTCCCATCCCTTTCTAATAAATAAGGGCACTACGATAGCTAGATGTCATCAAGCTGATTCAGCATCTGAGAGCGTGAACGCTTGTGATGTTTTGCGAATTGATGTTTCAGGGTCTCGACAGGCTATATCAAAAGACGAAGTACATTCTGACGGAGGTTTAGACAACAAAACAACTGAATCGTTGGTCGACTTGTTAAACGAATATCGTAATTGTTTTGCTTTTAACATGCAGGAGTTAGGTAAAACTGATGTAGTAGAAATGTCTATTAATCTAAAAGATGACGAACCAGTGGTTTATAGACCTTATAGGTTGCCAGTGACTGAAAGAACTAGGGTTCGAGATATGGTACAGGAATTGATCGACTGTGAAATAGTAAGACCATCAACGTCACCGTATGCTAGCCCCATTGTTGTCGTTAAAAAGAAAACTGGCGATGTTAGGTTGTGCGTTGACTATAGGGCCTTGAATCGTAAAACATTTAGGGAGAATTTTCCTTTGCCGAGGATTGATGACCAGTTGGACGATCTTGCGGGGTACGAGTACTATACCACTCTCGATTTGGCATCTGGATACTACCAAATTGCGATCAGGGACAAAGACCGTTACAAAACTTCATTTGTCACGCCAGACGGGCAATTCGAGTTTAATCGAATGCCGTTTGGCTTAGCTAATGCTCCCTCCAATTTTATGCGAATGATCAATTTGGTCCTTGGGAACGCAAAAGATATCGCTTCGGCTTACATGGACGATATCATTATACCTTCCAAAACAATTGAAGAGGGGCTGGACAAGTTGCGGAAAGTTTTGATTCTTTTGCAGGATGCCGGTTTGACGCTGAAGCTCAGCAAGTGCTGTTTCTTTAGTAGGACCGTTGATTACTTAGGGTTCGAACTTAATGGTAAGGGTATCAAGCCAGGATCTCGAAAAATTGAAGCAGTTCGTGACTTCCCAGAGCCAACTAACCAGCATGCGGTTAGGCAGTTTATCGGGTTGTGTAGTTTCTTTCGCAGATTTGTTAAAGATTTTTCTATGATCGCAAAGCCGTTGACTTCTCTTCTCAAAAGGGATGCACAGTGGTCGTGGAGCGCAGAGCAGGTGAAAGCTTTTACTACCCTAAAAGACGAATTGTTACGAAAGCCCACTCTGGCGTTATACGACCCAAGTGCCTTGACCGAGTTACATACTGATGCATGTAAGATAGGTATTGCTGGGATACTTATGCAGAGAAATAAAGCTGGTGTCCTTAGGCCAGTGGCATATTACAGCAGACAAACAACAGCCGACGAGCAGCATATGACAGCATACGAGCTTGAGACTCTCGCCCTTATAGCGTCTCTGCAGCGGTTTCGTGTATATCTGATAGGCATCGACTTCAAAGTATTCACCGATTGCAATTCGCTTCGTGCAACGTTTTTAAAGAAGGACCTAATCCCGAGGGTAGCCAGGTGGTGGATTTCGATGCAAGAATTTAATTTCACTATTGACTACCGTCCCGGGAAAGCCATGACTTATGTTGATGCATTGAGTCGAAATCCACCAACCGGCGACCAACAGGATCTCAGCGCAAGCAAAGTTGATGACGTGTTGATTATTGCTGATAATAACTGGCTGAGTACTGTTCAACAGGTTGATTCTGAGATACAGCGCAAAATATCCATTTTACAAGATCCCGAGTCTGCCAACGTAATAGACACTAGCAAAAATTACGTAGTTAAAAACGGTAAATTATACCGTATGACAGATGAAGGGGAAAGGTGGGTAGTACCTAAAGGTGTGCGATGGCAGATTCTCAAACAATGCCACGATGATATAGGGCACTTCGCTTTCGATAAGACACTTGCTAAAGTGAAAGAAACCTACTGGTTCAGTAAAATGAGACGTTTCGTGAAGAAATATGTTGCGTCTTGTCTCGAATGTGCCTATACCAAGTCGTCGTCGAAAAGAAAGGTTCCGTTACATGCTATACCAAAAATTGACTCTCCTTTCGCTACATTGCATATAGACCATGTAGGTCCTTTCGTAAAGAGTGCTAAAAGTAATACTCACATGTTAGTGATCATTGACGCGTATACTAAATTCATAATTTTGAAACCGGTTAGGAGCACAAAAACATCAATTGCTATTGATAAGTTGAAAGAATATTTTAGCATCTTTGGAGTCCCAAAGAGGATTATTTCCGACAGGGGTTCGTCGTTTACTAGCACAAAGTTTAAAGATTTTCTTAATGGACTAGGTGTCAAGCATGTGTTGAACGCTGTGGCAACACCACGAGCAAATGGACAAGTAGAGCGCTATAATCGCACTCTACTTGATTCACTCACGGCCAAATGCGCGGGCCAAGATGAAAAGAAATGGGATCTTTTCGTAAATGATGTACAGTGGGGTCTCAATAATACCCACAATAAAGGTATCGGACGAACGCCATCAGAAGCTCTCTTTGGTACCACCTTAACAGGGGCAGCGGAGAGTAGAGTAAAATCCTCGCTAGATTTAGATCATAATATAAATGGTGATTCTCTTCAAGAAATCCGCGATAAAATTAATGATTACATTGCTAACTATCAAGAAAAGCAAAAGATCCGCTATGATAGTAGTGCAATCAAACCAAAAAGGTTTCAGATAGGCGACCTGGTAAGCATTGAGAGGGAGATCCCGTCGACAGGTCAAAGTCGTAAATTAGTACCTAAATATCAAGGGCCGTACCGCATAACATCAGTGTTCGATAATGATAGATATCAGATTGAGGACACACCTATCACTCGGAGAGGTGGTCGTTGTTATAGTTCCGTAGTTGCGATAGACAAAATTAAGCCGTGGATGAGTTTTAGTAGGCCAGATGAAGATTCTGCTTCTAATAGCACAAACAGTGATGTCGAAAACATTGATTGTGAGTAACAGTCCTAATTATATAATAAAATGGTCATAACATTTTGATTCAACTTTGTTTGGTTATAATGGTATAAGACGATATGATGATTGTCTAGGCAGAAGCCTTTGTTAAAATGGGAGTCAGTGCAGATCAGCCTGTAACCATCAGCAGTTTGTATAGTAAGTAAGTCAGAAGCGGCCTTGTTAAAATGGGAGTCAGTGCAGATCAGCCTGTAACCATTAGCAATTTATTTAGTAAGGCAGAAGCGGCCTGTTCTACTACACAACAAAGGTAGAAGCGACCTTTGTTCAATGTTCAATAAGTGGTATTCTGGGCAGAAGCGGCCTGTTACCATGATTGATATATATTATGTTATACCTACATTTTGTAATATTTAGATGTTTAAACTTATAACTTATAACCTACTTATAGCTAGTTGTTACAAAAGTTTGCATGTATAATTTTTTTTTTGCTGTCACACGAGGACGTGTTACAAAAGTCGGATGGCCGAATGTAAGCAAATAAGTCAGTTGGTTGATTTAAGGAAGTAAGATTATGATTGTTAATGTAAAATGTAACTAGAATAAAAAGTATTGAGGTGGTAATTAATAACTAATTATTTGTGAATTGATGGTGAAGACTTTGTAATTTAATTTAATATTATTTTGATCTCTAGAGTAAAGCAGTATAAACACGTGATTAGTCATGAATACTGAATAGTGTATAAAATCAAAGGTAGATGGCGCTAGTGAGCCATACTGCTTTACCCTAGAAGGCGATGAGCTGTAGTCTTTTAAAATATTTGCCAGTCTTCGTTCAGTGCTCGAGGTGTACAGTAATAAAAGTAATAAAGTGTTATAGTGATAATATGCAAAAGTTGAATACAAGGTGATTTCATACTTGGCGTGTTTTATTAGTCCCCGAGTCTAACACAATACTAAATAGAAAATGAATTCATAGATTTTTCAAATATTTTTTTGTTGTGTATAATAATATAATTGGTTAATTTTATAACAAAAAATAATAATATAATGTAATGAAAATTAAATTAATTTATATAATAAAAAGGAGGTAAAAAAATAATGAAAAATAGGATATATTAAACATTTTGTTGAGGTCATTGTTCATCAAACTTTGTGTAAATATGTCCATTAACGTTGTAGTAACTTCAAGGTCGTAGTAGTTATGAAATATAGTATTAAAATAACTATAACATAGTATAAAAATAACTATAATACTTACAGAAACATAATGTTTGAAATGATTATTCGCAATACTTACTGAAAATTATATGAAATATTGGCAATGAAGTTTGGATGAAATTGAAATATCTCAATGCAATTTTTTTAATTAAGGAATCATTTTACCAAGGAACTAAGTATAATCAGTATATTATATTTTAATAACTTTAAATGCTTCAAAGTGGAAAACTATATGCTTATGCTGATGACACAGCAATTGTGGTCCACGGTCCAAACTGGGATACTTTCAAAGCAAATGCGGATTTACCCCTAAATAAGGTTGTGGAATGGTTACAATTCAATCTCCTAAAGTGGAAAAACGGCATACATTCTTTTCTCTTTAAACCACATTAGCAAACCCCCTGATACATTTACAATCACTTCACATTTGTACTAAAATCCACTTCAACCTAGCATATGCATTTCTCTCTATCATTATTCAAATCATCTTCTAATCTGTTTTTCCAGTTACTTCCAAACCCTGGATTAGGAGTCCGGGATTCACTTTTACTTTGCTAGCAGCAGCCATCGTTTGGCTTTTAATTTTCGGCATTGTTTAGAGCGACTGCAGTCTGACAGTCCAATATCGTAAGGGTACTTGCACCATTGCCTCGTTCGTTAGTTAGTAGGGGCTCTAGCTGGTGTGGTCGCTTAGGCCCCGCAAGATTTGAAAGGGCGGTATGTTCAGAAACTTTGTCCGCAAGTATTTGAATAGTTTTTTTTTTAATTTATGTCTTCATAAGAGGGAAGGCGGTGCGCGAGTATTTCTTACATGATCCTTCCGCGTGACAACACACCACCGCAGTATCTTAAGTTCCTGCCTGGGTCATTCAAGTACTGGCCACGTCTCACAGCTGTACCACTGACGGACTGGTCTAATGATAGTTTTTTAACCGCCTTTACAGCTTAAACGGAATATTGAGGTCACCTGAGAGATCGGCATCCTCACACCACTTGGCATCAGCATCTATGCAGGCCTTGACGTCGTAATCGAGATTTCCAGATTCGTGCAGTACTGACCCTAGTAATTTAATCGAATGTCGATCCAGACGGGCGGTAGGCATAGGAGTTGCAAGCCAAGTATTCAGTTCATTTTAATAATATACATGTACATTTTAATAAACACTATTTTGGATTATTCTTCTGAGCGAGGTTTCAACAACGGTAGAATAGCGTTGGCAGAAAATGGAAGTTTAAGGTGTAAAAGAAAAGTGGAGACTTACCCATGGGTGGAACCAAAAATAAGCAATCCCCCTTGTACTGCACAAGTGTCTTCAGGAACAACTCGGGCTTGAAATATGGTAAAGTGACCAGCTTAGCTCCTAGCGACATCTGGTTCAACATTAATATGTTAAAACCGAATATGTGGAAGAATGGCAGTATCGCTGGCAGCACTGATTGGTAGGAAGCTGGAACATAAACAGAAAATGTACCGAAAGTCAGACCAAACCAATTTGTCTGCGACTGCCTCGGTAGCATAAGTTGTAATGTATGCGACTATCTCTCTGAGGTCGCGAGTTCGATTCCCGGGTGGAAACAAATATTTGTGTGATCCGCAAATATTTGTTTCGGAATTTGGGTGTGTCCTACGAATAATATGTACATAAAAATATATAAGTAGGTTTATCAGTTGTCTACATCTCATGCCACAAGCTTATATTAGCTTACTTTGGCCTACGACGTGGTGTAAAAATAGTCACACAATATGAAAAAAAAATTGTCATCTATGTCTGTACATAACAATTTTTCATCAGCCCTCATTTTTTGCAATAAAATCGAGCTTAGCAGGGCCTTCACTTAAATATCGGTCAGCTGGCGCAGACGGATAATTCCAGACATTTTCTTGACCGATAATAATATTGATTAAACATATTATTCATTAATACCTAATTATGACGGTTTATCAGACATATCAAGGTCATCGAAAGGTTAATATTATCTTTTAAACAATAACCACAATGGAAGCTAACAGTCAATATCCTGTCGATGTAAATAAATTCAAGACATACAAATTCATACACAAATATTTACTGGTACCTACAGACAAAGTCTACAGTCCGACAAAGTATATATTTTACTTTTTGTCCCGGGATAAAGTTCCTGTGGGAAACGGGAATGAAAAAGCTTTATTTCGAGGCGCGGGCAGTAACTATTAATTTAAAATAGCTTAATTTGGGCTAGATGAGAAAATCTTCTCTCAGGAAAGTCATTTCCTAGAGCAACAAATATACCTATTATACTTAGTCACATTCAGACAAATCAGTAGAATCGGCATTACGACAGCACTTTCTGTAGCTGCCCTGGCTATAGTCATCATCCAAGCGTCTGTCCCAGTTGCGCCTCGCGACGCCCGGGGCCCGCTTTCCTACTTATTCTCCTCCACTTCGCACAGTAGTCGGCATCCCCTGTAGTGAGACCATTGAGACCAACAAAGGCGACACTCTTGCAAATTGTCTGCAATGTCACGGACGTCAGGGCTGCCGCGGATGTGAGAGTTCCTCACGCGGTCCATCCGCGTGACTCAACACATCCACCGCAGCATCTTCATTTCCGTGACACGCAGCTCCTGCTTGTGTCGCTCCAATATTGGCTACGTCTCGCTGCCATGTAATGCTACCCTGGGCTCTAGTAAACTGACATAACTGTCTTATAAAAGAAACGGTCTGTTGATCTGGATCTGTTGAAATCATGAGCAAAAAGAATCTGCAACACTCACCCGTGGTTTCTTTGATAGCAACGATATCTGGATAAGCTACTTGACGATTAATTGCTACCACACTTTCGTGTGTCAATGTTACAGCCTTCGGAAATCCTGTGGTACCACTAGAGAACGGCAGGACCGCCAAGTCTTTTGGGTTTCTATGAACAGACTTCAGACAGCTCGTATCGATATTAAAATCTTCAGCAAATTCGGCAAATCTGATAGCTCCTTCTGGTAAATTCTCATTGTCTATTAAAATTATTGGAATGTCTAAATTTAGTTCAAGTAACGCTTGCCTTATGTTTGCGTATGATATCTTTGAACTTACTATCGCTTTGCATTTAATCTGTTGTATTTGTCTTTTCAATTCCTCTGAAAACAATGATAATTTGAATTTTTTTTTGCATTTCAAAAATAGTAAAAAAATGTTAGTAAAACATAGTGAAATTGTAAATTAGGCATACCATTTCACTATGATTTATGTTTTCGTCTGATGACTAAACTCTGTTCTATCCCTTAGTCTTTTCTAGGTATTGTTTTATATTTAGTTCGCCAAAATGACTCCGCCTTTCTGATGGAAATTAGATAAAAAATCATCCTGGACGACTAACATGACGTCAGCGTCAGCAGAGAATCATTTAGAATTCTAGAAATGGTATTTGAAATCGTGACTTTAGGACAAATCTACAGAAGATCTAACCTGATGTATAAATTGGATTCATTAAACTGGCTATACACCCAGCCTGTAGAATACCCAATAGCGTACATGGATATTCTGGAACATTGGGCAGAATTACTGCCAGTTTGTCATCGTTCTGCAATTTCAGCTTCGTTCGTAAGGCAGCAGCGAATGTCACGGACATTCTATGCGTCTGTGCGTATGTGTATCCATGGCCTGTTACTGCACATACCTATAAAAAAATAAACTGAAGAATTAAATAGTTCGGAGTTAGAAATACATAGCAGCGGACACAGTGCGGGGGCCAAAGGCACAGATTAAGTAATAGTACTACGTACAGAAGTTTCACTTCCTAACAAAAGTCAGTTTTAGGTATGAAAACAAACCTAGCCTTGCCGCCTGCAAGCAAAATTAAAACTTGTATATCTGCGCACGAACGTTGAATTATCTTTGCGCGCCAGAGTTTTATGACCGAGCTGCCAAGTCCGTGCGGGGTTGTCACTTGAGATGTTTTGTACCTTGTTGCTTTATTTAGAGCGCGACCATAGATTAGAATACGTACTACGTGCGCGACTGTCGTACGAGCCGTGCGGCATCGGCAGCCCGCTGTCATTAGGCGCTCCGAACACTTTCACTGCCCAAATATACCTAAACTGCGGAGTGACACCCCCATGCCAAAAGTCTACTGATCCACCACGACCTGCACTCCCGTCGTGCCTCTTACGCCCCGCCAAGAGGACCCGTAAATCTATCGCTGCGCGGTTTCGACATTAATCAAGTTATTTGCCATCTGTACATGCATAGTTACGAGTTTCAACAATACCTGATTTTGGTTATCATAGGTATATTTGCTAATTTTGTTGACCTGTGATAATAAAATTTGCTTATGTTGGTAGATATCTTTATAATTTTCAATCAGTAATTTATTCTATTTTTAAATTAAATTGTGTATTTTAATTTGAGTAGCCATTATCAAGGTCGTGAATGAACTCACATTGTTTTCAAAAGTGGTATTAATCAAACAAAGAAACTAAATAATCTTTATTCATTTAGGTAACATAGCAAAACTTATGAATGTCACAATGAATGATTTTACATTTACTTACAGCTCTTCTGTAAGTAAATGTCTTGACTTTGCCTCCTTATGCGTGGTCTATTGCCTGTACAACGATCTGTGCTCTGAGGAGTTGTTTGATATGATGCCCACTGCTATCTTCTATTACCGCACCGCTCGCCATAGACAGGATGTTCACACTGTTCACCCTTACACTTTATTCCGCGTACGCTTAAATTGTGGAATGAGCTCCCTGCCTGGGTTTTCCCGAACGTCTATAGTATGGGGTTCTTCAAAAGGAGTCTTAGAAGGTTTCTAAAGGGTCGGCAGCGCGGATGCTGTACCTTTGGTGTTGCAAAAGTCCATAGGCTATGCTGACCACATTCCATCAGTTGCGCCGTACGCTTGTCTGCCACCTCATTTCACGGCAAGCAGCTATGGTTTGGCTCTTTATTTTCGGCATTGCTGGGAGTGACTGCCCTCTGACCTTCCAGAACCGTAAGGTTGCCTATGTAGCTGCCTCATCGCTAGCAGGCGAGGTCGCTTGGGCCCGGAAATATTGGTGGGGTTCCTTACACCCCCACAGCTACTCTTTTGTAATCGCCAATAAATAGGCAATACAATTTATACATCACAGGCATCAAAAACAATTTTGAAAAGCAATTAGTATGCTAAATTATTCTAAATTTAAATTTTAAAGTGGCAACATTTTTCAGTCTCGAGCTGGGCCCGAGTCTGTTCCTTAGAACAGAAAGAGTTTATTTTCTTTACAATGGTTTATTAGTCAAAGTAAGTATGCCCGCCGTTACAAGGTTACGTTGGTGGTTTTTGATAAAGTCTCAATTGTGGCCTATTATAATGACAAACTTGAATTAATCTATGATTAGATTAAATGGGTTAGATAAATAATATTTCTAGTATTAACCGAATGTACGTCACTATCTTATTATGCTAATGAATATTTTATTTGACGTTGCGTTGGTACTAACCTTTGTAATCGGAAAATTTTATTTTATTGTAATCGATAAACCTTTGTACCAATAACAATGTACCTACTATTAAAAAACTTGTGTTGCTTAGGATTCCTTTTAAATTATAATAAATATGAGATCGACAAGCGGTTGGAATCGATAAAATTTTTAGAGGCTTTGAAGGCAAGAATAAGAAATAAGTACTTGTTGTTAAAGAATTTCTTTGCCGCAGTCCTAATAAAACCTTGTAACCGTAAGATAGCATCGTTGGAAAGACAGATCCCATGGAGACGGGATAGGTATTCCAGTTATAATATATGAGAGTTGAACAGCTTAGTATAATATTTTTTTATACCATTGAGGTGCAAGCGATTTGTCGACATATATGACTACTGTAGTACATCATATATATGATGATATACATCATGCTACTTCCCTGGAGATGGGAAGGAAGCCTATAGCCTTTCTCGATAAATGGGCTATCTAACAGATAAATATTTTTTTCAAATCCGGCCAGTAGTGCCTGTGATTAGCGCGTTCAACCAAATAAACAAACAAACAATCTCTTCAGCTTTATAATATTGGTATACATTAAGGGATAGCAAATAATAGGAATCGTATATAACGCACGATAGACTAATATTATACAGTATCAGCAAACTATCATGAAATTTGACGCTGGTTAAGTGGGATAGCAACTAGACCTAAGTGCCATATCGGCAAAACGAGTACCTAAGCTATACGAGTACCTAATAGATTAAGGAACAAAAGAGGCCGTATGCCATATAACGAAGTAAATCGTAAACCAAAAATATATCTAAGATGAAGATTGATGATGAAGAAGACCTTTACTAGCACTATACGTCCACATTTCACCGTGTGCATATGAGCCCATTGCCGTGTTGAAGTGGACAGCCGCGGGTTGTAGCGGCCTGCTGTTGAAAAATTTCAAACCGCCCATAAGGCTCCGAGGCTTTATTCCGCGTACGCTTAGATTGTGAAATTACTCCCTCCCTGCCTGGGATTTCCCGAACGTCTAAAATATGGGGTTTTTTCAAAATGGGTCTTAGAAGGTTTACAAAGGGTCGGCAGCGCGAGTGCTACACCTCTGGTGTCGCAAACATCCATAGACCACGGTAACCACTTTCTATCAGGTGGGCCATATGATTGTCTGCCGCCTCAGTATATAAAAAAATTACGTAGTTATTATTTCCCAATAACACATGAGAACTAAAACCTACATCTGTCAACTTGTTTAACAGCTGTAGCATCGAAGGAGCAGTATGACTTTCAAAGTCGTTGACGCTAAAACGCGTATGTAGGTCAATAAACAACAAGACATGTCCTACTAATCGATTATAATAAAATAACGATTTGATGCATACCACGACTTGTGGTAACTATGTATATAGAGAGCGGTACGAGGCGATAAGATAGTTCGCTCCTTCTTGAGTTTATGGGTGTCACTCTGGCCCCTCGAAGGTAGTCCCATTTCGAGGTGCCCCTTTGCACGGTCAAAGTGAATTAACCTATCCTACGACTCACTTGAAGGGAGATGGAACACACACTTCGTTTAGTGGTAGACTGGTCTTTGTAGGACTGGCCACACAATACCACCCCTGCTGCATCCACAGCGGGATAGCGAGTGCCTAATGCATTTCATATGTATACCTACACACAATCATCATCTCAATCAAATTACGTCCACTGCTATGCAAAAGCTTCCTCCACCTACGCTTCCTACATCACCATTTCAGTTTTGTGGTATCTACATTCAGTCATTTTCCGCTACCTTTCTGAGATTATCAGTACCTTGTGGAAGGACTATCATTACGCGGTCACTACTCGACAAATTTCGGGTTAGGTGGTAACTAGTCTCTGGACCACCTTTAAAGATACTGTCGTAACAAATAAACCGCCAGATTATCGCAAATGGGTGTATAGACGGTAATCTCGGATTATTTTTTCAATCTTAAGGATGGATAAATTCAAAATTATGTGAGTATGCCAACATGTTGATTACTTCTAGAGAAATTTACAAAATAATATCTACATTTTGTCATGGCACAATGAAATTCCTATTGTAAACTGCAAATCAGATACCAAGATATACAAGTATGAAACAATTGCAAAACAAGTGTGTATGGATCGCAAATCGAGATAGTTATTTAGGAAGAGTAAGCGCAATGTGAAATTGGTATTGTGGTGGATGGTGATTGGATGATGTATATCAGTGTAAATACAAGTATAGACACAGATAACAAGCCTATCAAAAACTTTGTTTGAGTAGGTTAGATGACAAGTTACAGTGATAAGAGTTAGTCTTCTTTATCTTTATGTCTTCCCAGTTCCTTCCAAATGCTATCTAAATATGGAGCTTTTTTTTTTCAACTTTTATTCTTATTTTTTTTCTCTCAATACTTTTCATAATATCTTCACACTTGTTGTATTGAGATTTCAATGGTTTTTATTTTAAATCAAAAGTAATTGAATGTGACAAAAATTCTAATCTTATAATTCTACTTCATATTGTATTTCCATTCATTATAAATGCCAAACTATAGTAAATTAAGTAAGTGCTTAAGATTGCAAACATTCTCATGCTACAGTGACTACTAATAAGTGAATAGGTGGGCCATATGGTGCCATGCCATCAGATATTTTTTATAATACTGATATTTATTTGACAAAAAAAAATATTTTCAAGAAGCCTGTTCCCGTTTACTAGACATTCAAGGCAGACTACATCCTCTGGATTGATTTATTTCCTAATTACAGTTTTATAGCTCTCTCGGGCAAAGATAGCTGTAGTCCATACATTTAAAAAAAAACATTCCAATGAATTACTGGTGTTGGACATGATAATATCCAAAGACTGAGAGGTATTAAATATTTGAAAAAGACATGACATATATTGTCATAATAGATAATTTTGCTTTTTATAATTATAAAATGTGTATAACACACATATGTTCTGTCGCCAAGCAACTTCCCCAGCAAATCATTCACCTACTGACCAAGACATTACTACTCTGTTGCCATGTATAGACTCAACAACAGAGGTTGGCAAGTCAGTTTATGCAAATGATGCTGAAAATCTTCCTCACCTTCATCATCATGAATATTCCCATTTACTTTCAAACCCTACCTTTTTTGGCACCAAAGGTCTGCTTTTATTGGCTGCTAGGAGCAGCTTTGATATGGCTTTTTATTTACAGCATAGATGGGAGTGACTGCTCTCTGACCTCACATGTCTGCGTCATTGCCTTATCCCATGATCAGCATGCTAGCAGATGAGATCACTTAGGCCTTTAAGATATTGCTAATAATGCCAAAAATAGAAAGACTAATTAAGGCTGTTCTTGATAGTCAATAAAAGTAGTAAGGTTTGAAAGCAGCTAGGAAGATACTAATAAAAAATAATACCTAATAAAAATGACTTACCGTTGCAGTTTTGTCAGGCCATCTGTCCAAATTCTCCCATATTAAATCACTGACAGTATAATTAGTTGCAGGAAGGTCATTATATACTGATTTTAATATGTTCTCTTCATTTCTCTTGGTGCTTCTATGCCTTCCTGATATTGATAATCCTCTAAGCTGTTTGTGGAACAGATTTAGCAAACTCCTATTTACTACACTGACCATGATTTATGTGGAAACTGAAAAAAAAATAAGTACCATTTTCTTACATTTAATTCTTTGCCTACATCTAAGTAATTTAATTACTTAACTAGTAATTTGTATAACTTGCGTGTATGTACTTAATTTTCTAATCATATTCTTGATAAAATTAAATAACTGTTTAGTGTTTAAAAACTTGCTGACCAAAGGGCAAACTTCAATATATTGTAATTTTATACATACTCACTATTTGTTTAATTGGAACAACATTTATAACAGATATATGTAGGTAAAGATTTGAATAAATCCTACATAAATAGAATTTAACTAATTTACCTATTTTATTATTAAATAAATAACGACCAACACCTACCCAAAACTACGGTAAACACAACACTACTTCTAGCGGTCTCTATTCACACTAAAATATGAAATTCCACAGCCATATACAGCTAATAACGCTACTGCAAGAGTCAAACGTGCGGCACGACGTTTATTCTATGCCTACGCACCCGAAAACATGATCGCACAGTCTTGTTTTCATTAAATTCCACACTTATTCAACTATCAAGCTAGTCCTTGGACTTTGAAACTAATTTGTAATGTACGTCTGAACTGGACATGGAAGTAGTGAAGAAACAAACAGAACAACTTTGTTTCGCAACTTCAACAGAGCTACATACAAACTGTCAGCTTTTAAACCAGTTTGATATGATATTTGTAATGTCTTTGATGTAATGTACGACTACAATTAAGTTTGAAAATTAAGTCTAAGTAAAATATACTTGGCATAAATCAACTATTTTTAGTTGAGCTATGCTTTGTTTGCATTATAATTAAGATTTTTTTTGTGTTGATCTTGTTGTTGACATTTGATTAAAAATCATTTTTGACAGTGACTGATTTTGTTCTAAGCAAAGATCTATTGTAGTCTGATTACCAAATTAATTCCTTGAGCTAAAATAAGCTAATTATGTAGTCGTTTAATTTTACTTCTAAAAACGGTCTTGACGAAAGTGCTCCGAATGGTAGTGTGTCCTTGTCTGACGCGCTGCTAGCTCAACTGGCTCAACTCAACTGCTTTTTTTATTTTTTTTATTTATGTTTATGGCATGAATTCAACTGCTCAATTAACCCAGGGTCTCCAGGTGACACATGTTAAACTTCCCCAGATCTGATTTTACTTTTCCCCAAAAAGCTTAGACTAAAAAGAAACGTTTTTATGAAATTTTCCCTTAAATTAGTTTTGTATTTGAAATTAAGTAATAGGGCTTGATCAAAGCTTTTATAACCCTTATTTTTCTCTTTAGTTTTTTATTAAATATTGCATTATAAGATTTTTTTTTTCAGCGTATTTAATTTTAACTATATATTTAAAATAGTTCATTCACAATACATACATATTGTCACGCCTTTATCCCCGAAGGGGTAGGCAGAGGCATATTAAACGCCCACATTTCACCATATGCATTTTTGTCCCACGTAACAGGTGGTGAGCCCATTGCCGTGTTGAAATGGACAGGCGCAGGCTGCGGCGACTTGCCGTTGAAATTTTTTAAGCCGCCCATAAGGCCTTCAACTTGGCTTAACGACTGCCGTTTTATTGGCAACCGGGACCAACGGCTTAACGTGCCTTCCGAAGCACGAAACTGGGGTGAGTCTAAAGGGCCGAATAAATTTAATAAAATAAAATAAAATGTGTCTATTTTAGATGTTAAATTAGTTAGATGCTAATTAGTACGACCAATTAAAGTCCTGGTAGTCTCGGACTAATTCACAATGAACTATTAAAATTTTATTTTTATGGGGTATGATAACGCTGAACAAGCCTCAACAGGAACGCAGTTTCTTACGTTTAGAAAAAAAAAATTATAACGAAGTAAAAAAATAATAAAAAATACATTAAACGTTTATATGATAAAAATGGACGGAGACAGAGAGAGAGAGAGAGAGTTGAGCACCCTGGGCACTCACTTGAATATGTGCTCATTTACTTGTTTGACACTGTCCTTTTTAACCTGTATTATTTTCCAAGGCAAAGGCATTTATACCCTATTTCGAATTTCTACTAACAAAACTCTATTACTCGTACTCCCGTTCAAAAAAATAATTCGTTACTTCCACACGCCAAAAGAAGAACAATTGAACGAATGAAACCACAGATTACATACAGGGTAAAATATGAAAGAGAGTAGAGTAACTAATAACTTTACAATTTGCTCAAATCTTTACTACGCAAACCCTTGGTCCTAGATGTAAACGTAACTAATAAATATAACAGATTTGTTGGGCAGGGTGTAGAATAAGATTGTTTTAACTTTTCCCCAAACTTTCGCCAAAGAATTATATCTTCTCCAAAATTTTCCCCACAGTTTCCATTTCCCCAAGAGTTCCCAAAAATTTCTATTCTTCCCCGGAATGGGGAAAACCCCCTAATCTGGAAACCCTGAGCTAACCATTGGAATTTGTAGAAAATATATATTTTCTTTTATTATATATTCATTATTTATTTATGAAAATTGTCAACATTTATGAAAATGATCTGGCACTTATCTAAACATTGCTACAGTTCATAAAATTATTATAATAATTTCATAGTATTAAAAAATAACTCATAAAAGTATCTAGTACTTAAACATTTGGGCTTGTGAGTAGTAGTTAAATATTATAATCTTGCTAAAGTTTAGATTCACCATGAATTTTGTTTTTTTTTATTATTCTTTATTATAATCTTTATACCATAAAGCTATAATGGTGCTAATTCTGTTGTTGAGACCACTAAACTAATTTTTTCTGAAATTTTCTTATTTTTAATAACGGCAATGGGCTCACCACCTATTACGTGGGACAGGAATCCACACGGTGAAAAGTGGGCATATAATATGCCTCTGCCATCCCTTCGGGGATAAGGCGTGATGGATATTTAATAAGAGATTGCCAAATGCTATTCTGTTATTAAGTCGAACTAAAGTTGAAGATATCATAAATAGCACTTAATTTGTATCTGACATAACTAAAATTCATTTTATGTGATAAAATGGAACAAGATGTGAAAAATGTACATAGACAGTCGAATGTGAATACATGCCGACTGACTTGGTGATTGAACTGCCTATGTACATTTTTCACGTTACAACGTTTTACACGTTTTTTAGTGGGACGTTAAATTTGCATCTGACATCACTAAAATTCATTCTCCAATTCTGCATCGATCTGATATGGGATAAGCCAACAAAGCGTTACACTCA
The DNA here is from genome assembly GCA_948477245.1 of Thumatha senex. Lineage (NCBI taxonomy): Eukaryota > Metazoa > Arthropoda > Insecta > Lepidoptera > Erebidae > Thumatha > Thumatha senex. The sequence continues at coordinate 20,866,316 of OX419738.1, read as the reverse complement.
AAAATGTCCGCACGAGTCCCAAGACCCATGTCCAACTCGGTGGGTAAAGTTTCCCTTGATAGTAATAATTCAAAGTCTACAAACTTGGGCTTGAGGCCCTGAGCATTCCACTGGAAAATACCCACGTTCGCTAACGAATTAAATAAATTTTAAATAATTGAACCATCGCTGATGTAACCAGTAAACCAAGATACGATCCATTCTATAATTGTGTGTAACACTTTATTTTATTTTAAAATGTTTCTTTTTCAAAAATATATATATTGTGCGAAAGTAGAGGGTAGAAGAAGTCAGGGTAGGCCGAGACTTACATATGAAGACCACGTGAGCAGATTGCTCAAAAACGGAAAGGTCAAAATTACTCGGATACCCAGACGTGCGTGTATGAAGCGATTGATGAATCTTGAAGAAGCGAAAGAAGTAGGCATGGATCGCGAAGCCTGGCGACCTGTCCTCTCTGACTACCCCGTCAGGGATACAGCGTGAAGATAGTTAGTTAGTTAGTTTTAATTCTTTTAAAAAAAAATGTAAGTTTTCATTTTTTCGAAAAGCCGCCTACTAGATATATTTATTTTCTAATTTTTTTGTATAGGTTCAGACGAACCAGTTGGGAGAGTCGTAGGAAGATTCATTCACAATCCATGCATACTTCTTACGCTTCCTGCAGATTCCCGCAGATAAGCTTCTTGGATTTTAGTTTTTTTTATATTAAATGCTGAGGGGATAAACTGATCGTGTGTGTCTGACATTGTAACATAGGTTCGTTTGCAACACCAGGGGTTTTACGGTCCGGAAGGGTAGTACACTCGTAATATCGACCCTGTTACCGTGCTGGCTGTGGCCTTCAATTTCACTGAACGACCACCATGTTAAATGGCTTATAGTATAGTCACAGTACATATATAAATATTTATATACTTTGGTATAGGGGTCATACTCTTAAATGACTATTAAAATAAAGTGAAGAATTTCAACTGGTTTCGGTACGGTTCGGGTAGTTCAGTGGCTAGAACATTGCCCTGGTTAGGCAAAGGTCAAGCCTCGCCCTGAAGTGTCCTGAACCAAGTTGTCTTTTATAACTATAATAATTTATACATACATACATATTGTCACACTTTTATTCCCGAAAGGGTAGGCAGAGGCATACTATACGCCCATATTTCACTGTATGCATTTTTTTCTCACGTAACAGGTGGTGAGCCCATTGCCGTGTTGAAATGGACAGGCGCAGGCTGTGGCGACCCGCTGTAGAAATTTTTCAAGCCGCTCATAAGGCCTTCAACTGGGCTTAACGACTGCCATTTTACTGGCAACCGGGTCCAACGGCTGAATGTGCCTTCTGTAGCACAGAAACGCTCACAAATGTTAAGGCCACAATCCGGTCACCCATCCAAGTACCAGCTATAGCGAAAGTTACTTAACGCAGTGATCGTTTATGAGTTAGCGAGGGCCACGAGCGCTTCATCCATTTACTCTGGTTGCTTATTATCTGTTTTTATAAAATTGAATGAAGATTTTCCCGATATCTTGACATTTATGATTACTGTTCCGCTCTCCTGGGTAGTAGCGTGATTATAACTATAACCTTCCTTGTATATATATATATATATTATAACCTATAGCCTTCCTTGATAAATGGACTATACAAACTCTTCAGCTTTTTATATTAGTATAGATATATAGCTGAAGTTTGTTTGGTTGAACGCTCTAATCTCAGGAACTATAGATACTGGTCCGAATTCAATAATTATTTTCGTGTTGGATAGCCCATTTATTGAGGAGGCTATAGGCTATATATAATCACGCTACTTGGCAGGAGCGCGGAGCATTAATCATAAATCTCAACAAATGCAGCTAATTTTCATATATTATTCCACAACGATTAAGCGACGGGAGTAAACAGGCGCCACGGGTGATGCAGCAGGTGTCATCTATTCTATTATAAAGCTGAAGTTTGTTTGGTTGAACTCGTTAATCTCAGGAACTAAAGGTCTGATTTGAAAAATTGGTTTTGTGTTAGATAGCATTTATCGAGGAAGGCTATACATCATTTCGCTACCAAACGGGGGAGCAGAGGAGTACTCGTAGTCATAAATGTCGACAAATCGGGCAATTTTTTATGCATCATTGTAGAATTTATAAGCGACGGGATTAAATAGGTGCGACGGGAGGTCGAAATATTCCACGGGCGAAGCTGTGGGGGTCATCTAGTATGTTATAAACAGACAACACAGGGAACTATAAAGTACATCAAAATATAAACACAATTGTTCATGGGTTTTATTGTTTATTATTTTCAATTAAAGTATCTACTCGACTATCATACTCTGAAATGAAACAACGAAATTAACAAGTCTTAACAAATATCTTATTGCTCTATATTGACTGTGCCTTATCGCTGACTTTATTAACAAAGTAAATATAAAAAAAACCTAAGAAATAATACACACTTAAAGTAAATGTTTTACAATGTCTAGAACAACCTAGACTCTGCATATAACCTAGAAAAAAAAACTACTAAATTTTATTGTAAATCTTTCAAAAGGGTACTTAAATATACTACTTAAATAAAATAAAATTATATTTAATATTACAATAATAGTACAGTTATAAATTACTGTTTCATTTTCGGTATAAATGCTGAGATAACACAAGTCTTCAATTATACGGTAATGGTTCCAAGTCTAGTTTAAAAAAATATGATTGACGAGACAAGAGCAATAATCGTGTAGAAATCTACAGTGGGGCTAAGCTCAGCATTGACTGTTTGTTGACTGAACATTTGTCAATTTTGATTAAAAATGCTGTTGTGATAGCTATTTCTGGCTGTGGTATTTATTACATTTTAAATAAACACGAATGACGGGATTTACGGGAAACTGAGGGTCGAATATTCTATTTTACAACAAAAAGCCGTTTGATTTCAATTTAATATCGATCACATTGCGGTTGGTCCAAAACTACCTAGTATTGAATTAACAGCAATGTAATCGATGCAATGCAAAAAGCGATATAGTCTTCAAGTTTTTTTTAGAATTCTAGAATCTATCATATGTATCACCCTCGTACTTCACAAACCGCAGAATAGGTAGGTAGAATAGAATCGTTTTTAGGTATCATGAGTATTAGTAGGCTATAGGGATTATTTTTTATATACATAAATTGAATACTAATTGCACAAGTGACTGCAATAATATTTGGCAACTGAGGAACTATTCACTACACGTATACGAGAATAATAACGAATATTATAACATAATATACAAAACAAATATTCTATTATTTCAATTATAGTAAGCACATTAATGTTGCCAAAATTAATACAGAAATATATTAGGGACGTTCAAATTATCAGTAGATAAAAACAAAGAAAACAAAATGGTTGTTTTGACTACAAATTTGTTGAAATTTTAACAGTAATAATCAGTAATAATTCGCTATCTGCAGAACAAAGTACCGAAAATTTTAAAAAGCTGGTGATTCTTTAGGAAAACTTTCGAAGCTCTTCTTAGAAATATAGAATAATGTCTTTATAGTTTATTTCATTATAAATATAATTTATTGTTAAGTTACATAATTATATAGATATTTATACCTTTAACGTCTTAATTAACAATGTGAAGATATAGGCACAATATTTTTTTAAACGATGACAAATTCTCGCTGATACACGGTAAGATCTGTTTCGTTTCATCGGTTTTACCCAATGTGTGTAAGAATGATGCCCTTCTGGAACGTTTTACAGCGGCCTTCAACGCGAGTGTAACACCACTTAAATAGACTACGGTGACCAGTTTCATTCTTGTGGGCCGTGCTTGTTTACCGCTTTAGTAGTATAAAAATATTCCATATACATGTCTTATGACTTTGACGTTACAAGTGTTGAAGCGATAGTCTGGTACTGATAAATTCTAAAACCTCATCGTAATATTTATATTTGAGACAACTGAAATTTTGGTTGAGCTAATTATATTGGCAAGTTTGTATTTACGGATCTTTTACATCTATTATTATAAGCTTAAAATAGTTTATTGTAGCAACAAAGTAAGATGTTTATTATCAAGTGCCAATAGTGTGCAATCAATATGTTATCCAACAATACCACATTTGTTCAATCATCATCTGACTGTTATTCCCAGTTGCAAACGAAACTCTTACTTCTAAGCATGGGATCCGCTCACCTATTAAGTTTTACTTCTCATGGTCTTGTGCATCCTTGATTGAGCCAGCATCAATTTTTAGGACTGCACATTTTAAAAGTGGGTAATGTAGGAATATGCCAAAAGTTTCGGAAGCTTCTTTAGACAGCAATGCCACAGTCAAAGGCTTTCTGCTTGTATAGAAATTAGGCAATGCAGAGGCATAAGCTTCAGCCTATAGTGCACACATGAGTATCCTTAGAGGAAAGGCTTGGTCTATAATTCATTCCTCAGCTGGAAATGTCCAACCACGAGAGTCCACCGCGTTCCAAGCTTCGACTGGGACTCCAGTCAATTCCCATAACTTTCCAATTTTTCATGCATATATAGTATTCGTGATCGACTTCCCTTGGCGTTACAGACAATATACATTGTTTGATATCAATAATCTTTGACAAAACCTTCTCGACACTATGTATATAATACTTCCTTTCATACATATTTTCACAATATGTATGATAGGAAGTATTAGGTACTTATGTTAATACAAGGCAAAATTAAACGTTTGAAAGAACTTTGATTACCAAATACGGCCACCAAGATTAATCATTGAATCAAAATGTATTCTTGATCCTCGGCTCCTCCATATTTATTTTGGATTTCTCACTGGAATAGATGAAAACAGTTTTATCAGTAACCCTCTTTTGTGACTTCAACAGCATTTCAGGGGGCCGAGTTTATTATTGACAAGCCATAAAATAGAACTAGAATGGCTGTTTTTAGCTGTCACAATGTTATTAGACTATCAAAAATTCAACTGACTAGCGGCTGCAGGTACTAGTAGAATTTTATTGGCCAACCGACCAATAGAAGTCTATTGGAATAAGATTGTAATAGTAGACTACGAAAAATTTACAAAATTGTACCGGTGGCTTTCTATTGAGCGACGATTTCGATTCCTTTTCGACACGATTGAAATAGCAGACTCGGCTCCCAGGTTGCTGACGTAGCATAACGTCTATCTATTTTTTTTTGAAAAGGAAGTTTTTTCGGAAATTTTAATCAATCTGCTTTTTCGGACAGTTAGGTCTGAGTCTTTACTTTTAACAGTGTCAATCGGATAGTCGAAGTCTATTAATATTCTGTTTCAGAAAATCCTGACGGACGGCAACATGGTCCACTTCACACTGCACAATTTACATACATATTATAACGCCTTTATCCCCGTAGGGGTAGGCACAGGCATACTATATGACCACATATTCATTAGACACTGTATTCACAGTATGCATTTTTGTCTTACTTAACAGGTGGTGAGCCGATTACTTTAAAATTTAAGTACCTAATATTGCTTTAAGAGATGGTAGTAGATGCCCTGACACCATTATGCCTATATAAGCCACTTAACACAAGCGTTTCAAGCATAAAGGGAGTCTTCAAACACAACTTTTGTAAACAACCTTTTGACACAATAAATAAATTACAAAAATTAAAAAAATATTAAAAAGATAAGTCATGTGTAAAACATTAGTCTTCATTTTTTGCCGATTTAATACCTGTATTTTGGTACGCGGAATTATTATTATTTGGTCTCTATTAGGGCAAGAGCAGTGCAGTGAGCAACTTTCCTTGCTCTTCTGTGACAAATTGAATCTATTCAAATAAATTAAACTAAAGAGTATCCGAATTGGAAAATTCGTTTTGTGTTTGATAGTCAATTTATCGAGGACGCCTATAGGCTATTATAACATCACGCTACTACCCAAGAGAGTGGAGCAGTAATCATAAATGTCGACAAATCAGGTAAATTTTCATACATTTTCGTAAAAGTAATAAGCGACGGGATTAAATGGATGCGACGAGGATTCAAAGTATATCACGTGCGAAGCCGTTGGGGTCCGCTAGTACAAAATAAACATAATACAGACATATTGTCACGCCTTTATCTCCGAAGAAGTAGGCAGAGGCATACTATACGCCCACATTTCACCGTATGCATTTTTGTCCCACGTAACAGGGGGTGAGCCCATTGCCATTGGACAGGTGCAGGTGCAGGCTGTGGCGACCTGCTGCTGAGTGAGGTGGTAGCAAAAAGGCTTAAAGGTCTTATGTGCTAGACACTAATTAGCACAACCAATTAAAGTCCTGGTAGTCTCGGACTCTACAAAGACTATAAAATAAACATACCGTGAATTACTGGAGATTCCCGATATCTTCTTCAAATAGCCTTTTCCCTCCTTTCAATATCTTCTCAGTATCATTGCTATATTTCTTAGTATATTCTTCTAGCCTTATGAGCCATTGGGCCCAATGCTCTCGCAGTTTATCAGTCGCTAGATGGTACGTATCAGCTTTAGAACCGTCAGTGTATGCAATTACGAGTAACGCATCCCTTACGTTTAAATGTTTGTAGTTAAGATCGTGGCACACTGCACCGAAATACGCCGCCAATTGGACGGGGTTGTCGTAGGTTAGAGCGATCGATTTGCGTGGTTTGTCGGATTTCTTCCATTCTATCAGCGTGGGCTTGTCTCTGGAAAAACAAAATTATTACCTTATTATATATTCTAAACAAAATTAATACCTTATTATTTATTCTACACGGCAATGGGCTCACCACCTGTTACGTGGGACAAAAATGTATAAGGTGAAATGTGGACGTATATTTGCGTCGTTCCAGTTGCTTTCAAACACTGCCTCGATTTGAAGCTTAGAATTCATTTTTCGAAAAAAAAGTGTGTGAGTACTTATGTACACGCTTTAGAAGTTATACTGTTTAAGTCTAATAAAATTTCATCACATATTCTTTGTTTGTAACAGGAATGATAAATTAGTAAGAAAAAAAAACATTAAAAGAATTAAAACTACTTTGAACGTAGTTCTAGGTTGTCATGAAAACACTTATCAGCGAACTTCAGGGTGTTATAAATTGTCATGGAAACATTTATCAGCTAACTTCATGGTGTCGGTTTTTCATGACGGTCAGCGCGCGCATTGTAAAAATTTACTCTCATCATTTTTACCTAACGCGCCAACAGAAGTCTAACTTCAATAATTATGAACAACATAAATCTTCGAATCATCTTCGAGACATAAGCTTACCTCGCCTACAATTGGTGAATCGGCAGATTAACGGACGAAGTTATGGCAAAGAGAAAAAATAATCGAAACCAAACCATGTACCACCTGTTTGCTTACGAGTGGTATGTACATTACAGTACCACATTGGCCAGACGGGTTAGTGACCCTACGTATTTTTTTTTAATACCACCAGATGGAAAGTTTTCACCGTAGCCTATGGACGTTTGCAACACCAGAGACACTCGCGCTGCCGACCTTTTATAAACCTTCTAAGACACCTTTTGAAGAATCCCGTACTGTAAAAAGTTGCACACAAACTGGGTGTTAAGACGAAAATCGAGCGAGAGATCGGGAAAAATAGGCTTTAGTCTGGTACGCGCGTATGGTGCTATCTCAATTTGATCTATTATAATTATGCAAAATCTCCTTGACCTTCAGTTTCCTTGTCATAACAAACTCTGTTATTCAGTAGAGGTGGTGTCATTGACATTTATATCGGTGTGGTATTTCGGCTGATAAGGATGGTAGATGTGTCGAAAATAATCTTTCTATGTAGGTACCTAATCTACTGACTTACTGAGTAATAAATGAATATAGCACCTATCTTTATCTATCTATCTTTCTTTTCATTCGCCCTGTTATTTTTGGTTGAAAAGTATGGAGGGCCTGCTTAAGGAATACGTGATATTGCTACCATACTGGCCATTTAGATACTCGAATACTTAGGGAACAGGAGAGTCAGAGAACAACAAGTGGTAGCTTATCGTGATGGAGGTTGACATGCGTGTGTAGGACGTACAACAAGGGCATGCTAAAGACTAAGTGAAATGGAGTGGGAAGAGTACGACAGCAGACCCCGAACTGCGAACTGAGGCTTCGGATGCAATCCGTAACGCATATAACGTTATACAGAGAGGTTTGGGAATCTTAATCTTCAAGCAGTGTGTATGTTCTTGGGAAATGAGAATGGGATAAGTTCAAAACTACCACACACACAGCAATATGTGCTATCGCAAATGCTCTGAGTGATTAACAGTTTTATTTCACATTATTTACATTGTATTTAAAAATATTTAAGTATGTTAATTGGCTGTCTACATGCAATAGCACAAGCTAATATTAGCTGAATTTGGCATGGATGGTACTGTGTAAAAATATTTGAGAGCAGTTAGCAACTAGCAACAAAACAAATAAGCTAATCAATTTGAAATATGGCATGCTTGTATTATAAAGTATTAAATCAAAAATCGCAATACATAACTTCAAAACTTTGATTTATGTTCGACCTCAGGACTTTAGAACAGGTCTTTAAGCTACATAAAGCTGAGGTAGAGAGATAAATGGGATAAGTTCAAAACAATTAAAGGTTCAAGATCACTAACTAAAAATAAACTACCTGACATTATTTAACTATCTTCATGCTGTATCCCTGACGGGGTAGTCAGAGAGGACAGATCGCCAGGCTTTGCGATCCATATTTACACTGTTGATTGCTGGCACTTGGTGGAACTTGCTACACATCTTGAACAAAAACACTTGTACTGTTCCACTTATTTATTAAAATAATTGGAACAGTACAAGTGCTTATTTGTTTTAATAAGTGGAACAGTGCAAATGTTTTTGTTCAAGATGTACCTGAAATTACCCTATTTATTTTTCATATTAAAGCAACTGCAATTTGGAAATGTCAACAATAGATAACTTTTTATGGAAATAAGTTATCTAGCACTCATTTGAGTATCCACTTCAGCTTGGATTGGTTATGGTATACAATATCTGACAACTATTGGCATTATATGAGAAATACTGACACATTGATTTGTTTCTACATGGGAGATATCAAATCATTTTAACCCTTTAACTACTAAATTTGAAACACAGATGATGTGCAGGATTGACTTCCTTATACTCAAGGATTTTAGGGTTGCTGGATGCAACATGCCTGGCCAGTCCAGATTCACATTTTTTTAATAAAACTTTCTTAAAAACTCACTCGTATTCAGCAATAGCATCAAATATTCCTCTGTACTTCAACACAGGATGAATAACATTAGATTCTATGGCTTTAGGCGTTGATATAATTTTCAGGACATCTGTTACAGAGGACCAAACACCCTCAACTTCCTTTTCAATACGAAGCTGAGATTTTGGTTGCGTAAAGTAGTTCTTCAAAGTATTGTGGAATTTTGTTCCTACTGCCATTTGAGCTGTGGATTATAAAGAAATAATTATTTTTATAACCATAATTACAAAACATATAACACCAGTCACACACATACAAAACACCACACATACACAGTCGTACCGACTCACAAATCATATTATTGTAATTTTTCTCACAAGTCTAATTACTGACGAAGAACAAGAATGGCGAAGACACTGTCTCTCAAAACACAGTTTCACACTAGTTTGAGGATCAGGGGACTCAAATTGTTGTAACTATTTAAGTCAAAAAAAGAATTATTATTATTAAAAAGAAAGAATTATTATTTGGTTACATAAATTGAGAGTATGGAAATTTGAATACCAGTATTAGCACTTGATATTTATTATGTAATAGATTTATCAGTTATAAAGCAGCTAGCAGTGTTTATCAGAATTTTAGTATGACCTTTTCACTAATGGTAAACATTAATTAGCAGAGGATTAGCAAGACCAATCACTAGTGTTTTACGTTTGTAAGAATTGATATATTAAAAGAGGATTCTAGTATAAATCATTAAGAAATGATATTAAGACACAGACCCCAGGCTCCAAATTCTGAGTTTAGAAAGCAGCCCAGACAAATAGGATGAAACAACCAATACAATATGTGGCCAGATCATAAGTATTAATATGCTGAAATCTCAACTAGAGAATAAAAATTTATTGACATAAGCTTTTAGCTTTCTTTTGTGTCTTAATATGTGCTACACCTTTGCCCATTTGAATGAGAATCAGAATACATTAAAAACAATAATTATCTTCCTGGCTCTTGGTTCTACTGATAAAAATAAGCAAGAATATAGCCAAGCCATCATAAACAGTGTATCATTATTAATACTAAACAATTTCCAAGAAAAAAAATACCTTCATAGAATTTATTGAATTCATCTAATCCCATTTCGACAATTCTTTCTTGTTTCCATTTATCTAACGCAGTTCTAGATTCATCAGTCATGGTTTTGTTCAGGATCAGTGTCACTGAAGGATACTGTTCGATATAATCATTCTTGTGGTGTTTGATTTGTAGAATTTTATCTTCATTTGCATAACCGGGCTCTGCTGGTGAACTCTTGGCTGCAGTACATGCTGCAGAGATTGACAGGTTCCTTGCAGCTACATTATTCAGCAGTACCCCAACTATATTAACACAATGCCTTGTATTCTGCCACATCGTGTTTTTCAAGACTTCTCCAGATAATAAAGGATTATATTTAGTATATCCAGTCAGGAACCCACAGTACTGATCATTTCTTTTTGTACTTTCGAAGCACTTCAACTTATTTTCGTGCAAATTGGCGCCGCTGTGTTGATGAGATGCACTATTTTTAGCTGGAACACAGATAAAAGCTGTCACACGTGCGCGTGTATATCCTACGCCGCTGAAACTGTAGTGTCATATGATGTTCATTGGCAAAATATACGACGCAGATATACAAATACAAATTAAATTAGGTATGATACGCGTCGTCACGCACGTGTCTGTACGGAGATTGAAATCGAAAGTCAACGATGTAAACAAATCTATTATTATCCTCACAAGATCATATTGCTATAGAACTTGCCTGCATTTTGTAAGGCTAGGTTTGTTAGAAAGTTGATAATCTAGTCACTGCCAAGGTTGTGGAAGCCTTACTTAAATACGAAATCACTTACTTACCTTCATTTCGTAAGCGTAGTTTTTTCTGTTTATTCGTTTCTAGCAACGGTCCAAATAAATCTTTGTTTTCCTTGTTATACAATTTTAACTTTTCTGCCGGTTTCAGGATGGAATTGGGTCGAACCACTTTGCTCCTTATAAATTCTTTCGCATTCCTTTCGGATGAAATTCTTTGACTGATTGCACAAACCGGTCGGAACATTTTGAAGTAGTACAGTTTTTTAATTTCAGCAAGATAAATTGCACAATGTAGCTCCTACTTCAAGGCTACCATATTTTCAGGAAAGAAAAAATTAAAACGACGAATACCAACGAAAAGTCGAAAATGTCAATCAAATTGTAAAACGTCAACTGCCAAGTTTGATTTTTTTTTAGTTGTCGTCGTCCATCTTGGGCAGGCAAAGGAAACTTAGTCCATACAGCCTAGTCTTCAGTATTTATTTTTCTTGTTATTATGTTTTAGTCCTGTCTAGTCGTTTGTCGATGTCAAGTCCTCAGTCCTAGGTCCTAATCCGTGCCCCAATAAGGCAGTGGATCCCTTATTGCAGCTCTCTTTGGAAATTTGGCACTAACACAAACGACACCGCTATTCTTTGCAATATATCACTTTCGTTCACTAATGCACTTTTCCGAACTCTTTATATATAATATTCCACCATTATTAAACACAAAAACACGAATTTTACACTAGTTTTTGAAAATAATATACAACAAACGTGCGTCACCGCTCGCGTTGGCGCCAAACCTCCTGCCAAGTTTGACAACTATGGTCAATTTTTTTTTAGTTGTCTTCGCCCATCTTGGGCAGGCAAAGGAAACTTAGTCCATACAGCCTAGTCTTCAGTATTTATTTTTCTTGTTATTATGTTTTAGTCCTGTCTAGTCGTTTGTCGATGTCAAGTCCTCAGTCCTAGGTCCTAGTCCATGCCCCAATAAGGCAGTGGATCCCTTATTGCAGCTCTCTTTGGAAATGTGGCACTAACACAAACAACACCGCTATTCTTTGCAATATTTCACTTTCGTTCACTAATGCACTTTTCCGAACTCTTTATGTATAATATTCCACCATTATTAAACACAAAAACACGAATTTTACACTAGTTTTTGAAAATAATATACAACAAACGTGCGTCACCGCCCGCGTTGGCGCCAAACCTCCAACTATGGTCAAATTTGGCAATAAGTAATCGGTCATCACACTGACCTCCATACATACAAGGCTCATTACACTGACCACCATACATACAAGGCTCACCACCTATTACGTGGGACAGGAGGTGAAAAGTGGGCGTATAATATATCCCTGCCACCCCTTCGGGGCTAAGGCGTGATAGATAAAAATAATAAATATTACTGGAATTTGTCACACAACGCTATCTAATCCAAATTAAGGTATTATAAGATTGTGCTATAAGATCTAGACAACTGAAAAACACACTTATTTTATGACAAAGTGGTGTCAATATCCAAAGTCAAGCTAAATGAAGTCCCCGATTCAATTAATTATGTTAATATTGTTTTAAGTTTGCTAAGGATACCAAAAGTAATAAACCGACCGGTTTCAGCTGTATTTAGACAGCCTTTTTCAGAGGTGCGTACCGTTCGCCGAGCACTCTTTACGCACACTCACTCAACAATGTGTGCGTAAAGAATGCTCGGCGAACGGTTCGCACCTCTGAAAAAGGATGTCTAAATACAGCTGAAACCGGTCGGTTTATTACTGGTCGTAAAAACGGGAGTAATCCCATTTACTTATTAATAATGTATAATGATTTTACTTTGCCTAAAAATATACTTATTCGTACATTTTTCCCCATAAAGGAAAAAGAACTACGTTAATACATAGCGTATTTGCTTTATGGAAAGGAATACTTCGCAATCCAGTTATCTACACAGATATATAAAATTGAAATGTCAGTTTGTAATTTCAAATTAACATTTTTTCACTAAATGTATAAAAACGTATGTACCTTATTGCGTAATTTTCCTTTCCCCAAAAGTTCCCTAAAATTTTTATTTTATCCCAGAATAGGGAAAAAAGCTGTCGAGGTCCGGCAGACCAAACTGAACGTGTTAGCGCTTTTACATTATATGAAAATAAAAATACTGAAGACAAGGCTGTATGAACCAAGTTTCCTTTGCCTGCCCAAGATGGGCGAAGACAACTAAAAAATAAACAAAGTTTTAATTTCCAAACACGTTACTAGATGGCTCTGTATTTAAGAGCAAAAATATTATTCTCAGCAAACCTAGGGTTTATTCGGATATTTGACTATTTCAATTTTGATAGATTTCGTGGGTTCGATTCCCACCCAGGATAAAACTTTGTGTGTGGAGCACGATGGTTTATTCTGTGTCTGGGTGTTATTTTTCTATAATATGTATGTATTAAATATATAAGTATGTGTATCAGGTTACCATAGTACAAGCTCTGCTTAGTTTGGAATCATATGGCGTTGTGTGAGTTGTCCCAACAATATTATTATTATATTATATTATTTGATGGGTATTCAAATTAGTGTTTTTTGGTCTTATCAAGAAATCCGAGGAAACATCCATGAACATAATCACGAGAAGAAAAAGTATGTAATGCGAATAAATTAAAGAACAAGCTTTTGCTAAAGAGTTTAACAGACACTTTGGACGTATTCAATTTGGACGTACAGTAACGCTACAATTTGGCGGGAAATGGACTATGCTGGATCGGCGGGATAGTTTGAAGCGGCATTTGAAAAACGCCGGCTTGTCGGTCGGGTCTGTGTGTTGTGCTCTCCTGAAACAGGATCGAAAAGTTCAAGAAGGTATTTTATCAGCTGCTCTAACTTCAAACGCTTCCAAATGTGAAATAATTTGAATAAAACTGTAATATTAAAAAAACCAGACTCGTAATAGTTTGAAGTGCGATTTCTAGGAAGTGTACAGGATACGGAATTTTCCCAAAGTCGGTGAGTTCTCTTATCTTTACAACATTTATTAAAATAACAATTTAGTTTAAAATAAAATACCTTAACTTTATTCCTAGGTATTTTTGTGGTGACTTTTTGATACATTGCCCACCTGATTATTGTCAGCTAAGTAGTTATTTGTTTATTAATATTAAAAAAAAACTATGTTTAAAAGACCGACTTCAAAAACTAAAATATATAAAATAACTTAATAAAGATTTAATTTAATACACCTCTTATGCAAATCTTATACCTACTTTTAATATGAACTAGTGGTTCTGTGAACTATAGACTTCGGAGCAATTTTTGTTTTTTTTTTCTTTTTTACGTTTTGAGCGCTCTGGCCAACCACTAAGGGACCATTTCCCCTCCCCTGCCTCCATTCCCCCCCCCCCCCCCCGATCGAAAAACCCCTCGCTAAAAGTTGTTGGCTACATAAAGAATTGTCCATGCCAAGTTGCATGCAAAACCGATGAAAAATGCGACCTGTAGACTGAATGGACGAACGGTCGGACATCAATAGCATTTTTCCCGTACCAGGGAGTTAAAATTGAGACTTTCGTCGGCTCGCTTCACTCGCCTCCTCAGACAATAAACTACTATTATTTGTATGCGCTCTCAACCTATGATAGATTTGAACTAGGGCACATACAAATAATAGTATTTTATTAATATTAAAAGTATAAAAGTATTTGGTTTGTATAAAAGGTGTATTAAATTAAATCTTTTTTAAGTTTACTTTACCAGCTGTGCCTCCCGGCTTCGCCCGTAACTTCCTTAGAACACCCGTTTCACCTTATTAATTTAACCTTTATTACACTCTTAAGAGCAGAATTTTGTAATGTTTATTTATTTCTAATGACAAATAGGTATACGAAGTTTATACATAGATAGGTATAAAGGAAATTCTTTAAAGCAGCAAGCTTCAAAGAATTTCCTTTATACCTATCTATGTATAAACTTACAGCCCCTATTTTATTTACTTATAGGTAAAATTTTATAAATAGCGATACGTGTCTATTTACAACCACAGACACCCGTTGCTTCCCACACGTCTGACGTTTGCCTCTTATTAGTTTTCAAAAACTTACATACAAAGTTTTATCCCCTATTTTACACCCTTAAGGGTAGAATTTGGAAAAAAAGTAATTATACGAATTTTTGTGTTGCTATCTTCGGAAATGAAGACTTTCCCATATAAAATTAGTACCCATATTTTACCATTTTACAGGTAAAATTATGCAAAACTGAGAATCACGTGTCCATTCATTTTTAACCAGAAACACGTAGAATAATTTTATGTTTCTTGCTTTGAAAACGACGAACTTCCATACAACTTGTTTGTTAGTTTATCAATCACGCCTTATCGCCGAAGGAGTGGCAGAGGCATATTATACGTCCACTTTGCACTATGTGTATTCCTGTACCACGTAATAGGTGATGAGTGAATGATGACCTACTGTATAAGGGTAGCTCACCCTAAAAAAAATTAAGTTTGTTGGTCCAAGGGCTTCGTCTGGACGTTTGATTATAAGAATGAGTCCCACACAAATTCACCCGCAGCCTCACTAAAAAGGTGAGGACTGCGGGCAAATGCAACCGTCCCTAACGCTCAAATGATAATAAAGGGCTTACGTACCCCCAAAATAACTTGTTATAAAATGCCATTATAAGCGGCGTGTTAGTTGCTTGCTTCAATAAAAGAGTAGTTTCTGTCGCAGTATTACGCATATCTCCTTATTGATTTTTCTAATTTACACACCTTTAAAAACTTTGAGAGCTTTCGAAAGATTACTCACACACGATGCGTAAAGCCCATTTGCACTAAACTTAGGCGTATCATAAGTTCACACATTATAGTTCTTACGACACTCCTAATGAAAAAATACATTGCACCAACCCTAGGTGTATCTTAAATAGGTCACTTTAATAAAAATATTTGTGAAAGTATTTTAGTTAGTTTTGAAAAAGTTATCATAAGATAGCTGTTTTGATTTAAAAGTAACTAGGAATCACAGATACCTTAACTAAAGTTTAGTTCTCTTCTTGGGAATGCACTAAGATGAAGAAGAGACGACTTGTTTCTGTACATCACAGAGGTGGCGAAAGAGTCCTGAAAATTCCTAGAGGAAAGAAGAGGGTAGAATGCATCAGGGTCGGCCGAGACTTACATATGAAGAGCACATGAGCAGACTACTCTAAAATGGAAAGGTCATAAATACTCGGATAGCCATTAATGAATCTGCAAGAAGTCAAAGAAGTATGCATGGATCGCTCCATGCATACTAGATTTGATATTTCAGGATGCCCAAACCCAGATCAGGTTGTGGAAAAGGTATGTTGATGACATATTCTGTATATTTAAAGACAACAGGGAGCAGGTGATTTGTTTTAGTGAGTATCTCAACTCCTTACATGTGAAAACACAGTTAACGTATGAGATTGAAAACAACAGGTTACATTACATTACCTTTTCTGGAAATCAAACTATTGGTGGGAACAGACGGTTCCTTGGCCCATACTGTGTACCGTAAACCCACTCACACAGATATCTGCACGCCTCCTCACATCATCACCCATTTCACCTTAAATCCGTAAGCGCGACGCTCATCAAGCGAGCCAATGACCTCTGCGACCCTGAACATCTACAGCAGGAGTTGGATCATGTTCAGGAGATACTAAAGATGAATGGGTATACTTCGAGTAGCAGGAAGACACGACGTGCACCGAGGAAGACGAAACCGGGTATAGACCGTCAACTGGCTTACTTGCCGTATGTGAAAGGCATAACAGATAAGATCAGATCTTGTTTACGCCACTTCTCCATTCGGACGATCTTTAAACCGTTAGCCAAAGTAGCAAAGTATGTGCGAACATCAAAGGACGTCATTCCTCTGCAAACACCAGGTGTCTACAAAGTGGATTGCAGCTGCGGTCGTTCCTACATAGGCCAAACAAAGCGGACCATCGCGGAAAGGGTCAAAGAACACATCGCAGCTGTATAACACCGTCAGTTTAACAAATAAGCAATAGCGGAGCCCCTCGAGTCGGGTACTAATCACTGGATCGAACTTCATGAACCCAAAATCCTCTCCACTGATCGCCACTACTATCCACGTATGGTGCGTGAAGCTATTGAAATTAGAAAACACCATAACTTCAATAGGGAAGATGGATTTAAGCTATCTGGGATGTGGAATTCAGTGATTAAGAAACTTGAACGTAAAAAACTAGTGCAAAACGAAACTGACGTAGTGCGTGTGGTGTGTCACCGGCCTTATCCTTCATTATAAAAATAATGGAGGGTAGTTACACACAAAAGTAACTCCATACATATTCTCTGCCCTCACCGCCAGTCCAGCCGCGACCACGGACGCTGCATCATCATCCGAGCGTCTGTCCCAGTTGCGTCTCGCGACGCCCGGGGTCCGCTTTCCTACATTTTCTCCTCCACTTCGCACGGTCGTCGGCATCCCCTGTGGTGAGACCATTGGACGCTGCAACGCGTTCGAAACGTCGGTGAATGTAAGTAGAATTTTGTTTCACGTGAAGTCCCGAGTAGTATATAAAACATACACATTATCACTCCATGTCTCCCATCGGGGTAGGCAGAGACTATAGCTTTCCACTTGCTACGATCCTGACATACAACTTTTACTTCTTCTACTTTCATGGGCGTTTTTATACATGCTCGGTTAAGGGTACACTTGACCTGACCTTTTCCTAAAAGGTCCTCGATATGATTGACATACGTACGCTGAGGTCGACTCCTACCAGTTTGCCTATTCATTCTCGCCACATAAATCTGCTTCGTTCTATTTTCAGCCTTCCTATCCACGTGAGCCATCTAAGCATCCCTATTTCTATCTTAGTCACTACATCTTTAGTTACACCGCAATGTTCTCATAGCGCACTGTTCCTTTCTTTATCCGCCAATTTCACTCCAGCTATATTTCGCAGACTTCTCATTTCCAGTGCATTAATTTTACTTTTATGCGTCTTCTGCTACACCCAGCTTTCACTGCCATACATAAGTGTCCGGATGTACAGCCAGTGTTGCCTTCTTAGACACGTTCTGACTGCTCATAAAGGAGTACACGGCTCTATTTACTTTATTTCCTGCCAAAACTCTTCTCTCAATGTCTTCCACTCTTTCTCCTTCCACAACAATTAATCAATCCTTCACTTGTACTTGCTTCAAACCATTACATTCACTTTCATTCCTTTTCTTCTTAGTGCATCATGCATAATCAACTGCAACTCTTCCGCCGATGATATATAAAAAGAAAAGTCTGTGCAAGCTCCGTTGATCTCCGTTGACACAAGCACTGAAGCCCTCATAGAGAGATTTTAGTTTTGTGAGCAATTATCTTCTTCACATAGAATAAAATGAAGACGCTTCCGCTGTTTGTTCGCTAAGATAATTTAAACTCATCATCATCCGACGACGTCTCGCGACGCCTGGGGTCCTTTTTCTTTCATTTTCTCCCCCACTTTGCGACTAACGAGACTATTACACGAATGTCACATCACGGATGATTTTGCGTAAAAATATAACGCAAAATCTACTTAATAGATTTAATGAAAGTAATACCTATAACTTGGCTACATTTTATCTCGGGAACAAGTATCTGTGGGAAATGGAACGGGAAAACTTTACGGGAAAACAAGTATTTTATAAACAGAACAATTTTTGGTACAGTTTAGAAAGTCACATAACTCGACTATAATAAATGATTATCTTGTGACAACTTCGACTAGGACAATGATAATATAATAAGTACAATAATATCATTGTAGGTATTAGGATATTATGTTCATAAGGACACGCTAGGAATGCAACAGGAACCATTGCAAGAATTCCTTTGAGGATTATAAGTGTCTGGTGGAGGAATGGATTTAGCCTTGTTTATTCAACCGTATAAGGAAATTATTTAAGTATGATATATCGGATTTAATATGAGACTTATTTTAATTGAATACTTATTCTATGATTCTATAATTAAAATTATTATGTCCTGAATTCTAGGACTTACTATTACCATAGAAGTCCAAGTAGATGAATTACACCAGATGCATGTGCACTTCAAGGCACTAAAACGTCATAAATAGAGTCGAATAGTTATTACGACCACTAGTTCTAAACGCGGTCCTGGGGGCCGAGTCTACTATTAACAAGCCGTAGAATAGTACCAGAATCGCTGTTTAGTAGACTATTAAAAAGGCAACTGACTAGCGGCCACTGGCGCGGTACGTGTTAGTAGAACTCATCGGTTCGTCAAAGTTGTACCGGTGGCTTTCTATTGAGCGATAATTACGATTATATTCTGACGCGATTGAAATAGTAGACTTGGCTCCCTGGAGTACTGCGACGATCTCTTAAGTTCCATTGTCCCGAAAAGAACTACCAGGAAAGTCTGTAGAAAATACTAGTTACATACTTTAAGCTAGTAACAATAAGTTGGTTGACTAACTTAGTAGAGCAAGCAAATAAATTCCAAGCGTCCATGCCTTACAAATATTCCTTAGCCCCTTCAAAATTCCAATATCTTGAAAAAGTTAACATATTTAACTTTTTAAATTTATTTACTGGTAGGTATAGAATAAGTAGGTAGGCAGATATTCCTTCTGTGCTATTATATTATACATAGGCACAATTGATTGAAACGCGCCTCACAAAGGACTACAGGTCGGCTGCGGGTTTTGATGAGCGATCAAAGGAATAGATATCACATGCTTTATGATTGGCATTCACTTTGTTTGTAAAACCTATAAATCATTGATGATACTGGCATTGTATCTAGAATTTCTCCAGCTTGTGATAATTATTGACAAACTTATTCCACGGTGCTAATTCTTTTGTTGAAACCACTAAACTTAATTTCTCTAAAATTTTCTTATTTTTATTGAGACATTGCCAAATGCTATTCTGTTATTATGTCGAACTAAACTTACTGATATCATAAACAGCACTAAATTTGTATCTGACATCACTTAAATTCATTTTATGTGATAAAATTCAACAAAAAGTGAAAAATGTACATAGTCTGTTCAATCACTAAGTTAGTCGGCATGTATTTACATTCGACTGTCTATGTACATTTTTCATTTATACAATTTCATTGAGAAAGTAATATGACACTCAGTAATTCTTTAATAGGCTTAAATAATTACTGAGTTTTATATTAGTTTCTCATTGGTTTGGTTATAATGGTTTCACTAAATAAGTGAGTATGTGTAAAACGAAACAATTTGAAGCAAAGCTTACATTTCAACAGCAATATAATATTCAAGAGCTACTTAAGTCTCTGTACATTTCTGAGCCTCCTTTGAATTAAATAATAGGCCCAAAACCCTACAAATTTCTTGTACTTAGTTATTATATCTCTTGAAAGCATGTCAATTTAACGAAATTTTCAACTTGCTTTTAGTTTTAAGTTTTATGTAAATCTACTATTTGATAAGTTAAATATTCAAACATAGTTAAGTACCTATTTTTATACTAAAACATTTTGTATATTATTTAAATCGATAAAAATATTAATCAACCAGTAGTTTCGGCGGCTTTGCACCGCCTTATAATTAGATTCCATAGAAAATGTACGGGAAATTTTTCATATTTCTTTTTATTTTACATTTTTTGGGTATATTTTATTTATTTATTTTGCTATTCTGACCACAAAGACCATTAAATTGGCAACCAACAATGGCACTAGAGTTACAGCACGGTATGATGAAATGATAGGCATCTTGTACTTATTCAAGTACAAAAAGACATACTAACAGAGGAAAGCTAAAGGTTTTCTTGACGTCGACGTCTAATTTTAGTGCGACGTTTATTTTTTTTAGTAACCGTTTGAAACGTGAAAACGTGTATAACGTTGTAACGTGAAAAATGTACATAGGCAGTTCAATCACTAAGTTAGTCGGCATGTATTTAGATTCGACTGTCTATGTACATTTTTCACATCTTGTTCAATATTATCACATAAAAGGAATTTAAGTGATGTCAGATATAAATTTAGTGCTGTTTATGATATCAGCAAGTTTAGTTCGACATAATAACAGAATAGCATTTGGCAATCTCTCAATAAAAATAAGAAAATTTTAGAGAAATTTAGTTTAGTGGTTCAACAACAGAATTAGCACCAGTAACTTGAGACCTTAACCTACTTAAAACCACCTACTTGCCTAAAACAGGTTTGTCCCACTCGTTATCAACAGCTCAAAAGGTATTCTAGTGTTGTTGATCTATCTCAAAGTTCTTAGATCTATATTGCAGAGTAGAGGAATCGTTTCCAATTTAGGATTAATCGCATTACCTTCAGCTTTCCTCTGTTAGTATGTCTTTTTGTACTTGA
The DNA here is from genome assembly GCA_948477245.1 of Thumatha senex. Taxonomy (NCBI): domain Eukaryota; kingdom Metazoa; phylum Arthropoda; class Insecta; order Lepidoptera; family Erebidae; genus Thumatha; species Thumatha senex. The sequence continues at coordinate 20,844,928 of OX419738.1, read as the reverse complement.
ATAAGTACAGGATGCCTATCATTTCATCATACCGTATTTTAACACAAGTGCTATTGTTGGGTGCCAATTTTATGGTCTTTGTGGTCAGAATAGCAAAATAAATAAATAAAATATACCCAAAAAATGTCAAATAAAAATAAATATGAAAAATTTCAAATTTATTTTTATTTGACATTGATTTTATTCGTTTTCTATGGAATCTAATTCTAAGGCGGTGCAAAGCTGCCGAAACTACTGGTTGTTTAATATTTTTATAATAAATAATAAATAAATATCAATCACGCCTTATCCCCGAAGGGGTGGCAGAGGCATATTATATATGCCTACTTTTCACCGTGTGGATTCCTGTCCCACGTAATAGGTGGTGAGCCCATTGCCGTGTTGAAAATGGACAGACGCAGGTTGTGGCTACCTGCTGTTGAAATTTGTCAAGCCGCCCATAAGGCCTTCAACCAGGCTTAACGACTGCCATTTTACTGGCAACCGGGACCAACGGCTTAACGTGCCTTCCGAAGCACGGAAACGCTCGCAAATGTAAATGCCACAAAGTGGTCACCCATCCGAGGACCAGCATAGTCAAAGTTGCGTAACTTAGTGATCGTTTACAGAACACTGAGACCGCGGGGCCACGAGCGCTTCCTATCGATTTTTATCGATTTAAATAATATACAAATTGTTTTAGTATAAAAATAGGTACATAACTATGTTTGAATATTTAACTTATCAAATAGTAGATTTACATAAAACTTAAAACTAAAAGCGAGTTGAAAATTTCGTTGAATTGACATGCTTTCAAGAGATATAATAACTAAGTACAAGAAGTTTATTTAATAATTCAAAGGAGGCTCAGAAATGTACAGAGACTTAAGTAGCTCTTGAATATTATATTGCTGTTGAAATGTAAGCTTTGCTTCAAATTGTTTCGTTTTACACATACTCACTTATTTAGTGAAACCATTACAACCAAACCATTGAGAAACTAATATGAAACTCAGTAATTCTTTAAGCCTATTAAAGAATTACTGAGTGTCATATTACTTTCTCAATGGTTTTGTTTGTAAAAAGAAACTGTATTGGGATGAATTCTTTAATCAATTGTTTATCAATCACGCCTTATCACTGAAGGGGTGGCAGATATGTTTATCAGATGTCTAGATCCCATACCACACGCTTATATTAGCTTACTTTTGGCTAGATGGCACTGTGTAAAGAAATTGTAAATAATGTTCCCTTATAGGCCTCAGCTAGTATTAAATATTCTATTATGCGGCTTACAAAGAGGCATTGCCAACAAATTACCTACAGTATCATGAGCCTTCATTAAGATGTTCCATTAATTATACAACGTGACGAAAAAAAAAACGTAATTTAAAAATGGAACCATTCACTACTTTCGGGAAACAACATTTTTTAATTAACAAAATATTTCAAATACCTTTTTTTTCCTTGCTCCTCCTAATTGTTAAAATATTTATATTAATAGCATCAACAAATCATCAAATTACGTCTTTTGCAATTTTCAAAATTTAAAGTAAAGTAAAGTAAACAACTTTACTTGGTTTGTTTTTTTACAGCAGATATTTAGATAATATTAACCATGACGGTTTACACAATGCTATTCATTAGCAGAGCTGAGTCCTGGATAAAAACGTGTATAGTTTACAGGCTACTAATATATAGAATTAAAGAGTTTGTTTATATGTTTAGTTGAAAGAGTTAATCTCAAAAAAACATCATCGAATTAAAAAAAATATGTGTTGGATAAGCCCATTTACCGAGGAAGGCCTTATATATCTATATCATTACGCTACTACCCAGCAGAGCGAAGCAGTAAGCAAGGGTGTGATAGGGGTTCTAAGCATATGTCATGGGCGAAAGTGGGGGTTGTAGTTGCTAGTTTTACTGTAATGTCACAAGCTCTTGCCAAACTAAACCCAGATTAACTATTGAATGAGCGAACGTAGCGTATCTCAGTCGATATACATTTTCAGATGGTCAAATTTTATTTTGTGTGTGTGTGTTTTTGTTCTGTTACGGAAGTCTCATTGCTCAACCAATGTTGACGAATATTCGTGTTTTATTATGTAATGGATTTTTTAACGATTTTTGAAGCAGAAAACACGCGTTTAACGAGGGGGAAGTTGCTGTAGCGTTATTTTTTAAACGATTTGAGTACTCTACACAAATTAAGTACTGTACAAAGTTTTTTTAACATACATACTTATTGTCACGATTCTATCCCCGAAGAAGTAGGCAGAGGCATACTATGCGCCCACATTTTACCATATGCATTTTTGTCCCACGTAACAGGTGGTGAGCCCATTGTTGTGTTTTTTTATTGGTTCACAATTTTTCACTTGTTATCGTTTTACAGGTTCAATTCAGTTTAAAACTTCATCTGTGTATGCCTATCATCATCAGTAACGAAATCATGAACGGAACGGATACGTATAACGGACATTACGAACGGATACATTACGAATAACGGAATGGATACAGATATAAAGAAGATAGAAATATCTAAAATAATCCTTAATTTTAAGGGCACCTATAAAAACTTTGTAATGTTGTTGCGTGGTCTACTGCTTTTTCAGTCTCTACTTTTGTAGTATCGATATCAATATCTGCCAGCTGGCTTCAGAAAATGTTAATTTTACGATAAAAGGTGTCTAATTATTTACTCGTCTATTGTCAAGTAGGCATACTTGGTATTTTCTAGTGACAATCACAACCCTAATGGATTGCTGTATTTAGGTTTCAATAGATCCCTCCTCCGCGCTGGAGCCAATAGTTATATAGACATGTCGGACTAGCGTAACAGCCGATTTTAGAGTCCATCAAAATCGGCGGTTATGCTAGTTTTTGATTGGAATTTAAATACTTACCGATCTGCAGGTCTCTACCTCATTCATTTAAAACATAAATAAAATTGTATTGAATTGAATTGGATAAGGTTACTTCATCGCTTCATTCTTTTAGAAAATAAAGACAAAGTTGAGGTTATTACCTACTTTTGAACATTGATGAGCTCTTGTCAGGCAAAGTTGTAATTGGATTAATCTCACAGATTTTTATGAAAGTCGATACTTATTGATATCTCAGTAATGGAGTCTACTTCACTGATATTCTGAGTCTCAATGGCAGCTTAAGATTTTTCTTAGGCAGTTTATCATTTTACACAAAAAAGATTTAATTTAAAAGGAATGAGTACTGTATTGTTCTAGGGGTTTAAACAGGTTTGCAGAAATATTATATAATATTTATACATATTATAGTCGCAGTTTACATGCAAAATGTTAACAAGTCAACTACAAAAACCGTTTCGACCACAGAACACAATTGCAATTAAATTCACCATAACTGAATACTATCGTATGAGTTGTGAAAACAAAACATAGAACAACTTACTTAGTTTATCGAAAGCAAGTGATTGTACCATAAATTATACAAAATTACGTATTTAAAAACCTTATTTTGTGACGAGTTAAGCGGAATATTTTGCAATTTGATAGCTCGTCAAGATTTTCAAATGGTATGTGTGTAGCTGAACATAGGTTTCGTATCTATTCTAGTAAATTAAAAGAAAAAAACACGATATTATCTTCACACTGTATCCCTGACGGGGTAGTCAAAGAGGATGAACGGTAAATTATAAGAGATGAACTAAAATTAAAATATCACTATTCACTAACAGAAACTTAGACTATCTCAACGATTGAAACATATTTTTAACATCCTAACGTCGATCCCAGTTGCGTCTCGCGACGCGCGGTGTCCGTTTTCTTATATTTTCTCCCCCACGTCTTACGGTTGTCGGTATATTTTACAACTATCGAGACCATTGGCACGGATGTCATCCTTTACGACTAACAACTTTAATGCAGTTTTCAGCAATAGATAGACTGATTTGAGAGAAAGGTTTATATGTGTAATACATGCATAGGTATTAGTACTCGTGCATCACGGTCTCTAGTAATATAACGAATGTGGAGTTGGTATGGATGTGTAGATGGATGTTTGTTATTAGTAGATTTAATGAAAGTTTAAAGTAATTCCTATAACTTGGGTACATTTTATGCCGAGAACAAGCTTCTGTATATCATTGTAGGTACTATGATATTATGTTCATACGGACAAGCTAGGAATGCAACAGGAACCATCGCAAGAATTCCTTTGAGGGTTATAAGTGTCTGGTGGAGGAATGGATCTAGTGCCTTGTTCATTCAACCGTATAAGCAATTATTAAACTACTTATTTTAGAATGATATATCGGGTTTAATATAGAGGCTAATTTTAATTGAATAGGTACTTATTCTGAATTCTAGGACTCACTATTACCATAGAAGTCCAAGTAGATGCAATACCCTAGATGCATTTGTACTTCAAAGGCACTACTCTACTCGTAAAATGTCATAAATAGAGTCGAATACTTATTACGACCACTAGTTCTAAACGCGGGTCTCGAGTACTGCGACGATCTCTTAAGGTCCATTTGCCCCGAAAAGAACTAACAGGAAACTATGTAAAAAATACTAGTTACATACTTTAAGCTAGTAATAATATGTTGGATGACTAGCTTAGTAGAGCAAGCAAATAATTTCCAAGCTTCCATGCCTTACAAATATTCCTTAGCCCCGTCAAAATTATATTTAATAAACTTTTGAAATTTATTTACTGGTAGGTATAGAAAAAGTAGGTAGGCAGATATACTTTCTGTGCTATTACGTAGGCACAATTGAATGAAAAGCTCCTCACAAAGGACTCTACAGGCCGGCTGTGGGTTTTGATGAGCGATCAAAGGATTAGATATCTCATGATTTATGATTGGCATTCACTTTGTTTGTAAAACCTATTAATCATTGATGATACTGGCATTGTACCTAGAATTTGTTGCAGTTTGTGATAATTATTGACAAACTTATTCCACAGTAACTTGAGACCTTAACCTACTTAAAACTTACCTACTTACCTAAAACAGGTTTGTCCCTCTTGTTATAAATAGCTCAAACGATATTCAAGTGTTATTGTTCTATCTCAAAGTTCTACGATCTATATTGCAGAGTAGAGGAATCGTTTCCATTTTATGATTAACCGCATTACCTTCAGCTTTCTGTTACTTTGTCTTTTTGTACTTGAGTAAGTACAGGATGCCTATCATTTCATCATAAGGTGTTTTAACACTAGTGTCATTGTTGGTTGCCAATTTTTATGGTCTTTGTGGTCAGAATAGCCAAATAAATAAATAAAATATACCCAAAAAAAGTCAAATAAAAAGAAATATGAAAATTCTCCCATACATTTTCTATGGAATCTAATTCTAAGGCGGTGGTGCAAAGCTGCAGGAACTAATGGTTGTTTAATATTTTATCGATGTAAATATTATATAAAATGTTTTAGTATAAAAAAAGGGTACTTAACTATGTTTCAATATTTAACTTCTCAAATAGTAGATTTACATAAAACTTAAAACTAAAAGCGATTTGAAAATTTCGCGAAATTGACAAGCTTTCAAGAGATATAATAACGAAGTACAAGAAGTTTGTTTTAATAATTCAAAGGAGGCTCAGAAATGTACAGAGACTTAAGTAGCTCTTGAATATTATATTGCTGTTGAAATGTAAGCTTTGCTTCAAATTGTTTCGTTTTACACGGACTCACTATTTAGTTAGAAACCGTTACAACCAAACCATTGAGAAACTAATATGACACTCAGTAATACTTTAAACCTCAAGAATTACTGAGTGTCATATTAATTTCTCAATAGTTTTGTTTCTAAAAAGAAACTGTTTCAATCGTTTATCAATCACGCCTTATCGCTGAAGGGGTGGCAGATATGTTTGTCAGATGTCTAGATCCCATACCACACGTTTATATTGGCTTACTTTTGGCTAGATGGCACTGTGTAAAGAAATTTTAAATAATGTTCCACCTCATAGGCATCAGCTAGTATTATATATTCTATTATGCGGCTTATTTAGAGACATTGCCAAACAAATTGCCAGTATCATGAGCCTTCATTAAGATGTTCCATTAATTTTACAACGTGACGAAAAACGGTTATTACGCAGTATACAGTTTATTAAAAAATGAGCTCATTCAATTAACGTACATAACGGGTACCCGAGCAGCGTTAAGACGGTAATCGAAATTAATTCAAAAATGGACCCATTCACTACTTTCGGGGAACAAATTTTTAATTAAAAAGGTAATTTTATTTTTTTGGCCAAACCAAGCGAAGTAAATAACTTTACTTGGTTTGTTTTTTATAGCAGATATTTCGATAAAATATTAACCATGACGTGTGTAGTTTACAGGCCCATGAACAAAATTACTCTGTGAATGGAATCTATACTAGTATATACGAGTAAAGCTGAACAGATTGTTTGTATGTTTAGTCGAACGCGTTAATCTCAGGAAGAAACTACTGGTTAAAATTAAAAATTATTTTTGTGTTGGATAGCCAATTCATCGACGAAGGCTATAAGCCTATTATATATTATATATATAATAGGCTTATATATATATATATATATATATATATATATATATATATATATATATATATATATATATATATATATATATATATATATATATATATATATATATATATATATTTATATATATATATATATATAATATATATATTTATAAATATATATATTATAAATATATATATTATAGCAATATTATGACGCTACTACCCAGGGGGCGGAGCAGTAAGCATAAATGTCGACAAATCGGGAAAATTTAAATAAATGATGATATGATGGATATATCACGCCTTATCCCCGAAGTGGTGGCAGAGGCATATTATATGCCCACTTTTCACCGTGTTGATTCCTGTCCCACGTGCGTGGTGAGCTCATTGCCGCGTTGAAATAGACAGACGCAGGTTGTGGCTACCTGCTGTTGAAATTTTTTAAAGCCGCCTATAAGGCCTTCAACCAGGCTTAACGACTGCCATTTTACTGGCAACCGGGACCAACGGCTTAACGTGCCTTCCGAAGCACGGAAACGCTCGATAATGTAAATGCCACAAAGTGGTCACCCATCCGACGACCAGCCATAGTGAAAGTTGCGTACCTCAGTGATCGTTTTACCGAACACTGAGACCGCGGGGCCACGAGCGCTTCTTGGTTGGAAAATTTCCAACCTTTTGTATTAATAATAAACTACGAAATTTCATGGGTGCGACGGGGGTTCTATTTCATGGGCGAAACCGCGGGGATCGTAATTGCTAGTTGTAGTATAATGTCACAATTAAGCTCTTGCTAATCTAGACCCAGATTGACTATTGAATGAGCGATCAGATCTCAGTCGATACATTTTCGGATGGCCAAATTTTATTTTGTGGTGTGTGTTTGTTCTGATACGGAAGTCTCATTTCACAACCAATGTTAACGAATATTCGTGTTTTATGATGTACTGGATTATTTATCAATTTTTGAAGTGAAAACATGCGATTGACGAGGGGGAAGTTGCTGTAGCGTTATTTTTTAAACGATTTGAGTACTCTTCACAAATTAAGTACTGTATAAAAAATTTTTTTTAAAGGTTCCCTATTTTTCACTTGATATTTTTTTACGGGTTCAATTCAGTTTTAAACTTCGTCTGTTTGTACCTATCATCGTTAGTAACGAAATCATGAACGGAACGGACACGTAAAAGAGACATTACGAACGGATACATTGCGTATTACGGAATGGATACAGATAGAAAGAAGACAGAGATATCTTTTTTTTTATATTTGGCTGATGGTAAACATAGACGACGCCCCGTGAATGAGGGCCGCTATCTCAACCCGCATGCAGGGTTCTAATAGCGACCCTCATTTTGACGGCCCAGAAATATGCCTTTCCACGCTTCTCTTAAAGGACCCAGGATTGTAAGAGGAGGGAAACACGTGCGTTGGCAGAGAGATTTTTTTTTATGGTGCGACCTAAGAAAGACTTACGGAATCTTTCGGTTCTCGGCACGATTGTGTCTACAGTAAAAGGATGACATCTCTGCCCCGCTCGTGTTGTTCGGGATCGGAAGGGGGAAGGTGGGACCAATTGTAAGTGTTCTTCAGAACACTTACCGTGGTAGATGCGGTACAATGCAGCTAAGCTGGCGACTGTTCTGCGCATCTCCAACGGTTCAAGTCTGCTAGTGACCTCTAGACAATCTATTATGCGGATGGCACGTCGCTGCAAAGCGTCGAGAGCTTCAAGCAAGTACTGTGCGGAGCCATCCCAGAGATGTGAGCAGTATTCCACACACGGACGAATCTGACACTTATATAGTAAGCATCTCTGTTCAGGCGTAAAAAACCGCCTCACTCTGTTAAGGACTCCGAGTTTGCGAGAGGCCAAGCTGATGCACCCCTCGATGTAGTTTTGAAAATATCTAAAATTATCTTAAATTTCAAGGTCACCTATAAAAACATTGTAAAAAGTTTGCGTGGTCTACAGCTCTTTCAGAGTCCCTACTTTTGTAGTATTTATTGTCAAACTTTGTCAGCTGGCTTCAGAAAATGTAAATTTTACGATAAAAGGTTTCTAATTATTTACTCGTCTATTGTCAAGTAGGTATAGTTGGTATTCTGTAGTGACAATCACAACCCTAATGAATTGCTGTTTTTACGTTTCAATAGCAGTTACATGGACATGTCGGACTATAATTCTGGAACCAGCGTAACAGCCGATTTTAAGGTCCATCAAAATCGCCGGTTATGCTAGTTTCCGATTGGAATATGTAGTAGAGACATCTAGGTCGGTCAGTATTTAACCCGATGTCTCTACATCATTCATGTAAACTTAATACAAAGATCACCATTAAAAAACTAAGGGTTGCACTCCGGGAGTGCCGACAGAATTAAATACTATTATCTGCGTCTCGTAACGATGACGCGAGTCCAGAGATTTTATCTTATCTAAAAATATGCGTACCGCGCTAAAATAAGTTTTCACTTCAAAAATGTATTAAATATGATTAAAGAAATAAAATTATATTAAATTGAATAAGATACGGTTACTTCCTCACTTCATTCTTTTAGAAAATAAAGACAAAGTTGAGGTTATTACCTACTTTTGAACATTGATGAGCTCTTGTCAGGCAAAGTTGTAATTGGATTAATCTCACAGATTTTTATGAAAGCCAATACTTATTGATATCTCAGTAATGGAGTCTAATTCACTGATATTCTGAGCCTCAATGACCGCTTAATTAAGACTTTTATCTGAAATTTCACATAAAAATATTGTTTTGATAAAGACATTTTACCTAGACAGTTTATGATTTAAAAAAACAAAAAATTATTAAATTAAAAGAAATGAGTACGGTGTTTTTTTAGGAGTTTCAACAGGTTTGCAGAAATATTATAAAATATTTATACATATTAAAGTCGCAGTTTACATGCAAAATGTTAACAAGTCAACTACAAAAAGCGTTTCTACAACGGCACACAATAGCCAATAAATTGACCATTACTGAGTACTATCGTATGAGTTGTGAAAACAAAACAAAGAACAACTAACTTAGTTTGTCAAAAGCAAGTGATTGTACCATAAATAATACAAAATTATGTATTTAATAACCCTATTTTGTGACGAGTTAAGAGGAATATTTTAGAATTTTATTTTGCTCGTCAAAATTTTCAAATAGTAGTAAGTTTCAAAAAGTATCTATTCTAGTAAATTATAAGAAAAAAAAAGTATATTATCTTCACGCTGTATCCCTGACGGGGTAGTCAGAGAGGATGAACGGTAAATTATAAGAGATGAACTAAAATTAAAATATTATCACCATTTGCTAACAGAAACTTAGACTATCTCAACGATTGAAACATATTTTTGTTTACATTTGTATTATAATGTTACAACACTAATTTTTAAATAGCGTTTAGTACCTATACCAACTAACTTTTCAAAAATTGCGTTACAATCTAGTAAATTAGTTTTTGCGGGGCTAATTGCATATATTTCTCAAAATAAATGTTAGGTAATAAATAATGGTTTTTAAAACCACCGCATTTGGCTCTGAAAATCCAAATATACCTAAAGTTTAGTATACCTACTTCTACCTACCCTTTCGGATAAAAATGGAGTACATGTTTGTATTTTACTACAATCGTAGCAAGTCTAGTACTGTAAACACAAACACCAAAACAGTTTCAAGTCTTTGCTTGGTTAGATCTTATTTGCAGCATAATTGCTTTGAGAGTTATTTGAGTTCCTACTCTGTATTCAGTAAGTACAGCGAGGAATACAGAGTGGCTTAAGTTCCTCAGTTAGATTAGATAGGTCAATATTGCGTAGTGACTGTGGCGCTGGATCTACGGTAAATATTTCCGTCATCCAGTTATACACGCTGGAAACAGGGTATACAGTTTCTTGTGTAAAGTTCGTAGAATATGTAATTCCAGAGGGTAATAAATTCACAGTTTCGAAATACAAGAGATTTTATAATGTTGTTGCATATATACTTTATTGTTCGTAACATTAACATACATATATATAATCACGCTGTTATCCCCGCATGGGTAGGCAGAGTAAATTATATATGTCCACATTAGACCACCTTTTTTGACGCCAGTGTGCCTTATCCTCTTAATAACTGCGGTTTTGGACGTCACTAAAGATCTAAACACAGAGTATCTTAATACTATTGGATGGAGAGAGGTGGGTGTGTGGGACCCCACCAATATTTTTGTGGTCCCAGCGATCTTACATGCAAGTGGTACTGCTGACTAACGGACAAGGCAAAGAAGCGGACGCAGTTGGAAGTCAAACTGCGGGCGCTCCAAACAAAGCTGATAATAATAAGCCAAATAGTATTGGCTATTAACTAGCAGACCCCGGGCTCCAAATTCAAATAGAGATTGGAGGTAACCAGGATGGCGCTAAGATAAAGAAGAAGAAGTGGAGAGTGGTGTGTCCTGGAATGCAGCAAAGAGAAGTTATGAAATCACAAAATTTTAAAAAATATTTTTATCTTTTCCTGGAATCTCTTAATATTACGTTTTTTTTACTTTGCAACATAAACATAGCTAAACAGAAAATTTATTAATTTTAAAGCGATGCGAAGTCCGCTGGTTCAACTTGTATCATTATAAATGGTATTATCGGGTCCAAATTAGCCCTTGCTCCTACCTACAAACTTCGATCTGACTAAATTATTTATTACTTTAACGCGTTAAATACTAAGTAAGTAACTAACGAAAATTTTACAACACATGCAGCGGTCCTTCCAAGGAGTTACCCGGGACGTCCGGTAATACTTAGACAGATAGGCAGAGACCGTGTGGTTTTAGCTGGTTAGCATACGAGGGGATTTCTACACGTTAAAAAAAAGAAAAATCATGTCTTACTTGATTAAATTTCGAAAATACTTTTAGAGACGAAGCAAATTACCGGTGATTGAGTCGCTTAGCTCAATACAGCGACTGTTTCGTAGCTGAAACGCACAATTCTGACACCGAGTCCGAACACAGGAAGTATCGAAATCGCGCGTTTTACACATTTTTATTATCACTACACCTGAACGCGTTGTAGGAAAATTTCAGATCGATGGTACTAAGATTAGAGTACTTTTAAAAGGTTCCAAGGCGAAAGCTTCGGTTGCAACTGGGATTAATACTCGGCCGACAGTAGGTACTTATCGGTAAACACACTTGTGAACTTGTGATGTCAGCTTCCACAGGATATTGTGACCTGAAAAGCAAAGTTTCAGCTCCTCAGAAATTTCTATTGCCTTACACAGCAAGAGTTTGTATACTTTTTATTACCGACATTATATTCGACTCTGTTACAACCAAGCCAAAATAAAAGTTACTAATATTCCATAGGAAATCCTCTCATCCCTGTCATTAAGTATATCATGTATAACAAAAGATATACCAGTACGGTCACACGCACAACATAAATTTTGGTTTAATCTATGGGTAGGTACTAGGTATCAGGCCAATAATTGGGCATCCACAGATATATGCGGCCTGGTCAACTAGAGATCAATAGCTTTTGTATAAAACAACAAACAGATGAATCTGTTACCAATTAAGTGGACGTCATGGAACAAGTTCTCTATATCTATGTTTAGAAGTGATTTTATATTAAGTTCACCATACCGATAAGCTTACATAAACTTAGACAGAAATAAGTCATTCATTGCTTTACCACGGGTACACAATAAAGTTTAAGAGGTGTTTGTTAAATAGGTATAGGGTTTGTCAGATAGTAATTATTAGAAATACTTGTATCCCACGCTCGACCCGTACTTGAAATTTCGAGTGGGTCAAGTACTTCACCTTGCCTGAATATCCCATTGAACGAATCCTGAACAGATTCATATTTAACGGCGCGGTAAAAATGAGATACCATACTTTCTAATATAAAATTTTCATAAAACTTTCCTTTAAATATTATTAAAAGTACTTAAAGAAAAGTTAAGCAGAACTTTGAACAGAAAAATAAATTGAATAAAAGGTACATATTACTTCTGTTTTAAAAAAAATATAAAATGTGGAAATATTTAGTTGCACTAAATTGGATGTGCGCGCTTCGTTATTCGGATAAAAAGAACAAACAGGGCATTTTCTTTGTAATTTAATTTTCTACATACATATGGGATTTAACACTTAACGAGAGACCGACTGTATTTTGTGCGGAAAAATAGAAAATTATATTATTTTTTTGTTATAAGCAAAACATACATTCATTCAGCCAAGGCTTTGTACTCGAAGGGCTCGACAGAAGCATACTAAAAGTCCACATTTCACCATTAGTTTTCTTTTCACCTGTCCCATGTAATAGGTGGTGAGTCTTTTTGCGTATTGAGACGTACAGGGGCAGGTTGTGGTTACCTGTTGTTGATATTTTTTTAGCCTCCACTATGGGGCACACTGAAAGTTTTGCACTTCTAGCTAATCGGAACTATTTGAATTACGAATGTTATATTTTTTGAAACGTTGCAACCTTCTTAGTAATAAGAAAAAACAATTGGCGGGAAATCATTTGTCAATTGTTTTTTATCACACATCGAAGGTCTACGTACGCAACAAATCATCTTTCACTCTTCACTTTCATCTTCTCAATGCTGTCAGGGCATGTAAATCTGTTGTTTATTATTTTAGTACTCTTATTTACATGTAAGCTTATTTTTAACCTCAACCAATATATTATTTTAACACACACACATACACAAACATACACACCAACATATAACCTCCACGAACCACAGATGTCATTAAATATACATTACACGCTCCCTTCACTTCTTCCTAACGTTTACTTGGAACTACTATGTACAACCTCCTATTAAGGCAAGCCAGAGTTGAGATTTGCTGCACTCCCGGGAGTACACTCTCACTGCTCTCCCGTTAGGCCATTAAATCCTAACCGGTGCAGAAGGGCAACAAAACTCTGAGGAATCGGGACCGATGTGTAGCCACGCACATTCAGCTCGCCACAAGCTGCCCTGCGGATGTGAGCTTTTCAATAACTTACTGATACATTTTTTTGTTGGTATCAGAAAGTGGATAACTCAAAAAGCGAATCTACTGTGCCCTCATAGGGTTGCGTTAATCCTATAAAAGATAACGACTGTCCTCGAGGATTAATTATTATTATAATTATTATTATTATAAAAATAGAATTAAGTCGAAAAGATTTTAGGGCGATGAATTTTTATGATTTTAAAAGTTCTCTCTCTCCTCAAGACTGTGCCGCTCGTCTTCTTAATGCTTTTCGGAGAGAAGCACCTTGTTTGAGCACCGTGAGGCAATGGTTTTCTGAATTTGATAGAAGTCGAGTTTCTTTACATGGCGAATTTCGTGAAGGTCGGCCTTCAAGTGCCGTCAACTAAAATAATCTGGCTACTGTTAAGCGGCTAATTGAAGAAAACCCGACAATTCGAGGACTATTGGGGATTGGTATGAGCCTATTTCAGAAAATTTTACACGAAGAATTGAAAGTTTGTTGTCGTTGGATCCCTCATGAACTGTCAGCGGAGCAGAAGCGGGATCACGTGGAATGGTGATGAAGTGAAATTGCTACTGAAGTACGACCACGGACACTCTAATGCTATTTATGACATTGGCACAGGAGACGAAACGCGGATTTATTGTTTTGAACCCGAAAAAAATAGCGATTTTGTGAATGGGTGTTTGAAAATCAGAACAGGCCAACAAAAGTGAGGCAGGCGAGAAACGTTGGTAAAAAAAATGATTGCGTTTTTTTTCTCAGCTACTGTTCTCGTCTGTACAATTCCACTTGAAGATCAAAAGAGTGTTAATGCTCAGTGGTATTCTACCATTTGTTTACCCAGGGTGTTAGAAAAAGTTCGCGATAGACGACCAAAAGGCCGCGTTCTCCTACATCATGACAACGCTTCTTCACACACGGCCAACAGAACAAAGGCATTATTAGCTTCCGAAAAAGTACAACTCGTCACCCATCCTGCGCATAGCCCCGAACTAGCACCGTGTGTACCGATTTCTGTATTTTCTCCAAAATCAAAGATTTGATGAAAGGTTTCACTTTTACCAACTCCGAAGAGGCAGTGATAGCGTTCAATCAGCACGTAGAAAACATGACTTCAGATCTGTTGTCCTCCTGTTTTAAAAAATGGTTCGATCGCATGAAAAAATGTTTAAAAGGCGAGTATTTTGAAAAGCAATAAACATAATATTTTGGTTATAACATGTTGTTATTTAAGTTACGCAAAACTTATAGTGGGACCTTCGTATAAGGCCTCCAACTTGGTTTAAGTACTACCATGTTGCTGGCTACCGGTTGATAAATCTTAGTATGGAGGCGCTCGTAAATGAAAATACAGAAACTTAATATCAATACAATATAAAATCACATTTACAAGTAGTATTTTTTTGAAATAGTTATGCGGTTTAGAAGTCACTCGTCCAATTGTTACATAGTTTCAATTGATAGCGCGGAGTGAAACGCTGTTTAGAAATGCACGATAGACCAAAATCACAATATAAGTGAAACTTTCTATCTACTAGATGAATTTAGACTGAACTTTAGGAAAGTGATTGAATCTATACTTCTATACTTAATATTATAAAGCTAAAGAGTTTGTTTGTTTGTTTGGTTGAACGCGCTAATCTCAGGAACTACTGGTTGGATTTGAAAAAATCTTTTTGTATTAGATAGCCCATTTATCGAGGAAGGCTATAGGCTATATATCATTACGCTACTACACTGGGGAGCAGAGCAGTAGTCATAAATGTTAACAAATCTGGCAAATTTTTATGCATCATTGTAGAATTTATAAGCGACGGGATTAAATAGGTGCGATGGGAGGTCGAAATATTCCACGGGAGAAGCTGTGAGGGTCATATAGTGAATGTAATAAGCAGGTATAATAATATAAGTTGAAAAATTATTGATAAAGATGTGTACCTGGCTGTCCGTTTGTCGCATTTTCATTCTGCCTTCAGAAAACACGATAAGCCGTTGGTCCAACAATGGTAGTACAGTCAGCCCCAAAAGTCGCTTGTACACTTAAGCAGACAAAATATTCTGAAGATTAAACTTACCATAAGTCGGTGTTGACACACTATTTCAAAATAAACTTAACATCACAAATTTCCATAAAACGATGATAGGAGTATTTCATTTGTCACTTAACATCTTACACATCATAAGTCGCTAATAGACATTCACTACAAAATTAGATTAACAAATCGTATTTTTAATGTTCTTGCGTGCGAATCTACTTAAGGCGATTCTGGTTTCATTGTTTTTTTTGTATTTTAAAACTGTTATTTTATAAGTCAAACCTATTTCATCGTTTAAATGTAACGATAACTATTATAAATAATTGAAATATACATATATAACAGGGAAAATAAATATACATATATAAATATACATAATAACCGTATAGGTATATATATTTACCTATATCATATATATATATATTTATATATATATATTTACCTATATCAATTAACCATATAACTACCCTTAAATATGGATACGTTTTTATAATTAAGTAAAATATTGTGTCTATTTTTCACACATAATATTCTAGCCCGTATTAAGTTAATATAAGCTACGAGATTTAAACAACTCATAAATATACTTAAATATTTCTAAATACATACATAGTAAACATACACACTCCAAAACATACATTTGTGATCACTTAAATATTTGATCTGACCCGGGGTTCAAACCCGAAACCGGACAAGAGCGAGGAAGTCAAATACTTACGCTACAGAGTCGGTAAAAAATTTAATATTTTGAAATAAAAATAATAATAATAAATTTCCTCAGTGGTTATTTTGGTTTCAATATTTTATTTCAAAATATCAATTTAGGGTTTTTTTTTCGTGTGGAAGTCCCCTCGGATGTCATGCCGGACTCGAACTGACTAAAACCACACGGTCTCTACCTGTCTGTCTATCGCCGGGCACCCCAAGTAACTCCTCGGAAGGATGTCCCAGGGTTCCCGACAGACTTTGGCTACTACCGCGGCCTCGCCTAAGAGTTCGGGTGCTATCCCGCTTCTTTAGGGGTTGGTTCGGGTATTATCCTGCTTCTTTGGGGGTTGTTTTGGGTGTAATCCCACTTCTAGAGTGTGAGGCGTGCGTGAGAGTATCCCTCGAGGCCTTCGTCTTGGGCCTGCTTCTGTAAGGACGGCGAGCAGCCCACCCACCGTCCTCAGGCCCCCGGTCATGGAGGCCGATAGTCGCCTCTTATTAAATTAGGGTTACTATTTAATTATGTAACAATCAAGCAGTAAGTTCAAGGCGCACTTGAAACCTTGATAATAGTAACCGACCCATAAACGGTGACAATTCACAATTACTCTGAAAGTGGGTAAACTAATATTATTTTATTTTTCTACCTTAATTTTTTATATCATGCGTCTCGTTTTGTTGGTCAAATAAACTACTTTTTAGACAGTAGATATTAAACAGGGATCCACTCAATAAATCAGCTGTCAATACCTGGGAGAGCTTTAGGGGACAAGATGTATACGACAAAATGTGATATCTTCCATGAGGAAAAGGCTGGAGAAAACGTTATTTGGATGGATGACATAAAAATCTTTTTCCGAAACTATAACTGAATGAGTTAATTGACTATAGTATTGAAACTAGCCTATCTACTTTCCACCGGTAAATAGTAGGAGGCTGCTGCATCTTTCTGCAACCAGGTGTCGCTCGCGAGAAGATGCAGAAATAGGTAGAGAGAGAACGAGAGAGGAATCTCCCACTCGAGTTCCGCAGTTTGCGGCGGAATTGGCACAGACTTGTCTTCAACCATCTTTATAACCAGGGGCCTGAGAACAGCGGGTAGGCTCCTCGCCACCCTTACAGAAGCAGACCTAAAAAGGAGGCCTGACGTGAGTATTTCACACACACCTCACGCCCCAAGAAGCGGGATAACCACCAAACAACACATTAAGATGAAATTAACACCTTACGACGTGGGTTACGCGGCGGCTTTGGATGTTATATGCGGTGATAACCCTGAGACATCCTTCTGACACGTTGCCCTGGGCGCCCGGCACTAGTCAGATTAGTAGGGACTGTTTGATTTATTGTTTTAGTAGGTCAAGCTCGGCATGACATCCGTAGGGAATTCATCTCGCAAAAAAATAGCCTACCTGCCTAGTATATAAAATATGAAATACAATTTAAATAATCTTCGGTTTTAAAAAATCTTACATAAAATATATAATACTAGCCAATGCCAGAGGGAAACCACCCGTGTGGGAAAATATCCCATTTCCTACAGGAACATGTTAATGGGATAAAATCCCATAGCAGTCAGGGATAATACAACTTAACTTTCAACATTAACTTTACTTAAATTCTTTCACTGTTAACAGTAGAATTATTTTCAAAATCGGTGCAGTAGATCCAAAAATTACAACTACAAAGTCTCAACATCACATAGTCATATCACAAACTTTTACTCTTTATAACATTAGTATAGATATTTTAATTAAATATGATACTTTTTTACCAACTTAAATACTGACCCAGTCTTAAAATACAAAAATCGAGAAACATTCCGATCGCCGAAAGTAGATTCACACTCTGGTTGCGCCGGTATACGATTCAAGAGTAGCCGCGTTATTTTTTCTATATTGCATCGCCGATCTCCATTTGTTTTTAATTAATTAGTTGTCGACGCTCCCTCCCCGCTTCCCTTTATTCCATTTCTCTTTCGCACCTACCTTGTCTCGCATAAAAGAAATGCGAGACAGCTGTGTTACGCGCCATCTAAAACTCCACGGCAGCGCTGCCCACTCACAGGCAGTGAGGACGGACTGAGACGCTCTGTTAGTACTGCAAAGACCGCGCGCGCGCTCACATAAACCTTTCGCAATAATTGTGTTTTCCATGGATAAATAGTGTTTTCGTGCAATGGAACCAGGGATCCAAGTCCAGGGACGTCCGCGGCAGCCTCCACCTCAGCATCTCGCAGCAAAAGCAAGGTAATGTGCCCATTCCTGTTTTCCATTTCTTTTTCGTCGACAACCGCGTGTAAATATCATTTTTGTCTATCCCCGCAAATACAGTCCACTTCGAATTTATTTATCTCGCCCGCTCAACCATTTTCTGGTCCTAACGATCCGAATTTTGATCCATTCGCTTTAGTAGTTTACCAATAGAAACGCAATAGTTTTTATTCCATAGGGAATAAACGCATAGGTATAGGTTATAGTTTTTATTCCACCACGGAATAAACGCATAGATTAGGTAATAGTTTTTATTCTATAGAGAATAAACGCATAGATAATAGTTTTATTCCATTAGGGAATAAACGCATACTTACCTACTGTTTTTCGCATAGGTAGGTACTAAAGAGTTGGTAATTTCGACTGCACCGCATAGTAATAGGTAGAACACCTGGGCAGGTACAACCTAGGCCCGCGCGCGCAAGTACCTACGCTCGTTCGCGCCGCGTCTCGCTGTCTACCACCGCTTCCATTTTGATCGTTCGTTAGTTTTGCACTGTAGGTAGCTATAGTTGTTTGTTTTAACAATGCCTCCGAAAGAGATTCCGGATCTACTGTTAAAACTACTACACGCTAAAAAGGATAGCCTTTTTAAGGGTATGCAATTGATTTGTGATTATTCATCGAGAATCGTAGATGAATCAATAAAAGAATTGTTTTTATCCTCGATCGAAACCGTAGATACTTTGCGCTTAGATTTCGAAAATGTTCTTGATAAAATTAACTTGCTTGAATTAGAATTAAATCCCGATTTCTTATTAAGTTACGACGCCATGTCATCTTTCGAAGATTTAATTAGTCGCATAAAACGTGTCGCTAAGTCATTGCAAGCGCCCGTGCCCGTAGTAGTCACCGATTCGAAACCCGGGCCAGCCGGTTTTGATTTGCTGAAACGGGACCGACCTAAATTACCGCCCATACAAATACCCGAATTTGATGGCGATATTAAAAATTGGCCTTTGTTTTTTGCTAGTTTCGATAATACGATCCATAATAATAATTCGTTATCGGATCACGAAAAATTACATTACTTAGTTAGTAAACTAACCGGGAAAGCAAAAACCGTTTACACCTGTATAACGCTTTGCGCCGAAAATTATAGTTTGATTTTGAATACTTTGAAGGTCTAATACGAAGACAAACGCTTAGTAACAACCGCTTATTTGGATCAACATATTCGAATTTTGCAACGAACTTCGTTAAACCACTGAGTAGCGAAAAATAATCCGACTAATCGTAGTAAGCCCACGACGGCATAACCTCAGCATCTCGCAGCAAAAGCAATTTAGTGTGCCCATTCCTGTTTTCCATTTCTTTTTCGTCGACAACCGCGTGTAAATTTTATTTTTGTCTATCCCCGCAAATACAGTCCACTTCGAATTTATTTATCTCGCTCGCTCAACCACACTCCAAAACATTGAAAATACGATTTGTTTATCTAATTTTGTAATGAACAACTATCAGCTACTTCTGGTATAAAAGATGTTTAGTGACAAATGGAAGGACTCCTGTCATCGTTTTATGGGCGTTTGTACTGTTAAGTTTAATTTGGAATCTTGTTACGACACCGACATATGGTACTTCGGATGTTAAGGTGTTTTGTAAATTTAAACACGTTAAGCAACTTTTGGAGGTGACTGTAGCTACACGTTAAACAAAGTTGGAGTGCCTATAGGCGGCTTGAAAATTTTGAACAGCAAATATCTTTAAACTGTGTTTGCCCTTTTCTACACGGCCCATTTCGCAGAACCTATATTATGCCTTTCAGGAATGTGTGAGTTCATTTTGAAGAATAAACACAATAAATTTTCCTTTTTGATATTGCCTAGTTCTTGTGAGTTTAAGACGACATCGTTTGTCTAAGACGACCTACGTGAACTTACTGTTTTACTATATGACGCATTTAATCTCAATTTACTGGAATAATTTATAAACCACTAGTATTATATAACATTTTTTTTAAAAAGCCGGTAAGTCGTACTCGCCCACCGAGGTTTCCGTATAAATTTGTAAGTCCATAACGTACCTTCTTTTAATTTCCAATTGAATTTGTTTTGTGATTTAATTTTAGATTTTTCCTATACTTGTACTCGTAGTATAAAATGATATTGCTACATAATTTTCAATAAAACAAAATGCAATAGTTTTTGTTGAAAGCTCCCAGACGCCAAATTGTTTACCGACATCTTTAATAAACATCGTTTTGTTTTAGCCAATATATTCCGACATCTTTAACAAACATCGTTTTATTTTAGCCAATATATTCAAAAGCTTAACTGATTATTTACTAAAACATTCCTCGACAACTGAAAACAGCACAAAACACGCGGCGGAGGATTTTGTTTTATAATATGTAGTATGAGGTACGGAACCGTAATAATGAAAGCAGGACTGAGTTCGTTTATCGAAATTTTACCTCAACTTCTACAAATTTTACCTGACGACAGTCCTTATTTAATTTGCTGACCGGCGGATTCTAAGTTCAACGGGCTGCAGTTACATGCATAGTTTAACTTGCCATCACATACACGTTGACCTATATGCTATGCCCCAGTTTGTCTTACAATAACTAAGAGTAACGTCTCTTCCTTGTATTTGTATATATAACTGATAGTAAGCAGGGTTTAAAAATGGAAGACTCGAGATTGCATCCGACGGAACGCTCTTTTTCTCACATAATTAGACTTCAAAGAATTACCGAGTCGTAACAAGGGACTGACATATCGTAACCATTAATTAGGTTATCGTGTGGCTGGCCTGTTCTTTTTAAACAATGAGATCCTTATAATGATTAAAAGATAAAAGAGGAAAGAGTTATTGTCGGAAATTTTATATCTATCCAGTGAACTGAGTGACTTTATGAGTTAGTACTGCTGAAATGGATGCCGTGTGGCACAATGAATTAAAAAACAACTCTGTATATGTATTATCTCAATATAGTAAGCAAACTGATATAATGTCATACGTGGCCCCGCTGACTCAGTAAACGATCACTGCGTTAAGCATCTTTCGCTATGGTTGGTCATGGATGGCTGGCCACTTTTTGGCATTTAATTTTGCGAACATTTCCATGTTTTGGAAGGCACGTTAATCCATTGGTCCCGGTAGCCAGTAACATGGCAGTCGTGGCGTATAATATGCGTCTGTATCAATATTTTTATGCTAAGCATAAAAATGTAAAACGTTATGTATTTGAAGATTTATTGGATGTTGATGAAACGACTTATAACACCAGATAAAAGATACCTATGTTATCTATGCAAACGTAGAATATTACTATTCATGATACGGATGATGATCACGGCGAAAAGTCGCTGGGGCAGAAGAGTAAGGAGAAGGGGAACAGCTCAAAAGACCTAAGCTATATAAGATCAGATCGTAGATACAGCGAAAATGCACATGATAAATAAAATTGAGAGTGTCTGTTTTTAAATCTAAATTAACAGCTTTTCATTAAATGCATGTGTTATAAATAATTCAGCTAATATTTAATGTTAGCTGAATTCCGAGTCTGAATATCTAGTTGCACCAAGCTAATTTTATACCACATACTATATTCCACAAAACCCGCGATCAAAAGGAAAATAAAAAACAAGAAGATAACCCGCCCTATTTTATTTACCATTACTAAATACAAAGTGTTAGACTACAATATAAACAATATTTACGTAACATAAATAAATATTACCGGTCGCCCAGTTAGAAGCAGATCGAACATGTGAAAACCGTCCACTGTTTAACCATCAGATAATAAATATCAGTAATGAGCTTTTACCGAGAAACTGCAGCAAAATTCGGTTAATTTTAACCGTTGCACAACATGGTATTCTACTGTTCACATGATTTTGTTAAACAACATCTAACTAGGTAATACCCGCGGCTCTGCCCGCGTGGTGAAGATTACCCGTGTTCGATTCCCCCGGTACCTAATATTTTACTGGTATAAAAAGTAGCAGTCAGTGATAATACACCTATCTAACAGGGAAATAATTTTCAAAGTTTGTTTGTGGATCCAGATTATTATCTCCTCCCCTATCACCTCACAAACTAACCTCTTTATATTATTAGTACCTATGCCTATATAGAAGCAGATAGTTCAACAATTTTGAAAACAATATGTATATTAGTGGTAAAGTTACAATAATATTTCATTATGGCAAACATTATTCTGACATAATATACCTATATTATCAGAGAAAAAAGAAACGTAATACTTTGGGTTCAATTTCTTTAATACCACTGAAGTAGTAGACAAGCATATAACCCATTTAATTGAAAGTGGTGACCGTTTGGACGTTTGTGACACTAGGAATTCAGAACTTTATTATTATTACAGTATTGTCAGATCTGTCAAATATACACAAAATATCTTAATATTGGGCAAGCCGTTTAAGATGAGTTTGATAACAAACACTAGTTAGACAAATATAAGCTGAATTCCGAGTCTCAATATGTATTTGCACCAAGCTAATATTGTACCACATACTATTCCAGAAAACCCGCGATCAAAATAAAAAAAACACAACACAATAACCCGCCCTATTTATTAACCATTACTAAATACACCGTGTTAGACTACAATATAAACAATATTTACGTAACAAAAATAAATATTACCGGTCGCCCAGTTACAAGCGGTCCGAACATGTGAAAACAGTCCACTGGTTAACTATCAGATAATAAATATCAGTAATGCGCTTTTACCGAGAAACTGCAGCATAATTCGGTTAATTTTAAACGTTGCACAACATGGTATGGTACTGTTCATGTAATTTCGTTAAACGACATCTGACTAGCTAATACCCGCGGCACTGCCCGCGTGGTGTAGATTACCCGTGTTCGTTTCCCACGGTCCCTAACATTTTCTGGTATAAAAAGTAGCAGTCAGTGATAATACACCTTTCTAACAAGGAAATAATTTTCAAAGTTGGTTTGTATATCTAGATTATTATCTCCCCCCCTATTACCTCATAAAGTTACTTCTTTTTATTATTAGTACCTATACCAATACTATAGAAGCAAATCGTTGAAAATTTTGAAAACAAGTATATTGGTGGCAAAGTTACAATAAAATTTTATTATGGCAAACATAATTCTGACATATAAATTATCAGAGAAAAAAGAAACTTAATCCTTTGGGTTTTTACTTGAGTTTTTATACCACTGAGGTAGTGGCCAAGCATATAACCCACTTAATTGAATGTGGTCACCGTTTGGACGTTTGTGACACTAGGAATTCGGAACTTTATTATTATTAATATTATTACACCACTGAGGCGGCAGACAAGCGTACGGCCCGTCTGATGGAAAGTGGTTACCGTAGCCTATGGACGTTTGCAACACCAGAGGTGCAGTAGCACTCGCGCTGCCGATCCTTTATAAACCTTCTAAGACCCTATTTGAAGAACCCCATACGTAGACGTCAATATTATTATTACAGTATTGTCAGATCTATCAAATATACACAAAAAATCTTAATATTGGTCAAGCCGTTTCATATGTGTTCGATAACAAACACTGCAGCACTAGATTAATATATATCTCAGATACATTTTAGGATAACTGACAGCGCTTTTTGTTTATAAAAGTGACTCTTTTATGTCTGAATGATGGTATTTCTGTTTAAATTGAGGTAATTACGGTATGCGGTAACAGACCTTTTGGACTTGTAACCTAAAAAGCTTCGATCAAAATATTTTTTTATTATTTGTTTTAGTGTTAAGTTAAGTTAAGTTAATAATGCTTTATTGTACCCCAAGAATAATAAACAGATTAGTTTAAAATGTACAGGTATGTAATTGGCGGCCTTATCGCACAGTGGCAATTTCTTACAGGCAACCATGGGATGGACACTATAAGATAAGGATTTAGATATGGGGCAGTATGGTGCATATATATAAAGAACAAATAAAATAATAATAATAATAATATCCACAACTATGATATCCATATTACAGACTTGTATTAAATATACAAAATTCATACCATTTATACCAAAATACGTACTTAGATATACTATTATACACAAACACATCCATATATATATATATATATATATATATATTGTACGTATGTATGTATTGTATTGTACATATATTGTAATGTATCATTTTTTACTTACTTTTTTAATTAAATTTTTCATTATTCATTCTCTCAAATAATCTGCATAACCATTATCTGTAGCATTCATAGGCCTTGATAATTCAAGAGTTTTTATGCTCTCTTAATGTTTGTTTACCTTTTGTAATTTTTAATGTCAGTTAATGACAAGCCTAGATTTTATTTTTAATTTATTGTTAGAGCTGCCAGTAGGTTAGGTTGTATAGATATTAGACCTTGTTATAAATTTATATTCATAAATATGTCTAGAATTATATTGTTTAAATTTTGAAATGCTCTGTAAAAGAAGGAAGCCGGGGCCGTCAGAGGAGTCGACTTTTGGTGCTCACCTTGAGAGGAGGTGCTGGGAATAAGTGCTGAGTGTGAGGGTTGTGCCCTCCAGAAATAGTGAAGTGATGGTCTGCAGTGTTGTGTGTTTTTAACCGGCTCTGTGAAAGACGCCGACCGCTCGTTAGTTTCAGCCCTCTACCTGCCTGAGTTCGCGACCAGCTTCTCCGAGGTCGGTGACGTGGAGGCCTTGAGGGGATTTGAGGCCCCCTTCTCAGCGACGTGGAGGCCTACTTGAGGCCCCCCTTCCTAGCAACGTGGAGGCCTACTCGAGGCCCCATCTTAGCAACTGTTCTTCAAGAATCAAGACTTTAATTTACTCCCAGCTTTCCTTGGTTTTATTTTCTTAACATTATTATATTATATTAAATCAATTTTACCTTTTCTCCTTTTTCTTTTACTTTTCCTTTTAAGCCAGCCTCCAGTCCTGGTGACAGTTTTCTCCTTAACTTTACCTTTTTTCCCCTCCCGGAAAATAGTATCGTTACAATATATATATATACATATATGCATACACACACATAAACAACATGCACATTTACATACATACAATATACATGTATACACAATGATGATTAGTTAAGGAATCGTCAAGCATACCCAATCCCTCGCAGATAATAATCATTCACTAGCTTTTTAAAAGAAGCCAAACTTTGTGCGCTTCTAATAGGTACCGGTAGAGCATTCCATAACTGACAGCTTGGACAGAAAAAGACTTGTCCATAAAATTTGTGGAATGCGGTGGCATTTTTAACTGTAAATTCACTGACGATCTTAAAAATCTAGAATTAACGTCTTTGAAAAAAGTAAAAAGTTGTTTCAGGTAGGAAGGTGAAAAGGGTTAAAGAGTACCGTGTATAATAAGGAGAGGATATGAGCATTCCGGTAAAGCGTATAGGTAACCACTTGAGTCGCAAGTGCTGCAAGAATCAATAAAAATAATATACCTGCTGTCGAATATTTGCAAGCCCATAAAGGCCCATAAGGCCTTCAACTTGACTTATCGACTGCCATGTTACTGGCAACCGGGACCAATGGCTTAACGTGCCTTCCGAAGCACGGAAACGCCTTCAAATGTAAATGCCACAAAGTGGTCACCCATCCGAGGACCAGCCATAGTAAAAGTTGCGTAACTCAGTGATCGTTTACAGAAAACTGAGTCCGCGGGGCCACGAGCGCTTCATAAAAATAATTTGATTGAAAAATTTATTCACACAATACCTACAAATTTCAATCCAATCCAATAATTTTGTGTACATTTATTTCAAATGCCGTCTGTCGTTTAGCACTCGAATTGCAATTATTGCTGTAATTCACAGTCAAATCATGGTAACCAAACAAGTAGTCTAGTTAGTACTAACCGCAGTTAATTTGGCTGCATATAAATTTGTAGACCGCAAACAAAATGGGGCCAGGTCGAGTGTTACATAGTTCAACAGAAGGGAGGGTAGTGCTACTATTGTTAATGAAGCGAGAAAGGATAAGTTGGGGACTGGCTAACGATATCATATATTTAAACACCATATTGTTGGACTAGCTTGAATATGAGACTTTATGTTTAGTACCCAGCATTTTGAATACGGAAATGATGTCCTAGCCTTAATATGAGCGTCCTGTTTGAGTCTAAAATTATTTCTATAGTGCCTTTGACTCACTTTGATTGGCTGCTATTCATTTTATGTGACAAATAAACCGATAAAACATTTTTCACATCTAATTGTGACTTAAGACTTTAGCTTAAAATATTTTCGAAACTCCCGCGGACTCACTCTGATGAGAGTGTTACTCGCACAAACACAAAATTACTACATACATATTAACACATACGTTAGTATAGTAGTTAACCACGTGTTTTCGCCCTAAGGGGAAAACAAAGTCTTAGGTTTAGAGTTTATTGGCGTAGTTTAATCCTGGGTGGGAAGCGAACCCACGACCTCTTGTGTAGCAGTCGGATGCACTCCCACCGCACCACAGAGGCAGTCAAAATATACCTAATTGTTTTCTAATAACTTAGGATTATTGAGTTGACTATGATCAGCAGTCCTGATACTCGTACGTACATAACATTAAATTACACATACATATACTTACTAAATATACGAAGTAAATAAAAGTTTAGCACAGCTTCCATCTGTTAATTTAGCCGCCAAATCCTCCTACTTGAACCAAACTAGAAAACTTTTCTTTACGACTTCATACTGGTGACCTGCTTCACAAAACATCCATAAAGCCCTGCAGGGTACACTGGCCTCAATTACGTCATGTCGGTTTATGACTATTTTGTTTGCGCTATAAGTTCCACGTTTTTCGGTCAATCCGAGAACTTAATTACTTACTGAAGTGGATATTGTCGAAATCAGTCGTAAAATTGACGTTGTGGCGAGCGTGGTCATGCGGAGTTAATCTTTTAAACGATTTTGATTCTAGTGGTTAATTTTGATAGCTTCATAAATCAGTTATAACGGTTATGCATACTGTTCTTTGTATGTACGTACTTAGGTCTGAAAGCATACTGAATACATTTCTATTTTTTTTATGATTGTATTGTAAATATCTTTGTATGTACGTACTTAGGTCTGAAAGCATACTGAATACATTTCTATTTTTTTTATGATTGTATTGTAAATATCTTGAGACATTTTGACACGGCTCTATTTGTCTCAACTCAAACTATGAAGTACATATAAATTACAGGTAAATTACACCCTAGCGCATCACACAAAGAGATTTGTACTGGGTGGGAAATAAACCCACGAACTCCGGCTTCAAACTCAGATATTCAAAATATTGAGACTAAAAGAATAAAAAGTTATTTATCTTAAGTTTACATGTATTTTTAGTCAGATAAATTCAATTTCATACTTAAGTTTCCCAATATTTACTTATTTTCTCTTCACCTACATCAGCATAGAATCTATTTAAGGCGCATCCATAAAGTGTCTACCTAATGTTGGAGTCTGCACTCTAGTATGAAACGTGTGCCAAAATATAATAGAGTAAATATGACATATTTTGCTGCTTCTTACGCGACCTAATATTGTGAAAGGCTTTTAGGGTAGGTACTAAGTAATTTTACAGGAAAAAAGGTTGACTCTACGCCTTTTACTAGGTATAATGTCTTATTTTATCCCGCCTTTCAATGTATCATGAATATAAACCTTACCTACTATGTGCTACGTTATATAGATAAATGAATCCTTATATTTTACTCTGATAGGAGTTTACAATATAGTTTAAAAATTGAATTGGTTTCGATACAGTGGTACTCGGCTGGTAAGAATTTTGCCCTTAATAGGCAAAAGCCTCGGGTTCAAATCCTGTACGAAACAAGTCGTCTTTCTTCACTAAAATTTAAAATGATGACTCCAGACCAATAACTTCATCAATATTATGCTTGGTGACAACTGTACCATAGACTCTTCAAGAACAGTCGTACAAAGTAAGAACTTTCTTATATTTTTCTAACTTATTTAATCAAGATTCCAAATAAACTAGGTTACTGGTCGTAATTGAAAAGAACGCCACTCAAATTACTATTTCGTTTCGCTGACAAAAAAGATCCTTAAACCTACTTTACGACCGCAAATAATTACGCCAGGATGAAAGATTTCTCGGTGATGGTTCCGAAGGCTGGTAGCCAATAACACCTTATAAATGCCCGCTAAAAGGGTACGCGTCTGTTTACACTACGCTTTTCTAAGAATAGATTGATTAATGATCGGTCTGTTGATGAAAAATGATGAGCAGATTAAGGAAACGTTAAGCTTAGAAAGGTGCTGTTCAAAGATTATTTATAACAATAAAAATAAACTGCTACATACTGATATAGAAAGCTCCTAAATATTTGAAAACAGTAGATAGTAGAGCATTAGCTAAAGAGGCACCTATAGATTAAATCCCAGCCATAGGATTACAATTTTGACATATAATGGGCCTCAAGATGACAAGAAAAGAGAGGATTAAAAAAATTGTCCACTAAATGATTTTCAGCAGTGTTAGTCTACTTTTTTTTTGACGAGGTGAACTTTTTGGACTCTTACCGATTAAAACTTATTTCAGGACGCCCGGGTGTGCCCTAGAGAGGATGTCCCCAGGGGAGTCTACTACTACTGCATCTGACTTCAAAATTCATATCCCGTAAGACCGCCTGCATCCTTGCCTTGAAGTTAGTCAGCAAGTGCGCCGCTAGCAGGTGAGGTCGCTTGAGTCCCGAAGATCTAGGTGAAGTCTCTTACACCACAAGGCATACATACATATTGTCACGCCTTTATCCCCGAAGGGATAGGCAGAGGAGTACTATACATTTCACCGTATGCAATTTTGTACCACGTAACAGGTGGTGAGCCCATTGCTGTGTTTAAATGGACAGGCGCAGTCTGTGGCGCCCATAAGGCCTTCAACCAGGCTTAACCACTGCCATTTTACTGGCAACCGGGACCAACGGCTTAACGTGCCTTCCGAAGCACGGATCGCTCGCAAATGTAAATTACACAAAGTGGTCACCCATCCAAGGACCACCTATAGCGAATATTGCTAAACGCAGTGATGGTTTACAGAACACTGATTCAGCGGGGCTACGAGCGCTTCGTATCATAATGGCGATAATAACTTTGAAATATATTCTTTCTAACAACAATAATTGTAGATATTGAAATAAAGGATTTGCTTTTAGAATTTAGTAAAAAGTCACTCAAGCTAGAAGTTATAGCAATAAAGGCGTGTATTATTCAACTTATTACGGATAGAATATTCAACTGTTACCCTTGAGAGTCGTAAGAGGCCGTAAGGATTCCCCGATCTCCTATGCAGGCAAGCTGATTCTGTTTATATGCTAATTTAATCCAATTCCGATCCTCGATTTGTATTACCTATACATATAACATCCACTCATTATTACAGAATGAATTTTTATTATTCAATTTTTAGATTGACGAAGAAAATATATTGCGCGAAAGTAGAACCCTCTACTTTCGCGCAATATGAAGAAGGAGTCAGGGTAGGCCAAGACTTACATAAGAAGACCATTTGAGCAGAAAAGTCATATACGCAGCGTGCGTGTATAAAATTAATAATTCTATAATAATGCATGAAAATTTGCCCGATTTGTCGACATTTATAATTACTGTTCCACTCTTCAGTATAGTAGCGTTATGATATATAGCTTTTCTCGATAAATGGGCTATCCAACACAACAACATTTTTAAATCCGACCAGTAGTTTCTAAGATAAGTGCATTCAAATAAACAAACAAACTCTTCAGCTTTATATATTAGTATGGATAATAAAGTAGGCATTTTATTTTTGACTGCAGCATGGTGGTAGTGGGGTTTGAATTTCAAGTTGCAATAATTATTTGTGTGGTTCACAAATATTTGTTTTAGAGTTTGCATGTTCACTATCTTTAGGAAAATGAAAATATCTTTATTCATGTAGGTCACAAAGTAACACTTATGAACATCAAGATTATTGCTTCTTCATTTTAATTTACTGCCAGATTCGCAAAACAATAGGTACTCGTAGAGCCTGAGGATGAATCTTTCAATAAAACTTATGGCCACTCTTTTTTAATCGCCAGCAATTACATTAGTTTTTGTTTACATAATTAAAAAGAAAATGTTTATTTTATATCTCTATTATATTAGATATGTTTACTGAAAATGAAAAATTTTTATTCATGTAGGTCACAAAGTAACACCTATGAACGTCAAGATTATTGCTTCTATACTTACATTTACTACCAGATTCGCAAAGCAATAGGTAGAGCCAGAGGAAGAACCTGGCAATAAAACTCATGGCCACTCTTTTCTAACCGCCAGTAATTACAATACATAGTTTAATTTATTTAGAAATAAATATGTATGTCTATCACTTGTCTATCGATAACACAAGCTCACAGCTTAATTTGAGCTAGACCGTGTTGTGTGAGTGTGAGAACGTCCCAAAAACAAAAAATTAAGAAAAAATCAATAATCTTGAATGTAAATACGTACTATTCCACAAGAAAATCCCCATGGAACTAGAAAAATATGTGAGAAAAAATGCGGGCATTCAGAACAGTCCTCAAATTTTACGACCATTCTCATTTTGACCACACTGTAAAATGAGCGCTCTGCTTGTGCTGTTCAAAACCTCAGTGTTAATTTATGCCTTTCGGTCTTTTGCTCATTCTTAGTACATTTGTGTGGTAACACTAGAATGAAATCTCTTTATATTTACATATATGAGCATCGCCGTCGATGACATCCATAATTTCTACCCATAAAGATGAATGCTCTGTATTTATGTATTTTATTGTTTCACCTGCTTAGTTCCTGTTCCCGTGGGAATACGAGGATAAACTGTAGCCTAGGTCACTCTTAATAACATTAGCCTTCTTTTAGCCGTCCTTAAAATATAGGTCCTGTTGTTTCAGAGAGTAGCCGTAACAGACAGACAGACAAATTGTTTCATATATTTTTTATGTAAGTACCTACTAGAACAGTTACTATTTGTACATAAATAGTAACAGTTCCGTTCATCTATAATCACATTCCATCTGATATGCAAATGGAATTCGTCCAATTTAATCCTAATTGAAACCCTTAAGACACGCAGTGATATCAATTTGGACAATTAAACAGAATAGTTACACCACACCATTTACACTAAATGAAAATATTTTTGTTAATGTGTATTGGTAAAGTCTTTTATTTGGTTCACTTCGTGTTCAGAAAGAGAATTTAGTAACTTATTTCAGGAAAAGAAAAGAATAATAATCTTCTAAGAATTGAACTTATTACACAGTTTGCGACCGGGGCGCCGATATTATTCATTCACACGGCCTCTGGCGACGCAGAGTTGCGAAATTGCATACCATTTATGATAATGTTTACTTATCATAATGTCATATCCCATCTCAAGCATAGAAATGATCATTACTCATAAAGATGAAAAACTCAAAGACTTTCTTCACATACTTTTTTTATTACATGCAACACATTCATTGCTGACCACGACTTCGTACATATAATATATCTGCTCGCCAAAGCTTATCAAACACGTTTAGCCGTTTGATGTGCTGACTTACCTTCTTATAATCCATCACAATACTCCACTTAATTTCAGAGGATCTGTTTCATATATTTTTCTCTTACTACCATTTATAGCTATGAATACATAAACATAATGGGTATGTTTGTGTATTCGTAGAGCTGTATAAGTTTGCTTGAGCTACCTCTCCTACTGGGACCTGATGAATGTAATAATATCAGTTCTTCCCGGGTACACCTGAATTAGTGGGAAGAATCTTGGTAAATCCACTTTATATACACTACATGTATAAATAAACAATTTACGCCAGTTAACTATACTTCTACTAGATTTGTTTGCTTTTACTTGTATATTACAAAATTTCAGTTCTATAATTTAATCTTTGAATGGCGATGATATAGACATGCCGAAGTTATATGAATTAGACTTTATTACGAAGTTTACAAAGACGCCAGATCTTTTGAAGAACATTAGGTGCCATCTGTTCATGAATGGGTCAAATAAAATGAGGATTTTCAAATTAAGAAATCTAATATAAAGCTATCTTCGGGGTAGTCAGAGAGGACAGACCACCAGGCTTCGCGATCCATGCATACTTCTTTCGCTTCTTAAAGATTCTTCGATCGCTTTATACACGCACGTCTAGGTATCCGAAAACTTTTGACTTTTCCGTTTTTGAGCAATCTGCTCACGTGGTCTTCATATTTAAGTCTCGGCCTACCCTAACTCTTTCTACCCTCTACTTTCATACAATATATAAATCTAAGTTATTTGGCAAATTTTGTATTAACCTTCAGGTCGGATTTATGGTCTGGCGAGATCCAGGTCCAATCCAGGGGCTCCCATCCTCCTTAAACCATTAACACACCTATTCAACATGGCACTGGACACTGAGATGATTCCTACATAATGGTGTGTATCAGATATTATACTACAAAAAAGACAACCTACTGGATATTGGCAATTACCGACCGATTAATCTACTGTCAAGTATACATATATAAACTTATTGCATTAGTCCTACTTTAAGGATTCACACAAAGAATTCATGAATTTCAACTAATAGAGCAAGCTGGCTTTCGCTCAGAACAAGTCATAAATTAATACAGGGAGTTTAACAGGCCTCTGTACGTGGCCCTTATTGACTATAGCAAAGACATTTGACATTATAAGCCGTAAGGCAATCTGGGTTGCACTTAAACTTAGCAAAATAGAACAAAAGTATACAAGTGGTTCTGTGAACCGTAGACTTCGGAGTAATGTATATTTTTTAACAATTTAAATAAAAAAAATTAACATTTCTTTTTTTCGTTTTGAGCGCTCTTGCCAATCCCTACGGGACCATATCCCCTCCCCTGCCTCCATTCCCCCCCCCCCCCCCGATCGAAAACCCCTCTCGCTAAAAGTTGTTGGCTACATCAAGGATTGTCCATGCCAAGTAGTGCATGCAGCAAATCCGATGAAAAATGCAAACTGTAGACTGAATGGACGGACGGACGGACATCAATTGCATTTTTCCTGTACCAGTGGAGTTAAAACGGAGAATAAACATTATTAAAAATATTTATAAGCAAAGTAAAACTGGAAACCAGAGGCGACACAAAAGTCAGACAAGTGTAACATGTTGCTGGTTATTACCGTATTTGAAAATATATTAAACCTTGATTGGTAACAAAAAGGCATAAAAATAGGCAGAATCTATCAGAGCCATTTCCAATTGATGATATTCTTGCATATATATAGTAAATCTATCTGGGTGTGATTGGAGTATTTGATTTAGCTATAATTGTTGTATAGCCAGCGTGTATGAGGTGATTTAAGGCTCACACACCTTTTTTGATAATGCAAATATGAAACGTACTGGAATTCGTTGAGCGGATAGACGTCAAACCAGGTGCACAGATAACGTAATAAAGGTCACGGGAGTCAGCTGAATGCGGGTGCAACAAAACGTTATGAGATCTTTAGGGGATCTCTATTGGCGAAGACAATGATGGTGATATTACTTTTCTAATTGTAAATATTAAGTATACTGTTAAACACCTTAATGTACTAGTAACAATATTCTTTATAAGTCTTCTCACAGTTGCTTTCAAACGGTTCCTGGACTTAGAGCAAGTCTTAAAACCTACCCGAAAACAACTTACAATCATTCGTGCATGTGTTATTTGACGGTAACCGATTCCTGGTAATATTTTCATTCAATCAACCTCCGAAAAAAGAAAAGATTCAGTCAAAATAAAGTTAGAATGTAACAATATGATAAAATTTATTTAAAAATAATTTTATTGTGCACCTTATACAAAAGAAAATAAAGAACATTATCGAGCGCAATAGCTTTTTCTTCTAAAGCGGGGTTGGTTATCAAAATAATGTTGTAACGGTAAACATTTCTCTCGTGAAGATTAGGACATGAAAGTAGGGCATTATGACAGAAAAGTGACACAAGTACACATTGAGACTGACATAATGCTTGATTACATTTTGCTCGAGGCAGCTTTTGTAATTATTTAATACTTTGTTCTTAGATAAATGTATGTCGGTATTTTCCTTACTAATATTGTAACTCAACGTAATTTCCTTACACAGGTAGCTGACCAGGCTTACCTCACAGCAATTGGTGTAGTTGTTGACTAATGGTCGAGGTTATAACGAAGTCAGATGGCAGATGCCTACGACGCCAAAAAATAGTCAAATAATAGTTTACCTCTAGGAGTCAATCAAAACGTAGTTAATGAGGCATCAAAAGTTGAAATGTAGATGCAACAGGGTCTTTACCTTATAAGAAGAGAGAAAGGGGGTGAAAAGGTATCTCATAGAAAAAATAGTAGCCTCGTATACAATATCCAAATGTTAAGTTTTGGAGTATGGCCAATCGGATACAAGACTTCTGTTACGATTTACTTGTAGTTCAGATGTTCTTGCTACTTACGGATTATTTACACAACGGAGTCGGTGATAAATTCACTTCACGACTATTGTGTATATTATGGGAGGCAACGAATTTATCGAATAGAATTTAATGCTCACGAATAAATCAGTTAAACACAGTGTGTATGAAATCAAAAATCAAAGCCTATAAATATGGTAACACAAACGTTAAGAAGTTGCAAATTTATATATAGATAGGTTGTCTCTGAAGAAGATGTGAAAATTACGAGCGAGTACGACGAATATATGAAAGTATGAAATAAAAACCGAGCTCCGGATTTTAAAACGGAGTTAGGAACCAATAGATCAGTAAATATAGAAGAAGACATAATCCATGGATAAGAAGAAAATTAGTTCAATATTTTACCTGCACTTTTTAAACTATGAGTTTCTCTGGTCAAGAGTGTAATCTGTACTTACTTAGGTGTCTACTATAATACATTAGAGAATTTGAAATATCTTTTAACACATAAATAAAACATTGCACGTCCTTCAGACTAAATGGATGGTTTTGTGTTTGTATAATTTACACAAATCGCTTTAGGGTTAAATCGATATCCCTTCCTAAGTCGACTAGAGCTCCAATATGGAGCCCTCGGGACCAACAAGGCTCAATCACAAGTGCGAACAATCTCTAAGTTTGAAACCCACGTGTATTATTCGATAGGGAACTACCATTTAAGGCCTAGAAACTAAATAGGTGGAGAGATTACGTATTTTATTCGTGTCGACGATTTAAAAACGATTCGTTGCCAAATAAAACATATTAAGATCTACTGTTAATAAAGTAACGTGTGGCAACACTTCAGAAAAAAAAGAGATACGTAAATAAACTGTTAGTCATACGTCAAAGTGTTTACATCTCTAAAAAAACATTTATAGGTAATCTTTACATTTATAACTTTCATTATCTTGGGAACCCTCCTAAGATAATGAAAGTTGGAAGAGTAAAACCCTGTACCAACCAGTCTAGCTATTGTGGTACAGTAGGACTATTGGGTAATAGTAGACAATAACTAGACTGGTTGGTACAGGGTTTTGTTTTCCAACTCTTCGCCATTAATTCATCCATTAGTAAGCTGGTACGTACCCCAATTGCAAGTGAGCCTGGCTTAAACCCACTAGATCTCGGTAGGACCCTATCTTACCTATTTAAACAATTAAATTAAATTAATGTATTATAAAAAAAAAGTTTCAGAATCGGTAGTTTAGTAAAACTAAATCATGACAAAGGCAAACTTGTAAAGACGATGAAAGTACTGTATTTGAATATAGAATAGAAATTTATATAGTGTACGTGGTTCCGAAAATTTAAGTGAATTCAGGACGGTGGTGTCTGAAACGTGATGCCATTATCGACAGATGCAGAACTTTATTACTCATTGCATCCTAAAAAAATGTTTGTACAACCTCTATAAAGTTCAGTGATTTATGTGAAAACGTGTGAATTCGTTCTGTACCCATCCGGTCATAGCGTAGGTGCGAGCTTTTATTTGATGAATCACTGATTCTGCTCCAAATTAATATTAGAATCGCTTTGAATTGTTTTCTTAGAGAAGTAGATTTAAAACTCAGTAGGTAGGAATAGCTGTTGACCCGGTTTATAACATAATCGTAAAACTTTTTAATGAAGTAGTTGATGTCAAATTGTGTTTATTTTATAAATTTAGAAGCTACGCAATTTTTGATATTTTCGTGTATGCGAAAGAACACGTGTCATATTATTATTATACTAAATAGTAATAATATGACACTGGTTCTTATAATGTGGAAAACATTTTTTTTTAATATTCTGGGACACTTTTCACACAGCGCCATCTAGCCCAAAGTAAGCTAATATTAGCTTGTGTTATGGGATCTAGATAACTGATAAACATACTTCTATATTTCTAAATACATACATATTATACATAAGAAACACCCAAAATCCGAAACACACATTTGTGGATCACACAAATATATGTTCCGACCCGGGAATCGAACCCGGGACCTGTTGCGTAGCAGTCGGATACACTCCCACCGCGCCACAGAGGCAGTCTAAATATTTATTCTGTTACCCAGGAACAAATATCGAGTGAACATTCCTGTCAAAGGATCCTTCGAGGTATTCAAATATCGTGTTACACCATTGGAGAGCAATCGTACATGCTATTTATTTTACACGGTTCGTTCCAAATTGATTCAATGTTGTCACCAGTGAAATTAATTTTGCTTCAAAACTTTTACGCAAATCAAAGTTATTTAAATGAAACGCTGATCTTTATGCCTTTTACATAGTCCGAAAAAAATCAGTATTATGTACATCGAAGAGAAAAGGTACATTATTTTAAAAGTACATTAAGTATTTAATATACGCAGCTATGAGTGTAAAGCCAATATTTTAGGAATTGTACTCGAATGGAAAACAACATTTGGGAAACAAAAGTGCTATAACAGACTATAGAAAAATCTTATATGAAAACGAACAAAGTAACGAGAAATCTATAACCAATGGGACCAATGGTTTGACGTGCCTACCAAAACACGAAAACGCTTGTAAATGGAAATAACACAAAGCGGTCACCCATCCGTAACCAGCCATACTGAAATTGCTTAACGCAGTGATCGTTTACAGAAAACTTAGTCAACTTGACCACGAGCGCTTCAAAAAAGTAGGTATTAATTAAAAAGAACTTATTGGACACTACAGACCGCCACATTCAATATAATGTAAAGCCACATAGTCTATAATCCATAGACAACTATATAAAATGTTGCTGTCGATACTTACTTCATTCGTCAAAATTGTTTGAGTAGTTTAGGTTTAATATAATTTTAATGGCTAAAATACAATTTATCATACTGATTTTGTCTATGTTAGATGATTGCACAGCAGTATTTTGAGGATTTAAAAAATTTCGAACGAGTTCTTATAGTGTGACATTGCGAACGGTCAGGCACAGAATTAAATCAATCAAAAAACGGTAGCCGCTGCGCTTTATTTAGGTTTAAACGTGATTCAATTTATTACTGCGATAGACAAATTTACGTTACACCGGGGCAATTTACACTCTAGGAAAGAGTTGAGTGTATGATTTCTCCATAAAACTTCAATCAAATCACCTACCTAAGGTAGGAGGAGATTTTCAAAATTTTGTTCATAGTGGATACAAAATGTCGACACGATGTGTAGTGTGAATATCCATGTGATAAATTAGAGTCATATCTGGCATTTGTTGTACTTATTAAAACCTATTGATTGTATGAAAAATAAGTTTCAGTTACCCTTCCCAGTATATTATCTTCATTGTAACGAAACCATAGCGTCATCAGAGGTCTTTCGAAGTTTTTATTGTAAACTAGTTGACGCCCACGGCTTCGCCCGCGTAGAGAAGTTTTCCCGTTCCCGTTTCCCAAAGGAACTTGTTCTCGGGATAAAAAGTTAAGTTAAGTAAGCCTATGTCCGTCTCCTGGCTCTAAGCTACCTCCCCACCAATTTTCAGCCAAATCGGTACAGCCGTTGTTGAGTTATAAATAGTGTAACTAACACGACTTTGTGTTATACATATAGACTTAAGACTTTTCTTTTGCATTTTTTTAATAATTGCCGCAAGTTTTGATGAAGGCCGCAACTTTTGATTAGGTTATCTTGATTTTTTATCCCGTCTATGGGACGGACCTCCAGACTGAGTGAATTGTTGATCTCAATTTCAATTTATTCTTTACCATTTTGGTAGCTTATTGTATATTTAGTAGGTAGATACATAATCAAATAATATTTTTTGAATAAAATAGCTGGATTTTGCTAAAAGGTAATATAGTTATAATAAAAAATATGATAGGCGGAACTTGTTACGAATATGCCTCTAAATCCTCTACGATACCTTCACAATTCGATGCACCACAAAAGCTTTACCGGAAGCCTTTGAAGGTAAAGTTTGTTCTTTACCTGCTATAAGCTTTCTTAAAATTCATATGAATTTGTTATTTTATAATATTTGAGATGTTAGATGATGTATTATATACTTACTTTAGAAACTATGTTGCAGATGCCCTTTCTGATATTGGGAGATCAATCAGTCATCTCTTATGCAATGATACGAATAAATAATGAAATACAGGTATTACGGCGATATGCTTTTTTTTTTAAATAAAAATAAGTAACTATCAATCACGCCTTATCCCCGAAGGGGTGACAAAGGAATATTATATGCCCACTTTTCACCGTGTGGATTCCTGTCCCACTTAATAGGTGGTGAGCCCATTGCCGTGTTGAAATATACAGACGCAGGTTGTGGCTACCTGCTGTTGAAATTTTTTAAGCCGCCCATAAGGCCTTCAACCAGGCTTAACGACTGCCATTTTACTGGCAACCGGAACCTACGGCTTAACGTGCCTTCTGAAGCACGGAAACGCTCGCAAATGTAAATGCCACAAAGTGGTCACCCATCCGAGGACCAGCCATAGTGAAAGATGCGTAACTCAGTGATCCTTCATAAATTCAACTTATATATATATATATAACATACACCCACAATTGTGTAATGTGAATGTATTAGTCGTTTTAATTACGTGCTATTTTAAGACGAAAGAAACCTAATTTGAACAAATGACGAGACGTGAGAAGACAGTGGTATAATTAAAATTCTCCCTACGTTCATTTTCGGCATGTTTCACCGACGCATCTAATCTGACGTGGTAATTTTAATTAAAGTTATTCAGGTAGTTAAGGAATGCGAGACGGAGATAGAGCGTTGAAACATTTTGAAACAAAGATATTGTAATACTGTTAATACATACATTCATGCCTTTATCCCCGAAGGCGTAGACAGAGGCAATTGCCCACATTTTACCATTAACATTTTTAGTCTCACGAAATAGGTAGTAGAATGAAAAGTTTAATCAATGCAACTCAGAAGTATATAAAATATGGAAGGAAGGTTAAACACAAAATGTCAAATATCTGGAAGGGAGGCCAAAAGATATAAATGGAGATAGAGAAAGCTGCAATTGCGAAATATTTTGAGCTGTGAATGGAGGAAGACGTAAAGAAGTGGATAAATTCGTTAATTTCGAGCTGGTCCCGGTGGTGTAGTTGGTAAACGCTTCTGGTGCGTTTAACTAGAAGACGCTGGTTCAACGCACCAGAAGTATTCCAGCAGTTCAGCTCAAGGCTGAAAAAATTATACAATTTAAAAAAAATAATTTAGAAAAAGTTAGGATACTAATTGCTTTTCAAAATTGTTTCCGAATAGAATTTGAAAATAATTCATACGCAGCAAACGGCTTCAGAAATAATAGTGATTGTAGTAAATCACAACCATATGACTTGAAAGCGTAGACGACAATTAACTAGTGAGATGCCATTTGTCTCGAGAAACTGTGAAACACGGTACAAAAGACATTTCACTACTAAATTTTCGTCTTTGAAGTCGCATGGTCGACAGATAGTGGCCGGTTGTGTTAAGTTCTAAATTATAATGATTATCTCTAAACTGTCGTTATAACTTGTCGTTGTGTGTGTTATCTTTATTCTTGTCGTTGTGTGCCTGACGAGGTAGAGAGATCAGATCGCCAAGCTTTTCGTGATTCATGCATACTTGTTTCGCTTCCTGCAGATCATTTCATACATACACGTCTGGGTATCCGAGTACTTTTAATTGTTTTCGTTTATGAGCAATGATTTTCTACTGTCCCTAATTTGATTAAATCCCTTTGCCTTATATTGTCATTTACATTGTGTACAAATTTTGTTTCCACATGTTAAATGACCTAATTCTTCTACCCAAAGAATAAAACTGAGAGAGGTTAGAAGCAA
The DNA here is from genome assembly GCA_948477245.1 of Thumatha senex. Lineage (NCBI taxonomy): Eukaryota > Metazoa > Arthropoda > Insecta > Lepidoptera > Erebidae > Thumatha > Thumatha senex. The sequence goes on along the minus strand of OX419738.1, from coordinate 20,804,244 downwards.
TATTTTCACATGGCGCAAACTTCAAGTATATTTGTCCTGAGACTAACTACTACTCTACGACAAAGTGGTACTCATATGTTTTACTGAAGGAGTCATAAAGGCTGAACTTACTTCATGGAGCAATAAAACGTAGACGCGAGTTCAAAATTGTTTAAAAGTTCGCGGTTTGAAAGCGTTTTTAGCAATGTACTAAGTAGAGTAAAAGTTGTATAAGCTTGAGTGCTGTTTTACAATTGTTAATTCTGTAATACAAGATAAATAATGCATCTCACGACTTTTTGAGTTTTATTATACTTAATATATATTTATTTAAGCTTTTCCTTTGTCATACTGTCAAGGCACAAGGTTAACTTAAGGGCTATTGTAAATGAAACTTAAGAAAATAGATATTATAAAAACATACTTACTTAACATAGTTTTATTGTTTTTTTTTAAAGCAATAAGTATTTTCACTTTCATATATTTCTTTATTTAATTGAAAAAAAATACAACCTGGTTCAGGACGGGGATTAAATCAGTTTGAAGGGGTGACAGAGGCATATTATACACCCACATTTTACCGAGTGCATTCCTGTTCCACGTACTACGCGGTCAGCCTATAGCCGTGTTGAAATAGACAGACGCAGACTGTGACTACCTACTGTAACATGTAATATCTACACTTTTAACTTTAAAAGATTTTAAAAATTCTTTCACCATTTGAAAGCTACATTATCCACGAGTAACATAGGCTATATTTTATTTTGGAAAAAAATAGGATTCCGTAAGATATTTGGGTTTTAAGGACACAAGGTGTAAAAAAATCAACCAGAAAAGTTACTTATTTTGTGTACGCTGCCTAAACTATAAAATATTCTAATTAATTGTAGATCTTATAAATATCTAAAAAAAGTCCGCGACACACTATACCTATCTATGTCGAGTGAGGCACAACAACCATTTTTTATTTAAAAATCTTGAATTTTTTTTGGACTACATTTAAACGCGTTTTTATTTTAATTTACTCATGCTATTAATCCTTATCAAAATAAATTATTTCATCACTAAGTACAGTTTATGTAGATAATATTTACATATTTCGACCAGATCCGTGCGGGCGTAGGTAGGTACTTGAGAGCGAAGAAGTAATCAACGAATTCGGAAAATCTTCATACATCATTGTGAAATTAATAAACGACGGGATTAAATGGGTGCCATGGGGTTCGAAGTATGTCACGGGCAAAGCCGGGCGGGACAGCTAGTAACTATTATAATATAGTTGTATTGTAATACAATTCGCCAGTGAAACCTTGCGCTTTCTGCATCTAAATAAGGGTACCGAGACGTGACGTCACATGATGTAGTAACGCGACACTGTGAAAAGGATTTGGGATTAACTTGAGATTGGGAGAGAACGTTTATCCCTAGTACGCGTTGCTGGAATTCCAAGAACCTTACATTTCCGTACGCTGTGATTCAGTAGGTCACTGGATCTCTGCGTGACTTGTTTTAATCGTACCTTGTTTACAAATCCTTCACTTATTCTTTCAACGATTAAATAAATATCTAGGGTTAGTCCTGGCGATATGTACTAGTAAAATATATTGATAACTTGGTGACTACCCACGGCTTCGCCCGTGACATACTTTGACTTTCCGTCGCTCTTATTTAATTCCGTCGTTTATAAATTCTACAATAATGTATCAAACATTGCCCGATTGGTCGACATTTATAATTACTGCTCCGCTCTTCAGTGTAGTAGCGTAATGATATATAACCTTCCTATATTGTAATATATTTCAATTCCTGAGATTGGCGCATTCAATCAAACAAACTCTTTAGCTTCATATCATAAAAATATTGATATTGATGATATTGATAATATAATGAATGTGTGTATAGTTAATCTTACATGAATTTAATAAATCATGACCGTCCGGTAGCTGCCTTCTTGTCTCGATAAATGGTCTTTGAAACAGATTCTGATAGTTTGACATGGTTCATGATAGATCGATAGGTACACGCTCAAGTTCCGAGAATCAATTTGATTATTTGGCAGGAATTAAGTTCTTATTTGTAAACTTTGATCAGTCTATTAGTTAAATTGGTAAACGCAGTTGGCCTACTATGTGACCTAATTGAAACAGGGAGTTTGCGCGTTAAAACGTCTCTTTTTGTTGAAAAAAACTTGCTACAATTCAAAAAAGAAAACAGCGATATAATGGGTTCAGCCGTCTTTGAAATTAATATGTACAAAAGAATAGACAATAAGTACTATAATCAATTGCTTATTAGAATATTTATTGTAAAGATAAGGCTCGCCTACGATTCTTTTAAATGTATATCTTATCGCTTTATAGGGACTGTAAGGCTTGCGTGCGAGTAGGGGGGGATGTGTCACCTCTTTTTGATGTCTGTACAGGCGTCAAACAGGGTTATGTCATGTCCGCCTGGCTGTTCATAGTGTATCTGGACAGTTGCCTGCAGAAGTTGAAAGATTTTAATATGGGTGTGAATTTGGGTGACTTTACAGTAAACTGTCTGCTGTACGCTGATGATGCGGTGCTCATGGCCTCATCGGCCGACCTACAGACATTAGTCACTAATATGAAAGAGGGGTGTGAAAGTAAGGGTCTCCGCTTGAATGCAAGTAAAACTAAGGTTCTAGTATTTGAAAGAGGTGACGTAAGAACTAAATGCGAGATTAGGGTAAACCAGGAACGTCTAGAGCAAGTGAATGAAATTGTGTATTTAGGAAGTATGTTTAGCGCGGATGGAAGATGTGATTCGGATGTAGAACGGCGAGTAGCTGCCGGGAACAAAGTTAACGGTGCTTTGTCCCAGTTAGTAAAGCGACAAAGCATCGTAAAAGAAGCACGACTGGCGATTCATAACGCAGTGCTAGTGTCAACTTTGCTTTACGGTAGTGAAACCTGGGTATGTCAGCAGATGCATGAAAGTAAATTAAATGCTGTGGAGATGCGACCACTTCGAAAATTGTGCGGCGTTACCTTGGCCGACCGAATACGTAACGAAGTGATACGCAATATGGCAGGTTTGAATGAAAGTGTCAGCGTTAAGCTGGAAAAGGGCGTGCTCCGTTGGTTTGGACACGTCCAACGAATGAGTGAGGAACGGTTGACGAAGAATATATATTGTTCAAAAGTAGAGGGTAGAAGGAGTCAGGGAAGGCCGAGACTTACATATGAAGACCACGTGAGCAGATTGCTCAAAAACGGAAAGGTCAAAAGTACTCGGATACCCAGACGTTCGTGTATGAAGCGATTGATGAATCTCGAAGAAGCGAAAGAAGTATGCATGGATATCTGGCGAAGCCTGGCGATCTGTCCTCTCTGACTACCCCGTCAGGGATACAGCGTGAAGATAGTTAGTTAGTTAGTTAGTATATCTTATAACGATACACAAGCAAGTTACTTTCTATTGAATAACTAGAAACTAGAGCATGACTACCAGTTGCTAAGGACAAATGTGGATATTGTTATTAGTTTAGCTTACGAGTTCTGGGGACCGAGTCTGCTATTTCAATCGTCGCTCAATAGAAAGCCACCCCGGTACAATTTTGACAGTTTTTCGTAGTCTACTATTTATTACAATCGTACTCCAATAGACTTCTATCAGTCGACCAATAGAATTCTACTAGCACGTACCGAGCCAGTGGCTGCTAGTCAGTTGCATTTTTGAAGGTCTACTAACAATTTGACAACTAAAAACAGCAGTTCTGGTTCTATTCTACTGCTTGTCCATAGTAAACTCGGGCCCCTGGACTGGTGTAATCATCTGCTTTAGTTTCAAGCAGCTTTCGTTGCAAATAGATATTCAGACTTCTAGACGTTTCAGTCCTACAGAGTCCAGCCGCGACCACAGACGCTGCAACGCGTTCGAAACGTCGGTGAATGTAAGTAGAATTTTGTTTCGCGTGAAGTCCCGATTAGTATATAAAACATAAGGTGCAAAAAGCATTTAGAAGACGTGCGGCACAGTCTTGCGGAGGGAGAGAACTTTTAAAATCAAAAAAAAATCATCGACTTAATTCCAAATTTATGCGTACGTAGAACTTCGTTGTGTGATAAAAAACAATTGACAAATGATTTCCCGCCAATTGATTTTTTTTATTACTAAGAATGTAGCGACGTTTCAAAAAATATTTATTTCGAAATTCAAATAGTTCCGATAGCTAGAAGTGCAAAACTTTTAGTGTGCCCCATGCACTTAAGACAAATAAAGGGTAGGTGATCCAAAACTATTTCTAAGGAGCAGTAGATCCTAGAAACATATCTACTACACTAGCGGTACGCTATGATGGCTGTTTTGACGTTTGTCCACTCATGAAGTTTCGTATTAAATTTAATTACATTTTAAATACATGTGTACATTTTATATACATATATTAGAAATATGTTAATAGTCGACCACATTAGAGGGTATTTATACTACGGTAGAAAACAGAGTACTTATGTAAAACAAGTAAAATATCATCACTATTGTAATATGTCAAAACGACCATCATTCCGTGCCGCTAGTATAGAATAAACAATAGAATAAACACGTCGGTTGTATAGTATAGAAAAAAACAAAATACATAAATATTGCCTGAATTATCGTTTATCCGTAATAAAATGGTTCAGTATTGTTTTATACTCGATCCTGAAAAAAGTATCGAGTATCCCAATTTATTTTAATGGCCCATATATTTTTACATTACGAAAACTAAATTGTAGTCATCGCCCCAATAAAATGTTATGCGGATATAAACGTTTTAAGAGCTACGAGTATAGAAATGTTGAAGCAACACTCGTTTTTGTCCGGTATTCATTATATACCTATGTCATGATCCAAAAAACTTATTATATTTACTACGTTATTTTATGAAACACCGCATCTATTACACTTTAGTAGCTATGAATAAGTGTTACTAGCAAAAAATCTCTATGGAAACCAACTTTATGGGATAAATAATGTATTGTAGATAATTTTATAGCACTTTCATAAGTCATAAAATCCATGTCTAGATTATACTAATGATAGCTTGAGAAACATACTATTACCAAGCTTTTTTATTTATTTTTATTCCGTGATTATGGCGCTTGCAACAGTTTCGAAATATCGGATACTCTCTTGTGAAAGTGGACGTGGTAAATATTCCGATAATAATTGTGGGACGTTTTGTGGAACATTTTTTTACACAGCGCCGTCTTGCCCAAAGTAAGCTAATATAAGCTTATGGGATCTAGACAACTGATATAAAAAACTAAAAAACTAACTATCTTCACGCTGTATCCCTGACGGGGTAGTCAGAGAGGACAGATCGCCAGGCTTCGCGATCCATGCATACTTCTTTCGCTTCTTCGAGATTCATCAATCGCTTCATACACGCACGTCTGGGTATCCGAGTACTTTTGACCTTTCCGTTTTTGAGCAATCTGCTCACGTGGTCTTCATATGTAAGTCTCGACCTTCCCTGACTCCTTCTACCCTCTACTTTTGAACAATATATATTCTTCGTCAATCGTTCCTCACTCATTCGTTGGACGTGTCCAAACCAACGGAGCACGCCCTTTTCCAGCTTAACGCTGACACTTTCATTCAAACCTGCCATATTGCGTATCACTTCGTTACGTATTCGGTCGGCCAAGGTAACGCCGCACAATTTTCGAAGTGATCGCATCTCCACAGCATTCAATTTACTTTCATGCATCTGCTGACATACCCAGGTTTCACTACCGTAAAACAAAGTTGGCACTAGCACTGCGTTATGAATCGCCATTCGTGCTTCTTTTACGATGCTTTGTCGCTTTACTAACTGGGACAAAGCACCGTTAACTTTGTTTCCGGCAGCTACTCGCCGTTCTACATCCGAATCACATCTTCCATCCGCGCTAAACATACTTCCTAAATACACAATTTCATTCAATTGATATACATACTTATATATTTCTAAATTCATAAATATTAAACATAGGAAACACCCAAACTCCGAAATGAACATTTGTGGATCACACAAATATTTTTTCCGACCCGGGAATCGGAACACGGAACCTCAGTCGCGGCAGTCGCATCATTACCACTGCTCCACCGAGGTAGTCAAATACATTATTTTAATTCTTTCACTGCTCGAAAGGTATATTATCCCTGAGTGCTATAAACACTTCTTATCTCGGCAATATGTGCTTTTGGGAAACAGGTATGGGAAATCTTCACCACGTGAAGCCGCGCGTATTAACTAGTTGTCTACAATATATTTTCTACTAGGTGAACCCCCGGCTTCGCGAGTGACATACTTCAATCTCGCGTCGCACCTATTTAATCTCGTCGCTTATAATTTCTACAATACTGCATTAAAATTTGCTCAATTTGTCTACATTTATGACTTCTAATCCTTTCTACAGGGAAATAGCGTGATGATATATAGCCTATAGCCTTCCTCGATAAATGGGCTATCTAACACAATAACATTTTTTCAAATCCGACCCGTAGTTCCTGAGAATAGCGCGTTCAACCAAACAAACAAACAAACTCTTCAGCTTTATAGTATTAGTATAAATGTCATTGAATTTCCTTCTATGTTAGGCATTTTTTTTCAATTAATATGGGACACTTTTTTCACAGCGCCATCTAGCCTAAACTAAGCTTTAAGCTTGTATTAAAGGATCTAGACAACTGATACACATACTTATATATTTCTAAATACATAAGAATATAGGAAACACCCAAACCCCGAAACAAACATTTGTGGATCACACAAATATTTGATCCGACCTGGGAGTCGAACCCAAGACCGACGCGACTAGACTTTTCGAAAAATATCTATTTGTCTGGAATTTCTTCGCAAAGTTATCCAATAACTTTAGAATTGAATAAAAAAACGAGTTTCAAATTAGATTCGTGAACATCTTAGTCTCGGGGGACCGCAGAAAGACAGCTTATTGTATTGAAAAGTCACCTGCGGGATGTCGTTACTAGTACCTAGAAGAGTAATAAAGAAAAAGAAATTTACGTTCTGCTTTTCTATTATAAGTTAGAAAGAAGTCTAACTAATAGGTATTTTTATGAAATTACTTTTTGTACATAATATTAGTTTTGAAAAAAAAAAAGTCTCGGAAAATAGTACTCGGAAACCCAGACGTGCATGTATGAAGCGATTAATGAATCTACAGGAAGCGAAAGAAGTATGAATGGATCGCGGAGCCTGGCGGTCTGTCCTCTCTGACTACCCCATCAGGGAAACAACATGAAGATAGTTAGTTAGTATTTTAAACAAATACTAGTTGACGCACGCGTGGTGAAGTTTTCCTGTTTCGTACAGTTATTCTAATGTGTAAGCTGTATTATAGTAAAGCAAGTCAACCTGGGAAGGCCTTATGGGCGGCTTAAAAATTTCAACAGCAGGTCGCCACAGCCTGCGCCTGTCCATTTCAAACTTGTTACGTGGGACAAAAATGCATACGGTGAAATGTGGGCGTTTAATATGCCTCTGCCTAACCCTTCGGGGATAAAGGCGTGACAGTATGTATGTATGTAGTATTGTAAAGTTTCATCAAAATCCATTCAATAGATTTTGCGTAAAAGTGTAACAAACATCCATATTTACAAACTTTCGCGTTTATAATATTAGTAGGATATTGCATAGATCAAGGAAACAATGTCATACGACGAAGTGTGTCTCAGAAGATGTTACCCTGTACTCATACGCTTACACTTTATTTTATTTTTTTTATGTGGGACATTTTTTTACACAGCGCCGTCAAGCCCAAATTAAGCTAATATAGGCTTGTGTTATGACGACAGATGAACATATTTATATATTTCTAAATACATACATTTTACATTCACATTACATTCTATTATACATGGGAAACACCCAAACTCCGAAACAAACATTTGTGAAGCACACAAATATTTTTTCGGACCTCAGCCGGCAGTCGATTATCGACAGTAATTACTACAGACGAATGGTAGAAGGCAACTGACAGACTGAGTATTCGATTTTCGCCTACAGCTTGACGTAAATTTGGCATCCGGTTGTACTTTCGTCTCTATTAGCGAGGAAAAGGAAGCAAGCAATATTAATTACTCTGTGGTATATTGGGACATTTTTACACAGCGTTCATCATCATCCGAGCGTCTGTCCCAGTTGCGTCTCGCGACGCCCGGGGTCCGCTTTCCTACATTTTCTCCTCCACTTCGCACGGTCGTCGGCATCCCCTGTAGTGAGACCATTTTTACACAGCGTTATCTGCCTAATTTAAGCTGAGATCATGTTAAGACATTATATTTTTGCGCAACATACCTTATCTACAGTCTAAAGGAAGTAATCAACAGTATAGGAGGTCACAAACTTCTGACTAGCACTTACTATATGTCGAATACTGATATCTTAGACTTCTAATCCTAAAGTTTAGAAAAGTCTTATAAAACGTCTCAGCTCTGTATGCATCTATCTCTCAGGAACCATACGAGATAGAGACAAACGGTTTGCGGCATTCGTCCAGGACTCCATGAATACGCGCAAAGGCGATTTTGAAGTTTCTACCACATGCGGATTTGAAACTGGTTTCGGTTTAAAAGCAGACTGATTCCTTCGTTACGATAGTGAAGGGCGCGTTATTTGATTCTCGTATAAAGTCGAACTACTTAGAAATATGCAGATAACTCTAAAGGAGTACATTTTACAGATTTTTTATATGTGGCACGTCTAAATTGCGTCGTCCGCCTGATGGTAAGCCTATGACCTGTGATTGGGGCCGCTATATCAACCCGTAGGCTTCGATAGCGAACTTCATATTGACGGCCCAGAAATATGCCTTTTCACGCTTCTCTCAAAGGACCTAGGATTGTAAGAGGAGGGAAACACGTGCGCTGGCAGAGAGTACCATACTTTTAAGAAAGATCTACGGAATCTTCCGGTTCTGGGCACTATTATATCCACAGTGTAAGGATGACATCTCTGCCCGCCCATGTTGTTCGGGACCGGAAGGGGGAGGGTGGGACCAATTGGAAGAGTTCTTCAGAACACTCGCCGTGGTAGATGCGGTAAAATGCAGCTAAGCTAGCGACTATTCTGTGCATCTCCAACGGTTCAAGAGTGCAAGTGATCTCTGGAAAATATATGTTGCGGATGGCACGTCGCTGCAACGCGTCGAGAGCTTCAAGCTGGTACTTGGCGGAGCCATCCCAGAGAATGAACAGTATTCCACGCACGGACGAACCTGACAGAGATGCTTATTATTTAGTAATAAGTATCTCTGTTCCGGCGTGAAAATCGGCCTCACCCTGTTAAGGGCTCCTAGAGTGCGAGAGGCCAAGCTGATACACCCCTCGATATAATTATTTTAAGCTCTCGACAAAAGTCTAACCCCATAATACTGAGGTAATAAGAAGAAGTTTCCTTTTTATGAAATATACAACGGAAAGATGAATAGTAGAAAAAATAGAGAGACAAGTTACCAACACTGTCTTGCTTTAAGTTGAACGTTATTATTGGGTATATTTGCTTTATAAAATATGAAATAGGTTTTGACAACAACGAGTAACGAATTCTGAAACAGCTTGTGGATTATTCATTCTAAGATTTGACTTTAAAGTCTCAACGGAGTTGAACTTTTATATAAACAGTGCAGCAGTGTAGTACCACTCTGATTTATTTATTTCTTAAATACGAAATATTAACAATGAAACTTGACTGCCTGGGACCTTTTTTTTTTGTACATCGTTTTTAGCCCCAATTAAGCTAATATAAGCTTGTGCTATGGGATCTAGACGACTGATAAACATAGTTATATATTGATATTTTTTTTTAAACAATTAATTCTACATTTCTTATAATTTTTTAATAAAGTGAAAAAAGACAATTTGAGACGGGGATTGAAATCTATCTATTGTCTTTTATCACTTTATAAAAAAAAAACTTATATATTACTAAATACATACATATTATACAATCTCTGCCTGCTATCAGGGATAAAGGTGAGACTGGTAATTTGTCTAAGATCAATAAAATAAATTTCTCGACAATGACGCCCATTTTGTACGTTCAAGGTTCTAAAACTTAACAGAGGTAATTCTAACTTTCGAAACTAGGCCTTACGTCTGAATAAATCTCATCACAAAAGGTTGTAAATTATGATTCTCTAACGGTACATCACTACTGTGTTTGTAACTTTTATTGAAGTAACTAGTTTTGTAGAAAGAATAGAATCAAATTAAAGACAATTGGCTAATCATGCCTTCGAAATCAATTTTGTCAGACTTTTAGGATTTGAGCGAAGTTACTTTTTTTTACATAGTGGAATGCATTTATGCACTTCACTGAGGTAGCAAAGCGGCTATATATGGGATTACCAGCCCTAGAGACGGGACCAGACCACCAACGAGCCGCAGGATAGGCCAGGTTGTAAAGAAAATTTATATTGTTGGTTAATGGCACTTGGTGGAACTTGCTACACATTTTAAATAACACCACTTGTACTATTCCACATTTACTTGATAAACCTAACCGGTGTCGCCTCACGGTATTCTCAAAGGCACACAATATGACCACTCAAAAAGAAACAGGTTGGTAAAGGTTCTCACCTGCTAGCGGTGCACCTGCTGACTATTGCATGAGGCAAAAACGCAGTAGCACTTACGGGGTCAGACGGCACTCGCTTTTAATAGCTACTCCTTGCAAAAGTTGTCTTCGCTCTCCAAGTACAGGTAGGATTTGGAAACAATTGGTAAACACTTAAGTTGAAGAAAAATAAAGCGACAGGATATTCGGCAAATGGACGCCCGTTATGGAGTTTACCTCGAGGGATGAAAAATAATCTTGCAATAGAACTAATATTGCTATTACTAACTATTCTGACAGCTGTCAAATGTAGTGTAAACATTGACTCCGTAATTAATATTAAAAATATGTAGTAATAATCAAGTTACCTCGTCAAAGCAAATATAAATACGCTTGAAGTATATCAAGTATTGACTGATATCGTTTTTGGGTGTTGTTGTAAACTGTGACAGGTGCGAGACTCCAAACCGTAAGTGTTTCGCTGATGCACAAATTGTAAATTTATATCAATGTGTTAGGACTTCACGCGAAACAATTTTGTACTTACATTCACCGACGTTTCGAGCGCGTTGCAGCGCGCGTGGTCGCGGCTGGACTGATGGTGAGGGCCGAGAGTATGCATGGAGTTACTTTTGTTTTTAGCTACCCTCCATTATTATTATAATGCAGGATAAGGCCGGCGACACACTACACTCACTACGTCAGTTTTGTTTGGCACAGGTTTTCTACGGTCAAGTTTTTTCATCACTGAATTCCACATCCCGGATAGCTTGAATCCATCTTCCCTATTGAAATTATTGTTATCCTGCATTATAATAATAACAAACAAAAGTAACTCCATGCATACTCTCGGCCCTCACCATCAGTCCAGCCGCGACCACGGGCGCTGCAACGCGCTCGAAACGTCGGTGAATGTAAGTACAAAATTGTTTCGCGTGAAGTCCCGAGTAGTATATAAAATATGAGTATAAACCGCGAAAGTTTAAAAATAACATCAATGTGTTAGGTTTATATCGCTGCTGTGAAACGCTAAATACTATTCGAAGGCGTAATCACTTGTCACACTTCTCGATATAAGTATCCACAAAACAGGATAAATTACTGAAACACATTGTGCTTGGATTGTATCCGTTATTTTTCCCATCTTCAAAAGGTAAACAATAAAAACACTGTCAATTGGAGTTTTGGCGGGAAACAGCGAATGACGCGATCGCCGCTCCGTTATTAATTTTTCAAACTAGTGTATTTTCGGGTGTTTATGTGTAAAAATGATGGTATTTTGAACATAAAAGCTTCGACAATGTGCACAAGTGTTGTGAAATTGGATAACTTAGTGGAACGCGGTATTTTCTGTTGCCTTCCAAAATCCACATATAACTGCAGTAAAATTGACCATCATTTTACTGCAGTAGAACTTTAAACAAACCTATACATGAATACGCTGCAATCAATAAGAATAATTAACTACTTTTGAATGAAGAAGATTAATTATCTACTTGAAAATTATCACTACAGAAGAAAAATTTAATACGTAATGGAAGATGGAAAATCAATAAATTTTGTTGTTGGCAATCGCGTCACCTAGAAATTAGAACTTTAAATAAGAATAATTTACCACTTTTGAATGAAGAATATTCATTATCTACTTGAAAATTATCACTATAAGAAAAAGTTAATATAATAAGTCCAAGGCTAAGTCCAAGCCGGACATCGCCAAATAAAAAAAAAATACTGTCAATTGACAGCGCTGCCAACATACACGAAATAAAGACGTGTGAGCGCGTTCCAGACCACTAAAATTAGCTGATGTTATACATAATTGAAAAATAAAATTGTTGTTTGCCCGTTAGATTAAAAGGAAATTAAAATGGAGTGAAGAGTGGTGAAGACTTAATAGTAAAAACAGCTACTATTTGTTGTTTAACATAGCCCTGATATAATGTCTCAGGAGTCTGCGTTTCACATCGCATTCATTTATTGAACTGGTGTCAACGATTCATGTGGTCTTGTGGATCGTTTTGCTTGTTTATATTGCTGCAACCGAAAGCGATTGATATGGTGTGAATAAATGGGATATCATCAGCTTCAGTGAGATTGCTTAAATACTTGTGGGAATACAAGCTGGCAGTTTTTCTAAAATAGCGAGTTAGTAAGTAACACGCCATATTTTGTTTTGGTGCGCTGTTCGTAAATAGTACCATGGAAGATTTTGAAAACATCATACGTAGATGACAGGTACGACAGAGGTTGAGTCTGAGTGAGGATGAGGTTGACATGGACAATATATCTTGGTGCAGTCAGCTCACCAGTAACCATGATAAAGAGGAAACTGAGTTACTGACAGATGAAATAAAGAGGTTAAATTTAGAACTCGTAGAAGCGCTCGTGGCCCCGCGGTCTCAGTGTTCTGTAAACGATCACTGAGTTACGCAACTTTCACTATGGCTGGTCCTCGGATGGGTGACCACTTGTGGCACTTACATTTGCGAACGTTTCCGTGCTTCGGAAGGCACGTTAAGCCGTTGGTCCCGGTTGCCAGTAAAATGGCAGTCGTTAAGCCTGGTTGAAGGCCTTATGGGCGGCTTGAAAATTTCAACAGCAGGTAGCCACAACCTGCGTCTGTCTATTTCAACACGGCAATGGGCTCACCACCTATTACGTGGGACAGGAATCCACGGTGAAAAAGTGGGCATATAATATGCCTCTGCCACCCTTTCGGGGATAAGGCGTGATGGATATTTATTTTATTTATAGAACTTGTCTCTGCAAATGCGGAGATTGAGAACCTGAATATGGAGAATATGTCGCTTAAGAAAGAAATACAGAGTTACCAAAACAAATTACGATTTTTGAAATCAGTTGGTATAGCGAAAACTTGCACCACGAGAGGCATGACTCCTTTGAAATTTTACTCGTCACAGTACCGGAGACGCATCACTACAAACATAAACATGAAGCTACCAAGTACATTCTCGTCCTCATATTCGCAAGCTGTAACCCAATCATATACAGGCTTAAATCAAAGCTTTGACTCGACCACACTTTTGTCACTTGTCAACTATACCCACAAAAGAGTGACTGAGAACTGCTCGGTGGATATGGCTGAGATTTTGGATCAAAATGTAGACATTATGAATAGTATACAGGATTTGCAATCAGATAAATCAGTGCGTGTCTCTTGCAACCCATCCCTAAACGCTGACGCTCATAATATTACACAAATAAAGGATGCGTCACATTCTGCAAAACGTAGAGTAATGATTTTTGCTGATGAAACTGGATACGGTGTCAGAAGATTATTATAAAACTTGTTGGGAAATGATATTTTGGTCACATCCGTGATAAAACGAGACGCACCATTGTCAGAGATATTAAATTCCTGCGCCTCAACGTGTCAACATTTCACTAATTCTGATTACGTTGTAATTATGGGGGGTTCGCATGATAACAATCCGTTGAATGTTCAATCATATTTATACTACATACTAAATAAAATTAATCATACAAATATATTAATTGGTAAAATTTATAGAAACAGATACTTAAATGTAAAGAAGTTTAATGATTTATTGGAATTAGTAAGCAATAACTGCAGTCATACATTACTTTTAGATTATAATTCTAGGCCATTTTCTGTAAATAACTTGCATGTTTGTCGGTATCTGTGTAGAGAGCTATTGCGCTTGAAATACAGAAAAGATTATGTGAATCATATTTGTAAACAAGTAAAAAATGAAAAAAGTTATCGTAATGTGTCAATTCAGACGGACAGTTTGGATTCGCGTTCTCTCTACGGCTACGGCTAATTGATCTCATGAGATACGCGACGGAAATTTTGATGACAGGGTTTCAATGTGTATATATCATCAAAATTTGTGTGGTATTAGTAATAAAAAGCATGAGGTGGAGCTTTACACACATTCACTGTATTATGGGGGATTCGCATGATAACAATCCGTTGAAGGTTCAATCATATTTATACTACATACTAAATAAAATTAATCATACAAATATATAAATTGGTAAAATTTATGGAAACAGATACTTAAATGTAAAGAAGTTTAATGATTTATTGGAATTAGTAAGCAATAACTGCAGTCATACATTACTTTTAGATTATAATTCTAGGCCATTTTCTGTAAATAACTTGCATGTTTGTCGGTATCTGTGTAGAGAGATATTGCGCTTGAAATACAGAAAAGATTATGTGAATCATAGTTGTAAACAAGTAAAAATGAAACAAGTAAAGTTATGTGTCAATTCAGACGGACAGTTTGGATCCGCTTTCTCTCTCTACAGAAGAAGCAACTACTCATATGAGTCTAGGTAATTTGCTTTTTCGCACATAGACACATTGATGCTCCAGATAGTCAACAGTCTACTAGAGATACGCGACGGAAATTTTGATGACAGGGTTTCAATGTGTATACGTGGGTAACACTGAAAATGTTTAGAAAATAAAAAATGGCTTAATGTAGAAAGTTGCTAATACTATTATTGTTTTTCAATATAAATTGGTAAAATTTATGGAAACAGATACTTAAATGTAAAGAAGTTTAATGATTTATTGGAATTAGTAAGCAATAACTGCAGTCATACATTACTTTTAGATTATAATTCTAGGCCATTTTCTGTAAATAACTTGCATGTTTGTCGGTATCTGTGTAGAGAGATATTGCGCTTGAAATACAGAAAAGATTATGTGAATCATAGTTGTAAACAAGTAAAAATGAAACAAGTACAGTTATGTGACAATTCAGACGGACAGTTTGGATCCGCTTTCTCTCTCTACAGAAGAAGCAACTACTCATATGAGTCTAGGTAATTTGCTTTTTCGCGCATAGACACATTGATGCTCCAGATAGTCAACAGTCTACTAGAGATACGCGACGGAAATTTTGATGACAGGGTTTCAATGTGTATACGTGGGTAACACTGAAAATTTTTAGAAAATAAAAAATGGCTTAATGTAGAAAGTTGCTAATACTATTATTGTTTTTCGAAGTAATCTCCGTTCCTCTCTACACATCGTCGCATTCGATGGAACCACTGAGAAAAGCTGTGGGCCCATTCTTCCTTTAGGGTCTCTTCTATGGCATTTTCGTACGCTTTCACCGCATCTTCAGGGCTCGTAAAGCGAATACCTCGAAGTTTATCTTTAGTTCTTGGGAATAAATGAAAGTCGCAGGGCGCCAGGTCGGGACTGTATGGTGGATGACTCATTATCTCGACACCTGCCTTAGTCAAATATTCAACAGTCCGTTTTGCGGAGTGTGCTGAAGCATTGTCGTGGTGAAGAAGGATCCTGCTTCGAGGGCGCTGCTGTCGATTTTTTTCCAAGACAACAGGCAAACAGCGATTGACGTACCAGTCTGCAGTAACTGTCCTTCCACCTTCTAGCATAACTGTCGCGAAATGACTTTTCCGACCAAAGAACGAGGCTATCATCTTTTTTCCTTGGCTTCTTCCTTTCTTTATCTTAGTTGGCCGATCCTCAAAAGGAAACACCCACTGAGCTGATTGTCTTTTGGTTTCGGGTTTGTGGCAATATATCCAGCTTTCATCACCTGTGGCGATGTCAAATACAGCATTTGAGTCACGGCCGTTGAACTTATCTAACATTTCGCGACACCAGTCCATGCGAAGGCGTTTCTGGTCGTCGGTTAAAGTATGGGGAATCCATCTGGTACAAAGCTTCCTGACGCCTAAATGTTCGTGTAATATTTTTTGAACTTGACTCATACCAATGCCTAGGCTTGCCCGTATCTGCTGATAGGTCACTCTGTTATCTTCCTCTATCATACGTTGCACAGCACTGATGCTATCTTCAGTAGTCGCTGTTAAAGGACGTCTCTCACGCGGATCATCACTGAGATTGCTACGTCCACGCTTAAACTCGTTAAACCAATTGTAAATAGTGGCACGAGATGGGGCTTGATTATGAAATGCTAATCGCAGCCTATTATAGCTTTGTTGTTGAGTAAGCCCACAACGAAAGTCATAATAAATCATTGACCAAAAATTTTCTCGCGTTAAGTTCATTTTCACGTTTAACAAGAGTTTTACATTTGCCGCCAATTCACAAAAAAAATTGACAAATGAATGCAATATATTACATTAGGTCACCAAAGAGTTCTATAATTGAAATTCAAAAAAGTTTTCATTAGCAATATTTCTATCTGGCCAGTTCTAAACATTTTCAGTGTTACCTAGGTATATCATCAAAATTTGTGTGGTATTAGTAATAAAGAGCATGAGGTGGAGCGTAACACACATTCACAGTTTCCACGGTTGGATTATATTTGTATCACGGAACATTTTCTCAACAAAACAAATGCTCCCCAATTAGATTTATCAGACCATAGCCTAGTTATACACAATGTTAGAACCAGAAAAAAACGTGGGGGTAGTATTATTATGGGTAAAAAAAATAG
This sequence comes from Thumatha senex, assembly GCA_948477245.1. Lineage (NCBI taxonomy): Eukaryota > Metazoa > Arthropoda > Insecta > Lepidoptera > Erebidae > Thumatha > Thumatha senex. The sequence continues at coordinate 20,787,264 of OX419738.1, read as the reverse complement.
GGAATATATAGTATAAGCCTAAATAAGCCCTCAAATAAATAAATTATATAAAATCAATTCCTTTGAAATCTGTGGTGTTAAGGTCGTTGACACTGGATTGTTTGTGTGTAGTTGTTATCGAATTCCAGATTAAAAGAACTTTACTAATTTCATCTTTAATAATTTCATCAATCATTTTGTTCCTACTATTCACAAATGATTTGATTAGCCATGTGGGTAAAGTATTTAACGACTGCAGCATAGTTATGTTTGCGGATGACACCAATGCAATTATAAATGCAAGTAGCATAGAAGACCCAAATCAAAAAGTTAATACTGCACTGCAAATTTTTCATCATTGGTTTCAGGAAAATAATTTAATAGTAAACGCCAAAAAAACTAGTGTTATGCTATTTAAGACTACATATTGGAACAGAGATGAATTGTCTGTGGATTTAAATGGCGAAAATATTAGTACGGTTGGTTCAGTTAAGTTCTTAGGTGTCTACATAGACTCCTTCTTAAATTGGAAGCCTGAGCTGGAATCAATTGAGGCATCGGTTTCATCCAGTGGCTACGCACTTAGAAGTTTAAGAGAAGAAGTCGGTATACAGTGTCTAAAATCGGTCTACCATGCTCTGGTGGAGTCTACGTTATAGTGTAGAATTATGGGGTAATAGTTATGCTTACAATTACAAAAAGGCTTTTATTTTGCAAAAAAGAGCAATACGAACAATTGTTCGCATTCCTCAAACGGTGTCTTGTCGAGAGTACTTCAAAAATTATCAATTTTGACAGTACCTAGCCTTTACATTCTAACTGTATTGAGAAACTTAGCAAAAAATATTAAACATTTTGAATCAGATTGCGAAAAAGCTCTAAGAGAAAATACAAGGACAAAGAGATTAAAAAATAAACAAATACCTACATTGGATATTGTTCTACATAGCTCTCAATATCAAGCCGTAAAATTATTTCACATCTCTCATATTCGGTAAGTAGGTCCTTATTAGGCCCCAATTGGGGCTTGTAGGTAACCAATTAGCGCTCTAGGGTAATAATGTAGCTAGAAAAGACCTAGGACGGAATGTACTTGAAAAAAAAAAACTTCACTCTTTCAAAAATTTCGCGTGCCTACATCTATCCATCATACTGGCAATAGACATCATGCATTCAGCCCAATGACAAAAGAGGTCGCTTCACTATTTAGCCTTGTTTTCGTATGAGTCACCAATTTTAAATATCGAACGGCGAAGCTCAATTTCGGTCTTGAAAAAAATAATTAAAAAGAAAGATGAAAAAAGGCGGGAATAGAAAACTTTATTTATTTTTGTAATGCCGGTTTTTTTCTACTTACCTCACAATCGAGATGTAAAGCAGAGTAGTTAGCTCGGGTGTAAGCATCAATTGCACCCTCGAACTATAGGTGCCCTCGCTGCGCTCGTGCGCCTAAATATCTCGGGCTGCAATTGATGCATTACAGCCCTTGGCTACTAATCTACTATAATCTCCTACCAGACCACTTAAAGGGAAACATTTATAAACCAAAATTGTTTGAGAGAACTCTTAAGGCATATTTATTCGATAAAGTTTTGTATTCAGTTGAGGAGTTTGCTTCCGTTGATGACAAATATGATTATGATTATGACTAATTTGGGATTAAGTATTTAATTTATTTTACAAATATAATAAAATTAATTTAACAATAAATAGTATTTTACACGCATTTTATTCATATTGTATATTAATATTATGAAATTATTTGTAATTTTAAGCAATTAAATTTTATTATTATTTTTATTATTTAACTAACTAACTAACTAACTATCTTCACGCTGTATCCCTGACGGGGTAGTCAGAGAGGACAGATCGCCAGGCTTCGCGATCCATGCATACTTCTTTCGCTTCTTCGAGATTCATCAATCGCTTCATACACGCACGTCTGGGTATCCGAGTACTTTTGACCTTTCCGTTTTTGAGCAATCTGCTCACGTGGTCTTCATATGTAAGTCTCGGCCTACCCTGACTCCTTCTACCCTCTACTTTTGAACAATATATATTCTTCGTCAATCGTTCCTCACTCATTCGTTGGACGTGTCCAAACCAACGGAGCACGCCCTTTTCCAGCTTAACGCTGACACTTTCATGCAAACCTGCCAAATTGCGTATCACTTCGTTACGTATTCGGCCAGCCAAGGTAACGCCGCACAACTTTCGAAGTGATCGCATCTCCACAGCATTCAATTTACTTTCATGCATCTGCTGACATACCCAGGTTTCACTACCGTAAAGCAAAGTTGGCACTAGCACTGCGTTATGAATCGCCAGTCGTGCTTCTTTTACGATGCTTTGTCGCTTTACTAACTGGGACAAAGCACCGTTAACTTTGTTTCCGGCAGCTACTCGCCGTTCCACATCCGAATAACATCTTCCATCCGCGCTAAACATACTTCCTAAATACACAATTTCATTCACTTGCTCTAGACGTTCCTGGTTTACCCTAATCTCGCATTTAGTTCTTACGTCACCTCTTTCAAATACTAGAACCTTAGTTTTACTTGCATTCAAGCGGAGACCCTTACTTTCACACCCCTCTTTCATATTAGTGACTAATGCCTGAAGGTCGGCTTCTGATGAGGCCATGAGCACCGCATCATCAGCGTACAGCAGACAGTTTACTGTAAAGTCACCCAAATTCACACCCATATTAAAATCTTTCAACTTCTGCAGGCAACTGTCCAGATACACTATGAACAGCCAGGCGGACATGACACATCCCTGTTTGACGCCTGTACAGACATCAAAAAGAGGTGACACATCCCCCCCTACTCGCACGCAAGCCTTACAGTCCCTATAAAGCGACTGTATTGCCCGCAGTAGCGAGCCGTCCACACCATATCCTGGCAGCAAGTCCCACAGCGTTTCTCTCACAACGTTATCAAATGCTTTCTCTAGATCCACAAAAGCGCAGAAAACCTTCTGGCTAAGTGCCAGAAACTTTTCCGCGATCATGCGGAGAGAAAACACTTGATCCATGCAACCTCTTCCACGTCGGAATCCGCATTGAGCCTCCCATAAATACCTTTCAGACTTTTCTTGCATTCGTGCCGTTATAACCTTTGCATACACCTTACTAGCTAAGCTGACCAAGCTGATCGCCCTGTAGCTGGAGCAGTTTAGGCGCGAGCCTTTCCCTTTGTAACTAGGTACTACAACTGCTACTCGCCAGTCATCTGGGACCTCACCCGTCCGCCAGCACAAGTTGCATAACAGACATAGTGTGTCCCAGACACGCGACCCACCGTACTTGATCATCTCAGCAGTGACTCTGTCTTTTCCCGCAGCCTTACCACATTTCATACTTCTTATCGCTTGTTCTATTTCTTTCATACTAATGACTTCAATGACATCGGGATCCGGAGCATCGAAGTGAGCTCCACTTCCCGATGTGGCATCTCTGTCTTTTCTTGCATACATCTTTCCATAATATTCACTCCATCTCTGCAGGACGTCACTTTGGTCTGTTAGGACGTCATTGTTAACACTAAGCACTTTATTCATACTGCAGATTGCCGAACAACTCCGGGTCTTGCCTACCTCTTTCCAGAAGAGCTTGGCATTATCCCGGAAATTGGACGACAACCTTTCATCCGCTTTCATTCTGCACCTTTCACGAGCTTCTTCTATAAGTGCCTTCGTGTTAACTTTCTGCAGCTTGTATCTCTCTTTCATATTAAAATCATTCCGCGAGGCTAAGTAGTCTAGCCATGCTTTCTTCTTCATTCGAACTGCTTCTTTCACTTCCTCATTCCACCATGCATCACGCTTATTACTACTGCCTCTTTTCGTTTCTCCACACACTTCCACAGCGGCATTTATCATACTATCCCTAAGGTTCTGCCATACACTTTCCACATTCTCACTGCTTACATTGACATCGCCAAGCTTTTCGGCTACCCTTTCATTATATTTATCCCTAATGGATGCATCCTGCAGCTTCCAGCTTTTGATGCTATAAGTCGGCTCAGGTTCAGGACACTCGGTACGATGACGCCAACCCGCGAACAGACCCCTAATCCTAGTTATGACTAGGTAGTGGTCTGATCCCAGCTCAGCGCCTCGATAAACCCTTGTGTCCATCACCTGTTTACGGAGCCGACTATCCATTAGGAATAGATCTATCATGCTTCTCTTTGACTTACATCTCCTCGTATACATATGAATTTGTTTGTGGTTGAACATTGTGTTCGCCACAAACAAATCCTTTTCCTTACAAAATGCCAGTATTAGCTTGCCAGCGTCGTTCACCCTTTTATCCCCATACTTCCCGAGTACCGACTCAAAACCATCGCGAGCGGTACCCACCCATCCATTCAAGTCTCCACATACTATAAGTCTTTCATTTCCTTCTATCACATTTAGAGCTTCTCTCATACTCTCCCAGAAGTCCTCTAGCTCACTCGCGTTCGACGAAGATACTGGCGCGTAAGCAGCTACCAGGAAAATCTTCGTCAATCCAAGTTTTACACGGATCCAGAGGATTCTAGTACCTATCAGTTTGTACTCATACATACCGGAGGCCAATCGCGAGGACAGCAAAATTCCAACCCCCCGACTGCCATGCTCGCTCTCTGGTACTCCAGACCAAAGCGCGAGCATCCCACCCGGGAGCTCCAAGACTTCGCTGCCCTTGCGCTTGGTCTCTGTCAAGCACACTGCATCTAACTTTCTCTCATTCATAACATCCATCAACTCATTCATCTTATCTGTCATTCCTCCCCTAACATTCCACGCAGCTACCCTGCACTCCATCCTCCACTTCCCGCCGTGTCGGGCCACGCGTGTAGGGTGGCGGTCCCCTACGCCGCTCTGGCTCACACTTTTCGCACCAGCGGGGACGAACTGGTGCGCGTCGCCTCGGGGGCACGCCCTAGCAGTAATCGCCCTGGTGGCACTCGTGATGGAGTAGAATTGCAGCCGTAGCTGGCAGGGATGGCGACGTGCACGCTTCTACTCTTCATCCCAAAATTTCTTCATTCTTTTTATTTTTATTATTTAATGTTATTTTATTGTTAGTGTAATGAATTTCAAACACAATTGTAAAATGGTTTGTGAATAGATATATTAAATATGAAATTGCGCCTGCGCCTGTCCATATCGAGACGGCAATGGAATCACCACTTGTGACGAGGGACAAAAATGCATACGGTGCAATGTAGTATGCCTCTGTCTACCCCTTTGGGAGTAAAGTTGTGACAATAAGTATTTTTGTTTGAGGTATGTACAACTAATATTTTTGCGTGCTTTAAGTATATATGTGTTATTTTCATACCCCTTTGTAGTGTGACGTTTCGACTAAATTGTACATTCTGATTTTGACCATCTAAATAATGGTCTAAGATTCTGACCGTGATTCTAGTCGAAACGTCAATTACAAAACCGCATTTATCTCTGTAAAAATAAATTAATAAAAATAAGCGACTACACTGTCAAAATATCGTTCAAATTACTACAATCAACGGAATATTTACCATGTTTTATTGTATTGTCGAGTTTCCGATATTTCGGCACTGTTGCCAGCGCCATGATCACGGATGTACTCAGTACTAGGATCAGTACATCTGTGATCATGGCGCTTACAACAGTGCCAAAATACCGCAAACTCGACACTACAATAAAACATGGTAGGTAAATATCCCGTTAATCGTAGTAATTTGAATTGTAATGAACATGTAAGTTTAAAATCATATAAAATGTCGTCACAAGTTTAAAATCATATAAAATCACCTATTACGTGGGACAGGAATCCACACGGTGAATTGTAAAAGTAAAGTGGGCATATAATATGCCTCTGCCACCCCTTCGGGGATAAGGCGTGATGGATATTTATTTAAATGTCGTTCGTTTATTTCATTGAATAAATTAAGTACGATATTAAATGTTGAACATTTTACATTCTATACCTTCTAGCGGGTTACTAGGTATATGAAAGGCATAGTGGAGCCCACATTATTGTTTAAGTTGTATCAATAGATTACAATAAATACCTACTCTAAATTCATTGTTCACCACACACGACGAATGAAGTCATCAGTTCCTACGCTATCTAAATACTTAGAAAATATGGCATAATAGTTTCTATAAATGGCAGTATTTATATTCCAACGGATGTGCGGTTGCTTGACAATAAATATGGCAAAAAAATAAAACATTGTCGTAAATCATCAAGGACAAAAGACCTACTTTTGTGAATTAAGTCATTTGTGTAGGCATATCTGTAGATATTTTAATATAGACTTAAGAACGTTTTTACATTATCCTATACGATATCGTTATTGGATACCTAACTATAATATACATACTAGAACTTTGCTAGAGGTGTTAGATCTTCGAAACCCCTCTAAGATCTCTGGCACAGAACATATGTACTTTGTCTCTGGGGTCCAAGCGAACTCAACTGCTAGCAACTGCTGACTAACCAACGAGGCAACTACACAGGTGCTCTTAATTAGGGTTAGGAGGCCAGACGGCAGTCGCTTCCAACATCTATCACGCCTTATCCCCGAAGGGGTGGCAGATGCGTATTATATGCCTACGTCTAGCTTTCAACAATGCCGAAAATGAAAATCCAAATGATAGCAGCTCCTAGCACCCAAAAAAATGGAGTTTGGAAGCAACTGGTATGAAGAAGAGAGAATAGACAAACTAGAGGTGTAGCAACGATGTTAAGATTTTAGTTAATGAGAATTTCCTAATAGAGAAAACATTCACGGCTTCGAATTGAACTTAGATCTCAAATTCATACATCACATTGGCTAGAGCGCTCTCAAGTTATGTTGTAAGTCAAACCCACCCGAAATGTACAGCATGCCTGTTTTAAAGTTTAAATTGCGGTTAATTTGTAAGTTCGTAAGTCTATCCGGAAACTACACTTTCCGGTACCTCACTAGAATATTAAAATACTTACTTCATCGAGGAAATGGCATATACTTTGGTATATACCATATAGAAGACCTCTGTCTGTATTTGTACATACATATAATCACGCCTGTTTTCTTGAGAAGGAAACCAACTATGTCTTGAATTTTTTACACATATCAAATTTGTCAAATATCTTTTGAACGGTCATAAAAGTATTTTTTGTCATTAAAAAAATTAAACAAGTGCTACGACTACATACTCTCCAATTTCAGTTTCTCGGAATAAGTCGGTAAGCTGCAATAAACAGATGATCTCATCGTTACATTTGCGTGTGACTGCAATCATCAATGCAGCATGCGCGGGCGTGTGCTAACTCGAGACAGTGCGGCACCGATCGCCAAAGACGGAATATCGAGGCTATATAAATCATTCAGTCAAAACTGAACAACTTTCTAACTATAAAATGAATTTGGGTATAGGTTTTCTATTGTGCAAAGCTTTGGCATTATGTTAATACTATACTAGCTAATGCCTGCGGTTTCGGCCGCGTATGAAAACATAGTGTTCTATACAAAGTTTGCAACCTTTTTCAAATAAGAGCAGAATTTTTAAAAATCCTTTCTTTTCTTTTTTATTTTTTTTTTTTCACTTTAATAAAATATTTATGTAAAAGTTTAAAAATGTTTCCATAGATTGAGTGGAGTCCATCGCACCAATGTTTAAAAATGGTTGTAACACTGTTCATTGAGCTCGATAGATGACTCTGGTCACACTCTTAAAATGTTTTTTTATCACTTTAATAAAATATTTATGTGAAAGTTATGAGAATATTGTTTTAAAAAATTATCCATCTTTTCTTATTGCACACTTGCCCCTCAAGGAATATTTGTGCAAAATTTCATGGTTGTAGACCCATTTCAGCTGTGCGTTCGATCAGTCAGTCAGTTTCAGCTTCTATATTATATAAGATATTGATTGATATGTGTATGATGGCCTAAGGCAAAACAGGTCAGGTTAAAAAGTAAATAAGTACATACATACATACATACGTATTATCAAGCCTGTTTCCCATCGGGGTAGGCAGAGACTATGGTTTTCCACTTGCTACGATCTTGACATACCACTTTCGCTTTCATGAGTGTTTTTATACACGCTCGCCGGTTAAGGGTATCGACGATGAATATTTATCGAACATAGTAATAGATAAGAAGGAATTGAACCCGAGACCTCAACGCGGCTATCACGTACAATATCACTCACACCATCAAATAAACATCAATATAAAACTGATTCTAGTATCAACGATTAATTTGTTATCATAACAATACAACACAGTACTTGTACCTACTTATGCTTTTAGGTATAAACCTACAACCACACATGATGTCAACATAATGAAACAATTAATCAACATGTTTACAAAGCTGCTTCGTATATTTTTAAAACCGGCAAGTGCGAGTCGAATTAGCACACTATGGGTTCCGTACCATTATCTAAAAATAACCTGCGTCTGTCCACACGGCAACAGGATAGGATAGCAGGCAACGCTCAATTTGTTTTGTGGGACAGAATGGTGTAATTTAAGCGTGTAGTATGCCTCTGTCTACCTCTTCTTGCCCCATAAATGCGTAAAGAAACACCAACAGACATTTAAAGTTTCTACTGACTGTCGTTAATAAGATTTAGAGTAACAAAACAGCAAACACCATCTGTTAAAAAATTCAACTGTCTAACGTTCATGAGATACATCCTTGACAGAAAGACAGACAGACATATACTTTGAGTACGGAAAACTTTTAGATTTTTTTTAGCTATAGAAGTCATAACCTCTTTGCAAAGCTTCAAAAGATATTGGTCAAGGTTGTTTGCGTTTACATTACGGTGACTTGTTATCATAAGTGGGAGTAAGATTGCTATTTATGTTCATAAGATGTAATGTATCTATCTACCTTTATGTTTATATATCTTACATTTTGCCTTTTGATTTTTTCATTTTTATTTTCTATTCTCATGTTTATTTTTTTATTTATTTTGTGCGCTGTGTGAAAAAGTACATGTATAATTTTCGCATATTTGACATAATGAATTCGTTACACCAAGCTTCAGCACAGAAGAAAATTAAGATCTATGGGGTTTAATTATTTCGCTTAAAATATTATTTTTTTATTATAAATTATATAATGTCTCTATTCTTTAATGTCACTACACGACAAAGTTGCAACTACAATGTCAAAGAGATATGATAAAAACTTTCATTTAAAAGGTTAAGATTTCCCTTTCCCGTTTGCCACAGCAAATCGTTCCCGGGATAAAAGTAATCTTTGTGTTATTTTGATGTGTAAGCTATATTCGTCAAAATCTATTCAGTAGTTTTTGCTTGAAAGAGTAACAATCTTCTTACATACTTTTACGTTTATAATATCACAACCAAGTCGCATTGGTTGCATTTTACAGATTTAATAGTATTTCTCTTAAAAGGTATTTTTTAAGCGTAGTAAAGAAAAAAAGTATTGTTGTATACCCTTGATATTTTCCATCATCTAATCAAATAAGCTTATACAGTTCAGTACACAACGAAGTCATCTTCTCACAATTTTTGATTGGTATAAGGTTTTGTTTCCTTTCACCACTATCCTACCCCTTAGTCAGTAAGTGCACCACTTGAAGGTGAGACTAGCTTGGTTCCCGAAGATCTAAAACATTTCATCAAGCGGTCGTTCTTATTTTGACGAGCCAGGAATAAAAAAAATGTAATTCTATTTTGTCATTTTACTAAATCCATTTTGATATACATCTGCCGATATTTTATGAAACCTTCAGATTTTAATAAATCCTAATTTTGAACATATCCCCGAAATATACGAGTAGACGTCGTATTCAATATAAGAGATCGGTGACAAATGTTTCATTTTGTAGGAAGAAAACCAATTTAACCGTACTTAATAGAATTAATAGCTGACAAATTGATTGCCATTAAGAGCCCCATCAGTCTCTTTTAAAAGCTTATTATGTTTTGAACATCAATCTATCTTCACGCTGTATCCCTGACGGGGTAGTCGGAGAATATCACCAGGCTTCGCGATCCATGCATACTTCTTTCGCTTTCTGCAGATTAATAAATCGTTTCATACATGCACTTCTCGGTGTCTGACTAATTTTGAACGTGCTTAATAAAAAGTCATTGCTCTTGTTGTTTTCAATGTGTTTAGCGTTTAGGTGATACATTATTTATTACTAGCTGATGCCCGAAGGTTCGCCTGCGTGGTGAAACTTTCCTAATCAAGATTTCGTACGGAGCCCTAAACCTTTAGAAAATCCAACATAGCTTATGTTACTAATGAAGAATGAAGCTTTCTAAAAAAAAATCAGCTGAGTAGTTTCTGAGCCTATTCATTACAAAGAAACAAATATTTTCTCTAAATAATATAAGTATATTATTTAGAGGAAAGCGTGATGATATATTTGAAGCGCTCGTGGCCCCGCGGTCTCAGTGTTCTGTAAACGATCAGTTGATGAGTTAAGCAACTTAGACTATGGCTGGTTCTCGGGTGGGTGACCACTTTGTGGCATTTATATTTGCGAGCGTTTCCGTGCTTCGGAAGGCACGTTAAGCCGTTGGTCCCAGTTGCCAGTAAAATGGCAGTCGTTAAGCCTGGTTGAAGGCCTTATGGGCGGCTTGAAAATTTCAACAGCAGGTAGCCACAACCTGCGTCTGTCTATTTTCAACACGGCAATGGGCTCACCACCTATTACGTGGGACAGGAATCCACACGGTGAAAAGTGGGCATATAATATGCCTCTGCCACCCCTTCGGGGATAAGGCGTGATGGATATATTTGAATATAAGTATAGACAAACAAACTTACAAATCTTTCCTCTTTATAATATCAATATAGATAAAAACTCTATAGAGAATGCATTATTTGACAATTAATATTTTGTCACGTCAAAGTCAAGTCTATGCATTGAATTTGACCATTATATTGCATTTTATGATATTTACTAGGTGACCCCCACGGCTTCGCCCGTGACATACTACGAACTCCCGTCGCTTATTAATTCTATAATAATGCGTAAATATTTGCCTGCTCCGCTCTCCAATGTAGAAGCGTGATGATATATAGCCTTACTCGATAAATGGGCTATCTCGATAGATTCGAAAATCTTAGAAAGATTATTGTTATTATTTTCCATATTGCCTGCAGTCAATAATTTGCAGTACCTACTCGTAATATAAAGACGCAGTCCGTCGTGAGCATAAGCATCGTAGGGGTTTTGCAAGCAAAGCGAAGGAAAATTTATGCTTCAACATAAATTTATTACTTTAAATGTGACACATATAAATCATACTGAAATACTGAAAGGATAAATTATGTACCACGCAGTCGCAAGCTTTATGTCATGTTCTAACATAACTTTCAACAATTATTCTCTACGCATTTTGTGACAGTTTTGACGCTTTACCTAATGGATCAGCAAAATCATACCAAGCAATTCTGATGAAGATCTACGGAAATATACAACAGAACAGAAAATAATGGCGATTGCTGTGAGCACGTTACGCCTGTTCGGTTTCAGGGGGTAAACAGATTATAAAAGTACAGTCACCCACCTGATAGTTTAGGGCATTTTAAACATTATAATATAAAACATTGATAAAGTTTGAAAGACGATATTTGTATTTTTTAGAAAAAAGTAAATTTATTAAAGTGAAACTGCTTTACCGCCGTTGAGAAAAATTAAAAGCTGTAAAAAAGTCACAGGCCTGTAATAGTAGGCCGACCGATAGAAGTCTATTGGAGTACGATTGTAATAGAAGCGCTGGTGGCTTCGCGGTGTCAGTGTTCTGTAAACGATCACTGAGTTACGCAACTTTCACTATGGCTGGTCGTCGGATGGGTGACCACTTTGTGGCATTTACATTTGCGAGCGTTTCCGTGCTTCGGAAGGCACGTTAAGCCGTTGGTCCCGGTTGCCAGTAAAATGGCAGTCGTTAAGCCTGGTTGGCTACCTGCTGTTGAAAAATTTCAACAGCAGGTAGCCACAACCTGCGTCTGTCTATTTCAACACGGCAATGGGCTCACCACCTATTACGTGGGACAGAAATCCACACGGTGAAAAGTGGTCATATAATATGCCTCTGGGGTGGCAGAGGCATATTATATGACCACTTTTCTGGGGATAAAGCGTGATGGATATTTATTTTATTTATTTATTGTAATAGTAGACTAGTCTGCCCGACCATATTGGATTTAGAGTGATAATATTTTATTTTTCCGAGTTAAGTAGATGCCTTACAAAACACGGGAACAGTTAGTATAAGATAAAGCTTTACTACCGGAAGGATAAATTAAGTTTTGAAGAAAAATCTCTTATGATTGTTCATACTTGAAATTAAGTATAGCACTTAACGTTAACGTACTTAAGAGTTACTTTTAGACTACTTGTAATAGGATACAATATGTAACTATACAGTGTAAAAGATATTGTGTTGTATAGATACAAAAAAAATTCTTTATTTTGCATATACCATTTTAACGGCGCTTACAAAATGTCATACACTATTTAAAATATTTAAAGTGACCACCGGTTCGGAATGCGGCCCACCTGTGAAGAACCGGCAAGAAACTTAGGAAGGCATTTTTTTTGATGACGTATTTACAATTTAATATTATTTCACTTTGCCAGCAGATCATTTCCAGGCGTCCTTGTCCTGCAAATAGTCTTTAAAGGAGTAATAACCTTTTTCACAAAGCTTTTTTTTTAACTTTTTGAATTTATTTAATGGTAAATTTCTCAGGTCACAGGGAAGCTTGTTGTAAAAGCGTATACAGTTACCCTGGAAAGAATCGCCAATCTTATGTAGTCGACTGTGGTGGTCTGAAAGATAATTTTTATATATAGTGTTTATATTATGTTTATCACAGAGTTTAGAAAACTGTGATAGATTTCTCTGGACATACATAAGATTGGCAAAAATGTATTGTGATGGTACGGTTAGAATATGAACTTCTTTGAATTTTTCTCGGAGAGAAACTCTGGGGCCCAAATTATAAATAGCGCGTACAGCCCGCTTTTGTAGAACAAAAATAATATTTAAATCTGCAGCACTGGGTGCATAATGAATGGTAATGTTAGAAGCAGAACCACATCTGAAAATGTGCTTCACTCATCACTTGGGATAGCAACAATATTTATTATTCAGCTGTGTTGAAACTGCAATACACATACATAAGTGAGAATTAGATAGATACGGCGCTAGAAAAAAAAACTTATTATAAACATTTGTAATAGATACCTACTTTAAATCCGTGGTCAAATATCATAAAAGCCTTGAATATTATTTTAGACTGTTTCTTCATTGATAGTGTTTAATAATATAGAGAACATTAGACATCCTTAAATAATTCGTGTTTCATCAAATAAAAAAATAGCATATAAGTTATTTATAAACATTAAATAATTCTCCCTAGTTCTATCACTTAATTCAGTTACTAATTGCATAAAAAACATTTCAGCACCCGGAATGTGTGTGTTGCCATTTTGCTAACCTGTTATAAAAACCTTACTGAAAAAGACAGTTATCTCAATTCGCAATTCGTAAATATTATTTTAAAACATGGAACTATAGTGCATTCTGATAATAATGGTGTATCTACTAGCATTTGTTTAATCTAGAGGACATTGGTAATTTGGTACTGTTATATTCACAGTTAGTCTTTATCTTCACAAACAATATAACAGTACTAAAATAAATGAGTTCCATTGCCTCTAATTGAGCTATGTAAGTTTCCTACTTGTGTCCAATTTCAACTTAGTTTATAGACATATAAAAAGTATCCCACATTATATCTTATAAAGACAAAGTATATAATGTCCTGTTGAGGAGAATACTAAGGTCAGATCCCCACTTCGCTAAACAAGACAACCTTCTCTCACACTCTAATGCCACACACCTTACGACTCCCTACACTCTTCCTAACTCCACCACCCCACTCGTATTACACCTTACGCTTACTACATAAACCTCCGACACCACCGCCACATACTAAGATTGAGAAAAGTCCAAAAGCATCCATTAGCCTGACTTATCTCAGAATATCAATACCACAACCCTCTAACGAACAATTAAAAAAAAAAGATCCCCTCTTCTCTTGTCAAGAGACAGTTACGTTTTGATTTCCTTCTTCTATTGCTTTGCGTATTCCCAGTAGCTACCAAACCTGGATTTGGAATTTGAAGTCCGCTTTTATATGGCTACTAATCCAATTCGTCCGCCATTGTTGAAAACCGCTGGAAACTGCCGTCTGCCCAACCCCGTAAAGGCACTTGCGTCTTTGTTTCGTCAGTTAGTCAACTAGTGCACCGCTAGCAAGTGAGGCCCATACACCCACAGTCCTTTTTTGATGATGCTGTATAATCATCGGGCGGAAAGGATGCAGATCCAACCCAAATGAGTTCTCACTTGGATCTGCATTCCTGACTTTGTAGCTCGAGATCAGGCTTTTGACTACGATGTTATATTATATTATTTTTGCAAAGTTTTGAAAGACAACTAAACAGGGGGCCGAGTCTACTATTGACAAGCCGTAGAATAGAACCAAAATCGCCATTTTTAGCTGTTAAAATATTAGTAGACTATCCACTGGCGCGGTACGTGTTAGTAGAATTCTACTGGCCGACCGATAGAAGTCTATTGGAGTACAATTGTACCTAATAGTAGACTACGAAAAACTGTCAAAATTGTACCGGTGGCTTTTTATTGAGCGATGATTTTTATTTTTTCTGACGCGATTGAATTAATAGACTTGGCCTCCAGGTAGGACGTCAAGCTGTATTTTGCTGTGTGACTTTTTCCATGTTGAAACTGACTAGTACAGGTTGTACGTTAGTACTATTTGTTGTTGAAATTTTTCAAACTGCCCATAAGGCCGTCAACTCGACCTAAGCATCGTATGCCACGGTCGATCGCGAGATGGGTGGCGGTTTGTAGAATTTATATTTACCAGCATTTTCTTACCTCGAAAGTCACGTAAAGTTTTTTTGCCAGTAATTAGTAGTCATTAATCCAAGTATTTAGGTAGGTAGGTTAAAAAAATTTCCACTATTTATACTAATATAATAAAGCTGAGGAGTTTATTTGTTTGGTTGAACTCGTTAATCTCAGAAACTAATAATTCGAATTGATAAATTATTTTGTGTTGGATAGCCTATTTATCGAGAAAATCTACTCATCAGGCTACTTCTCAGGAGAGCGGAGCAGTGACCTAATTGGACTAATTAGACATATTGTGTCTACATTATTGTAAAATTAAAAAACTACGAAATTTTATGGTTCTAATTATTTCACGAGCAAAGTCACGACGGCCCAGCTAGTTAAATATTATTCTGTAATATAATTCAAAGTATAATAAATTTATAACAGAACTAATTTTATTTATTCGTTTAATCATCTTGACCTGGAATGTTTATACTGGCCAGAGTAAATAAACGAATCATCCTGTGTGAATACATTAACGAACCACCAAAGTATACTTAAAAAAATATGGGTTTAATTGTCTGTGTTGTGGTCACGAAATTTATTTGAAAAAGGTTATGCAATGGAACTCATTGTTTTTTTTGTTTGAAGTATATTGTTAGCAACTACAAATACATACATTATATAAATATATTTACGCTCATTTCAATAAAGGCGCAGACAAAGATATATTAAACGCTGAATGTGACCAGTTGTATTATGTCCCACGTAATTATATTGTGAACCTATTGCAGTATTATCAACTAAAGGCAATATAAAACCTTATTTATTACTATGCACTAATCTTATTAATTTAGCTAGTGTATTAAAACAATTAGTATTAGTAATTTACTAAGTAAGTACTTCTTAATTTTTTTTATTGATTTCTTAAAAGCATTCGATACAACTGTAAATGATGCACGTAGGCGTTCCAAGTACGCGAACATATGTAAGAAGAATTGCCAGCTCAATTTTTTTTCAAATACAGATTATTTAACACAGTTGGCCAATTTAAGTTCGACGTCAGAGCTATGAAGAAGGATAACCGTGAAAGTACCAAAGTAAGCGAATTTAAGCTTGTGGTATGGGATTCAGACAACTGACAAATATAGTTATATACTCCTAAATATATTAGGAAACTCCTAAATTCCGAAACAGACACTTGCGGAACACACAAACATTATTTCCAACACGGAAATCGAACCCGGGACCTTAGTGCCGCGATCTCTTACACTACTAATTCCACCGCGAAAATAATCCTAGTAATATTATAAACGCGAAAGTTTATAAGTATGGACGTTTTTTACTCTTTCACGCTAAATCTACGGAATGGATATTGATAAAACTTTACAATTATATAGCTTACACAACAGAATAACACATAGGCTACTTTTAATCCCGGAAACAAGTTCCTGTGGAAAACGGGAACGGGAAAACTTCACCACGCGTGCGGAGCCGCGGGCGTCAACTAGTGTGAAATAATATACCTAACTAAACAAAAAAAAATACGATAAGAGTAGACGCACGTGATTTATAATTTCTACTTATAAACCAAATAATCATGGAACTATAAATAACTGAGGTACAGGTTGTTCTCACGCGTGTATTTCGGGGAACACCGACTATTTTGAGACCGAGAACACATGGAATATATAATTTATCCACTTACAACACCACACACGTAACCGAGTAAGATTCCTGTCTCTTTCAAAGATTTCAAATTGTCCTTCATATTAAAATGGTCCTGAGCCATTTCTATAATGAGAAAGTTTTTTCAAAACAGAATATTTAAATTATTATAATTAAACTAGTGGAAAGCAATGCCCGGTGAAATTGTCTTCGATTTTGATTCCCTCAGGAACTTGTTGCCGGAATAAAAAGTAGTGTATGTGTTATTCTGACGTTTAAGCTATATTATTGTAAAGTTTCGTCAAAATCCATTTGGAAGTTTTTGCATGACAGAGTAACAAACATACATCCATACATTCTAATAAATTATCGCGTTGAATTGAACAGCGACACAACAGCTAAGAGCAGCTGACTGTATCTTTCTCGCTCGGGTACACTCGGTGTTTCCGAGTTCACCCGATCGAGCCTTTCACCTCAGTCCGCCTTACTTATTACCTACGGAAAAAATCGTGTGTGCGGTGCGCTGAAAGAAGTTTTCACTTCAAAAAAATGAGATAAAGAGAGAGAAAGATGCGCTCCCGGCTGCGCACTCATTTGCTTGTACCCAATAGACTCAATACAGTAACACCTAGAGTAACACATACGCACAGCAGGCATTCCGTTACGTGATGATTTTTAGTAAATCACAGTAATCATAAGCCCCGTTAAGGAACTTCGTTTCAAAAAAGGATACATTTATTTTAATTAGTTAAGACTAAGTAAAACGAAAGTACTTATTATACTTCAAAGTAAGAGATAGACAAAGATTGTAGGCAAGTGTATAAATAATTATTATACTTAATGGAATACTACAATTTTCTTTTTCTTAGATAATCTAAATTTTCATTAGCAAATTGTACAAGTTGACTTTTTCTTCTAAGAATTTGCGCAGTTAAATTTTGATTATGTTAATAATAACTAGGTTTTTTTTTTGCTTAATTATTTTTTGCTTGCTTTGTTCTGTATGTACCTACCCATGTCGCGAGATGATAATTCATGTATCGTAGTAGTAGTAGTATCATTCATACATATCATCAAGCCTGTCTCCCAACGGGATAGGCAGAGACTATGGCTTTCCGCTTGCTACGATTCGGGCATACAACTTTCGCATCTTCTACTTTCATAAGTGTTTTCATACGAGCTCGCCGGTTAAGGGTACTGTAGACCTGGCCTTTTGTCAAAAGCTCTTCAATTTGGTTGGCATGCGTACGCCGATGTCGATCCCTACCAGTTTGCCCATTCACTCTCGCCGCATAAATCTACTTTGTCAGTCTATATTCATCCATCCTTTCCACGTGTCTGAACCATCTGGTAAATCCGTGATATATAAGCCAGTTCGTTTATAAAACTTATTATGTCTCTTGTTACTGTACTCGTTGATACACTAGTGTAATGCACATCAGGTTGTAAAGCACTTTCACAACTTGTAAAGTTCTAGTTTCCGTTCTTAATTACTACTCTGCCACCCACCAAAGCTATATACTGCACTTTAAGTATTTATCCTTGTGTTACGGGTAAAGGAACCGTTAAAGTAACTTATATTAGCTAAGTAACATCACGCTACTAATTATCCCTCAGGATCTTTCAACTTTAGGTATACCTCCGTGCGGAATAACTTTTGTTTACCATTTTTTGTGAAGGAGTAAAAGTTGGTTCGCATGGGAATGCATTGAACATAGAAATATCTTATTCCAGAGAACCATTAACTGAATGGTCGTTTTGAATTGAATTGACACAGATTCATTTAAATGAGGATAATAAAAAATATTGAGGAATTTTTTTTACACAGAGCCATCAAGCCCACACGAAACTAATATTAACTTTTGGTAAGGGATCTAGACAACTGATATATAAGACTTATTATGTAACACCCAAACTTCGAAACAAACATTTGGTGATCAACCAAATAATATTGTTACGACCTGGATGTTAGCATTAGTTGGAACCAACGGCTTAAGATGCCGTCCAAAGCACAGAAACTCTCGTAAATGTAAATACTACAAACGATAACCCATCTTAAGACCGGCTGCTTAACGCAGTGATCATTTGCAGAACACTGAGTAAGCAGGGCTGAGAGCGCTCCTAGAAAAAATATCTAAAGCAATCTCAAACGTACTAAATTTCCTTATCTTGTTAAAGGATATTTTTACCATCTAATTTAGCTATTTATATTTACAGTAACAATTAAAATATACACATTCCATAAATATCCTCTCCTCTCTGGCACAAAACGTTTTTGTTTATTCATCGTGGTCGGTGTCAATGAATTAATCAGCATAACAGCTGATATCTAAATCTGTCGCAGCGATGAGATGAGATCACCCGGTAAATGAACCATCATTAATATTCTTTATGGGATATAAACCTATTAAGATCAACCGTTGGTAAATAGCGTGAAATGAGACAAGCATTCTATTAACAGTAGTACTCGTACTCGTTGTTGGGGCATTGTTCTGCACAGTTTTTAGTACCATAGTTGAAGATGATTTATACTCTCGATTGTTGTTGGTACTTAGTAGAACTTCTTGTAATACATCACGAACAACTAAAGTCATTTTAAACTCTAATCCACTAGGGTTTTTAATACATCCTGACCGGTTTCATGGACACTGGTTGGATGACACTTTTCTAGATTATATAAAATAATTCTGAATGAGCTCATTGAAGTTTTATTTTAGTTTAGTTCTTCATTGTATCGTCTTACTAATTGCTTCCAAAACCTATGTACAGTTGGAATATGGAGCCCGGTTTTATTGGCTGCCAGAAGCATCAATGGTTTAACTTCTTTTTGACAATGTCGGGAGCGACTGGTGTCTCAACTGTTTGTGTGTGATCATAATGTTTTATGTTACACTTATTAGGTACATTGATGATGTTAGCAATAGATAACATTACAGCATAAACCTGATCTAGGTGCAATAAAGATCCAATAGAATATACTTTATTGTGATATGATAGTGTCGAACCGGGTGTGTTTATGATAGTGTCGGCAATGGGCTCACCACGTGTTACATGGGACAAAAGTGCATACAGTGAAATATGGGCGTATAGTATGCCTCTGCCTACCCCTTTGGAGCTAAAGGTGTGACAATATGTATGTATGTATGAGAGTGTTGATGGTATTTAAATAGGTTTTGATCCGTAGAAACATCACTAACATAATAACAAAATTAAATCAATTAGTATTCTAAATGTAGTGAAATACAGTCATAATGATGATTTTAGTATTCACGCTAGGACATACGTTAGCCTTAGTGGAACGAAGTAACTGTGTACCATCAAAATATAGACCTAATGCATTTATGTCCTAATGTTTGATGAATTAAATACTGTCGGTTACTTTTCTATACAATTTGTTTGGCTTAAGCAAAAACAAGTAATGAATATTAAAATTCATAAATGCGTTTTCTGAACTTATATACATATAGTTATGAAGAAAACGTTTTAACACAATCAGGTATGTTAACAAATATAACTGTTTCGAAAACCCGGATGATATAAGAGATCATTAAAATTGTGATCTGCCAGAAAAATAGTCTGAGCTATTAAAATCGTAGAGGAAGAGAAAACAACAAAATGATTGCTATAAATTAATACGAGGAGTCATTGATCTAATTAACGATCAACATTTGCGTATCTACTTATTAGAAAAAAAAATTGAAGAAAATACTCCTTTTTTAGAACGCGAAAGTGTGTGGCATGATTATCTTTAAAAAATTAAAAAAGAATTGCGATTGAAGTTCTATGTTATTGTGCAGCAGCGTTTATTTTTTTTACATGTATTTAGTAATAAGCAAAAAAATTGTAAAAAGCTAATATTCATCAACGACACATGACGTACTAACACCAGCAAACCAATTAAAAAAAAATCTCTCATATCCGAACAACGTATGGATTGATTTTGATGATACTTTCACTGGTTACTTAGAACTTGACTTAGGATTTCTTTGTAGATTTATATTTTCTGCCGTGCAATTTACTGGTGGTGTATGTGGCATAGCTGTGCTATACTTAGAACTAATGAAGTCATATTTGTAACAAAAATTACAAAACAAACAAGTAACCACAGTATATTTGAGTCAATGAATGCATCGGCATATGATGTCATGGTATTCAGAATTAGAAACAGTTCACCACTGAGCTACTGCCCCACATTGTCACGCACAACCCATTATGCGGGAAGGTTTATGACATATACGTTTTCGCGAAACGGCATGACAACAAAAGGAATAAATATCACTTGGGACCACCTTTTTTGAAAGGCTATATTTCTGTTTAACAATACAATTTTTATGGGTATATTTCATTGATATTTGAATTGTTAGGTATGAGTAGTTTTCAAAAATTTGTTTTATTGGTGCATCTCATATAAAAGACCTTTTTAGAAAATGTAAATTTAAGAGTTTCCGTAAACAACGGGTATTAATGAAACACTTATGAAAAAAAAGAAGCAAAAGTTATGCACTATGATCGTAGCAAGTGGAAAGACATTGTCTTTGCCTACGCCGATTGGAGACTGGCGTGATATTATGTATGTATGTATTATCTTAAAACCTCCAGCAATTTTGAATTCCTTATCAAGATACTATTTTAACCAAATCATGAGCCCTAAGTGTTTATTGGGACCCTGCCGAGATATTCGAGGCCCAAGTCATTACATATTTCCTGACAAATATATAAGGTCATGGCAAAAAGAAGAAAAGTAGAAACAATGTCAGCGTGACCAATCCCAAAACAATTGAGAGAAGCCTATGTCCAGCAATGGGCTAAGATAAGCAGGTATCATAGAATTTTTAAAGAGCTCGTATGTCTTCACTTAAAATACATTATTTTCATACTGGTTCACCAAAGTACAGTGGACTATATTTATTTATTTATCTATCACGCCTTTTCTCCAAATGGATAGCAGTAGAGGCATATTATATGCCTACTTTTCACCATGTGTATTCCTGTCCCACGTAATAAGTGGTGAGCCCATTGCCGTGTTGAAATAGACAGACGCAGGTTGTGGCTACCTGCTGTTGAAACTGTTCAAGCCGCCCATAAGGCCTTCAACTTGACTTAACGACTGCCATATTACTGGCAACCGGGACCAACGGCTTAACGTACCTTCCGAAGCACGGACAGTGGACAAAAGGTATATATGTATACAGGGCCGCTCTATAAGAATTGATTTTCGTAAAAAAGTTCGAGACTACCATGACTTTAATTGGTCGTGCTAATTAGTGTCTAGCACATAAGACCTTTTAGCCTTTTTGTTAGCACCTCACTAAAAAGGCAACGGGTTCAAAATTTCTTTCAAATTTAACATCTAAAATAGACATATTTTATTTTACTAAATTTATTTGGCCCTTTAGACCCACCCAAACTACCTTATAACCGAAGAAGCGCTGCGTTAAGCAACTTTCCCTCCGATGGGTGACCACTTTGTGGCATTTACATTTACATTGCGAGTGTTTCCGTGCTTCGGAAGGCACGTAAAGCCGTTGGTCCCGGTTGCCAGTAATATGACATTCGTTAAGCCCAGTTGAAGGCCTCATCTATATTAAGGGAAAAATTTCTACAGCAGGTCGCCACAACCTGCGCCTGTCCATTTCAAAACGGCAATGGGCTCACCACCTGTTCCGTGGGACAAAAGTGCATACGGTGAAATATGGGCATATAGTCTGCCTATGCCTACCCCTTCAGGGATAAAGGCGTGACAATATGTATGTATGTATGTATGGTTCGTAAAAAATCAAACATTTGATATGGTTATTATGTAATTGTATAACCATAGCAAACCTCCTCTGCACTTGCAAATGGCATCCCTTAATAATTATATCATTTGCCCACTGTATATATCATACCATTGAATAGAATTACCAATAAGTAAAAAAAGTAAAGTAAGAAATTGCCCTTTAAGGGAAATAACGATAATCAATGGCACTGGACACAAGAAATCCAAGTTTCAAATAAAGTTGTATTCTTTCCTGAACTGTGCATCATCATCATCCGAGCGTCTGTCCCAGTTGCGTCTCGCGACGCCCGGGGTCCGCTTTCCTACATTTTCTTCTCCACTTCGCACGGTCTTCGGCATCCCCTGTAGTGAGACCATTGGCACGCATGTCATCCCTTACGACGTCAAGCCAGCACTTCTTGGGTCTTCCCCTCTTACCGGGACCCGGCGGGGCTGACATGGCCAGACATTTGTTACCTACGTAGCCCGGCGGTTGCCGCAAGACGTGACCATACCAACGAAGGCGACACTCTTGCAACTTGTCTGCAATGTCACGGACGTGAAGGCCGCCGCGGATGCGAGAGTTTCTCACGCGGTCCATCCGCGTGACCCCACACATCCACCGCAGCATCTTCATTTCCGTGACACGCAGCTCCTGCTTGTGTCGCTCCAATATCGACCACGTCTCACTGCCATGTAAAAGGACAGGTCTAATAATGGTTTTGTAGACCTGTCCCTTCAACCGGATCGGCATTTTAGGGTCACAAATGACACCGGTCATCTCCCGCCATTTGGCCCACGCGGCAGCAATGCGTGACTTGACATCGCAATCGATGTCACTGGACGTGTGAAAAACAGATCCCAGGTATTTAACCTGGTCCGTGCGCTCGACCAAATCACCGCCTATGCGGACGGATGTGGGATCTGTCGAGTTTATTGCCAAGTACTCGGTCTTCGCCACATTTAGTTTCAGACCGCCGTTCTCAAGCGTCTCCTTCCACGCCTTTACACGTCGCACCAATCTGCCCCTGTCCGCGTCTGCCAGCGCAATATCGTCAGCATACATGAGCAACCATGGAGGCTGCTCATGTGGGTTTCTGATGCTGTCCGACAATTCGTCTAATATTACACTGAACAGAAGCGGACTAAGGACCGAACCCTGGTGTACCCCGACGGTGATGGGGAAGGGTTTCGTGTCGCCAACAGCAGTCCGAACCATTGAATCGGAGTCACAGTACATGTCCCGGATAGTGTCAATATAGACCTCTGGAACCCCTTTGGACCGCAGTGCCCACCAGATCATCGCACGAGGAACACAGTCGAAGGCCTTCTGCATGTCTAGAAACAAACAGTGCAGAGGCGTGTTCTTCGTTCTGTATTTCCCTGCGACAACCCTCAGGGCAAAAACAGGGTCCGTGGTCCCATGACCAGGGCGAAACCCATATTGACACTCCGAGAGTCCTCCTGACTCGACACTCCTGAACTGTGCAATCGGGTCTAATTGATGATAGAAACTTTGTCCGTTGATTTAGTATTAATTAGTACCTTTGGAAGAAAACCAAACTTATTCCTTGAAATTTCTATTTACTCTAAGTAGATACTTGAATTTATAATTAAATGAGTTCTTTCCAAGCACAAAGAGTAAATAGGCGGTTTTATCGCTGCCAGCAGTCTA
This sequence comes from Thumatha senex, assembly GCA_948477245.1. Classification (NCBI taxonomy): domain Eukaryota; kingdom Metazoa; phylum Arthropoda; class Insecta; order Lepidoptera; family Erebidae; genus Thumatha; species Thumatha senex. The sequence continues at coordinate 20,763,285 of OX419738.1, read as the reverse complement.
TCTACCAGTCATTGTATTATACACAGCTGTAGATAACGCCTTGTTGAATAGCATTTAATGTTGTATAAACTTTTATCTTTTAACTTTGTCTATAAATACAGAACACTTTCATAGAACATAAAGCACGAGTTGAATGTAATCTTTTGAGTATTATTCTTATATTGTGGGTGAACGCTCTCATAATAAGCTGTTGTTCCTGATAAACTCCTTTTAAAGCGTTTATCAGAGTTTAATTTACACTCTGTTACGTTATCAAACATTTTATTCATTTAAAATTATGCAATGACTGCATTTCCGACGTAAGAATTATTCACTAGAAATTTTATTGCAAAACTTATTTCCAACCTTCCATTCATATAGTCTTCAATCTGAACTGAGAAGTAGGTCAAATAATGAGATGACTTAAGTCCGTGTACACCAGTTTATTAAATCTGTGTTCATTGTCGTAGCATTGGTGCCACGAAAACTGGGAGTCGACTCTGCCATTTCAATCGTTTCGAAATAGAATTGAAATTGTCGCTCAATAGAAAGCCACCGGTACAATTTTGACAGTTTTTCATAGTCTACTATTACAATCGTACTACAATAGACTTCTATCGGTCGACCGGTAGAATTCTACTCACACGTACTGCGCAAGTGGCCGCTTGTCAGTTGCATTTCTGATAATCTACTAACATTTTGACAGCTAAAAACAGCGATTCTGGTTCTATTCTACGGCTTGTCAATAGTAGACTCGGCCCCCAGTAAGTATGTCGATAATTTTGATAATCCATATATGTTGACTTATTTAAGGCAAGGCAAGGTTAATTAGGATAATATCTTTCCTTTAAAAGTATATTTAGTCGTAGTAGGTATGTTTGTAATTAATCTCATTTCGAAGATCAATATTGAATTTGGCAGCCTATATTTATATCAACAATATATTACCTAGGTATATTATTCGCCATGAAACACATCAATGCTAAGATTTTTGAAATCTATCAGAATAAGCATTATAATCATAATAAATTAATATTTTTAGAAGCGATGAAAAGTTCCCTGAGAAGCTCCTGGTCCATCACGATTTCTTACACCATTTTGAATAGGTACTCAAATAGTATTATTGAAGCGCTCGTGGCCCCGCGGTCTCAGTGTTCTGTAAACGATCACTGAGTTACGCAATTTTCACTATGGCTGGTCCTCGGATGGGTGACCACTTTGTGGCATTTACATTTGCGAGCGTTTCCGTGCTTCGGAAGGCACGTTAAGCCGTTGGTCCCGGTTGCCAGTAAAATGGCAGTCGTTAAGCCTGGTTGAATGCCTTATGGGCGGCTTGAAAAATTTCAACAGCAGGTAGCCACAACCTGCGTCTGTCTATTTCAACACGGCAATGGGCTCACCACCTATTACGTGGGACAGGTAAATCCACACGGTGAAAAGTGGGCATATAATATGCCTCTGCCACCCCTTCGGGGATAAGGCGTGATGGATATTTATTTATTTTTATTTATTACTCAAATAAGAAGAGCGACAAGCAGTACTCCTTCACAAAGACAATAGTATATTATAAAATACAGTACATCATAAAGCATTGAAAGTCTGATACAAAACATGAAATTTCTAAAAGTAAAGAAGCAAACAAAATAAAAATAACTCTAAACTTTTATGTTTCCGTACCTTGTTTGCATTCTCAGGAATAGCGCGTGGAAAAATAATTTACTCTGAATCTTTTTACAAAACGTGCCTTATAATATTTTAAACAAGTTGAGATTTATATGTACTACTTGTCTCTTGGGAATGATATCTTAACAAGATCTATTTTGCTGAAAGTTTTTATGGTTTTTGATGACAATGAATTCAAATTGCGATTTTACGACGTACTCGTAGGAAACATTTTCAACTGCAAAGACTAAAAACATAAAAAATATAGCTTCATACTTATAATTATTTACTATTTATCACTAGGTAGGTAGTTAAGATAAGAGCAAAGTTTCCAGAATATTTAAAAAACCCAAAAATTGAAATGAATTACACAAATTTAGTGAAGAAGTAGTCAAAATAAAATAATATTTGTTCAGACCGATGACGTCCATAACAAAGTTTTGTAAATATCTTCCAAAAGTATTTTCATAACGCTTTTCCCGTCTTCACTTTTTTAATTTCACTTTTTAGTTCAAATGCTTTTATGATTGTCTCGTTTTATGACAGAAATTTAAATGTTTTTGCTCAAATGCTGTGTCCAGAGATAAGCTGCATACTTTAGACATAAAAACTTTTAAGTTTTAAAGACTGTTGATATTCCATTTTTCGTTTCTCATTCTTAATTTTATTTCTCATTCTAAACTATACTAGATTCTGTATGTGACTCCGCTTGTGACTGCCAATAAATAGTAGTCTGTCCCTTTCTCTAGGGTTTAATTTGACTTTCTATCAAATATCTAGAACACAGTGACAGAAAAAGCATTTTTGCATTTATATTATGGTAATGAATTTCAATTCGTTGAAACCGGTCTAAGTTAAGGTTTTCGTATAATAACTGCTCATAATATGGCTAAATTTCTTTATAGTTGCGAGCAACCAGGATAAATTTCCTCCATTCTGAGAATATATTTATTGTAATCGGTGCGTTGTCGGAATCTAGACCCCGATTTAAGGATGATCTACAATTAATTATGCATTGGAAATTTTATGAATGAAAGTTAGCCATAGATGCTCACTACAGGAGATGCCGACAACCGTGAGAAGTGGAGGAGAAAATGTAGGAAACCGGACCCCAGGCGTCGCGAGACGCAACTGGGACAGACGCTCGGATGATGATGATGAGTTAGCCATAGATTAAGTACGTACTACTATGTTCACTCTAAGCGCCAAATCTATTGGCGAAATCTCAGACTGTCAAGCAGATTTCCACCCTAATACACATAACTTAACCTTATAAATTGTGTTTCATACAGAATTGACTGATATTTTATCTATCTTTACTTAGTCTAAAAACTTGTAGTGCTTTCCTACTTCAGATGGTTCTGATTATTAATACAATAGAAATAACTTAATCCGTTAATTGAATTTCTTTGAATTGCGCTCATAACCTCGCTAGCTCAATATTACGTTAAGCGTCTCATGATACGGTCTGTCCTGAGATTGGTGACAGTTCGCGGCATTTCCATTTAGGTACTAGCGTTTTTATTCTTCAGAAGACACGTTAAGTTTATTTTCTTGCCATTTTCTCATATTCGAAAGAGTTGATTCGAAGAAACTGTCAGTTTTTCAAGCGGAAACAGCAAAATTTATTTAGAAGAGTTAGTCCATTCGTTCAAGTCGTAACTGCATAGATACTGCCACTAACTGCAAAATTGCCTTCATCGATCAACTGAGTGCTGTGAATTCATTTTTATGAGCGCTATCGAGTGCCAATATAGAAACGACCGGTAAGTAGGGTAACCATGTTGTATAGTGGACAAACAGGAAATTGAAATTGTGACGTTTGTAAGCAAACACAGTTTATTTAGAAATACAATGGAACTTTATTTCCGTCAAAAATTTCCCTTTGGAAGTTGCAAATTTTCTGTGGATACCTCATAAATCTGCCTTACGATATCTGTAAATAGCAAAACTTTTTAACTAAACTAAATTAGTCATCTAGCCATATTGTGTCTTCATTTTGTGTATTCCCTTATTGCTACCTCGATTTGCTGGGATCCACTATTTACCTGCTTGGTTCAGCAATCCTTTGGCTTTCATTTTCGACATTGTTGGGAGTGCCACCGGAATGGCACCGGTTGCCTTGTTCATTAGTCACCTTGTGTACTATTTGCAGGTGAGGTTGCATGCGCTACCTAAATCTTGGTGGTGACCCTTACACTCCAGTGTCAAAGGAGTAAATACGCTAAATATGTGTTCTACAAAAATTTGTTTGTGCATTGCCAGCGAGTAGTTATAACGTCCTAAAGAACTTCATGTTTATCAATCACGCCTTATTCCCGAAGGGTTGGCAGAGGAAAATTATACGCCCACTTTTCATCGTTTGTATTCCTGTGCTACTTAATAGGTGGTGAGTCCATTGCCGTAAAATTCATCAAGTGTTAAATAAGTCAATAGGTATAATCTTGTTTCAATAAATCTTGAGACAAATCAAATCATAGTCACCTTATGCTGCACTTATGTTAGCCACCACGTTATTACTTTCATATTAAATTCTTAGTCCCTCATTTAAGTTTAACATTCGACAGTTTTCTGCAGACTAACACAGAAGAAATAGAAATAAATACAATGGAGAGTACCAATCCTTATTCTGCACTACTAGTAATTGCATACATACGAGTATATATTTGATAAAGAAAAATTAATAAATATCCATCACGCCTTAGGTGGGGATGGCAGAGGCATATTATATGCCCACTTTTCACCGTGTGGATTCCTGTCCCACGTAATAGGTGGTCCATTGCCGTGTTGAATTAGTCAGACGCAGGTTGTGGCTACCTGCTGTTGAAATTTTTCAAGCCGCCAATAAGGCCTTCAACAAGGCTTAACGACTGCCATTTTACTGGCAACCGGGACCAACGGCTTAACATGCCTTCCGAAGCACGGAAACGCTCGCAAAATGAAAATACCACAAAGTGGTCGACCGCGGGGCCACGAGCGCTTATATATTTGATAGTAAATGTTTTGGTGTAAGGTCTCTCCCACCAAGATCTCTGAGGCCCAAGCGATTTCACCTGCGTACAGTGCACCTACTGACTAAGGGACGAGGTTTCGACGAGGTCCGCAAGAGGTCAGACGGCAGCCGCTTCCAAAACAGCCGTACATACAAAATCAAACCCTGTTCCTTGTAGCCAATAAAAGTGATCTCCGGGCTCCAAATCTAGGTTGAATTTGGAAGCAATTGGTATGGTAATATGAAAAGAGATCATCATACTATGTGACGTTAGACGAATTATTGGAGTAAAAGGCGACCTTATTGTGGTTGACATTAACACTATAACTAAATTTCTGTGACTTTAATGTGCGTTGTAATTTCTATTTTCATGTGTTGTAGTTACATTATATTATGTTGTATACATTATGTTTCTGACAATTGAAACGATGGCTCAAAAGCTCGCCGTGCCTTGTCATTCGGTCGAATTGGCTTTTATAACCTTAGTACCTAAGTAGGATGTCATTTTTATACCTACTTGTCCCTAAAGGATTACCTACTTTTAGCTGCTTCCCCAAATTTAAAATATTCACGTTCGGGCTTAATTTATTGTAACCCAAATCATTTTGAGTAGGATTAGTCTATAACCGACTTAAGTAAACATTTCAGTTTAAAATTGGATTCTTAAATGTTGTAATTCCATGTAACGTTCTTACACCAATTGTCTGATCTATAAACAAACACACTAACGGGGTCATGTGGTTTTTAAATTCGATGTTGATTCAAATATTTGATAGCTTAAATATTGTTTCGTATTAATCTTTTCAATGAAAATTTATTTAATAATATTTGTATTTTTCAGAAATTGTCTTTTTCAGAAATTTAAAGTAATTTTATCATCGGAAAATATATCCTTATACTTGTTACCAGTATATTTAAGAAAATGTTGCATCCTATACTATAATTAACAAGTCTTCATTTATCTACGCGAGTACCACTATCAAATCAGTTAACCTGTATGTAGTCGTATTTAAGGACGCCCATCTGATCATAATAAATAAATTAATAAATAAATAAATAAATATTGAGGAACATTTTTTTACACAGCGTCCTCCAGTCCAAAGTAACCTAATTTTTAAAAACATACATATAATACATAGGGACACCCAAACTTCGAAACAAACATTTATGTACACAAATATTTGTTTCGACCCGGGAATCGAACCCGGGACCTCTGTACGACAGCCGCATACAATACCACTGCGCCACGGAGGCAGCCAATTAAAAAATACGTACTTTTAAAAACACACTATTTTTTCAAAGAATCTATTAATTTTTATTCATCAGCAGTCAAAGAATTCACCTACTCCAGTGTCTAGCTTCAGTGTGTAACTGCGTACTAGATTAGACATCCTAGTTTAAAAAAAAAACTAACTCTAACAATGAGAATGATACTTTGAAACTATTTACCTAATTCCTGAATTAAATCAACGAAATTTCTTTTCATTGGTTATTTTTCTACTTTGCGTGTTTCATGAATTTTAATGTGCTAGGAGAAAATTCTTTATGAAAGTATTTTTAAAGCAGTATTTTTTTAAACTTCCACGTGTTTGGATGTTGGTTCTAGCAAGAATAAGTTATGTATTATGTACTACTTCTCAAATATTTCGCAAATACAATACTAAAAAAATGTTAATTTATTCCTTTCGAATGTTTTATGTACCTGTCTGTCTTCACGGTGTATCCCAGACGGGTTAGTCAGAGAGGACAGATCATCGTCATATCCATCATAGGAACATAAGCAAATACTAATTACAACAGTACAAGTTTTTGACATGCGAGAGGTTAATAAAGAATATTAGTAGTAATCTCATTTAGAACAGAAGAACTGTGATCTAATAGGGTTGTCAAAAATATAAACCTAAAGTTCTCCTCTGACTATACTAGTTTAACTGAATATGCACGTAGTATTTTTATCTGTCAACAGGACGGATGGAGGCGGGCACTGCAACATTTCTATTTGTTCAGTTATAAGATGGCCAGAGTAGTGATGTAATGCCGCTCTCCTAAATAGGCCAACGAAGGTTAAGCATATTGAAACTAAAATGAGAATTGACGGCAGATAAATTGCATATGGCTTATCTATTGTTAGTAGATGTTTGTTGACAAAACAATGTACGAAATACATTACAGTCTTTGTATTATAAACATGACGTTAAAATTTACCAAATGGTATCTAAATGATTTACGAGCATTTGTAAGTTTTAACGTTATTGAGGTTTTTTGTTCAAGGACAGTTAGGATTACTATTTACAGGTTTTTTATCACCGTTTTTTTGCTATGTCTGTATGTTAAGTAGGTATAAATGTCGCAAGCTTTTTTGACTCATTGACCAGTGAATGACAATGCATTAGTATGGTAACACATAGAGCTGGTTTTATAATGCAGAGGGAAGGTGGTAAATATACATAAAAAGGTGGAATAGTCACAGCGTCTTTTTGTGCAAAATAGGAGGCAAAGGCTTACACACTTAGTCGTCCTTACGAAGTTGGTATATCAAACAGCCTATGGAATATGAATTACAATTTTATATACTCCGGTCTTTCTCCAAAGTACTGTAGGTGTTTTAATATTATATAAAATCGTATAAAAGTTTGATAAAAATGACAAAAAAAAATTAACTTTGGAAACAACTTTGTAAAGTGAATAATGGTCAATCCTCTTCAAATACATTGGCTATTGTAATTACAATGGAATGCGCATTATATTTCGTTCATTAGATTAAATTACCTGTATAGGTAAACAAATTTGTAGTAACACAAATCGATACTGCGCTTTGCATTTATTTATTTTGTTCACACTATTATCACGTATAAAGACAATACATACCTACATACGTAAATATAGTCGCATCTTTTTGTATTTCTCAATGTTACCCATGGTGCAAAGTGAGGACGTGTGGATGACTCTGTTTACGAGGAGAAAACGAAACATAATAAAATGGTAGCAGAAAGCGAACGAAAAATGTCACCTAATCTACAAAGAACGCACCGTGTGTCAAAAAAAAAACGACTATCTCTGATTTCCATAAGTACGGTGCTTGTGGACGATTGATAGACCTGTCCCTGTCGCTCCAATTGCAGTCTCTGGAGCCTACAAACACTTCCATTGAGAATTTGGGGTTTTTTTTCTTCTGAATGTACGTATTTCACCAAGATTCTAGTTCTCTACCTAGATCATAGAAAGATCTTGAAATTTACTACCACGGTTATATGCGAGAATACCTTTGTTGTTATAGATATATCTATTAATGTTTATAAACAAATACACATTCAATACAGTCCTATCTTGTCAAATTATTTTCTTCATTGATAAGTTTGTATACAATGTAAATTGAAATGGTTTCGTATAACAACATTGTGAGACTATCAACTATCAACCGTGTTGTTTATATTGTACACAGTCATTATATTAGGTACGTTATGAATGACTAAAGTTTGATGTGATCGTTTAGTCAAAAGCCGTCTCGCTTGAGTAGCGCACACACCGAACCAATATTGAGCGGTGTTAATGGAATCAAACAATTCTTTGAAGAATACGTGCTTGTGATTTCAGTGGTTTCTTATTGCTTTGTATTGTTCTGTGTTGTGTTGTGTTGTGAAAAGGCATTGGTTTTTATTTTTTTGGTAAGAGACTTTTTAGTTGTTTTTTTTATAAGCACTTGACTTTTTTATTTCCAACAACAATATTTAGGCCAAATTAGGAATTGTGTCTAATTTTAGTAATATAACGCATCATTAAGATGTGCTTAATTTGACACTAACATGATTTTTTTTTAAATTTCATTATTTTCAAGTAAATGGATCCTAACATTGCAGTGCGAGTATCACAGGATCCGAATTAAAATAAACTTGAATATTTGGTGACAATATGACAGGTGCCCTGTTGGGTTGGGAGGTCAACGCAAGTTAACCATGCCAATAATCAAAAGTCAAACAATAGCTGCTTCTAAAACCTAAATAAAAGTGAACCACGGGCTCGAAATTCAGATAGAGTTTTGTTAGCAACGGAAGTATGCTGGGATAAAAACAAGATTGGACTATTAAAGTAAATAAGAATTAAGATTGATTTTTTTACTATTACAAATAATGAATTTTAGCTGATCAATATACGAGGGTAAATCCAAAAGTTCGTAGCCTGACCATGAAAATCAAAGAAACGTGGGTGTAAATTATTTTTTGTTTTTCTACATAGTCACCATCTAGTTCAATGCACTTCTTCCATCTGAACTGCAACTTATTTATACCTTTAAAAAAAATGATTCCGTAAGTTCGTCAAAATAACCAGTTACTGCATCTATGACCTCTTCTTTGGTTGATAATTTCGAACTACCTAAATGTTTCTTTAATTTCGGAAATGAATGATAATCCGAGGGGGCTGAATCCGGTGTATAAGGTGGGTGGGGCAATAATTCCTAACCACAATTATGGATCTCAGCCATTGATTCGGCAGAAGTGTGAACCCGCGCCTTGTCTTGATGGAACAAAACTTTCTTACGCAACATACCCGGCCATTTTTCTTTGATTTCTTCGCGAAGCCGTCGTAAAAGGTTAGAATAATAACTTGAATTTATAGTTTTGCCTTTTGGTAAATAATCCACAAAAATGATTCCCTTCGCATCCCAGAATACCGAAGCCATGACTTTTTTACTCGACAAAACGACCTTAGCTTTCTTCGGAGAGGGTGAGCCGGATCTTTTCCATTGTTTCGATTGTTGCTTGGATTCGGGATTTGGTGATTATGGTGGTGAACCCAGCTTTCATCCATAGTAACTAACCGGGATAAAAAATTCTCGGGATTTGCCTGAAAAAGCTCCAAACAGTCACGCAAAATTGTGAAGCGAACGCGTTTTTGTTCGACTGAAAGCAATCTAGGCACCCAACGAGCAGAAACCTTATGGAACCCCAGTTCTTGAGTTATGATGTTTTGAACCCGACCATAACCGATGCCTGTGATCTCAGCTATCTTATTGATGGTCAATCTTCGGTCATTTAGTATAAGATCACATATTTTATCGATGTTTTCCTTTGTGGTAGACGTTGAAGGCCTTCCACACCTACGATCATCTTCAACGTTCTCCCGACCTCGCTTAAACTTAGCTACCCATTTTTTTACACCGGAATAAGATGGAGCAGATTCTCCTAATGTGCTCACCATACCTTCATGAATATGTTTTGGTGATAGACCTTTTTTATGCAGGTACTTAATCACTGCGCGATGTTCGATTTTGTTCATTCTTGAAAATCTTTTCCGATACTCTTAAACAAATATCCACAAAAAAAATTTCGCGCGCACTAACTGAACCAAACTTTGCTCACTTGCTACTGAATAACCATAGTACAGATAGAGGTTAGATTAAAAAAATGCATTGCTTTATCTATGTTAGGCCACGAACATTTGGATCCACCCTCGTATATATAAGCGTATGGTGTTTCTCTGTTTTCTTTTTTTATTACCGCTAAGGTGGCAGACAAGCATGATGCCCACCTGATGGAAAATGGTCACCGTAGCCTATGAACGTTTGCTACACTAGAGGTGCGGCACTTGCGCTGCCGATCCTGTAAAAACCTTCTAAGACCCCTTTTGAAGAACCCCATACTGTAGACGTCGAAAATATAGTCAGGCAGTTCATTCCACAATCTAAGCGTACGCGGAAGAAAGCGCCTATCGGACCTAACCGTATGTGAGCGCTCCGGAAGCAACGTGTGAGGGTATTCACCCTCAATCTTTCGTAGCCGGTCTATGGCGAGCGGTGTGACGATAGAAGTTATTGCTGTGGTATCATATCAAACAATTTCTCAGAGCACTTCTGGGGATAATGTGTACGACTGTACGTACATGTAGGTATTATGTCTTAAAACACAAACCATTTGCATTTTTTTGAGACAGCTATTAACAATTTTCCAGCAATAACAAGTAAAACACTGCTTCGTTTTGGTTTGAAATTCAAAATTAGCCCAAACAATAAACATGGAAAAATTTAAAACGTCTTTGTCTTCGTCATTGGGAGACGCCCGCCACCCGTTTTTGTATTGTCCTATTTTTTATTTTACTAATGCTCTTACGGCAGTTTTTAATGTTTTATGGCGTAACAGTGTAAAAATTATCCGTAAATTAACACTCAAAATAATATGACCTAGCACACAGCGATTAATATTCACAAGTTAGTACATTTGAATATTAAACTAACCTACTATTAACAATAGATACGATTCTCTAAAATTCATATGTATTTTAATGGATTCCTTTTCCAAAGCTTGCTTTAAAGCTGTTAGTCAGTTTTACAATCGATATTGCAAAAGCCCTAATCTTAAATAGTATTAGCAGTTTATAGATTAGAATTTTTTCGTCGACGATGATGATGATTTCGGTGATATGTCCTCTCTAACTACCCCGTCAGCGTGCATACAGCGTGAAGGTAGTAAGTTTTTCGTCTACTATTGAGCTCATCAGGTGTGCAATATCTCAGAGTGTTAAGAGCATCTAACACTTATTCTGCTAAATACGGGATGGTAAATACGCCTCTATCCAGATATGCAAAAAGCTAAGTCTATCATGAGACGATATCGATCAGATCCAGTGCTGAAATAGCGGTTCTCTTACCATTCATTACCGTCACTGGCGGTGTATCTCCATCAAGTTGCCATCCTTAGTCCATTCCTTTTCGGTGTAGTATTCAAACTATCCCAAAAATAAATAGAAATCACACCTCTAGCCACCAATTACATCAGATGTCTGTTTACAGGTGTAGAGTTTGGACGCAAAAGATGAAACGCAACATCGTTTTACTCCTAGGGATGTTGGTGACTGCATAGACTATTTATTTTAGAGAAACATTCAGGTCGTTCAAAGTACCCATAAACATAAATTATCTGCAAACGGTATATAAAGGTCAGAAAACTTGCAAAGACTGCCAACTCTATCCAACATTTTAATTGCCACCAAGCAGCCTTCACAAATAAATTATCGTCTTTCTACTTATAGAGCTTAGAATAATATTATTTTGCATTGTTTTGCGTTGCATTATTTTGCAACTCTTTGATTCTACTGAGTACCATTCCATTACATTGACTTCATCTCAGCCGATGAACACTCACTGTTGACCATAAGACATCTCTCAAAGATTAAGCCTGAAATACAGTACTAACTATTCAAGTGGTGCAGGCTTAATACTAATAAGTCAAAGCATATAAAAATGGCGTGGGATCTTTAGATTTGAAGACTTACTACTAAAAGAGAACGTCATATATGGAGACTGTCCATGTGATTCTGGCGTTGTCTGACATTTTACTTAATTAAATATTTATTTTTTAAAGAATAAATAGATAGGATCTTTTATACAAAATTAAAAGATAAAGATATATGGATAAAGACAATCCATAGGTTTCAGAGATATCTTTATAATATGTCTTTCTCTACTTTATTGTGTTTCAAATAGGTATATCAATTCTTTCATCAATATAAATAGACAGAAATTTATCATGACTATGTACCTTCCCAAATAAAGAGAATTTAGAATAGAAATAATATTTATCAATGCGTGTCTGCTTAAATGGTTGACAAAAGTTTACCATATGTATCTAATGTATGTGTTTTTCAAAAATATGTAAGCAAGGTTAATAATATAGAATTAAAAAAGTTGATACCTACTGTTGTCCAAACTTTATTCTGACTGGCGAGAAAATGCGAATTGCTACGTTTCGGTAGCAATTTTGATCAATACTAATACCAAACTTTACAGCAAATATTTCTCTTGAAACAGGTTGAAAACCTTTGGTTTAATATCTATCAATTCATATAGATTTTGAAGATTATACATCAATACATATATAATCTCCCAATACATACGTATGTATGGATATATTGTGCACATTGGCAATATCCAACATATAGGTAGGCATATCATAGTATGCTCCAGTTAGAACGACGTGATTGGATTGTCTGACAGACTACACTAAATTGACAAGCAAATTTAATTAATAGCGAGCAACAATCAAGCATAACTGCTACAAATATATACCGATAGTTAGTGGGACAGGCTTGAGTTTAAGGGCCGTATTCCAGAACGTTTCTCAATACTCAATACAGAGTAGATTTTATAAGGCAAAAACTAGCCTCAGTTATTATAATACTTTTTTAAGATATAAAACTGAAGAGTTTGTGTGTTCGGTTGAAGGCGCTAATTTATGGAACCACTGGTTGGATATGAAATTTTATGCATTTATCTAGGAAGGCTCTAGACCAAATGACATTACGCTACTGCCCTATAGAGCGAAGCAGTAATCATAAATGTAGACAAATCAAAAATAGGTCCGACGGGAGTTCGCAGCAGGTATGTCAATGGCGCAGCCGTGGTGAGCTACCTAGTATTATAATTATATTATTTAAAAAGTTTGATGTTGTGAAAACTAACACAAAGAATATAGTATAATAGAGTAGAACAGAACTATCCAGCAACCTTTTATAGACTGACGTCTAAAAGGTGCTGGATGCGATATCACATCACAATATCACAATTACAACGTTATGACGATCTTTGGATGAGACATGTCCAACAGTGGGTGTCAATGATAGTTCAGATCTATTTTAATATTTTACTTGTATTCTTTGTATTTCTCTTCTTTTATTTTTTGACTAAATTTAAATACGTGTGTACAATAAATAAAAATATTAATGGCGGCGGTTTGACACAGTTTCAAATCTGAATGAGGTTTGGGTCTTGTAATAGTTACAGCTTCACGTCTTACAGTTCTCACAAATTATGAGGTGCACTTTAAGATTTGTTAATTGTGAGAGAAAAAAGATCTTAAGGTAAACACAATTCAATGAAACAGATGTTGACAGAAGCATATAAGCATATTATAGGCATAATAATGCAAAAAATTCACCGTGTAAATTATCGTCCCAAGTAATAAGTCTTAGGTCCATTGCCGTGTTGAACGACAGACACAGGTTGCAGCTACCTTCTGCTTAACGACTGCCATGTTACTTGGGACTTAGCAAATGGGACCAACGTCTTAACTTGCTTTCCGAAACACGGAATCGCTCGTAAAGAAATTCCACAAAGCAATCACCCATCGGTAATCGCGAACTTTGCATAACTCAGTCATCGATATTTAAATGAAACAGACTGGTTAAATTATGCGTGGGATATTACTTTCATACTTTTTATAGAGTGTAGGGGGGGTAAGGGGAGAATGGAGCATAACATCTATCCGGCCCTAGTGTCAACCTCACCTGCCCTCGCTAGTCGTTCTTCTCAGAATAACTAGCGGCGCCAGCCCCTGGGATGGCGTGGTGCTCCCTGCTAGACAACGAACGAGGCTCTGGCGACCGAGCAATGGCGGTATACCCATACTCCTGATCAGAAAACTGGTCGGAAGAGGCCTCAGCAGCCTTGAGATCTAAATAATCTCAAAAAAGGTCTGGTGCAGAAGGCAACGGGAAACCACTGCACTAAATTCCCTAGTAGTTAGATTCATGGAAAAGTCAAATATAACCACGGCCCCGAGTGCCCGGCGTTCTTTAAATGGGACAGGGGTGCTAAGAATCCCCGGGCGGAAAACTCTTAGAAAAGGAACTTGGAACGTGAGAAGTTTAAAACAAGATGGAAAGCTCCCCAATGTTATTAAAGAAATTAAACGGTTGCATGTCGACATTCTTGGCACAAGTGATACCAAATGGCCAGGCCAAGGCACAAATTTCATATCGGATGACTACATCCTGTATTATTCCGGAGGAGACCAACGATTGGAAAGATATGGTGTGGGAATTCTTCTCACAAAGGAAATCTCCAAATCAATCACAAATTTTGTTTCCCTCTCAAACCGGGCCATGTTGATTAAATTAGAAGCCAAACCATTTAACATCAACATTGTCCAAGTTTATGCGCCCACAGGGGATAAACCAATGGGCCAGATAGAGGACTTATATAGGGCTATTGATACCCTATTAAAAACTACTAAGAGTCACGAGCTAGTGATCGTTATGGGTGACATGAATGCGAAGGTGGGTTCGACCATTACTCCTGGAGTGACTGGTGCTTTTGGCCTTGGAAACAGAAACGATAGAGGTGATACGCTTCTTGAATTTTGCCAAGATAAGGACTTAATAATTACGAACACCTTCTTTAAGCTACCTCCACGTCGGCTGTACACATGGACATCACCAATGCACACAGTAGACCGCGTAGTAAAAAACCAAATTGACTATGTTAAGATCAACAGAAGGTATCGAAATTGTATCAAGAAGGCGCAAACCTACCCCGGTGCAGACATTGGGTCAGATCATAATCCAGTGGTGGTAGATGTAGTAAGCAAGCTGAAGAAGTTGCAGCCAAAGAGAATGGATAGAAGGCCAAACGTACGGAAACTTGCGGAGCCCGACACACGAGCGAAGGCCCACACCGCCATTAATCAATGGGCCAACGATCGTCGCACTGAAACCAATGCCTATGACCTCGACACGTGGACTAGTCTAAAGCGACGTGTAAAAGATATATGTCACCAATATCTCCAACCACCACAACTGGTCAAAAAACAAGATTGGATAACAGATTCAATTTTGCAGCTTATCGAAGACAGGAGGCAATTTAAGAGTACAAATCCAGTACGGTATAAGCAAGTCGATGTCACCATTCGAAAAGAGATTGCGAAAGCCAAGAATGATTACTACAGCAATAAGTGCGCACTTGGAAGATCTCCTTCGTAAACATGACAGCTTCAATGTGCACAAGCACATCAAGGAAATGGTTGCTCATAGACGGAAATCAATGAATACCTTGACCGATGCAGATGGGAATCTCATTCTTGACACCGATGGCAAAAAGAGAGTGTGGTGTGATTATGTTGCAGAGATGTTTGCGGACTCATCGAGGAACATTCCAAGGATCACTGATAGGACTGGTCCAGCTATGTTGAAATCTGAGGTTTTGCGGGCCTTGAAAGCTGCTAAAACAGGTAAATCACCATACCGATCGAAATACTAAAGATACTGGAAGAAGACCAACTGGACGTTCTCACACAGTTCTTCAATAACATATACGAAACTGGCAATTTTCCTAGTGACTGGCTAAAATCCACATTCATCACGATACCCAAGAAGCAAAACGCAAAAAAATGTGGAGAGTATCGTATGATTAGTCTGATGAGCCATGCCCGAAAAGTATTCTTGAACATTATACAGAATAGAATACGGCCAAAATGTGATGAACAACTGGGCGATAGCCAATTTGGATTTCGATCTGGTGTTGGCACCAGAGAGGCTCTTTTCGCTCTCAACGTTCTCGTACAGAAATGCAGAGACATGCAAACTGATGTCTTTTTGTGCTTCATAGACTACGAAAAGGCATTTGACCGAGTTAAACATCATCAACTTTTCAGTCTTTTATGTGACATTGGTCTTGATGGTAAGGACGTCAGAATCATCCGCAACCTGTACGAGAAGCAGGTGGCTACCATAAGGGTCGAAAATGAGGAAACCGACCAATTTGAGATCTGTCGTGGGGTCCGGCAGGGGTGTATCTTATCTCCGTTGCTTTTTAATGTCTCAGAGGCTGTGATGTCAAAAGCTCTTGAAAACCTTGATGTGGGAATAGGAATCAACGGTAGGGTCGTTAACAACTTGCGTTATGCGGACGACACTGTCCTTATTGCAGCATCGGAAGCCGATTTGCAAGCAATTGTGAATAAGGTTAATGAGTACAGCGAGGAGGCCGGTTTGTCGATAAACATAAGCAAGACCAAGTTCATGGTAGTCTCAAGAAACCCGAATTTGAGTGCAAGCGTATCTGTAGCTGGGAAACAACTAGAGCGGGTACGACAGTACAAGTATTTGGGGGCTTGGGTAAATGAAGCATGGTAATCTGATCAAGAAATCAAGACCCGGATAGAAATTGCTCGAGCCTCTTTTAATAAAATGAGGAAAGTTCTTTGCTGTCGTCAACTGAATATAAAGCTCCGAGTCAGGCTACTCATGTGCTATGTCTGGCCTATCGTCATGTATTGTTGCGAAACGTGGACCCTGAAAGAGGACACTGCAAGACGCCTACAGGCATTCGAGATGTGGTGCTACCGTCGCATGTTACGCATTAGTTGGACGCAGAGGGTCAGGAACGAAACCGTGCTTCAGCGCGTTCATATGTCCCGAAAAATGTTGCCTTCTATCAAAAAGCGCAAGATAGAATATCTCGGCCACGTGCTCAGGAACGATAGATACATACTTCTGCAGTTGATAATAATGGGCAAAGTGGACGGAAAGAGACGTGCTGGGCGAAGAAAGAAGTCATGGCTGCAGAATATCCGGGAGTGGACCGGTATTGCCTCCATCGAACAGCTGTTCCGGCTGGCTGCTGATAGAAATGAATACAGGAAGCTAACGGCCAACCTCCAGGATTGAAGAGGCACTGGAAGAAGAAGAAGAAGACTTTTTATAGATCTGTGCTTTATACTTGTTATAATTTTCACTAGGCCATGACGCCCAGACGTGCATGTACGAAGCGATTAATGAATCTGTAGGAAGCGAAAGAAGTATGCGTGGATCGCGAAGCCTGGTGATCTGTTCTCTCTGACTACCCCATCGGAAATACGGAGCGAAGACAGTTAATTAGTTAGTTTTATGACGCCACCGCAAGCCAGGGGTTGATCTTGGTAGATTTAAAATTGTTTCTTCTGACTTCATCATTTTACTAATATAGTTTACAACTTGTCTATAAGCCTATCATAAATGCGTCTTCAATAAAATACTTGCCCACGCCACCCGGTTGATATACCATTAGCGGATCTATAAAATATTGTTTACACTGGTCTATATTTTTGACAAGTCGTCAATCAATTTTACAAATAAGGATTATAGCGAAGAATGGAACTGCGCATTTGCATTTGTAGGTGTGAGTGTATTTCGTAATATTCTGACTTCAATTTATTGCTTAAATATATTTGGAAATATTTATTTCTTTTTTAATTTGACTATTTCATGACTGTTTGAAGGGTTTTGCACTTGAATTCCATTTTCATAATTTCCATATTTGAGGTGATTTTTTCCAACGACTTCACCTGCTAGCGGAATACCTGGTTGACTCACGGACCAGGCAACGATACAAACACTGACATGAGCCTTTACAGAAGTGGGTGGTTAGATGGAAATCGTTTCCACAATGCTAAAAATCAAAAGTCCAACTAGCTGCTCTCAACTGACAAAGTGGACCCCAAGCTCCAAAATGCAAGTAGGGTTTGGAAGCCACTGTCAGTTTTCTGAAAACGGAAAAAGGAAAGAAAAAATCCGTACTTGTTTCCCACAACACTTTGTAAGTTACATTTATTTGCAAGGATTGTTTGTATTACAATAAAACATACATACAATAAAGATACACATGGTCACACTTTCATTCGTGAAAACAGAGGTATTATTTATGCCCAAATTTCACAACTTGAATTTTGTCACAAGTAATAAGTGGTGAGCTTATTTATCATTTTGAAATGGCCAGGTGCAGGTTGTGGCTACCCGCTGTTGAAAATATCCAAGCAGCTAATGAGAGGTTCAACTGCCAAGCAACCGAGTCTAACGGTTTAGGGTGCCTTCCAAAGCATGGAAACGCTCGGAAATGGAAATCCCATAGCGATACTTGTCTCGGAAACAGCCATAGCGTAAGATACATAAAGCAGGGATCGTTTATAGATCACTGAGTTAGCGAGACTGCAAGCCCTTACAATAAAACGTTACGGTAGAAAAGGTTACACATTAATAATGCAACATAAATTAACATTTTTACAAGTAATATGAATTAGTGATGCTTCAAGGGCTTATAAAGAACATTAGGTGGTAAGGTGGGGCCTTACATCTTAAGGTAAAAGTGGAAAGTGTACTGTAGGATAAAGCTTGGGTATAGATTGGATTTCCACACGTAAAAATTTAAAAAAACAACATTAAATTTTCTGAACATATAATTTTGCTATGTTGTAGCTAATACCTAATCGATAAATAATAAATTTAACTAATTTTATTAATTGTATTAATGTTGTAAATGATTTTAATTTTTAAATTACTTAGCTAATTATTAATATTTTATATCTATTCTATTTTTATTTTATTTTTTGACATCTTTATTTTAACATTGTATAATTATAATGAATATTACTAGGATAATGAATGCATAAATTAGTTAAGTGTGATAATAATAATAATAATGTATGTAACCTATAACTTATATGTATAGATATCTGTTAATATAAGTTGGTTAAATAAATAAAATAAATAAGATAATTGATTTTTAAAGAAAAAATGAGAGAGTCGTAACTAAATTCGTCAAAAACAACATTCTAAGAATAGTATTTTTCTGAATTTTGTAGTGGCAAACAAACAGTGGCGCCCAAACAATATTGGGGGTCAAAGGCTATAAAAAGGTTAGCGAAATCTTGTTAACGGATCCCTTGATTGTAAATCCAATTTGTTCCTTAGAAAATTATTTATATAAACATCTTAAATACAGAAAATTTACTTAACATTTTCTGTAACCTTTTTCCAGAATTTAAAACGTAGAAAATTTTCTATTTACTGTATTTTGTAAGTAATAATTCCTTATAATGATTCATCAATTTATAAATTAACACCCTTATCAGTATATAAAGCAAAATACTGGACTTCAATTACATTTTAATTCGATTACATACGTTTTAAGTGAAGCACGATTTAATAACAGCCAATATGTAAATGGAAGAGTACCTTTGATAAAAAGGAATACAGAGTTTTTATCCAGTAGTAGGTACAAACTACTTAAGTTCATAATCACCTCAAATGCTTCAGAAAATGTCTGACAAGTATATTAAAATTTGACTACCAAATTGTTGCCTAACGGCCGGCCCTTGCAAGAGTCAGCGGCTGTGTTAACTCAACTAGTTTTACCCTGATTTTGAAAAAGGGAAAGATAATGCTTTTGGGTTTATGAAGTTTGATACATTTTATTTTTACAAATAACTTAACTTAACTTAACTATCTTCACGCTGTATTCCTGACGGGGTAGTCAGAGAGGACAGATCGCCAGGCTTCGCGATCCATGCATACTTCTTTCGCTTCTTCGAGATTCATCAATCGTTTCATACAAGTACGTCTGGGTATCCGAGTACTTTTGAGCTTTCCGTTTTTGAGCAATCTGCTCACGTGGTCTTCATATGTAAGTCTCGGCCTACCCTGACCTCTTCTACCCTCTGCTTTCGCACAATATATATTCTTCGTCAATCGTTCCTCACTCATTCGTTGGACGTGTCCAAACCAACGGAGCACGCCCTGTTCCAGCTTAACGCTGACACTTCCATTAAAACCTGCCATATTGCGTATCACTTCGTTACGTATTCGGTCGGCCAAGGAAACGCCGCACAATTTTCGAAGTGATCGCATCTCTACAGCATTCAATTTACTTTCATGCATCTGCTGACATACCCAGGTTTCGCTACCGTAAAGCAAAGTTGGCACTAGCACTGCGTTATGAATCGCCAGTCGTGCATCTTTTACGATGCTTTGTCGCTTTACTAATTGGGACAAAGCACCGTTAACTCTGTTTCCGGCAGCTACTCGCCGTTCTACATCCGAATCACATCTTCCATCCGCGCTAAACATACTCCCTAAATACACAATTTCATTCACTTGCTCTAGACGTTCCTGGTTTACCCTAATCTCGCATTTAGTTCTTACGTCATCTATTTCAAATACTAGAACCTTAGTCTTACTTGCATTCAAGCGAAGACCCTTACTTTCACACTCCTCTTTCATATTAGTGACTAATGCCTGAAGGTCGGCTTCTGATGAGGCCATGAGCACCGCATCATCAGCTTACAGCAGACAGTTTACTGAAAAGTCACCCAAATTCACACCCATATCACAATCTTACAACTTCTGCAGGCAACAGTCCAGATACACTATGAACAGCCAGGCGGACATGACACAACCCTGTTTGACGCCTGTACAGACATCAAAAAGAGGTGTCACATCCCCCCCTACTCGCACGCAAGCCTTACAGTCCTTATAAAGCGACTGTATTGCCCGCAGCAGCGAGCCGTCCATACCATATCCGGGCATCAAATCCCACAGAGTTTCCCTCACAACGTTATCAAATGCTTTCTCCAGATCCACAAAAGCGCAAAAAACCCTCTGGCTAATAGCCAGAAACTTCTCCGCGATCATGCGGAGAGAAAACACTTGATCCATGCAACCTCTTCCACGTCGGAATCCGCATTGAGCCTCCCATAAATACCTTTCAGACTTTTCTTGCATTCTTGCCGTTATAATCTTTGCATACACCTTACTAGCTAAGCTGACCAAGCTGATCGCCCTGTAGCTGGAGCAGTTTAGGCGCGAGCCTTTCCCTTTGTAAATAGGTACTACAACTGCTACTCGCCAGTCATCTGGGACCTCACCCGTCCGCCAGCACAAGTTGCATAACAGACATAGAGTGTCCCAGACGCGCGACCCACCGTACTTGATCATCTCAGCAGTAACTCTGTCTTTTCCCTCAGCCTTACCACATTTCATACTTCTTATCGCTTGTTCAATTTCTTTCATACTAATGACTTCAATGACATCGGGATCCGGAGCATCGAAGTGAGCTCCACTTCCCGATGTGGCATCTCTGTCTTTTCTTGCATACATCTTTCCATAATATTCACTCCATCTCTGCAGGACGTCAGATTGGTCTGTTAGGACGTCATTGTTAACACTAAGCATTTTATTCATACTGCAGATTGCCGAACAACTCCGGGTCTTGCCTACCTCTTTCCAGAAGAACCTGGCATTATTCCGGAAATTGGACGACAACCTTTCATCCGCTTTCATTCTGCACCTTTCACGAGCTTCTTCTATTCTGCACCTTTCACGAGCTTCTTCAATCAGCGCCTTCGTGTTAACTTTTTGCAGCTTGTATCTCTCTTTCATATTAAAATCATTCCGCGAGGCTAAGTAGTCTAACCATGCTTTCTTCTTCATTCGAACTGCTGCTTTCACTTCCTCATTCCACCATGCGTCACGCCTATTACTACTGCCTCTTCTCGTTTCTCCACACACTTCTACAGCGGCATTTACCATACTATCCCTAAGGTTCTGCCATACACTTTCCACATTCTCACTACTAACATTGACGTTGCCAAGCTTTTCGGCTACTCTTTCTTTATATTTATCCCTAATGGATGCATCCTGCAGCTTCCAGCTTTTGATGCTATGAGTCGGCTCAGGTTCAGGACACTCGGTGCGATGACGCCAACCCGCGAACAGACCCCTTATCCTAGTTATTACTAGGTAGTGGTCTGATCCTAGTTCAGCGCCTCGATAAACCCTTGTGTCCATCACCTGTTTACGGAGCCGACTATCCATTAGGAATAGATCTATCATGCTTCTCTTTGACTTACATCTCCTCGTATACATATGGATTTGTTTGTGGTTGAACATTGTGTTCGCCACAAACAAATCCTTTTCCTTACAAAATGCCAGTATAAGCTTGCCGGCGTCATTCACCCTTTTATCCCCATACTTCCCGAGTACCGACTCAAAACCATCGCGAGCGGTACCCAACCATTCAAGTCTCCACATACTATAAGTTTTTCATTTCCTTCTATCACATTTAGAGCTTCTCTCATACTCTTCCAGAAGTCCTCTAGATCACTCGCGTTCGACGAAGAAGCAGGCGCGTAAGTAGCTACCAGGAAAATCTTCGTCAAACCAAGTTTTAGACGGATCCAGAGGATTCTAGGACCTACCAGTTTGTACTCATACATACCGGAGGCCAATCGTGAGGACAACAAAATTCCAACCCCCCGACTGACATGCTCGCTCTCTGGTACTCCAGACCATAGCGCGAGCACCCCACCCGGGAGATCCACGACTTCGCTGCTCTTGCGCTTGGTCTCTGTCAAGCACACTACATCTAATTTTCTCTCATTCATAACATCCATCAACGCATTCATCTTATCTGCCATTCCTCCCTTAACATTCCACGCAGCTACCCTGCACTCCATCCTCCACTTCACACCGTGTCGGGCCGCGCGTGTAGGGTGGCGGTCCCCTACGCCGCTCTGGCTCACACTTTTCGCAACAGCGGGGACGAACTGGTGCGCGTCGCCTCGGGGGCACGCCCTAGCATCATACGCCCTGGTGGCACTCGTGTTGGAGTAGAATTGCAGCCGTAGCTGGCAGGGATGGCGACGTGCACGCTTCTACTCTTCATCCCCTTTACAAATAAGATAATTAGATCTTTGAATATCATCATTTTATTCGATTTTATGATTTTATTTTATGACTGACACGCGTGGTGAAGCCTTCCTTTTCCCGTTTCCCACAGGAACTTGTTCCCGGCATAAAAAGTATAAGCTATATTATTGTAAAGTTTCATAAAAAACCATTTAGTGATTTTGCGTGAAAGAGTCACAAACCTACATCCATACAATATTATAAACTTTCACGTTTATAATATTATTAGGATAGATCAATTTTAAAAACTACACAGCTTTAGTTCCAGAATTAAAGATTGAAAGAAGTTGATACTTGTTGTTGGGATTTTAAAGGCCAACTGCATTTAAATGCACATTTTATTAGAATTAGGTAGGCAATTCGTATGTAAATAATAAACAATAAAAACAATTTACATAATAAACAAAACAAAAATTATGTAGAAAAGAAATGTGTGTGTGTACCAGAGTACCTACACTAACTAACTAACTAACTATCTTCACGCTGTATCCCTGACGGGGTAGTCAGAGAGGACAGATCGCCAGGCTTCGCGATCCATGCATACTTCTTTCGCTTCTTCGAGATTCATCAATCGCTTCATACACGCACGTCTGGGTATCCGAGTACTTTTGACCTTTCCGTTTTTGAGCAATCTGCTCACGTGGTCTTCATATGTAAGTCTCGGCCTACCCTGACTCCTTCTACCCTCTACTTTTGAACAATATATATTCTTCGTCAATCGTTCCTCACTCATTCGTTGGACGTGTCCAAACCAACGGAGCACGCCCTTTTCCAGCTTAACGCTGACACTTTCATTCAAACCTGCCATATTGCGTATCACTTTGTTACGTATTCGGTCGGCCAAGGTAACGCTGCACAATTTTCGAAGTGATCGCATCTCCACAGCATTCAATTTACTTTCATGCATCTGCTGACATACCCAGGTTTCACTACCGTAAAGCAAAGTTGGCACTAGCACTGCGTTATGAATCGCCATTCGTGCTTCTTTTACGATGCTTTGTCGCTTTACTAACTGGGACAAAGCACCGTTAACTTTGTTTCCGGCAGCTACTCGCCGTTCTACATCCGAATCACATCTTCCATCCGCGCTAAACATACTTCCTAAATACACAATTTCATTCACTTGCTCTAGACGTTCCTGGTTTACCCTAATCTCGCATTTAGTTCTTACGTCACCTCTTTCAAATACTAGAACCTTAGTTTTACTTGCATTCAAGCGGAGACCCTTACTTTCACACCCCTCTTTCATATTAGTGACTAATGCCTGAAGGTCGGCTTCTGATGAGGCCATGAGCACCGCATCATCAGCGTACAGCAGACAGTTTACTGTATAGTCACCCAAATTCACACCCATATTAAAATCTTTCAACTTCTGCAGGCAACTGTCCAGATACACTATGAACAGCCAGGCGGACATGACACATCCCTGTTTGACGCCTGTACAGACATCAATAAGAGGTGACACATCCCCCCCTACTCGCACGCAAGCCTTACAGTCCCTATAAAGCGACTGTATTGCCCGCAGTAGCGAGCCGTCCACACCATATCCTAGCAGCAAATCCCACAGCGTTTCTCTCACAACGTTATCAAATGCTTTCTCTAGATCCACAAAAGCGCAGAAAACCTTCTGGCTAAGAGCCAGAAACTTTTCCGCGATCATGCGGAGAGAAAACACTTGATCCATGCAACCTCTTCCACGTCGGAATCCGCATTGAGCCTCCCAAAAATACCTTTCAGACTTTTCTTGCATTCGTGCCGTTATAACCTTTGCATACACCTTACTAGCTAAGCTGACCAAGCTGATCGCCCTGTAGCTGGAGCAGTTTAGCCGCGAGCCTTTCCCTTTGTAAATAGGTACTACAACTGCTACTCGCCAGTCATCTGGGACCTCACCCGTCCGCCAGCACAAGTTGCATAACAGACATAGTGTGTCCCAGACACGCGACGCACCGTACTTGATCATCTCAGCAGTAACTCTGTCTTTTCCCGCAGCCTTACCACATTTCATACTTCTTATCGCTTGTTCTATTTCTTTCATACTAATGACTTCAATGACATCGGGATCCGGAGCATCGAAATGAGCTCCACTTCCCGATGTGGCATCTCTGTCTTTTCATGCATACATCTTTCCATAATATTCACTCCATCTCTGCAGGACGTCACTTTGGTCTGTTAGGACGTTATTGTTAACACTAAGCACTTTATTCATACTGCTGATTGCCGAACAACTCCGGGTCTTGCCTACCTCTTTCCAGAAGAGCTTGGCATTATCCCGAAAATTGGACGACAACCTTTCATCCGCTTTCATTCTGCACCTTTCACGAGCTTCTTCTATCAGTGCCTTCGTGTTAACTTTCTGCAGCTAGTATCTCTCTTTCATATTAAAATCATTCCGCGAGGCTAAGTAGTCTAGCCATGCTTTCTTCTTCATTCGAACTGCTTCTTTCACTTCCTCATTCCACCATGCATCACGCTTATTACTACTGCCTCTTTTCGTTTCTCCACACACTTCCACAGCGGCATTTATCATACTATCCCTAAGGTTCTGCCATACACTTTCCACATTCTCACTGCTTACATTGACATCGCCAAGCTTTTCGGCTACCCTTTCATTATATTTGTCCCTAATGGATGCATCCTGCAGCTTCCAGCTTTTGATGCTATAAGTCGGCTCAGGTTCAGGACACTCGGTACGATGACGCCAACCCGCGAACAGACCCCTAATCCTAGTTATGACTAGGTAGTGGTCTGATCCCAGCTCAGCGCCTCGATAAACCTTTGTGTCCATCACCTGTTTACAGAGCCGACTATCCATTAGGAATAGATCTATCATGCTTCTCTTTGACTTACATCTCCTCGTATACATATGAATTTGTTTGTGGTTGAACACACACCTTTTTTTACCTACACAGGTAAGAAGTGAAACTTCTCTACTACATTTTTTACAGCTATAAAATTAATCTCTTAAGTTTCACTTATGATAAAGAAGTTTTACTTCAAAACAACATAGCGTGTAACCAAAAAACGTGACGATTTCGTATTTCTCTCAACTTCGATAAAGAAGTTCACACTTCAATTATGCAGTTCGAAATGAACTTCGATCTGTAACGTACCCATCGAAGTATGTGGTGCCCAATCCAGTGCTGCTATTCAATGAATAAAGATTTGATTGGTGTTATATAGTTAGAAGAATCTATTTTTTGTTAAAAGGCAAAATAACATTTGCCGTCAAACGAAATTAATTGAGCTAGTAAGGTATAATATCTAAGCCACCTGTGGTTATAAAAGTAGCCGTGTACATTAGCACCATGGGGTAAGAATATTGTGTCGTGGCATGACACGTTCAATTTATTTATTTTTTGACTACGGTCTCACACACAGCTCTCCTCTTATATTGAAGTCACAGTCTTTGGCTCTAATATTTCTAGGGTTCCGTACCTCAAAATATCAAAAGGTGAAAAAAAAACCCTCACCGGATCACATTCTTGTCCGCACATCTGTCCGTGTGTCACCATCGATTTTCTCAGAAACGGTTAAATCTAGCAAGTTGAAATTTATACCAAATACTAAAATTAAACTAAACTATATTTACGCTGTAAGTTAGGGGTTAGTCAGAGAGGACAGATCGCCAGGCATCGCGATCCATGCATTCTTCTATCGCTTCCTGCAGACTCATTAATCGCTTCATACATGGACGTCTGGGTATCCGAGTACTTTTGACTTTTCCGTTTTTGAACAATCTGCTCACGTGGTCTTTATCAAGATTCGGCCTACCCTGACTCCTTCTGCCCTCTACTTTCGCACAATATACTTTCTTCGGCAATCGTCACTCATTCGTTGGACGTGACCAAACCAACGGAGCACGCCCCTTTTCAGCTTAACGCTGACACTTTCATTCAAACCTGCCATATACTACTACTGAGGTCTATAATCCCTATTAGGTGTATAAAAATCAAGGTCCTGAGTCAACACGATAAAAAGATATCGTTAGGGACGACCGCCGTCTAAAAGCTACCCAGTAAAAGCACCTGCGTCGTTGCGTTATCCGTTGGTCAGCAGGTGCACCTATAGCAGGTGAGGTCGCTTGGGCCCCGTAGATATTGGTGGGGCCGCTTACACCCAATTACCTTGTAATTCGAGTATTTCCACACAAATTTTAAAAAATTATTATAAGTTTTGGTAGTCGGAACATATTACATTTTCTATTTAGGTTCTATCGTTGTGGTCCTTAAAGTCAATTTAGATAAGGTACTTATATCTAGATGCGTGGGATACCTTGCCACCTGGAACTTGCCTAATTACTATTACTCTACCACATTTTGTAACAAGTTAACTAAGAAACTGTCTGTGTTCCAAATATGTACAACATTAAAACAAGCTTCTATACATATTTTTATAACGGATTTCTTCATCTTTCTACATTTTTTTCACGTTTTGATGCAGTGTCATCAGAAGTTCAAGGAGAAGTTAGTTTAAATTTTATTCTATTTATTTATCAATTAAGCCTTTGTCCCAGGTTGGCATACTATAAATGTAGGCTTTTTTTTTGAGTTGTATTTAGTCTTACGTAATAAGTTGAACCTATTTATTGCCAGATTTAAGGGGACGGGCGGCAGTTTTTCGCTGCATGATCTTAAATTTTTTCAATTCCCACTTATGTCCTTGTCCTGTCACGTTAAGCTTGTAAATGGAAATGCCATGGACGGTCACCTATCTCAGTTTTGACCATAGCATATGATGCTTAACATAGTAACCGTTAACAGAATAATAGGCAAGAAACAAAATAGCTGAAAAATTGTGTTGTAATTACTTTTGCTGTTGTATTAGTCCCTATTTAATCCGCAGGTCTATGAATTTTATGTTAATCTCAAAGATATTATTTACTTGAGCTGAATTTACATCCTTTATATTCGTGTCATTTAAGGGTTAAGTCGGAATTTGAGGTGTTTCAAATATACGATTCGTTTATTCTAAATGCGTTTAGGTAAAGGTCCTATTACATGCCTAACCTTATTTGAACATTTTTGGACACATAGTACGAAAGCCATCTGCATATTTCATGGATGTATGTTGTACCAACTATGATAGTTGAATGTAGTTTAATTTTTGCCATTCTACAAGAATTGTATTATATGTTACTTTTATACTTTAGCTGTATATCCTCATAGATTGTATACTTTATTTATATTTTATTTCTACGTGAAGTCCCAAGTAGTATTAATAAAATAATTACATTACGAGTTATTATAGTTTTAAGGTCTATGTTGCTTATAAATTATTAACATATTTGAAACTTTAGAAACGTTTACTTTATATCAGGTGGGTCGTATGCTTATCTGCCACCTCAGTGGTATAGAAAATAAAAACTGCCTTATCTCTGGAAGTTGTGGCTATCCTACCGGGGGCCGAGACTACTATTGACAAACCGTAGAATAGAACCAGAATTGCGGTTTTTAGTTGTCAAAATGTTAGTAAAATTCTATCGGACGACCGATAGAAGTCTTCATTGTAATATGAGACTACGATAACTCAAAATTGTACAGTTAGTTTTCTATTGAGCGACATTCCATCCCGACACGATTGAAATAGCAGACTTAGCCCCCGGCTGTCGAACGCCGCCCGACACAAGATGATAACTTTCGTCGCTTTAGCAATGAACTAAACGTCGGAAGGTAAACATAATTTCAACAAAAATAATCTTGTCCATCGTTTTCGACTAGCCCGGTAGCGCAGTAGTAATTATGACTACCTCGGTACTTGCCTGCCTCTCTGACAAGTACTAAGATTTCGGGTTCTAATCCCGGGTCGGGTTCAATATTTGTGTGTTTAGATATTTTCTACGCGTAATATGAATGTGTTTAGAAAGAAATAAGTATGTTTGATTTTGTATTTTTGTATTTCGATGGCGCCTTACGTGGCCTCAAGACGTAAAGAAAGAATGTTTGTAAGTTGTTCATAGCATACTATGTGTGAGGATGTTACAAAATATTTATTCTACAAAATACACCTACAAGGGACCTAAGTGGAATAACTATTTAAAAATACGTATATGGGTGAGCTAAGTGAAATAACTCAAGTGTAATTCGTCTGGGTGGGCTTCGTCTGTGTGTGCTAGCTGGAAATTCTCGTTTTGAATGGGGTGAAATGTATGTGCAAAGATTCAGTTACATAGATACAAATACATACCAAGTTAATGCAAGTTAATGTACAAAGAAATTTAGTCACTTACATCACCTGTCATTGTGGTATTCTAGCATTCTTTGTCATGTTTATACGTTTTCTTTAATGTTACAAAACCAATTTTAGTTGGTAATTATATATTACCAATTCGTTAAAAACTGAAAATAGGCGTGTTCTTGTAAAGTATAATCTGTTATTATATGTACATATATACTGCGTAGTCATCCTATATTAGAAAAAATATATTACCTAATATACCTATGTTAGGTAAAGTGGGTAAGTAAAGTACCTACTTTACTTACCCACTACTAATATACCTGTTACATAGATGTTTTAGGCGTAGAATCTAAAATTAACCGCTACCAAAATCTATTTCAATTCGTTCTAAAATAACATACAGTTCATATATTTTCGTACTTTCTTATTTCCTGGCACCTGGTGCGAAGTTAACTAAATCCCGGTTGAAAAATGGCCTCCGATATTCGAGAGTGTGGTTTCGCTAAGCCGCCTGCCAATAACGTTTCTTTTTAAATCACTCGGATGAATGTTCAACAGTTATATCTTTAACTTTGAAAAAGTAGATACTTACCAAATAAATCATTACTTACTTCTTTCTAAGTATTTTTGTATTTTAAGTAGGAACTATTATATTATGTTTACACATATGCATACGTAATCGTACATATTGTCACGCCTTTATCCTCGAAGGGGTAGACAGAGGAATACTATGCGCCTATACACATTTCACCGTATGCAATTTCATCCCACGTAATAGGTGGTGAGCCCATCGCCGCGTTGAAATGAATAGGTGAAAGATGTGGCGACCGGCTGTTGAAATTTTTTAAGCCGCCCATAAGTCTCTCAACTGGGCTTAACGACTGCCATTTTACTGGCAACCGCGACCAACGGCTTAAACGCTCGCAAATGTAAATGCCAAATATTGGTCACTCATCCAAAGACCAGCTATAGCGAAATTTACTTAACGCAGTGATCGTTCATAGAACACTGAGATAGCGGGGCCACGAGCGCTTCTCATGTTCTTCTTGTTCACGTGTACAATTATTTGTATGAGACTAGTATTTTAAATGTATTTAGTGTGTTTATTTCGGTTCTATCTAATATACTAGCGCATAAAAGTCGAAAATTTGCAAGAGATGAGCATAAAAGAAGGATTCGTGAGTAAATTGAGTAAGAAATTTAAAAATTTAGATGAAGTATGTGAGATTGAAGAATTATGGGAGACGCTTAAGGAAGGTCTAGTGGAAGTTGCGGTGGAAGTGTGTGGGGTAAATAAAAGAAGCCAAGGATGTAAGGTGAAGAGAATGTGTGCAGAATTCATGAAAGCATTGTCCGACAAGAAGAAGGCATGGTTGGACTGGCTGACTTCAAAGGTGAATCAAAGAATGCAGAGGGCAACGGATGAGGATGTAAAAATGGCAAAGAATGAATAGAAAAGCTATAAACGAGTTGCAAAAGAAGTTATAAAAAGAGAGAAAGAGAATGATAGGGATAAATTTAATAGTAGGTTATCTGATAATTTCCAGCAGAATATAAAATTCTTTTGGAAATCTATAAAATCTGTGAGAGGTCAACAAACATCATCGAAACTCAGTAATATCAGAAACCAGGATGGCAGTTTTCTAAAAGGAGAAGAATGTGTGCTAAAAAGATGGAAAGATTATTTTGAAAGCTTATATGAAAAAGAGGATATGGAAGCACAAACGAGTTCTTGGGAAAGGAATGAACTAAGCAATGAATGCATCATAAGTATGGAAGAAATTGTGGAAGCATTGAGTAGTATGAAATTGGGTAAGGCTGCTGGATTTGATAGGATTTCAGTCGAGATGCTGAAAGCGGGACATGGCGTAGTAGCTTGCCAGCTGTACTGCCTTTTTATCTTTGCTGGAGGAATGGCAGCGTGCCAGGAGATTGGTGCAAGGCTGTCATCGTGCCGCTTTACAAAGGAAAAGGGTCACAGCAAGAGTGCAAAAACTACCGCGGCATAAGCTTGCTCAGCATCGTCGGCAAATTGTATGCAAAAGTTTTGATAAAAAGAGTGATGAATGAAACTGAAGGAAAAATGTGGGATGTACAAGCAGGATTTATGAAAGGAAGAGGATGCACGGATCAGGTCTTTTCCTTACGATGCATAGCCGAAAAATTTTTGGCAAAATGTCAAAAGGTCTATTGCATATTTGTAGACTTGGAAAAGGCCTATGACCGAGTGGTGAGGCATGAACTATGGACAACACTGGCCAAGTATGGAGTAAGCACTCACTTGATACGAGCACTGAAATCTCTCTATGAGGGCTCTAGTGCTTGTGTCAGGATCAACGGAGCTTGCACAGACTTTTTTCACATCGAAAAAGGTGTGAGACAGGGTTGTGTAGCGTCACCGGCGCTGTTTAACCTATACATGGACAGTTGTTTGAAAGAACTGCAAGAGAGTGCTTATGGTTTAAAAATGAATGAACTGACTGTCAAATGCCTCCTATACGCTGATGACCAGGTAATACTGGCATCATCGGCGGAGGAGTTGCAGTTGATGGTTAACATTATGCATGATACGCTAAAAAGCAAAGGAATGAAAGTGAATGTAAATATAACAAAAGTAATGGTTTTTGAAAGAGAGGAAAGTATGACAAATTGCTCGATTTTTGTGGTAGGAAAACGAGTGGAACAGGTGAAAGAATTTGTATATTTAGGTTAAAAATTTTGTGAGAGATGGAAAGTGTGATTGTGACATTGAACGAAGAGTTTTGGCTGGAAATCAAGTGAATGGAGCCATGCACGCCTTTATGAGCAGTCAGAACGTGTCTGAGAAGGCAAGACTGGCTGTGCATAGAGGATTACTTGTTCCTACACTCATGTATGGTAGTGAAAATTGGGTGTGGCAGAAGAAGCATAGAAGTAAAATTAATGCAGTGGAAATGAGAAGTCTGCGGAATATAGCTGGAGTGAAATTGATGGACAAAGAAAGGAACAGTGTGATAAGGGAACATTGCGGTATGATAGAAGAAGTAGTGACTAAGATAGAAAAGGGTATGCTTAGATGGTTCGGACACGTGGAGAGGATGGATGAATGTAGACTAACGAAACAGATTTATCAGAAGAGAGTGAATGGGCAAACTGGTAAGGGGCGACCTCGACGTACATATGTCAATCAAATAGAAGACATTTTGGAAAAAGGTCAGGTCAAGAGTACCCTTAACCGGCGTGTGTGTATGAAAACACTTATGAAAGTGGAAGAAGCGAAAGTTGTATGCCAGGATCGTAGCAAGTGGAAAGCCATAGTCTCTGCCTACCCCGATGGGAGACAGGCGTGACGATATGTATGTATGTATGTATCTAATATCTGTGTATTAAAACAACAAACCACTTTATTGTCTATGGATTTAAAAGTCTATAATGATGACATAAGTAGTGAAATCAAAGATAATTAATTTCATATCATTTCAAAAAACTTACAACCACGTTCATTACTTAACCTGTCAACTAATTAACATGAATTTGAACCAAATGGGACTTCTTAATTAATTTCCCAAATCGTTTCATAAATGACAGAGCTATGGAAAACAAACATTTAAAATGTTAACAAGATTACAGTTACTTTTAGAACCAATATTATTCAAAAAACGGCTATGAAAATGAGCTTAGATTTAGATATTGTATATCAGGCGCCTTATAGCTTCTTCTAATCAGAGTTCTCTTCTCTTCTCCGTTTAACTAATACAAGTTCTCTGTCATGGTTATCCTAATAGTTGGTCAAAGAAGCGCTCGTGGCCCCTCGGTCTCAGTGTTCGGTAAACGATCACTGAGGTACGCAACTTTCACTATGGCTGGTCGTCGGATGGGTGACCACTTTGTGGCATTTACATTGGCGAGCGTTTCCGTGCTTCGGAAGGCACGTTAAGCCGTTGGTCCCGGTTGCCAGTAAAATGGCAGTCGTTAAGCCTGGTTGAAGGCCTTATAGGCGGCTTAAAAAAATTTCAACAGCAGGTAGCCACAGCCTGCGGCTGTCTATTTCAACACGGCAATGGGCTCACCACCTATTACGTGGGACAGGAATCCACACGGTGAAAAGTGGGCATATAATAATATGCCTCTGCCACCCCTTCGGTGATAAGGCGTGATGGATATTTATTTTATTTTATTTATTTGGTCAAAGAAGGTATTACCTACAATGGCTATATCATTATCATCCGAACGTCAGTTACAGTTGCAAAAGAAATACAATAGATAACAATATATTACTGGCACTATTTAAATAGGTCCAGATAATCGATCAATCACATTGGACTATTGCAGTTCACTGCTAATTCACTGCGGTACAGCTCTACTGATAATTTTAGGAGGGTGATTATTAAATAAAGATCAGTGCAGCTGGCGACTGCTTTATCTAGAGAATATCATTTATGTATATATTCTAACTTAGCAAGTATCAAGATCTCGGGACTAAGCAACTTCATCTGCTCGTGGTGCATCTTGAGCTATTGGCAGGGTAGAAAAGCAGTCGCTCTCAGCGATGCCAAAAATCAAAAACTCAAAGATAGCTGCTCCCAGCAGCCAAATAATAATGATTTTTAAATAACACCACTTGTACTATTCCACAACATTTACTATGTGGAATAGTACAAGTGGTGTTATTTAGAATGTGTAGCAAGTTCCACTAAGTGCCATCAATCAACAGTATAAATAAAATAATAATGAACCTCGGACTAAAATCCAGGTAGGATTTAGAAGCACCTAGGAATACACTAAGAAGACAGAAAAAGAAGATATTTTAACATATATTATTGAAAAAATATTGTATATATATTATTGAAAGCTCAATTGTCCAAGTTCTAATAAGCAATCAAGTCTCGCAAGTTTCGAACTAGAATCCTCTAAAACTTAGGAAGTGTCGTACGAGCCTGATAAATTGATTTTGTTGTACAGTACCTTGCGTCTGAACAATTTGATAAATCGACGACGCGTTGTGAACATCGGTATTTGGTCAAGACAATAAAGGTACTAGACTAAATACAATATAGCACATAGGTTCTGTTAATATTATAGTAAAACATTTTAAGGCCTCTATCAAAAACACATGCATTATTACAATATATAAATAAAGAAAAAGAATAAATTACTCATAAAAACATTTTTTTTTTAATAATTATTTAATGGCCTGGTTTCTAAGACCTTTTAGCCAAATCTTATTTTTTATATCATATTTCTTCAATCTTATCTTCTAATTAGTCCTGTCCTGTCGATGTCATGTCCTTATTGTCCGTCCTGGTCCTTGCCTCAGTATAATGGTGATTCTTATACTAAGGTTGTCAGTGGACGTTTCGCGGCAAGAGAGAAAATAGCATTTCACTGCATATATATCATTGTCTTTCACTATAGCACGTTAACACAACTTTTATGTCCAAGAAACCACCACTCCCGCACGTAAAACAAGATAAATGCACTAGTTTTAGAAAATAATATAAAGCAAGCGTCCGCACTTGTCACTCTTCCCGCCAAATGTCCCATAAAAACATTAAAAGTTATTGCGTAGGTATGAGTTGCAAAACAAAATTTGTCAAATTGAACCTCTCCTATAGTCAATACTCAAGTATTTCTATAAAATCACATCAAATTAAAGTCAAATTTTCTCGGAAACATAATATAGATAACCATAATAGCTAAAAGTTTTTTTGAAATTCTACCATTGATATTATATATCTCAGAGTTATAATTATTGTAGATTATTAAAGCTTCAATAATAATAACTTTGAGAATGATATTCATAAAGTTGTTCCCTTTCTTTTGTGTCTTTGATTACTCAAATACTTTGTAAAGCGGTGTACTAACTAATTTTGAGAATAAATAAGCTAGGTACATTAAGATTATTTCTAGGTATCAAAATAAAAAAATTGAATACAATTTTTACACGTAACTTAAGAAAATAAGTTGTCACAGGTACATTGATTTTATGCACAACAGCATTGCGTCATGCGGAACATTATTTAAATGTCTCTGAAACATAAAGTATAATATTTATTTACTACGACCGCTTTGAACAGTAAAATGTTTACCGAACACTCATCAAAATTATTGAATAGGTACCTATTTTTTGAAAAGTCTGATCGTAACACTGTCTCTTAGCACAATTTCGCTCATTTTATAGATTAGTACGTACAGTATTTGTGTTAATAATTTGTTTGTTTAGATACATGTTTTTTTATAAAATCTTTTTGATTTTATTTTTTTTATAAATGCGTAATAACTTACTGAAAAAGAAAATACATGGTTTAAATACTTATAAATGGTTTTTAAGATAGAAATAAAGCATGTTAAATATTGCTCCTCACGGTGCCCTGCTGTACATTATACGTTCACATCTATAGTTTTCATGACACTCCTAATGCCATAATACATTGCACCAGCCCTAGGTGTATCTTAAATACGCTGTACCTAGACAACCGACAAAAATACTTATTTTCAAATACAATTATTTTTCATTTTGCTAACAGTTTTTGAAACAGCTAAATGAAAAACACTAATGTTGTGACACTCACTTTCAGTCTACCTATAATAGATCTGCCTACCATATTGCAAAATAAAATCATGTAATTTACATCATTTATAACTTAAGAACGAGTAGTGTGGGCCGATTTTTACAGACTTTAAAATAAAAACATAGAAACAAATTCCATAAAAAGAATAATGAAAACGATCCTGTTTTCATATATTTTCTATGAAATCTGATTCTACATTTTCTATGGAATCGGTGCAAAGCTCGCCGGGGCCACTAATTATACGGAAGAGTCGACAAAATTGTCACATTTTTTTTTTTTTGTGTTAGTATTTATTTTTTTTTTTTTATTTATTTATTTATTGTAACAATAGATTATTTACAATATTTGTATATGCCCTGTTTCCAAACTAGCGTGAGCTGTATGTTGGAAATCAGTTCCTTCCTTATAAAATATGCTATAAAAAACATATCATTCATCAACAATCAAAATATCTTAATAATTTTAATGAAATAATCAGCAGTAGGTCTGCCGATTATTCACCTCATTCAGGCATCTCGTATAACACACTACATTATAACATTTTAACTCATTGATATCTTTTATTGATTTCAGGTGCAGACGAACACAAGAACACAATGACGATATTAAGAGTAATAATATTTGCGCTAGCTTCACTAATCTTTGTGGAAGGAAAATATAACCAACATGAGAAACGTGAAACCAAATCAAACATATGCGACCCATCGTACAATAGCACAACTTATATACAATGCTATTGTGTTCTTGATCAACGACATCGTGAAATTGTTCGGCATGCTGAATGCCACCTTTCTAAGAAAGATATTTCACCACAAGATAAATCTTGGGATGGTTTCAGAACTATAAAGAATGCTACCAAACTAACTTTATCAAATACAAGAGGAATTAATTTGAAATATATTCCTACTAAGGCTCTTCAAAACATGGAAACTTTGTTGGGATTAAACATAAAATACGGTGACATTGAGAAAATAGATGCTTTTGCGTTTGCAAATTTGACTTTGCTAGAAGAAATATCACTGAGCGACAATCAAATAAAAGTACTATCTGAAAATGCATTTAGTAATCACAGAGATTTAACTAGCATCGCACTAGACACAAACAATTTGCAAGAGATTAATAGAAACGTATTTGTAAATCTGCCTTCTCTTGAACGACTATTTTTGACAAATAATCAAATAACTACAATCCATGACAAAGCATTCGTTCATCTGGTAAATTTAAGAGAACTGGAATTAGACAGAAATAATCTATTCAGTTTAAATAGTGAGACGTTCTCTGGTTTGAAAAAAGTACGGAAATTGGATCTTAGTGGCAATAGCTTAGAAGTCATTGGCGATAACACATTCTTGCCGCTTATTAATTTGGAATCTCTTAATTTGGACGGAAATAAAATTCAAATGTTGGATCAAAAAGCTTTCCATGGTTTAGAAAAACTGCAAGTGTTGTCTCTAGTTCATAATAATTTGACGAAGATTGACAATTCAAGAACATTTGCAAGTTTAAAATCTTTGACTTTTTTGAGCTTGAAAAGTAACCGGCTTGTTGAACTCAAGGCTGAAGTCCTTTCACCCATTATAAGTAACTTCTACAGTAATGCCAGCAATTTGGATGTAGATGGTAAGGATTTTATTTTTGAATACTAATCTGATAGATTTTTTTAGGGCACCAAAATTTCAGTCAAAACCTCACCTGCAAATAGTAAACCTGCTGACTAACAAATGAGGCAACGACGTAGATTCCTTTACGGGGTTCAAAGGTCAGATGGCACACGTTTCAAAGTATGCCAAACAAATAAAGTGGACCCTCAAGCTCCAAAGTCCAGACAGGATTTGAAAGCAACTGAGAATATATTATGGGGAAAACTATTTATAGCTACAAAACTCTTGTTAAAAGGTGTTTTAAAGAAATTATGTCAACATTTTCTTACTTTTTTAGAGTTTAGTGTAATATACCTACAATGTGTTAAGAATACCCTGTCCGACCCGAAAGGGGCACATAGGCACTTCATTAATAGAACCAAAATATAAAATAGTAATATTTTTTTTAAATGCGTGTTTTTAGTATCAGAATTACACGCAGAGTTAATTTCATTTTAATTTTTTTTTACAATTTATTTATTACTCTTAAAACTAGGCAAATATAAATACATGTCAAATCTATAACAAATACTATAAACTAATTAATTAACCCGCTCCTCATCGTATCCTGTGCAAAGGTGCCCATCACACTGGCTGCATTGCCCCGCTGAATAGCGATGGCCAATCTTTTCACGAGATACGACCCAGAACGGGAGTCACCTGTCTGGTCCCTCAGCCGGCGCCCCAATTCCCTCACTAAGTTCTTCGCGTCAGTACCCCAACTGCCCATCGTCTCGACAGCGAAGGGAGCAAATATATATTGCTCCGTTAGGTCCGCATATTTGCCGCGTTTTTTTTTGCGGCGTCTTCAGCGGCAGCTGCAGGAGACAGAACGGTACAACCGAGGTGACAGAACGGTACAACCGAGGTGACCAGGGGCGACCGTGCTAACACACGTGGCATCCCATAAAAGGCACCTTCCATTCTACCACGGTACCAGAGTCATGCCGTCCGGTCTCCTGCCGTCGGAATTACTGAGGCCTGGTGGCTCCAATAAGCACGGGACAGCCACCGAAATAAAGGCTCTCCGGAGAATGTCATTGAGAGCATGATGACATGAAAATCAACCTGTGCTTCTACGACAACTCAGTGCATGATGGCCGCCCCCATCCGCCATGGAACCACTATTATTACCATTATTATTACCCAGGCGGAGAGCAACTGCCAGACGCAAAGAATTGTCGTCCAACACAGTGCCCAGGTGTGGTGAAGGCAGCGCATGCAACCATGCCCCCGATTCAGGATCCTTGACGCCTTGGATAGTACTGTCATCCCAAGCGCGCTGGACGTGAGGGACGACAGGGATCGACGACGCAGATCTACGGGCAAACCATGCCGTCACGGCATCGTCCGCGAAGGGCACGGTCACCCCGCCACCATCAGAATGAAGAATTAAAGTGACGAGGTCCGCTACCCCATGCGCCGACGCCAGGAAAGCACACGTACATCCCGCAAGCATCGCACCCCTATACCCCCGTGCCGGATAGGAAGAGCCGCCTGAATCCACTGAGTCTCGTTGAAAGATTTATAATAAATAGACTCCACAGTGGTCTTTAAACAGTTATCAAAGCTGCCACTTCAACTGGATAAAGCCAGGTAGGTGCAGTCCGCATGAGGTACGTAATCTTAGGGAGGGCGAAGCACATGCGTAATAACACGATTGCTATATCGGCAGAAAGATCTTTGAGACGTTCTCGAGCGGTCAGGAGAAGTTCATTATGTTAAGAAATTGCCTCGTGCACTACAGACGGAAAGATAGGAGACCCCAATAGGGTGAAAGAATGAGAAGAGACTTCTATGAGGCCGGGCAATAGGGAAGTGAAGTTTGCAAAGCAAGCGCGAGCTTCAATACTGCAAGGGAAAAATTCGCTTTTGGAGGGATTCACTTCCAGACCCAGGTCTCTAAAATGAGATATTAAAAATTTCAGGTCCTGGTAGACGTATCAGAATTAGTCCAAATTCCTTAAAATATAGTAAATTTTCAAAAACTGACAACACCTTTGTTGGCAAGCGGCGACGAGTGCATGTGATATCAAAAGAAGCCGCCGGCAGGTGTAAGCTGACTTATGGCCTTGCATTTCCAAATAGCCATTTCCCTGTGTTGGAATGTCTGCTACCACATTAAATTAATTTTTAATTAATTTTATTCGTGGTAAATTTTTGGGGTATTTTTTTTGGGGTATTTATTTGGGGTAATTTCTAAAAAGGATTACAGGAATAGAATCACATCTCGATATCTACTAATATCTTCACGGATCGGACAGGGTTTTCTTAACATATTGTTTAATATTTTTGTAGTAATAATGTATTTTTAGGATTCTGTAGCAAATAATGACTGCCTCTGTATATTTACTATAAACTCAAATGTATTGAAGGGATTTCTTTGAAACTTGGATCCATAATTAATTTAATTAATAGTTATGTACCTACTCTGGTTATGGGATACTCGTACTTTTTTCACTCGTTATTATTTCTTTACGTCCATGTGTGTCCAGCCCAGAGTGCCTTAGAAGTTGAAAGCTGTAATTGACATGGACATACAAGTGGCAATTTTATATTTTTTTCTTACTTGCTCCATAAATCTTTGGAAAAGTCTATTAAAAACATTTATATTTGCCTGACTATTTTCCAATTGAAATATTAAGCATAAAGTGCTAAATTTTGTAAGAGGAAAATTTACACAGTTCTCCGCTCATGAAATAAAAATTACAGAAGTAGGACATAAATAACTATTAATAATATTGATTTATTTAAATGTCCCACAACTTAAATTAAGAAGAATATTATCATAGTTAAGTAGGCTTCTAAAGTTTATGAGTAATAGTCAACCGACTGATAAAATGTATTTTTATTTGTAAAAAGAATTTAAAAATAAAAATTTAATTACTTATTTTCAGATAACAACTTCCCATGCGACTGCCACTTGGAGTGGTTTATGTCACTCATAAACAAAACTCAAAATCTTCAATTGAAAATTGCATTAGAGAACCTGAAATGTGATCCTAGCGATGCTCTTAGAACATCTTGGGTGGCAGCAAGTGAAAAGAACTCGGACCAAATGTTTGAAGAAGAAACATCTCAAATACAAAATCCGGATATTGAATATTACGAGGAAGGACCACTCAATGGGAAATTCTTTTATTTGGATATCAGAGACTTGGCTAACTGTACTAACAATACTCTTCCTACAGATAAAACGCCAATCATTGAGAACACTATTTCAGAAGTAGTTACTAAAGCAACTATTCCTAGTCAAAGTTCACCAAAGATTATATTTACTACAGAATTTACAGACAGCACTTGGAAACTAAATCCAACTAGTTCATCCCTATTTCCGACTGGAGATCCAGAAGACAGAAACACAAATGACCCAAATAAAGAACATGAAACTAAAATCAAAGAGTCATTTACGACTATTCGATTAGTTACAGTTTCTGCTAAGCCGTTGAAAAGCAATGCAAATTTATTTGATAAAGAAATGGCGTCTGATGAGGCTCGACCTGAAGCGGCTAAAGCTCATAGAAGCGTACAAGAAAAAGATACGCCTAAATATAATAAGAGTAGTGCACAAATTAATATAAGTAGTATGATTGTCGTCACATTCGTGTTATTCCTTAGATCATGTTTTTAATAATATTGTAGCGCTTTAGATAATAATGTTAAACTCTCTCACAGTCATTAAATTAATCTTTAAGAATACACAGCGTGATTTTACTCAACGTGCAACCCCACCAAGGTTTCTAGCATCAAAGCAACTTCACTTGCTAGAGGTGCATTTAGAACGATAATATATGAGGCGAGGAGGATTCGACAATCCTAACGCATAACGACGAACCGAACACCTCAAGGAAAGGATGTAGAATAGGTAAAAGGAAACCTTACCCTCCAGGTGTAATTTTTTTTTGCAATACTCCGCTATACCTTGTGACACTTAGTCGACAAGTTGCGTTTGCTAAATAACGGACTACGCACCAACATAGCTGCCATTACGGGTTAGGTAACAAGATTGTAGTCGATCCCAGCAATACCGAAAATCAAAAGCCAAACGATAGTTGGACCCAAGGCTCCATAGTCCAGGTTTAGGGACGGCTGGGGAGTTTGCTGGAATGAGGAGTAGTGTATTTATTCAAGAGCTATAAGCGTTTATGTGAGATTCAGAGATATTGTGAATGTGAAAATGCAAATGTTTTAGAAAATAAAAATTCTTTATATTTTTACCGAACGGATTTTCACTAATGGATGGTAAGGGTTTAAAAGGGAGGTTTATGTACATGCGGATTAAACCACAAAAATAAAAACTCAGCGCCATCGAGTTTTGTTTTAATATTGAATAAAGTAAATGTTTGGAATGGACTTTACATAATGGATTGAAATTGTAGCATATATTATAGAAGCAAGCTGACGACCTTTTTTGTCGTGTGGAAATCTATGATGGATTGTCAGATTCAAACCGATTAAAACCACACGATCCGAGTAGTTTCCGACCCAGACCCCTGGTAACTCTTCGAAACGATGTCTCAGGGTAAGCACACGAACTAACTATAACTAACTAAAAACTAACTAACTATCTTCACGCTGTATCCCTGACGGGGTAGTCAGGGATAACTAACTATAACTTTACTATAATACGCTTAAGAAAGTCAAAAGAAGCTTGGAAAATAAATTATAGAGTAAGTTCAGACAGTTATAGCAACATGAAAAATGGTCTCAATCATTGGCATCGCCAATATTTTTCAGCAGTAGAGCAGACAGTGTCATTTGATAATTTTTATATGTAAATAAAATACTTCAACATGGTATCAAACCTTAAGGATATGCACCTACTTGTGAATCGCCAAAAAATGAATAAGGGTTTCCGCCAAGATTTCCGGGGCCCTAGCAAACTCACCTGTGATACTTTAGTCGTAAGTATAAAGAGCAAGTAGGTATGTTTTATTTATACTTCTTATGTGTAAGAAAGGTAAGTACTACTTAGGCATGTTCAAGTCCTTGCAAAGTGAAGAGAAAAGAGTAGAAAAGAAGATCTTTAGCGAATCGCTACGCACACATCTCATGCCATCAGGACTAACATTTGGATGATGATTGTATCACCATAAAAGAGCTACGGTTACTTGTCAGCGGTAAGACGTACCTTGATAAACTTTTACAAGTCTACTACTTACATCACTGAAGCGCTTGTGGCCTCGCATACTCAGTGTTCTGTAAACGACCACTGTGTTAAGCAACATTCGCTATAGGTAGTCCTTGGATGGGTGACCACGTTGTGGAATTTACTTTTACGAGCGTTTCCGTGCTTCGGAAGGCACGTTAAGTCTTTTTTCCCGGTTGCCAGTAAAATGGCAGTCGTTAAGCCTGGCTGAAGGCCTTATGGGCGGCTTGAAATAATTTAACAGCAAGTAGCCACAGACTGCGCCTGTCAATTTTAACACGGCAATAGGCTCACCACCTGTTACGTGGGACAAAAATGCTTACGGAAAAATGTGGGCGTATAGTAAGCCTCTGCCTACCCCTTCGGGAAAAAAGGCCTGACAATATGTATGTATGATGTATGTGCTATCATAAAAAAGCTGCGGTTGCTTGTCAAATGGTAAGACGTATCTTGATAAGCTGTTCAAGCCTACTATTTACTTCACAGGGATACTTACTTTACGACTACGAAGTCACGGGCATATGCTCGTATAAAATAACATAGTTACTTCTGCATGTTAGATTTCTATATAAATATATGTTCTGCGAAAGTAGGGGGTAGAAGGAGTCAGGGTAGGCCGAGACTTACATATGAAGACCACGTGAGCAGATTGCTCAAAAACGGAAAAGTCAAAAGTACTCGGATACCCATACACGCATGAAGCGATTGATGAATCTTGAAAATGCGAAAGAAGTATGCATGGATGGCGATCTGTCCACCCCGTCTGACTACCCCGTCAGGGATACAGCGTGAAGATAGTATAGGTTCTTTTTACAAGATTTCTTAAATTTCCTCACGTACTCTAAGCGTATACAAATCAATAAAGTCATCTTTATAGTAGGTAGGTGTTTCATATACAATATATGTTACCACAATCGGCTTAGTAGAAATTGCGTTCTACCATCTATAACACATAATCACATAATAAAGTCTGTGACGAAGGTTGGCGAACCGTCTTAAGTCCTTACCAGAAATGTCAACAGTAGAAATATTTTTGGACGTGTCTTGGGACCGTTTCTTTCTTATTGGTATACCTATTATAAAAAAAGTGTTTTGAACGGTATAATACCTAAGATTATTCACAGAACAACGTAATTCATTATTTTATTTTCTCATTCTTGGTTGAGTTGCTCCATTTAACTCCAGCACTATAATCTCTATACATATATAGATCCTTCCTTCCAATACTATGTCACATCTTTAATTACTCACTTACTTATGGTGTGTTTCCAAACGCCTGGAAGGAAGCTCAGATTATTCCATTACCTAAAAAAATAACCCTATCTCCTTCTCCGAGTATCGCCCCATCTCCATTTTACCCTTCCTGTCAAGAATGAACGTCTTGTACATGGCCAATTAAGTTCATTCCTTAATAAAAACCTACTTCTTGATCCATATCAATCAGGTTTTCGCCCAGGTCATAGCACGGTTAGTGTATTGATCAATGTTACGGACGACATCATTCAGGCTGGGAATGGAAAATGGAAATCTGACTGTACTCTCGTTGCTTGACTTCAGCAACGCATTCAATGCAGTGGATTTCCATATTCTACTTGGAATATTGCGCTCTCTTAACATATCTCCAACAGTAGTTGACTGGTTTTATAGTTACCTGTTTGGTCGTCGACAGCGTGTACGTTACGATGATTCTTTCTCTTCTTGGTGTAGCATCTGTCGCTGTGCCACAGGGTG
The DNA here is from genome assembly GCA_948477245.1 of Thumatha senex. Taxonomy (NCBI): domain Eukaryota; kingdom Metazoa; phylum Arthropoda; class Insecta; order Lepidoptera; family Erebidae; genus Thumatha; species Thumatha senex. The sequence goes on along the minus strand of OX419738.1, from coordinate 20,719,137 downwards.
GCGTTCTTTCTTCTTTACTTTTCGCAATATTCATAAATTCTATCTCTAAATCATTACTTTCATTCTACCACCTTTATGCAGATGATCTTCAAATATACATGCAGGCTCCAGTGCATGAACTGAGTGAGGCGATCTTAATTATTAACCAAGACCTATCACAAATCTGCAAATGGAGTAAGCAATATGGTTTTGTGGTGAATCCCTTGAAAACTCAAGTTATTGTTATTGGTAGCTCAAATAGACTGGACGCAACTTCCCAGTATAATATTCAACGGCATTATACTTCCTATAAGTACTACTGTAAAAAATCATGGTGTATTGATAGATAACACACTATCCTGGGCACCTCAAATGCGTGAAGTTAGTCGCAAAATGTTTGCATCAGTGGGGTCCTTACGTCGTTTGCGTAATTTCCTGCCAACTGCCACCAAAATTGCACTGTCACATTCTATTCTACTTTCCATACTTGACTATGCTGACGTTAGTTATCCCGATGTCACTGAGTGCTCCTCTTGATAAACTTGAGCGCCTTCTTAAATGTATGTTTTAGATTCATATTTGGTTTACGCAAATATGATCATGTATCTGATTATCGCAGTAAGCTCAAGTGGCTCCCAATTCGTCTTCGCCGGAATACTCACATTCTCTCGATTCTTTATACCGTATTGTTTAATCCCTGCACCCCAACTTATTTAAAACAACGGTTTATGTTTCTTAATAACACACATTCAAGATCTTTGAGGTCATCGGAGTCCTTGGAACTAGCTGTCCCAGAACATGTAACTAAGTTTTATGACAAGTCATTTACTGTCCAAGCAGTGCGACTGTGGAATGCTTTACCTGTGTCCATTAGGCGTGCTAGGTCACTGTCTGTTTTTAAGGGCATGGTTAAAAAAAAATCCCCAGGGGATTAGTCAGTGCTTTTATTATTCCATAAAAACTCTCAGTTCACATACTTTTATATACTTGGTATGCAATGTATAATTATAAGCAATATGGTTTTGTGGTATTTATTTAAGTGTAAAGTGTATGTATGTATCTATGTATATATTTATATTCATATATTTAAGTGTAATGTATATATATCTATATATGTATATATGTATCTTAGATTTAATATGTATGTACTTATCTAACCTGAGACTGTAAAACTTTCCTTCTTTCTAACTTTTAAGTCATAAGTTTTCTTTCTCACGGCGTAAACTACCCAATTTCTCACAATTTTGCGATCATATTTGTCCATTCAAAGGTTGCCTGTAAGAAATTGCTCTTAGCGATAAGGCCGCCATTTGTACTTTTCATGCATTATGATTTGTTGTTATGTATTTTATGTTGGTGTACAATAAAGTTTTACTTACTTACTTACTCTAACATCCATCTACTCGTTCCTATACTCGTATATGACTCTTTTTGATCGACTTTTTATTTGGCTTGGTGGCATGCTTTTAGACACGTCACTAATACGACACGTAATTGCAGGCTTTGCGTGGACTTCCAGCCCTGCAAAGGGGTCAAACTGACCACTAAACACCGCAGTGTTCCGCCTCACATTTATCAAGTAGAAGGATATGCCAGATGTTAAATCGCAGCGACATTTTTTTTTCGACCGACTTGGTACTGATAGTGTGGTACGTAAAAAAGAGTACTACCAGTCACCAACACTCACATTCACACATTCAATACGTTTGATTTGACTTCTTTTGGCGATTAAATATATTTGAGGACCTAAGTTGTCATATGATTAAATACGATCTACATCTACCTAAAGTTGACATAATATGTCGCGCAAGTTAAAAATATGACTCATAAATCTACTAGAGACCTGTTTTGGAATACTAAAATCTGCATACAAATCAGTATACCAATACACACAAAGCGGTAAACCTTATCACCTTATTCTTTTTCACACGAAATCCCTAATTAGGTACAAGACGAGGGTTAGTAAACTAAAAATACTGCTTATGCAGAATGAGCAGAATAAATATAAATATTGTTGGGACAACTCACACAACGCCATCTGATTCCACACCAAGCAAAGCTTGTACTGGTAACCAGATAACTGATAAACATACCTATATATTTCTAAATACATACATATTATAGATAAATAACACCAAGACACAGAATAAACCATCGTGCTCATCACACAAGGCTTTATCCTGGGTGGGAATCGAACCCACGACATCTTGCGTAGCAGTCGGATACACTCCCACCGCGCCACAGAGGCAGTCAATGATTATTTTACATGCCTTTTGCATGAATGTGCAGCGTGTCTGGTGCTTGAAGCTCCATAACCTGGAGCTGCGTGTAACTACTATATCTACTATTTAATTTGTGGTGCAATGGATATGAAGACGCTGTACGTTACAACCAAGCAAATTGGGACACGACGAGCTCGGATATCAGACGGACCGGAGCATCCATTATAATATTATTATGCGAGAATTATAATTTTTTTATTTACCTTTTAAAAAAACCATAATTATTTTGTTTTAAATGTTATTTTTGCAATATTCCGCCTTTTTTAAATGTCCACCAATGCCTGAAAGCTGTCTATTCACTCACAAAGTTGCTTTAGTTGTGTGGAAGTGAAAGTTATAAAAAAGTTAATAATTTAGATGTACATCCCCTGACATGTTTGGTTGTATGAAATACTAGCTAGATAATAAAGGAGGGGAGAAGGATCCCACCACACACCCTCGATTCGTCAATCCTAACGCACAATGGTCAAGGATAACCCTACTTATTGTAACGGAGGAATGACGAACCGAACTCCTCATGGAAAGGGATGTAGGATAGGTGAAAGGAAACCTTACCCTCCAGCTATGCAATTCACAAATCTCCGATCCAAATCCGCTACGGCGCAAATGTCATCGATATTATAGTTCTATGAATTTCGTTGACATTTGCGCCGTAGCGGATTTGGATCCGAGATTTGTGAATTGTATAGCAGGTTGTCAAAACTTTTGCAATATTCCGCTTTAAAGTAAAAAGGTAAAGGATTTCAATTAGAAATACTAGCTGACCGCTAACCCGCAGCGTTGCTCGTGACATACTTACTCGTCCCACCCACTTAGGTAATCTCGTCGCTTATTACTTCTACAAAAATGTTTGAAAATTTGCCCGATTTCTTGACATTTATGATTAATGCTCTACTCTCCTGGGCAGTAGAGTGATGATAATTATATGGCCTATAGCCTTCCTCGAAAAATGGGCTAACCAACACAACTATATTTTTTTAATTCAGACCTGTAGTTCCATATATTAGTAAATATTTAGAGTAATGCGTCTCTCTCTAATATATAGTGAGTGACGTTGATTTTGGCTCTTCACGAAACAGGCTGATTTAGAACTAAGTTTATGTACCTACGTAAATCCTAAATTGACACCATGTTTGGTTTATTGGTAAGAAAATGCATGTGAATCAACTTACACAAAAACAAACATAGTATTTTATTTGTTTTGGCAGCATTCTCTCAAACTCAGTAACGTGCTGCCATCTATCAAAATCTAAACCAACTAATAACTCAGTGAATGTTTGAAACGCTGCCATCTGTGACATTATAACGAAATTAAAGTAAGACCCGATGTAAAAACGTCTCAGATTAAGAACTGACTACTAGGTTCACCGATTTTTTTAAAGATGGCCCTATTACTACTTTACTAATTTTTATATGCAAAGCAAAATCCCACCAGAATTTTGTGAACTACTATGAATTGTTATGAATTGTTGGATTTGTATTAAGAGTTGAATTTCATTTCGATTTGTATTTAGATGTGAATTGCAGAATTTGTAAAAAAAATAACAATTACGATACCGTTATTTTACTCATAAGATTTTCTATAGCGGTGCAAATCTTGTCAGGGCCACTAGTTTTAACTATTATTGGTAAAACTAGTAGCCCCGGCAACAACACAGAAAAATACAGCCAGTTGTGCCTTTTTGCTCATACCTAAGTATCTTTGTTTCTCGTGTTTGTAAAATTATAAAAAAAATATTGGTTGATAGGCTCTTTTCTCGTGATTCCAAATATGTATGTAACTCAATTTCAAAATAAATGTTAGTTGTGCCCGTGCGTTAAGATGGCAGTATAATATCTAAACATGAAATCCAGAAGTTGACTTAGATTGGCTGCTAAATTCTGCCTTGTTGCAGTGATTAGACTTTGTCGGCATTGCTGGAAAAGACTGCGCTTCCTCATTCCTCGCAACGCCTACTGCGTAATCAGCAGTCCATAGGTCAGTAGGTGCATCAATTGTTAGAGAGTTGATCTGCGGAAATAATGTTATGTCTACTAACCCTGATTTGGTTGATTTCAGTAACCTTAAATGTTCGTTTTTCAATTTCTGATTCCTTTTACTAATAGAAAATAAAAAATCAGGGTTATTTGATGTTATATTATTTCACGAATATTATAATAGCTGCTATTACATATACAGTAGCTGAATTTAACGTAGGTAGAGCGTCTAATTAGTAAACAAGTATAATAAGTATGTTTTTAGAAATATTACAATATCAATAAATTAAATAAATAAATATTGTGGGACCTTTTCACACTGTGTCATTTCGCCAATTCTACTCGTAAACTATTAGCTTGGGCTCTGAGATCTAGACAACTGATAAACATACTTATATATTTCTAAATTCACACATAGGAAATACTCAAACTCTGTAACAAACATTTGTGGATCACACAAATATTTATCGACCGGGAATCGAACCCGGGACCTCAGCGCCGCAGTCGCATACACTGCCTATCACTTATGCCACCGAGGCAGTTAATAAGTGGAAACCTAATTTCTGGGCATGTCAATGCCGCCGGGTCCCGAGAAGAAGGGAAGACCTAAGAAGTGGTGGCCTGAAGTCGTAAGGGATGATATGCGTGTCAATGGTCTTATTACAGGGTATCCCGATGACCATGCAAGTGGAGAAAAATAATTAGGAAAGCAGACCCGGGGCGTCACGAGACGCAACTGAGACGCAACTTAGACAGACGCTTGAAACTAAATGATGATGATGACTTACGACTCCTATCTAAAACGATAGGAGTCGTGAGTTGTAACATTAGTTATTATATTAGCGCCGAAAAACAATTTGTTACATATCGAAATTTATAGAATTCAAGAAAATTTTAAGTTTCTGCTAAGACTACGAAAATAGTCAAAATTGTATGTGTGCCTTTCTGTTTTCAGATTCTTTTCTGACGCGATTGAAATAGTATACTTGGCCCCCAGGTCGTATACACGTCCCTTGCTTCAGAGTCTCTTCCGTCAAATTACCAAGAATAAAAATCATCTTCTTTACAAATCCGTTACAAAATGAGGAACTTAAACCTAATTGGCCACCCTCTGTGATGTTTGCAATTTCCGCCCATCGCAAGTAAGGGCATGTTTTCGCACAACAATATTTATTAGGGCCTAGGATAACGGCTAACATGCGAATGCCTATCGTACCCGGGAAATTGAAAACCATTGAATCATATAAGGGATTTGAGTGAATGTCGTAAAATATAAGCAAACGTTTTGGAAACGACCAACGAAATAAAAATGCTTTTGGCATGGAACGGATAAATTCGTTTATTAGTTGTTTTTGGTGTGAGAATTTTATATTGAATCAGAGTATGAGATTTTTTTTTCTATTTCATGTTCTGTTATTATCACCCGGTAGTTACGATCCATTAGCGATATAAGCTATGTTTTTGTCTTTATTTTTCATCTATAACGGTTTCTGTCTCCCCTGATATTAAAGCCATTTGCATGTGCGCAGTTGTACCTACTAATACGAGAATATTACATTTGGCAGCAGACTCTAAATATTGCCTAATAATTTAACCTGAAGTTAATTTTTACATACAAAGGAAAAAATATATGTAATGTATGCTTAAATAATGTATATTAGTTCTACATACAGATAGACAGCTCTCCACCTCCCGCTGATCCAAGTTCCCCACCTAGTTTGTTCTTCAAAAGGTGTCCCAACAAACAGTCTACTAATATATTATCTCTGTCAGCAGACCAAGGCATTATTCTTTTCAAATATTACCTAGTAATTTATCCCGAAGTAGTTTTTTACATGCAAAGGAAAATATATATATGTAATGTATGGTCAAGGATAATTATATTATAATAGTTCTACATACAGATAGATAGCTCTCAGCTTCCCGCTGATCCAAGTTCCCTACCCAGTTGGTTCTTCAAAAAGTGTCCTAAAAAACATTCTAAGACCCCTTTTGAAAACAAGGTTTTTTTACAGGAGCGGCAGCTCGTCGCAACCTCTGGTGTTGCAAACGTGTCCAAGCTACGGTACTACTTTCCATCACTTAAAAACATGACATTTTAAAAAAATAAATGTAGTTTTTTTTATTTATTGATAGTTTTACAAATATTTCCATATTGAATATTTATCAAACAATGAAATTACCACTTTAAAGTATGAATAAATTGAGTAATGAAAGTTGACTGGTGTTGTATGTTGGTATGACAACAAACATGAAATGTCAAATGAATAAATATCAAAAATTGTTTTATTTAAAAAAATAAATAAATATCCATCACGCCTTATCCCCGAAGGGGTGGCAGAGGCATATTATATGCCCACTTTTCACCGTGTGGATTCCTGTCCCACGTAATACGTGGTGAGCCCATTGCCGTGTTGAAATAGACAGACGCAGGTTGTGGCTACCTGCTGTTGAAATTTTTCATGCCGCCCATAAGGCATTCAACTAGGCTTAACGACTGCCATTTTACTGGCAACCGGGACCAACGGCTTAACGTGCCTTCCGAAGCACAGAAACGCTCGCAAATGTAAATGCCACAAAGTGGTCACCCATCCGAGGACCAGCCATAGTGAAAGTTACGTAACTCAGTGATCGTTTACAGAACACTGAGACCGCGGGGCCACGAGCGCTTCATTTATTGATAGTTTAACAAATATTAATTTCTATATTCAATATTTATCAAACAATGAAATTACCACTATAAGGTATGAATAAATTGAGTAGTGTTGTATTTAAGAACATGACCTACCTTACATAAGTATACCTATAGCTTTAAAGTGTTATTTAGTAGGTAACCCTAAAATGTTCACACACACATTCAAGCTTTGTTAAACAATAATGTGTTCATTAGTTTTGCTGAAACAGTTGAAAACGAATCATTTGTATAAAGTTTCCGTCTTGAGTTATAATATAAAATTTAAACACGTTAAAACACAATAAATCCTAACGTTCAAACGTGTTATACGCATAATATCTCTTGGCATAATATTAAAAATCAAAAGTTGAATACTTTACTCGCATTCCAATGTATTATAAATCTTATGAAGTTGAAATAAAGTCCAAGATTTAATGTGGATATACTTGTAAAACGATGTTTTACAACTGAATATAGTAACGTCGGCAGAAATATTTATTTGGGAATTTACATATAAATGGGTTCATTTTAGTTAACTCTGATCGAAAAAGTGTTATATTTGTTAGCGACACCTGATGCTTTTTCAATAGACCATGTAAGCAACATGTTAAATGAAAATCTTTGACCTGAAATCATAAAGTCACGCATTTGTTCGCAGAAGGGGTCTGTAGTTGCATACAATGCAACCACATTACACCAGGGAGCCTATACTAATTCAATCGCGCCAGAAAAGAATAGAATTCATCGTTCTATAGAGGGCGACAGAAAAAATTGACAGTTTTCGTACTCTACTATTATAATTGCGCTCCAATAGAATTCTATCGGCCGATAGAATGTTATTAAAATGTATATAAAGTATAAGTAGCTCTTAATATGCATTTTTGGTAGACTATATTAATATTTTAATAACTAAAAACAGCTATTTTGTCTCTATGCTTAAGAAGTGTGATTGTGAAATATATAATAGTTTTAGTAGACTACCTAGTTTTGGACTAATCGCAATAGAACCGCTATAGAATAGAACTAGAACGGCTTTCTATTGGAAAATAGTAGACTCGGCGCCCAGTTGTATTATATTCCACGTATAGACGGTGAGCTTATTACCATTTTGAAAATGACTGTGGTCAATTATTGCTATTTATCTATACAATACAATACAACAACACAATAAACAATACAATAAAAAACACCGCCTTTTAAGGCCTTAAATTTGACTTAACGAGTACATTGAAACTAGCAATTGGGACCTATATAAGGTTACCCATATAAGGATTGACCATCACGTAAGATGCTAAATAGAGCCTCGTTTACAGTACACTGAGCAAGCTTGAGTCGGCAGTATCAAACGTAAATGCGTCACTCATCAACGCTGATTTTCAGTCCATCTCTTTTATTATCTGTGACTTATTTTTCTACGGGTTTCAAGTGTTAAGAAGATTCTAGATTTTTTTTTAATTTTTAAATCACATTTTATGTTATAAAAAACATACTTTATTTGATGGACTCTTTTTAGCGGCGCGTGCGCGCATGCCGTAATTGCCACGCGGAGCTAGATTTCCAACGTCAAATTAAAATTAAAAATGTCAACTCAATAAAAATATTTACATGTCAAATTCAAATAACCCGCCTCTGACCGCTCCCGGCCCAAAGGTGCATTATGGATGCTAGCCGCGTTTCCACGTTGAATAGCTATAGCCAACCTTTGCACCAGGAACGATCTTGAGCGGGAGTCACCTGTTTTCTCCCTTATTCTGCGTCCTAATTCCCCAATTAAATTTTTTGCCTCGGATCCCCAGCATCCCATGGTTTCCACGGCAATGGGCACAAACAAATACCTCCATCTCGGAATATTTCTTCTTTTTGCTCTCCTCTGCTTGTTTCGCCGCTGCTAAAGCTGAGTGCATGGTGTGGCCTAGGTGACTAGCGGCAACGGTGTTAACGCACGTGGCGTCCCACACCAGGCACTTGCCATTCCTCCAAGGCACCAAGGTCAGACCGTCCGGCCTCTTACCATCAGATCTACAAAGACCTGGTGGCTCAAGGACGCAAGGGACACCCGCCAAGACAAAAGCTCTCCGAACAATGTCGTTGAGGGCATGGTGACGCGGAAACCTCCCCTTGCAACGATGACAACTCAGAGCGTGATGGCCATCGGCCCCCACCATGTAACCGCAGGTGCATTTGTGGGGTTCACACACCTTACAGCCCAAGCGAAGAGCAACCGCCACACGCAGAGAGTCATCATCTAACAAAGTGCCCAGGTGAGGCGATGGAAGAGCGTGCAACCATGCCCCAGACTCTGGCTGTGACACAGCAAGAAGTCTGCCCTATCCTCATCAACGGCACAGTCCAACAACATTCCCCGAACCCGCCTTGAACCTATCTCATCCCATGCTCGCTGACTGGACGGTGCCTCAGGTTTTATTGCTCCCACGCCCAGAGAGGACCAGGCCCCCAGGGCATCCGACACAAAGGATATGCCATCCACGCCACCAGTTAATTGGAGTATGTTAGTGACAAGGCTCGCAACACCATGCGCGGACCCCAGGAAAGCCGGCAAACCCACATCATGTGCGCATCTAACTCCAAGACCCCCGTAACGAGTCGGAAGAACTGCCTGACTCCACCGGGGGCCCTCAAGGGAAACATTCAGAACCGCTTCAAGCGTTGATTTTATCGCGTTGTCGAAACTTGTAACTTCCCTCGGAAAAAGCCATGTAGGGGCAGTACGCAACAAGTACATAAGTTTTGGAACAGCAAAACACATGCGTAGCAAGACAAGTGCAACGTGCGCAGAAAGATCCCTTAGACGCTCCCGAGCGTTAAGAAGAAGCTGTTCACATGAGTTGATAGCCTCAGGAACAGAATCCAGGAAAATAGGAGAGCCTAAAAGATAGAAATTTGAAGTTGTAAGTTCCCTAAGACCCGGCAACATAGCATTAAAACGAGAAAAGTGTTTATGGGCATCGATACCGCAGGGGAAAAACTCGCATTTTGAAGGATTAACCACTAAACCCAGTTCACTCAAACGAGGAATGAGCACCTCCAAATCACGGCACACTTCCTCCGGTTTACCTCCAAGAGTGCCATCGTCGAGATACCAGATATTTAGAGGAGACTTAATTTCTCGGATAACACTGTGAATGGCTAAACTAAATACGAGTGGCCCAAGTGGATCTCCCTGCTGTGCCCCCACTTGCAAGAGAATTAGATCATCATTAAAAAAAAGATTTGTAGAAGATTTATACACCTGGTAAAGAAAAGGATATATGGAAGGAATTTTATCCCTGACCTCACTCAAGAGGACGTCTCTCTCCAAAGTATTAAACGCATTGCATATGTCAAGCTTTAGCAAGATGCAGCCTGCATTTTCTGAACTCATTGCAAAGGATCGCGTAGCATGTACCGCCGCCTCACAGCCCAGACGCGTCCCAAACCCTAGCTGATGCGGCTGCAAATACTAAGACATCTGATCCCTTACGGCACGGCAAGCCAGCTTGGCAGTCAACCGGCGCAAGACACTACCAATAGCGATGGGCCTAATGCCTCCATCCTTCTTTTTTAGTGCGCACAGAGAAGCACCGTAAAGGTATGAACATACTATAGAGTTCAGCCGACCACTCAGCAGGAAATTTGATAGCCGGGCCAGGCACTCCAACAAGCGCAGCCCATTTTCTCCAACCGAAGAAGTGAGCTCCTTGAGATGACCAGGACGAAGCCCGTCCAGACCCGCCGCAGATCCGCTGCAAAACGAACCAAGAGCCGACCGCACGTCACCAGCTGTTACAGACAACTCAGCCACTGAAATGTCTGCTTCAGGTGGGAAGTTCAGTGGACGCGATGGAGCCGGATGTTTGAGCCTCAGGGCAGCCAATGTGTCGGGATCCTGCTGGGCAAAAGAGTCATCGGACATCAACATACGGACCGCTCCCCTCAGATCGCCCTCAAACACCTTTGATTCTATGACCTTCTTAGTAGGGCGCCGACTAGTGCTGGTCTCTGCCGCTACATCAACGTTGTTGCACTCAAAAAGGCCATAGGAATCAATATTGGCCTTAACTTTTGTGGTCATATTACCGGGCAGGTCCCTTGCCGGCACCCTCAAAGCCCCGTATGCAAAAGAGAGAAGATTCTGCCAGTCCTCCAATCTATTGCAGTCAACACATGCCTCGATTATATCACACAACTTACCGGCGGCCTGATTACGAGCGCCTTTGGGTATATGTCGCAGTACCGGTGTAGCCCTCCTCAAACTAGGAAGCCTGTCCAAAGGACACGGCAGTGATGCCTGGCTAGAAGGACCACCGCCGCCTGGAAGAGTCCGACCCCCCTCCGCAACAGAAATTACGACAGCATGCCGCATATCCCGGTGTTTACGACCTATATGTATCCTAAGCCCATGTACTCCAAAGGTACGTGAGGACCCAGGGCAGTGGGGACAATGTAATCGCGCAGTAATGGAATTCATTTTAGTTGTATAATCAGTAACAAATTCACAAATACTTAACAAATGTAAACAATAATTATTCTATCCATAAATCTAAATGTCAAGAATCTACTCATTTTAATAAATATGATGGGTTGTATATATACGAAATCTATTATTACCCTAAAAATAAAGTCATTTAAAATTTATCAGACCAAATACCGTAAATAAAACACTGATGTCCAAAATTCTAACGAAAAAACCAATCAAAATGTCAAGAAGTATTTAAGCTACCCACCAGGTAGGTTATATTATTGTTAAAATAATTTATGTTAGCATCAGCAAAATTGAAAAGCAATAATATAGTAAAATAAAATATTACATTCTTCAAATGTTGGGATACAATTATATTTTCTCGCTGGCAACTTGGCAGACTCCAAAGGCCGGATCTGAAGGTACTTGCACAAATTATATGTTATGTTATGTCAAGTATACCCACTATTCGTACGTAAGTTTGATACTGTGAGTAGTTGAAGTTGACACTTAAGGCTTGTTATTATTGATAATTAATACGAGTAGATCGCCAATGTCGTATTGATTTAGCTACGAGTATTGCAGAAAACTGCAGAAATGTGTTAAATAATATTATCTTCACTGATATTTCGCCCATGGATTATGTGGGTCCATTAAGTCACCGCAGTGTTATCTTATGTGGTTTGTTTTCATCTGCAACACATAAAAGGATGAATGCAACCACCCTTCATTCACTTAGGTTAGTACCACTCTTCTACAGTTCTTAATATTATAATTCTTCTGTTTGTATCGAATAGTAGTTTGTAACATTCAAGACTCAATCTCTTCAATACCAATAAGTACGAATTGTATACAGTGAAGCGAGTTATCTTTTCTCTCTCTCTTACACTTTTATTTTACCGGTTATATTTTGAAATTTTTGACGGTTCCATATATCAAATAAAAAAAAAATTGTATTTAAATTATTGTAAATATATCTTATGCTTGTAACATATTCTATCTAATAAGAATAACTTGGTCACAGTTTTTGTTACAATTTTATTATTGCTATCGTTGAGCTTGTCGTGAATTGTCGATATTACTCAACTCTTAACTTGAATATTAATAGTTTTTTGTTAGGCACACAATATCGTTTATTATTTCTCACTGCTTATTTTCTAAAACTTGATAACATTTACACACACTAATTCACTGTAGACTAATGGTTTTTTACATTGTACTTATTATAATTAAAATTGCATTTATTTCGTAAATTAAAAATAATAAAGATAAAATTCCCGAATTGGGGAAGTTATATCGATTTTTTTTTCTATTTTAATTAACTTTTTTTAAAATTTCTTCAATATTTGTATTTTTCGAGGTATTAATGCAAAACTAAATTCCATTTTTTTTCAGTTAATTTTGTAAATAACAATTAAATTTTTTTACCTGCACCTGTGATTCTGAATTGAATGAGCTATCGCTCATATTTTTAGGACCTTTAACTCTATTTTTCACGTTTTTGACTAGACTATTAACAAACTTGCCATACAAAAGGGTCTTACAAAGCCTGCTATGTCCGGAAACAAAGTTACACGAATCTAAAGGATTTTTAAACATTTTAATCCGGTTGTAAAACAAATCAAAAATAAATAAACAGATTGTAGTAAATTGATTGACTGCCTTGGTGGCGCAGTGGTAGTGTATGCGACTGCTGCACATGAGGTCCTGGGTTCAATTCTGGGGTCGGAACAAATATTTGTGTGATCCACAAATGTTGGTTTCGGAGTTTGGGTGTTTCATATATAATTACGTATATCAGTTGTCTATATCCCATAGTACAGCTTAATGCTTAGTTTGGGCTAGACGGCGTTGTGTAAAAAAAATGTCCTACTAAATTTATTCATTTTATTTATTTAATTGTTGACGAAGTTAATGTATAGTGTGATTGATTTAGCCAATGAACATCATCTCACCTATAAAATCACTGTGATAGATATTTGGAAAAGTAAAATATCACTAGGCATTATTCAACGATTGAATTTTTATAATGATACATAATTTTTTTTTTACTCAGTAATCGACTGCATTTACATTTGAATTAGAAGTTCGTGAAACAAACATGCTGTTAAGTTTATATTTTTTAAAGTTTTTTGCTGCAGTATAAACATTTTAGAAAAAATCCTAAAATACACCCTTGAAAATAAAATAATAAAATAAAAATATCTTTATTTTGCATAGACCATTTTAACGGCGCTTACAAAATGTCATACACTATTTAAAATATTTAAAGCGACCACCGGTTCGGAACGCGGCCCACCTGAGAAGAACCGGCAAGAAACTTAGGAAGGCTTTTTTTTTTGATGGCCTATTTACAATTTAATATTATTTCACTTTGCCAGCAGATCATTTCCAGGCGTCCCTGTCCTGCAAATAGTCTATAACGGAGTAAAAACCTTTTTCACAAAGCTTGTTTTTAATAAACTTTTTAAATTTATTTAAAGGTAAATTTCTCAGGTCACAGGGAAGCTTGTTGTAAAAGCGTATACAGTTACCCTGACTTGACTGCCTCAGACAAGTTGTCCAAAGCAATACCACAGTATATTCGGCTGTGGTAATACGTTCTTTGTCTAACTTCACTCTAGAAAGTAGGATGACCACACAACTTGTGCACATAAAGTTTTATCACTTTATTATTTACTAGTTGACGCCCGCGACTTCGTCCGCGTAAAGAAGTTTTTCCGTTCCCATTTCCCACAGGAACTTGTTCCCGGGATAAAAAGTAGCATATGTGTTATATATATAAGCTATATTATTGTAAAGTTTAATTGAAAGTTATTTACGTGAAAGAGTAAAAAATATCCATACAAACTTTGTGCTACAAGTGACTTTCGTTGGGGATCGTACATATATATACACATAATATACACACACAGCTGTGATCAAAGTGACTCTATGAAATTCAAAACCTTTGAATGCTAAGGAATTTACTGTAGAATGTTGCAAGTATAGTACCAGCATGCAGCACTAGGCCTTTGTAATTTGCATGGATTCAAGGTGTGAAATTAAATCCATTTGCACGGAGATTCTTACATTTGCCGAACACAACACAAAGGAACTCTGTCCGACACAGGGGTAATTTGTACAGGCCAATCGTGAAACATCTTACAAAGGTAGGGTGTTAAGAGGCTTAACACCGACAGCATACTTACTACTGGTAATGCCTTGTGTTACATGAGTGTAAAATACTTTGTGAAAATGGTTTTCGCAGTTTCTATCAACCTTGTAAATAATTAATATTGCACTTAGGTAAGAAGTGATTTTATGCTGCGAAGGGTATTATTTTTTACAGACTTAGTAGTTAGTAAAATAAAGTAAATCCCAATCAACTTTTGAGGGTACTGTTATATTTATACTAGCTGACTCACACAACTTTGCCGGTGATATATTTCGAATTCCCGTCGCACTTATGTAATCCAGTCGTTTCGAAAATCAGCCCGATTTGTTAACATTAATAATTACTGCTGCGCTCTCCTGGATATCAGCGTGATCGTATATAGCAGTCTATATATATAAAAATGAAACCCGTTTTCCGTAGTCACGACATAGCATGAAAACGGCTTGACCGATTTGAAAAATTCTTTTTGTATTGGATAGCCTATTTATTGAGGAAGGTTCTTAGCTATATATCATCACGCTACTACACAGGAGAGCGGAGCAGTAATCATAAATAAAAATAAAATATTGTGGGACACTTTTCACACAGCGCCATCTAGCCCAAAGTAAGCTAATATTAGCTTGTGTTATGGGATCTAGATAACTGATTAACATACTTATAATATTTCTAAATACATACATATTTTAGATAAATAACATCCAGACACAGAATAAACCATCGTGCTCATCACACAAAGTTTTATCCTGGGTGGGAATCGAACCCACGACCTCTTGCGTAGCAGTCGGATGCTCTCCCACCGCGCCACAGAGGCAGTCCAAATGTCAGCAAATCGGGGAAACTTTCATACATATTTGGAAAAGTAATAAGCGACGGGATTAAATGGGTGCCACGGGGTTGGAAGTATGTCACGGACGAAGCCGGGCAGGTCAGCTAGTTTCATATGAATTGATTCAGTAGTCTCGGCTTGATGGTCGATTAAGAATGTCTTACAAAAACTATTTTCAATATCCTATGTTATACATGTATCTCCAATAGTTGATGCCCGCTGCTCCGTTGACGTGAAGTTTGGTTAGTGCCCAAACTTTACGTGAGCGTATAAAATGTAGGTACCTACCCTATGTATTATTTTTGAAATTTGTAAATCTCCAGAAAGCTACTAGAGCTATGTAGCTGACATCATAAAAATATGTTTTATGAATTTTTTTAAAATATATTTATGATTTGTTTTTTAAATTTTTGAAAATAATTTAATTTTACATTTACTTTGTTTTGGTGTACTGATTGCATTACAGTATTACGCAACTCGTAAAAATTATAAGAAATGGTTGTGGGCCGGTGATAACTCCTTTGACTTTTTAATCGCATTTATGCGCGCACATTCATCGTTCATTAAGGCATGCAGTACGTGCCGAAAAAGAGACCCAGAAGTTCCCATAAGCGAATCCAAGAGTGAGAACCTATGACGTATCTCGATGGTTCAGTGTATGATAGTACTCGTTTTGTAACAAATTGCCAAAAGTCGTAGAACAAACGTTGTTGGTTGTGACCTTGGCTATCCTCTCCTAGTAGTTTACTGGTGTTTTACAAATGACCCTGTATATGTAGATTATCATTTAAAAAAAACCAACTAAACTATTTTCATGCTGTATCCCTGACGGGGTAGTCAGAAAGGACAGATCGCCAGGCTTCTTCAAAATTCATCAATCGCTTCATACACGCACGATGGATTTCCGCCATGTAACGCCCGATACAATTAGTTATTTCAGACTTTTCTTGCATTCTTGCCGTGATCGCCAGTCATCTGTGTGTGTGTCTCAGACGTGCGACCCAACGTACTTGATCATCTCAGCAGTAACTCTGTCTTTTCCCTCAGCCTTACCACATTTCATACTTCTTATCACTTGTTCAATTTCTTTCATACTAATGACTTCAATGACATCGGGATCCGGAGCATCAAAGTGAGCTCCACTTCCCGACGTGGCATCTCTGTCTTTTCTTGCATACATCTTACCACAATATTCACTCCACGTCTCCAGGACGTCAGTTTGGTTTGTTAGGACGTCATTGTTAACACTAAGCACTTTATTCATACTACAGATTGTCGAGCAATTCTGAGTCTTGCCTACCTCTTTCCAGAAGAGCTTAGCATTATCCCGGAAATTGGACGATATCCTTTCGTCCGCTTTATTCTGCCCTTTCACGAGCTTTTTCTATTAGTGCCTTCGTGTTAACTTTTTGCATCTTGTATCTCTCTTTCATATTAAAATCATTCCGCGAGGCTTAGTAGTCTAACCATGCTTTCTTCTTTATTCGAACTGCTTCTTTCACTTCCTCATTCCACCATGCATCAAGCTTATTACTACTGCCTCTGTTCGTTTCTCCACACACTTCCACAGCGGCATTTACCATACTATCCCTAAGCTTCTGCCATACACTTTCCACATTCTCACTACTAACCTTGACGTCGCCATGCTTTTCGGCTACCCATTCTTTATATTTATACCGAATGGATGCATCCTGCAGCTTCCAACTTTTGATGCTATAAGTCGGCTCAGGTTCAGGACACTCGGTACGATGACGCCAACCCGCGAACACGAACTCTAATCCTAGTTATGACTAGGTAGTGGTCTGATCCCAGCTGAGCGCCGAGATAAACCCTTGTGTCCATCACCTATTTACGGAGCCGACTATCCATTAGGAATAGATCTATCATGCTTCTCTTTGACTTACATCTCCTCGTAAACATATGAATTTGTTTGTGGTTGAACATTGTGTTCGCCACAAACAAATCCTTTTCCTTACAAAATGACAGTATACTCGTAAGCTTGCCAGCGTCGTTCACCTTTTTATCCCCATTCTTCCCGGGTACCGACTCAAAACCATCGCGAGCGGTATTAACCCATCCATAATCCACCAGGGAGCTCCAAAACTTCGCTGCCCTTGCGCTTGGTCTCTGTCAAGAACACCACATCTAACTTTTTCTCAATTATAACATCCATCAACTCATTTATCTTATCTGCTATTCCTCCCATAACATTCTACGTAGCTACCCTGCACTCCGTCCTCCAATTTTCAACTATATGTGATCAAATAATAAAAAGATGTTTTATGAATATTTACAAACGTCCAAATAATATAGAAATCTTCACAAACTTTCACACTTATAACATTAGTAGGATTACATTTCCATGGAAATACTGGGAATTCCTTTTTTTGTGCTCATCTAATGTAGGAACTTAAAAATACTTTCATCAAACTATTTTAGGGAACACCTACGTGTTAAACGCCCAGGCGAAGTTTGAGCTTTGTAGCTCCGGTAACAGAGATTGCGTGATCAATTACTTAGTGAGTGATACATACATACTACTTTGCACGCCTGTCTCCCATCGGGGTAGGCAGAGACTATGGCTTTCCACTTGCTACGATCCAGGCATATAAATTTCGTATCTTCTACTTTCATGAGTGATTTCATACAAGCTCGCCGGTTAAGGGTACTCTTGACCTGGCCTTTCGGGGAGTAGTGAGTGATACTCTCTTTTATACATACTTGTATACGAGTATATAGATATAGATTAAGATAACTCCTGGAATTTGGCAGTGACGGAGTTCGAACTCCCGTTGAAATCCATGCCTTGTTTGGCCCGTGATATACTTCTAAACCCCGTCACACCCATTTAACCACTGGCTTATTACTTTAAAAAAAAAACTTATGAAAATTTACCCGATGTGTTGAAATTGATGTCTCCGCTCTCCTGGGTAGTAGCGTGACGATATATATCCGATCTTCCTCGATAAAGGGGCTACCCAACACAAAAAGACAACACAAAAAAATCTTACAAATCCGACCAGTAGTTACTGAGATAAGCGCGTTCAACTAAACAAACAAACTCTTCAGCTTTAGAAGTATAGAAATGTCATTTTAAAAATCTCTTTAAATTAATTTTTTTTGGTAATCCTCTAATCTCTATCGAGCTAAACGATTACCGACCACTTTGACGACGGCAAAAACATTCACAGTTATTTCGCATAGTATCTTAACAGTAAAAATATTACATATAATTGTCACAAAAACAACATACCTACAATCTCTTATCAGACGCTTAACATTGTTACTTGAATGCGTAAACGAGAACTGTAGGTACTAACTGAACAGACCGCAATTTACAACCACACACTAATACCGTGAAACGACTAAACCTGAACAATAACCGAGATGTATGAATCATTCCAGTCTCGCTGAGCACTGTACCGCCCTCAGGGATGTCAACCTCAATGTACACTCGGTTACACAAGTATAGCTCTGTTCATTTAAGCTACAAATGATACTACACGTTTCATTTTAAGGAGATAATGTAGAATTTTCCGCCTCATTTAGTTTTGTTATTGGCTTAGTGTCGCCATCTTTTGTGCGGAAACCAAATAATGAAGAGTTTATGGTTTAGAAAATGCGTCAGTCCATTTAGGCTTACTTTAGTTCGCAGCTTAGAGGCTTCGTTCAATAAGGAACAATTTTTTATGACGTAGGATTTGTGAGTAGTCGTTTAAAATGATAGGCTTAAAGCCGTAACGCTCGAAAAAGCAGTTCATATTAAACTGAATATGCTATGTCTCCACCATGTACAAGTAGCGGAAGATGATTGGTGTCATTTGTGACCCAAAATATGCCGTATGCCGTATGTCATGTTGAAGGATCGGGCCTATAATACCAACATTAGGCCTGTATATGGCAGTGAAGCGTAACCACTACTGGAGCGACACAAGCAGGAGCTGCGTGTTTTGGATGAAAAAATACTGCAGTGGAAGTGTAGAGTCACGTGGATATACTTGAGGTATTCTTGCATACGCGGCAGCCTTTCAACACAATCGGTTGTGTTGTCAAACTTCAAAAAAGAGTAGTCAGTTTCCACTCGAGCAAACATACAGGGCAAATTGAAATAACAAATACATTCGTGTATTAAAATTAAGTATTGGGATATCAGTATCATCAAGACCAACCTATTACGGGAGACAGAAAATGCTTACGGTGAAATTTGGTATTTCTGCAGAGGTTTTTTAAAACAATGCGAATCGTATAAGAAACGGTTTTTGAGTCTGAAAAAAAATATGATAGTTAAGGATTTAATCTAGTCAAAATGGCTTTCTGTGAAAAAATCTAATAAATTTCACTTGATAGAAAAACATTCCAAAGTTTGCCCCCTTTAGAAATGTTTTTTCTATGCCAAATCTAAACTACAAATATTTTTTATAAAATTTTTATACCCAGCTACAGCTACTAAATATTTATAGACATAATCGCTTACTTTGACTATATACAGTGATTTTTATAGTAAAAATGTTTAAATAATACCAGATTCGCGCCGCTGACGCATGATCAGTCGCGCGCTGGCGCTTACTGAGGTAGGACCTGTATCAGGTTTTTTAGTTGCGCTCCCCTTGTTATTTCTTCGCAATGGCACAGTATATTTATCAGAGCAGTAAGCATACCATCATCATCCGAGCGTCTGTCCCAGCTGCATCTCGCGACCCCCGGAGTTCGCTTTGTATACTGTATATGAGAGTTTTAATATAAAATGAGCTACGTACACTTCACAGAAGCGTTAGAATCATCCCTGTATGTAGTATAAAATCGAACCCGGTACCCACAGGTTCGAAGGCAGTTATATAATTAACTGAGCCAGTGGGCTGTTCAATGTATGTTTCCCTATTTTTCCGCTAACTATTGACGAATTTTTTTTTGTGTAATGTATATTTTTAATTTGGTTCTAAACAAATTTTATCAATAGATTTTGAAGCTTTAACATACCGACTGCCACTGGCTGAAGTAATCAGTTCAGTTGTTATATTTAAGCTTCGCTTCACATAAATTATTTAAATTGTATCCAAGACCTTTGTTTTATTCAAGTATATTTATAAATTTGTTAGCCACGAATTTAGCCCCGAAGGTGTGGCAGAGGCTGTGTTCAAATGGACAGGCTCAGATTGTGGCGACTTGCTGTTGTATTTTTTAAGTCGCTGAAAGTGTATTCACTTGACAACGAGTGCCGATTGCAACGTTACTAGCAACTGGGACAAACAGCTTAACGTGTCCTTCGAAGGACGAAAACGCTGGTAAATTAAAATGCTATAAAGCGGTCATCCATCCAAAGTCCGAGAGATTTCTTAAATCAGTGATCTTTTACAGAGAACTGAGTTAGTGGGGCTACCAGCGCTTTTATATTTATCTTTTTACTTTATGTTAGTAGCCTTAAAAATGTATAACATTTCATGTAACTAATAATTAATAATCCCAACATTTTAACCCAGAGGTTTTCTGCGCTTTAGTGGATCTGGAGAAAGTATTTGATAACGTTGTGAGAGAAACTCTTTGGTACTCCTTCGTGTGGCCAGCTGCTGCGGGTGATACAGTCACTTTATACGGACTGTAAAGCTTACGTGCGACCAAGTTGGATGTTCACCTGGCGCCTCTTTTTGACGTCTGTTCGGGCGTCAAACGGGATTGTGTTATGTCTGCTTTGGTTGTGTTTTTCATAGTGTATCTAATAGTTGGCTGCAAAAGTTAAAAGATTATGACATGTTGTAAAATTGGACTAAGATTGGCGCTCGTGGCCCCGCGGTCTCAGTGTTCTGTAAACGATCACTGAGTTACCCAACTTTCACTATGGCTGGTACTCGGATGGGTGACCACTTTGTGGCATTTACATTTGCGAGCGTTTCCGTGCTTCGGAAGGCACGTTAAGCCGTTGGTCCCAGTTGCCAGAAAATAGTAGTCGTTAAGCCTGGTTGAAGGCCTTATGGGCGGCTTAAAAATTTCAACAGCAAGTAGCCACAACCTGCGTCTGTCTATTTCAACACGGCAATGGGCTCACCACCTTTGTGGGACAGGAATCCACACGGTGTAAAGTGGGCATATAATATGCCTCTGCCACCACTTCGGGGATAAGGCGTGATGGATAATTATTTTATTTTTTATGTAAAATTGGAAACTTTACAGCACATTGTCTGTTGTACGCTGATGATGCGGCAGTGATGGTCTCATCAGAGGCCGACCTTCAGGCATCAGTCAGTAATATCAAAGTAGAAATCTTCACTGCATGTTAAAGAATCCGGTATTTGAAGAGAAAAAGTAAGAACTAATAGCAAGTTTTGGGTAAATGAAGTTATATACTTAGGGAGAATGTTTAGCGCGAACGGAAGATGTGTTCTGAAGTACGAGTATAACGGTGACCAGCTGCTTGAGACAGGGACATAACATTATGATTTTTTAATTTTAATATATAATAAAAAAAATTAGTATAATGAGTACGGGACATTTTATTTGGTACTTGTACATAAAGCATAAATTTGTTATTAAATATATCATCATTAATTCCTACTAATATTAAAAACGCGAAAGTTTGTAAGTATGAATGTTTGAAGATTCTTACATATAAAAACTACTGAATGGAATTTAAATAAACTTTACAATAATATAGCTTATCTATCAGAATAACACATAGGCCACTTTTTATTCCGGGGATAAGTTCCTTTAGAAAACGGGAACGAGAAAACTTCATCACACGGGCGGAGTCGCGGGCCTCAACTAGTATATCTTAAACCTATAATAAAATCATCACAATAGCAGAGATGTTCCATTTCGATTGCTACTGCCAATCACTTTTACTGTGGCGTGCCAGCGTAAAATACATCGTCAATCTGTCTTGGCGGGGGCTGAGGAAGCGTTTTGGTTCCTACGCGACTTGGAGTACCTGGCCTTAAGCTAGAACGTGACCGTGAACCTGTATGGTACAAATGTGGAAAGCGAGCGTCGACAGAGGCCGGCGAGTACAAGAAGTGCTAAGCTGTTATCAATGAAACTTAAAGAATGGACTAATTTTGAACAAACAAATAATAGCATTATTCTACCTTTATGCTTATTAATTTTTCGACAGTGGCCTCCTTCATCTTAGGATTTCCCCAATTGCTTCACAACCCAACCTGGATTAACCGAACCTGGATTTGGAGCCTAGGATATACTTTAGTTTGACTGCTATAAGCAGCTATACCTTGATTTTTGTTTAGGACATTGTCTGATATCTCAACCCCTTACAATGGCGGAAAAGTGGAGTACAGCCAAGATTTCAGAAACGTGCCTACTAAAAAAAATAAGGCAATGACGCAGGCGCCTTTTAGGTTTGGAAGGTCAGACAACAGTCGCTCTTAATAGCACAGAATAAGTAATAGTACTACCAATAGTGCCGAAAATCAAAAGTCAAAAGCTCAGCAGCCATATAATCGTGAACCTAATAACCCAATTCAAATAGTTGAGTTGAAATTAACTGGGAATACACTAAGATGAAGAGAGAATAAATTCACTTAACAAAGCATTAAATCACTGCCAGTTTAAATTAAAAAAAAAAGCTAAAATAAATGATTAGGTAGGTTCTACTTAAAGTTATCCCACCACGGTAGCTGCCAACCCATTATTTTTAAAATCGGCTTTATATTTTTTCATGCTAAATTTAAATTAATTTGTCGCCGCGTTAAATACCTGCCAAAAAAATTAAAGGGTGAAGTTCTTAAGTAAAAATAGTTTGGAATTTTTCGGACAAACGGTAAATTTTTCATGAAAAAGTTGTAGACCATGCAAATTATTGATGAAGTACTTCAATCGTGCGTGAAGATGTGCAAATATATGATTATATTCTGTTGACCCCCCAGTAGCTACAATCGCGATAATCGATCCAACTCTGAAATGTACATTTTGACAAATAAATGTCGTTTTGTGACCCAAATCATATGTCAATTCAGCCCTCTGAGTACTGAAACCTTGGTTCAGCCTCATCTATATACGCTTCAATAAGTCAAATAGTTCTCCATCTATTGAGCTTAAATTTTATCTCGATATACAGCCTACTTCAGAGATGGTTGATTTTCAGAGAGGTTTCATTATAAATCAGTATTCCCATGGGAATGGAAACTATGTGGGTGAAACCGTGGTAACAGCTAAAAATATTTATTTACTAAACAGGGGCAGTATGAAATATGGCTTAGTAGGTACTAAGTATTTGGCTTGCCGGTTAATTTTGTACGCCTCATTACTGACGTTGAAGTAAAGTGAACGGCGTACTTAACGCAGGAAGCAGTATTTTCTACGCAAAAAAATTATATGAGGAGATTAAATTGCTTCTGTGACGTCATTAACTTTCCTTTATATTCACTTAAGAGTGTTTCACGGTTTTTTGAAAAAACGTAATGAATTCCTCAAAAAACATGGTGGAGATAAATAAAATGAATACTTTTTGGATTGAACTTCATAATATTTAAAAAAAATGAGAAAAGAAAGAACATTAGAAGTATTTTATTTGCATCTTAAAGACTTAAAAATAACGTTTTATTTTTCCTTAAAAAGAAAAATTGTGCATATTTTATTTACGGCTGATCCGATTTTCATAAAATGTGCTTTTATTTAAAGGTTGTGTCTATTTCAATTTTATTTGTAAAAATCTTATTACAATTAATATAAAAAAGATTGTGGGGATAAATACGTGCAGAAATGCTTTATAATAAGATTCCAGGAAAGGAAGTTTTCTCAAAGTCGTCAAAATGGGCATTGGTAGGTTTTTGAGCGTAACAAAAATGGTTTGGCAAACTTACATAGGCATTGGTGAACATTTTTTTCAAGTCATTCGTAATCTTGTTTGCTACTTAAGTGTACTTAGTTTACTAGTTATAATTACCTACAATGTAAATCAATGTAAGAAATTTAGAAGTGAATGTTCTTTATCGACATTGAGAGAAATTTTATAGATTAAAAATATTCTTGCCTGTGTACTCTGGTACTCACACATATTTTTTATTTATTATAGTAAATAAAAAATATGTGTGAGTTTAGTGCACATATTACACACATAGTACACATATTTTTTATTTATTATAGTAAATAAAAAATATGTGTGAGTACCTTAATCTTAATCTTATATACATCTTAATCTTATATTATATAATATCTTAATCTTAAAACTCTTATTAGACTGGTAGTAGGTAGGCTGTAGTAGGGTCGAGTCCAGCTTGACATCCGTGGTTATATCCACACGATAAAAAAATTATATAAATTACGTAAGATATAGACACAGATATTCAACCTTGTCTTTATATTCTGTATATATTTAAAAATATTTGGGTGGGACCACGAACATTTTAAATATTTTTGGGTCTCAGTGTATACATAATTTTCTGTAAACGAACACTGCATTAAGCAACTTTCGCTATGGCTGATCACAATGGGTAACCACTTTGTGGCATTCACATTTGCGAGCGTTTGCTGAAAAATTTCAACAGCAGGTAGCTATTTCTACCTGCGTCTGTCTATTTCAATATGGCAATGGGCTCACCACCTATTACGTGGGACAGGAATGTACATGGTGAAAAGTGGGCATATATTATGCCACCTGCCACCCCTTCGGGGTTAAGGCGTGATAGATAAATAAAGAAATAAATTTATTCAAAGGATTTGGGAGAGTTCATTTTATATTAAAAGTCCATACGTAAATTAATGTTACAAAAATAAAACGGACAAGCTATTACCTTACCAACCTTACCCTCGGGTGTAATTTTTGTAATACGCTCAAAAATAAAAGCTCCGAGTGTCATTTTGTGACGTATTTCATACTGATTAAACGTGACATTAAATCAAGAAATGAGAAAGTAAATGACTGCCTAATGGAAGTCGGGATTTATATTTCTTGTTTATTTTAACCGACTCAAAGAGGAGGAGTATTTTAATTTATTTTGCATGTTAGTTACCTCCGCTTTTTATGAATTGATTTTGATGTTTTTTTTTTGTTTGTCGGGTCATATTTCAGTAGTAATAATTACTTATTAGTTAATAATAAAAAAAATAGCCTATCTATTTCAACACGGCAATGGGCTCACCATCTGTTACGTGGAACAAAAGAACTCACGGAGAAATATCAGCATATAATATGCCTATGCCATCCTGTAGTGCAGAGGTTCCCAAACTTATTTTGTCTACTGCCCACTTTGAGACTAAATAAATTTTTAGCGCCCCCATTTTTTCACCTACTTAAAAACCACTTTAACTTCAAATTAAATTAATTAATTGTTGTGAGCTATATTAGCGGAGATTAAACATTCATTCTAAACTAGACTTTTACTATAATCCGCAAGAGTTAACATGAGACCTGAGCACAGTAGGTAGTACATAACGACGCTCCGGTCTCAAGTTAACTCTTACGGGCTACACCTGCCAATGAGAATGATTATTGAAACGCAACTTTATAGTATTCAGACAGAGTATCTTTTATTCAAAGTAAAACAAACATAATCGATTCTTATATAAAAATTAATGTAAAAGATGAATCTGATGCTGTTTAATAAGTTTGTTGATATCAGGTTCCAATTTACTTAAGAACAGCCGCAAGTCGCCACGTTCGGTAACATGCTAACGATTTCTCTTTTTAATAAGCAGCGTTGCCACAGCACTAAATCTACGTTCACACATATGTGGATTCCTGTCCCACGTAATAGGTGGTAAGCCCATTGCCGTGTTGAAAATGGACAGACGCAGGTTGTGGCTACCTGCTGTTGAAATTTCAATCAATGTTGAAATCAAGGATCGTTGAACGATTGACCACAATCCAGGTTACAATTGCGGGATCGGTTTTTGTAGTCAAAATTCTTGATAGCCATTTTTGAACTTAATTTTTATTTCGTTTGTTGTCAATTCTATAAGTTCTTCCAGCTGAGGTGAGATTGCTGTGTTGACATTTGAAAACGGATCTAACACCCAGCCTGGTATTTACAAGTTCAAAATGTCCTGGTATCATTCGGTGAAGTCAATGTAGAGGTTTTCCAAATGTTGGCAGTAAGCAAACAAGTCGTCGTTACTGCAGGATACTGATAAATTTGGAAAATTTTGAAACTCACGTCTGCCCATATTCTTTTTGTGTAGAAGCAGTTTGGCTGCGAAAGCAGTAACGACATTTTTTGTTTTAATTAAATTTAGTTCATCGCCTTGCAGTTGGAGATTCATTTCGTTGAACAATTTATACAGGTCTGTCATGTAAGCCATATCATTTTTTGATGTAATGAGCTTGTTGCGCAATTCTGTATCTTTAGTTTCCAAGAACTCTATCACAGAGTCAAACAGGTTGTAAAATCGAGTCAGACAATTGCCTCTTGATAGCCAACGAACCTTAGTATGAAGCAACAAACGGTTGGAATCTTCGTCATTAGTACCACAAAGCTGATGAAATTATCTATCATTTAAAGAGCTGGTACGGATTTTATTGACTGCTTTGATGACATATTGCAGTGATTGAAATAGTCGTTCACTTAAGTTTCTAGCAACCAAATGTTCTCTATGAATAACGCAATGTACATCAAGTACATCTGGAATTTTAGTTTTTAAGTACTCTATGAAGCCTTTATGGCACGATGTCATAGCCGGAGCGCCATCCGTAGCAACTGATATAATATTTTTCAAGGGATCACTTTCTCATCACAAAACTTTTCCAATGTTTTGAATATGGTTTCGCCTTTTGTATCGGTCTCTAAATTTCTAGCAAACAATAGTTCTTCACATATTTTCTCATGTTTAATAAACCTTACGTAAGACAGCAACAATGCTTTATTAGTAGGTAAAGTGGACTCATCGAGCTGAATTGAGAATGGACTAGTCTTCAGATTATTGCACAATGATCCTTCAATGTTTTCAGTAATAAATAAATATCCATCACGCCTTATCCTCGAAGGGGTGGTAGAGGCATATTATATGCCCACTTTTCACCGTGTGGATTCCTGTTGCACGTAATAGGTGGTAAGCATGGGCTTATATGCAATGGTGCCGTGTTGAAAATGGACAGACGCAGGTTGTGTCTACCTGCTGTTGAAATTTTTCAAGCCGCCGGCCTTCAACCAGGCTTAACGACTGCCATTTTACTGGCAACCGGGACCAACGGCTTAACGTGCCTTCCGAAGCACAGAAACGCTCGCAAATGTAAATGCCACAAAGTGGTCACCCATCCGAGGACCAGCCATAGTCAAAGTTGCGTAACTCAGTGATCGTTTACAGAACACTGAGACCGTGGGGCAACGAGCGCTTCATTCAATGTTTTCAGTCATTTCATCAATTCGTCTCTGCACAGAATTATTACTCAAAGGAATTTTTCGGATACTATCTGCGGCCGGTTTATGAAGCAAAGAAGTTATTACTTCCTTTATTGCTGGCAAAATTAACTCTTCTCCGATGTTGTGTGGTTTGCCTTTTTGAGCAATTAACAAAGAGATATTGTACGAAGCTCGAAGTCCGTCGTCATCTTGCTTAGCAGCTGCCGAAAATAGTTTTGCTACACTTGGCTGAGTATTATGCTTCATCTCTAGGTCTTGAAAATATGATACATTCTTGTCTTTTTTATCTGGATGCATTTTATTCAAATGATCTTGCAGTCTTGAAGGCTTCATTGCTTCATTCGAAAATGGTTTTTAGACATAGAAGGCACTGAGGCGACGGCGACGATGGGTTTGTGGGATTTTCAATGAATCCGAATTTAATATATTCCACAGAGTATTGCCGGCTCTTCTTTTTTACTTCCGACATATTTTTGTTTTAAGAAATACGTAAGTAAGTGTTGAACTTAAGTACTGCTTATCTATTACGCGCGAAACCGCAAATAAAAATAAAATAAATATTCCGTTGTTTATATAGGATTGCATAAGCAGCACGCACCGACAGGAATAAGACAAACATGCATTAACTCATTTATCTCATTCGACGTTTCGAAATGCGAAAGTGTGTCTATGGCCTTTTTATTTGTTTGTTTGTGTCTACTTTCATTTCGAAACGGAGCGACTGATTGACAAGATTTTTCTTCTATTTATTGAATAAAACAGGACAGATACATGAACTACGCGGAGAGAAATATATAATATTAGTTGATGTTCACAAGTTGTAACCGAGAGTCGAGAGCTGTGTCGGTGTCTAAAAGTCCTCCTAGCTAGATGAAATTACAAATCGCCCCCCGAAGCCTACACAACGCTCCCATTTTTTTTCTGGGTCTCTTACCGCCCCCCTTTAGACCTGCAGCGCCCACAAGGGGGCGTTATCGCCCACTTTGGGAAACGTTGTTGTAGTGGATATAGGCGTGATTGACAAAGTATAACAAAAATATTCAAAACAGTTTCTAAGAATAATCTATATTTTTTAAGGTCTAAAATAAAAATCAGGGTTTAAAATCCCTATTGATTGTATAGAGAAAAGAAAGCTTCATGCCCGGTGGTAAAAATGTCATCAAGAAAACCCGCTATGTGTATGACCCGCGATGCGCGATTAGAAACTCGCCGCAATGCTTAACATCACTTACTTCTCACATCGGTATAGCATTTTGTCATATAAAATCTATGACATCTCTATCCTATCATCCTCTATCCTTCATCATCATCTATGTATCTATTGCATACTTCGAACCCTCGTGGCGCCCATTTAATCCATACGTCCTAACTATTCTATCCCACTAATATTATAAACTCAAAACTATTTAAGATTATATGGATGTAGGTTTGTTACTCTTTTTCGTATAAACTACTGTAAAGATATTGATAAAATTTTACAATAATATACACATCAGAATAATAAATAGGCTATTTTTTATTCCGGATGCAAGTTCCTGTGGGAAACTAGAACAGGAAACTTCACCACACAGGCGGAGCCGCGAGCGCAAGCTTTTTTTTCATATTATATATAGGTTATTAATTTTATAAAATTAGACCGAGTTAGTGATATTTATGATTACTACTCCGGTCTAATGTGTAGTTGCGAGATAGTATATAGCCTATTATCTTCCTCGATAAATGAACTATCTCACAATAAAAAACCTTTTAATTTGATCTAGTTCAAGCAAAAAAAATAGAACACGTACTCTTCGGCTTTACAACATTGGTACAGATACATTGCTCACAAGGTGAAAGTTTTGTATGAATCTCTAACCATGTCTCTTCCCATGAAAAATCTGCCAGTCTTCTGCAAACGTTTCCTGTGAGATCACTCTACCTAATAATAACTGAAAAAAAAAGCTAGAAAAATACAACCTTTCAAAAGTTATTGCTACTGTCCCCAGAAAGACCAACTCGAAATGTTATCTCGTAAAATACGCTATCAAAGTAGATTTTATTACATATAAAGTATAAAATGGTATAAAAGTCAACTATCCCAACTCAGACACACAATCGACTCTATTTACAGAAAGAATAATTCAGCACTCAATGTCCTATACAATTTCTAATACAGTAGAATCCATCATGTTTATAAATGTGTGTACCCAAAACATGTATATGTATGTATTACAGAGTACAGACTACAAAACAGGATAGTCTACACTATTTGCAAGTCGAACAGCCACGCTTCGTAGCTTTGAATATTTTGCGATTGGCGATTTGACTTTAAAATACGATGCAACCGCTTATCAATGCTGGTTTACAGTGGCCTCGAGTGTTTTGCTAACAGCCTATCAATTTGTTATTCCCACTATCCGAAATACGAGATTTAATGATTTCATATCTACCTACCTTTCCTTAAAAATACTTCTGTGTTAAAAATTTAGCTAAATTCATTGTTAAGTTTCGAATTTTTGAAGTGAAATTTCTTTATCATAAGTGAAACTTCTTTATCGACGTATAAGAAAAATTTTATAGCTGTAAAAAAATGTCGTACAGAAGTTTTACTTCTTACCTGTTGTTTTTTGTTGCTTATTCTAATATTTTTTAGCAGATAATTAAATAAGGTAAAAAGGTTGCCTGGCAGAAATTGCTTATGCAATAAGGCCGCCCATTGTCCTGCTTTGTTGTAACAATATTTTCACAGTTATTTTGTATCTTTTCTTGGTGTAAAATAAAGAATTCAATAAATAAATAAAATAAGTGGATACCAGGCTCCAAATCCAAGTAGGGTATGGAAGCAACTGGGAAAACACTTAAGATGAAAAAGAGATTAATAAATAAAGTGATTCATTAAAATGTTTTAGAATTTGTTATATCCAATCATTTCTGAATGGTTGGGTAGTTTTAAACTATTTATAACTTCTAGTAAACTTAACATCTCCGACCTTTTATTAATAAAAGTCAAAAAGTTATTGAGATAATAGTAATTAAATACGCCACGCAATTTTTCTATGTGAATTTTTTTTAAATCCTGTTCAGTTCTCATTAATTTAATCCCTTTGTCACGGTTGTGATTACTTGCGGAAGATTAAATCAGGGACTACATTAATTATGGAATTTTATACTGAGTTGTCAAATTTATTTTAATTTCTTCTATTTTCCTACAAAGCAATTTTAAGTATGCACGTAATGCAATACTGAATCACACCATTCGTCACCATTCGTTGGCACAGATCGGAGCTATTTTCTAAGGCAGTGGTCCGCCGACGATGAACGAGAAACGAGTAGAACTACGAGTAGAAACTATATGAATAAAAATAAATAAAAATAAAATTATCTTTATTTTGCATAGACCATTTTAACGGCGCTTACAAAATGTCATACACTATTTAAAATATTTAAAGCGACCACCGGTTTGGAACGCGGCCCACCTGAGAAGAACCGACAAGAAACTTAGGAAGGCTTTTTTTTTTGATGGCCTATTTACAATTTAATATTATTTCACTTTGCCAGCAGATCATTTCCAGGCGTCCCTGTCCTGCAAATAGTCTTTAACGGACTAATAACCTTTTTCACAAAGCTTGTATTTAATTAACTTTTTAAATTTATTTAATGGTAAATTTCTCAGGTCACAGGGAAGCTTGTTGTAAAGGCGTATACAGTTACCCTGGAAAGAATCGGCAATCTTATGTAGTCGACTGTGGTGGACTAAAAGATTATTTTTATTTCTAGTGTTTATATTATGTTTATCACAGTGTTTAGAAAATTGTGACAGATTTTTCTGGACATACATAAGATTGGCAAAAATGTATTGTGATGGTACGGTTAGAATATTTACTTCTTTAAATTTTTCTAGGAGAGAAACTCTAGGGCCCAATATATAAATAGCCCGTACAGCCCGCTTTTGTAGAACAAAAATAATATTTAAATCTGCAGCACTCCCCCAAAGGAGAAAACCGTAAGACATAATACTATGAAAATAGTTGAGGTAAACCATTCTAGCCGTATCCACATTTGTTAGAGTCCTGATCTTTTTTACAGCGTATGCAGCCGAACTTAACCTAGAGGCTGTCTTTTCTATGTGTGGGCCCCACTGCAAATTCGCATCAATAGTTATACCGAGGAACACAGTTGATTCTACAAACTCTAACACTAGTCCATTCAGTTGAACATTGGCCGCAACTTGTTTTACATTTGGTAGAGTAAATTTTATACATTTAGTTTTATTTTCATTAAGGCAAAGATTATTTGAGCTGAACCAATGAACTACTCTTGTAATTGCATTGTTTACATCGTCATAGTTATCTAATTGTCTTTTAATTTTAAAAATTAATGAGGTGTCATCTGCAAACAAAACAATCCTATTCTTGTCCCCAACACAAAATGGTAAATCATTAATATAAATGAGGAACAAGAATGGCCCAAGTATCGACCCTTGCGGCACACCGATAGTAACCATGGATCCTACAAAACGTGTACCATTAATATCGACCCTCTATATTCTATTGTTCAAATATGAAGACAGAAGGTCGAGAGCTTTGCCTCTTATTCCATAGTGGTGTAATTTTTTGCACAGCGTTTCATGTTGAACGCAATCAAAAGCCTTTGATAGATCGCAAAATATACCTCATGCATCGTGCTTGTTTTCCCAGGCTTCATGAATACATTTTAATAACTCAACACCAGCATCGGAAGTTGGGCGCCCTTAGGTAAACCCAAATTGATTCGCATGAAATATTTTATGACTATTAAAATGGGATAGCAATTGATTCAAGATTATTTTTTCAAATAATCTTGAATCTTGAATATTAGACGGGTCTGTAGCGCTGCCAGCCTTGAACAAGGGAACGACTTTGCAGTGTTTCATTAAATCAGGAAATGTACCACTAGAAACACAGTCATTAAACACAGTTGCTAGATGGGGCGCAATGACATCAATTATACATGATGCAGTTTTGACCGATAATCCCCAAAGGTCCGCGGTTTTCTTAATTTCGATACATTTAAATGTCTTTACAATGTCCTGAGCGCAAATATCTGTGAATACAAATGCATCCCTGCAACAAAGAACAGATTCTTCTAATAAATGTTCAGCGGATCTGGAAGACGCTTGGAGAGATTTTGTTGTCAATATAGGTACATTTTTGAAAAAAATGTTCAAACTCCGTCGCCACATCGGTCCCCTGTAACATGGTAACCATTTACTTTTAAATGGAAATTCCTTTCAGTCACCAAAGATCTACCGCATTCAGAGTTAATGATGTTCCAAGTCATTTTTATTTTATTCACAGAATTAGAAATTTTATTTTTAATGAAGTTTGACTTAGCAAGATAACACGTTTCTTTTAATGTCTTTGAATAATTTTTAGCATATTCCTGAAAGGTTTGCCTAAAATTATATGATTTTTCTGAATATAATTCAAATAATTTATTTCTTTTTTTTTTTTTTTTTATTTCTACTTTCAAAGATACCTAGTGTTGCCCAGTCACTGAAAACAGGACGACCACCAATCTGTAGTGTTTTTGAGGTAAAAACTTTGCCAAACTCATCATTAATCAAATTAAATAAGTGTTTATATGACTGGTCTACACAAGTGAAGTTAGGTAGATATGGTAATCTCTTTAATACATTTTCTTTAAAATTATTCAAACGACGTTGGTTAGTTGGTACATATTTAATTTGTTTTTTGCAGACATTGTTACTACTTTTAGGAAACTTTATCTATTGGCCACGATGATCAGACTCTACAGGATCCACAATACCTTTATCTATAGGTTTAATATCAGTAAAAATATTATCAATACATTTTGCACTGGTGGCTGTAATACGAGTGGGTTCTAAGAATGTACTATGCAGATTAAAGGATTTAAATAAATTTTTCATTTTATTTCTCTCTGATGGAGTTAATGATGTATCTAATATATCAACATTAAAATCTCTACAAACTATTATAGATTTCTTAGAACATTGGCATTTGAACAGTGCTTCTTTAAGCTTTTCTTCAAATTTAATGTAAGAAAATGTAATTTAATGTATAATCGAGTTGGCGATTAGCGGGCAGCAAGTGTGTACTCGTAGTTTCGATAGTTTTGTCACCGGGCTATAAGCGAGTGTGCAAGCACGTCGAGCAATTAATTGCACCACTCGTTCGCGTACGCTTTATTTCAACAAATAGGGCAACAAATATTACATATTTGTTGATATTTGATGATTGATTTTCTACAATATACCAACAATTCATATATATAAATTATTTATTGGTATCCATACGTCTATTTCAATGTAAGGAAATGATGAAGCGAGCGAGAATCGCTCAACGAGTATCGCTGAGCGAGTTTATTTTTGAAAAATCGTCGCTCAGCGACAAAACTAGTAAAGCGAGTCGTCGCCGGCAGTGTGAACAGTCAGAGAGCAACTTTTAATATGTGCATCTCTTTCTTTTACACGGAATGTACATTTCTTGTGCGTTTCTTGAGAGAGAAAATCGCCGATAGTTAGTCGTTTTCTCGCCGGCGGTCGGATCGCTGCCTTAGGCGCTGGACACATAGAAAAGACGCAATAATAGAACGAGATACAGCCGTCGTGACTTCTGTAACCGTTCACAGCGTTAAGCTTAGGGTTTGCTATGGCTGGTATCGGATGGGTGATCGCTTTGTGGTTTTTCACGAACGTTTTGTTCTTCGGATAGGATGTTAAGCCGTTGGTCCGGTTGCTTGAATGGGCTAGTCTTTTTCAGCACAGCAACATGGCTCACCACCTGTCACGTGGGAAAAATTGCATATGCTAAAATGTGGGCTAAAATATTATGCTTCTGCTACCCTTTCGATAAAGGCATGAATGATACGTATAGAAAAGAAAAGATACGAACGTAACGCTGGCGCTGGCCATCGCGACAGTACACGCTTTGACTGTTTGTTTGTGTGAACGGCCCGAGAGAACTTCGATCAGCCATCACCATACCCGCACTTCTTTTTGCCCCTCGACTCGACCGCTCGCGTCCATAGAGTGCGTATAAGAAATCGTCGTGTTCGCGTTTTATCTTTTATCGGTTTTGCGTCGCCATTTTTCAAAACATTTTGTGTGAAAAAGACGCGGAAGAGACATGTCTGTATTCTACATCGGTTCTGTTTGTCCAACGGCTTAGAATAGCGCGTATTTGTTGGCACGCTTTTTTTTTGTTAAAATGCTTTTAAGGTAATCGTACATGTAAAACATCCTCAGTGCGGAAGTCGCATGCACTACCACCTACGTCACAAAGGCAATCAAGTTTTTTTTTTATATAAATAAACAAATGACAATTCTTACAAACAACCAAAAAGAATTTTAATAAAAACATTTTCCTGATGAACACAGCTATATACAATGATTAGCTACGAGAATTACATAAACAGGCTTCCCGCAGACCTTAACCCTGCATCGTCATTTGCAACGCAAAGGAGCCTCGGTCGGCCAGACGTGCTCCGAATACTTTGGGGATTAAGGATTTGACTTTAAAATTATGGAGATAAAGCAAGTACCGCGTACCTCTTAATCTGAGTATTGATTTATACTAAGTATAATCTTTGCTTGTTATTTTAGCAAAGGGATGAGAGTCTAGCAATTGAAAAAAAAGGAAGCAAAGGGAAAAATATGTGCGCTGAGTTGTATGAAATGTGAAATTGTTGTACTTGGCAGTTCTAAGAAATCTCACCCCCTTAGGATATAAAAATGAATATGAGGGATGGATTAGATTTCTTTGGAGCTACTTGTATAACTGTTGCGATGAAAATGATGATTTAGTATGACAACTGACAGACTCCGTACTCCTAATCAATACGTATGTCTACAGCACGTCTAGATAGGGAAGATTTATATTCATTTTGGCTTGATCTGAATCATGGCACCACTATGTAACTTTTGTGTTAAACCTTTTGTACCTTTCAATTATAGGTCTTGACGTTATAATATAATTAAGTACTAGAAAAAAATGTCGTACAAAAGATTACGGAAGATAGTTTGAAGAAGTTCTGATGAACTCAATTTAAGGCTTGCGCAGTGGTGGAAGCTCCCGGCCTGGCCGGTAGTAGCGCTTCGTTGTCGTTGCTCCCGGCTTCGGCCGGTAAAAGCTAATCTTTGCCGTCGAATGGACGTGCAGCTGACCCCATTTCACGAGGGGGACGTTGTATAGTAGGCATGTAAGGCCCACGGTTTCGCTCCCGGCTTAGCCGGTAGAAGCGTTGTATTGATGGTGTCGCTCCTGGTCACGGTCGGTAGAAGCGAGCCAACAGTGCGTGGCTGCGGTCGCCTCGTTCGCTAGCGAGGTGATGGCGGCAAAACTCGAGGCGTTGCGGGTGCGGGAGCGTACTGGACAGATGCTCCCGGCCCGCCGTCGTATTCGGGGGTGTCGTCGTGAGCAATTCATGCGCGCCCCCGAATAGTGTCTGTTCGGGGGACCCTGCTTAACTGGCCACATGGCGACGGGAACCCTCCCCGTGTTCCGCTAAGTGCCCGTTTAGCGCATGCCCGTACCGGCCGGTCTCTACCTCCTCTGCTTACAGAGGGGTGCTCGAGAGCGGTGGAGGTGCGGGCTAGGTTCTTCAGCTCATTAGGCCGCCCCGAGATGGATCCCTCCATCCTGGGGTGCCCCTTGCCGGCTTGTAATGATTTAACCTCAGGCCTACCCTGCGAGCCAGTTTAGAGTGAAGCGGAACACCGCGGTGGTTTAGTGGCTAAAGCCGACCTACCCACTAAACCCTCTTCCATGGGCCGGGAGTCCCACACACCGTCCCTGCTGCCCCCGCAGAAGAGATGACGGTGCGTAACTGCATTCCCCACGAATTCAAAAAATACAAAGTTATAGCAAAAAATTTATTTTGCACATTTTGTCTTTCCTTTAATTTGAATACTACCAGGATTTTTATTGGTCGTGCTAATTAGTGTCTAGCATGTAAGACCTTTTAGCCTTTTTGTTACCATCGCACTAAAAAGTCAACGGATTCAAATTTTTTTCCAAATTTGACATCCAAAATAGATACATTTTATTAAATTTATTCGGCCCTTTAGACCCACCCCAGTTTCGTGCTTCGGAAGGCACGATAAGCAGTTGGTCCCGGTTGCCAATAAAATGGCAGCCAAGTTGAAGGTCAAATGGGTGGATTAAAAATTTCAACAGCAGGTAGCAACAACCTGCGTCTGTCTATTTCAACACGTTCAATTACGTGGTACAGGAACACATGGTGAAAAGTGGGCATATAATATAAATGCCTCTGCCACCCCTGCGGGGATAAGGCGTGATAGATAAATACTAAATAAAGAGAAAAAATAAAGAAAATACTTCCTATAAAGTGAAATGACAAAATACTCTTCTTGAATATCCTACTAATATTATAAACGCGAAAGTTTGTAAGAATGGAGGTTTGTTACCCTTTCACGCAAAATCTATAAAAGGATTTTGATGAAATTTTACAATAATATAGCTTACACATCAGAATAGCACAAAGGCTACTTTTTATCCCGGGAACAAGTTCCGGTGGAAAACGGGAACGGGAAAACTTCACCACGCGTGTGGAGCTGCGGGCGTCAACTAATACTGAAATATTTAGTTGGATGAGTGCTCATAAAGAACTAGAATGATATATTTTCTACTATTCGATGCCCGCGTCGCAATGAAACTCTCTCGTTCTTGTTTCCCACAGGAACTTATTCCCGGGACTAAAAGCAGCCTATGTCCTTTCTCGGGCTCAGTATCTCTGTAGACAGATAGAGCTACTTTGACATTTATAATATTAGTAAGGATATATCCCAACGGAGTCGGCAATCTCAAAAGAACATGCCAAAATGACTACATTAAAAACGAATTTATGAAACTCTCTAAGAATTCTACTAAAGAGTTAATCACATACTCACACAGAATCTGCGCACGTGACTTGTCACCCTGAAGGTAGCCTGAGGGTACCCGCAGGGAATGATACGATCTTAAAACGAAGGTATGCGACATATAACCCCTCTTTCATTTTATAGAGCACGTGTCTCATTTGCATTTGAACTGAAACGCTGCTATATTCATATAACCATTACCATTATTTTATTACTAGGGGACGCCTCGCGGTTTTTCCCGCGTAGTACCTGTTCTCGTGGGAATACGGTGATAAAAAATAGCCTAAGTTGCTCCTGAAAATTTCAGCTATTTACCAGTGAAAGTCCCTTTAAAATCCGTTCAGTCCTTTCAGAGATTAGCCGGGACAAAGAGACACAGAGATTTATTCACAATTTTCTTTTATGTAGGTATTTCTTTTAGGTACGTACATTCACCGACGTTTCAAGCGCGTTGCAGCGCCCGTGGTCGCGGCTGGACGACGTCAGACCGCGACCACGGGCTGTAAGTACAAAATTGTTTTGCGTGAAGTCCCGAGTAGTATATAAAATATGACTTGTATTGTTTTGTGGATTTTTTTTTATTTTTTGATTCTGTAAATATACGGATTATCTTGCGGTGGCGTTAATGTATTCTGAAAAGAGCTTAGAAGAAATACATGGGATTTTTTACTATAAAATACACACACCCGTGTTATCAGAGCATTAAATTCAACCAGGTTTTCGGAACACCACTGACTGGTGTTCCGAAAACATTTGTCGTACTTAATTTCGTCCAAAACTAGGTAAGGTGGTTCTTCATACTGGACCAACGATGTTTGTTAAGCCGTTAGTCCCGGTTGCCAATGGTTGTAATCTGGCAGTCGTTAAACCAATTTTAAGATCTTATGGATTGATAAATTTCAACAGTAAATAACCACAACCCGTCTATATCGACAATATCTTTCTTTATTTCAAATGAGGACGTATAATATGCCACCCTTTCGGGGATTAAAGCGTGATTGAAATACAAAATAAAATGTACAAATTCCAAAGGTTCTGGTAATCTTACTCTCCCCATTCTACAGAATTCGTCTGCTACATAATTTATTAAATGAAAACCGTACCTACCGCAAAATAATAATTGAACTCAAACTTACTCGGATACAAAAGTATTATTTTTATTTAACTGGATTCGAATATTTTGCACTTAGGTAGCAATTTTCAAAAACCTTGACCTCGGCCTATTGGTACAAATTATATTAGGATACAATGAATTCTAATTAACAAGGTTTATATGTAGCCTATTTGTTTGATATACGAGGTAAATAATATCTTTGTAGGCCTTAGGGACTTGAAGGAATATGCTTACCTACATATTGTCATGAGATCCTATAAATTTTAATTGGACGAGTTTTGTC
The DNA here is from genome assembly GCA_948477245.1 of Thumatha senex. Classification (NCBI taxonomy): domain Eukaryota; kingdom Metazoa; phylum Arthropoda; class Insecta; order Lepidoptera; family Erebidae; genus Thumatha; species Thumatha senex. Next base: position 20,680,204 of record OX419738.1, on the reverse strand, counting down.
TGTAGCCCGAGGAAATTGGGATATTACGTGAGAACACAAAAACACAAATAATTTCTTATGTTTAGCTAATGGCAAGATTGCTATCGAGTTTTGTACATTTAAATAAAAATTGTGAGACAATTTTCTTACACAGCGCCGCCTAGTAAAAAGTAAGCTTATATAGACTTGTGGTATGGGATCTAGGTGCTGATAAACATACTTATATTTGACTGAGTGAGTTCATTCGGTCGCATTTTTCTTCAGATTTGCATGCAACTTGGCATGGAAAATCCTTTATATAGCCAAAAACTTTTAGCGAGAGGGTTTTTCGATTGGGGGAAATGGAGGCAGGAGAGGGGAAATTGTCCCGTAGTGGTTGGCAAGAGCGCTCAAAACGGGATGGGGTGATATAGGCTTGAACTGTGCTGCTGGGCCAAGCGTATTTTATTTATATTTTATAACCACTAGGAAAAAAAAAATGTACATGGTACTTCATGGGTGCGCAACAGGAAATCCACGCATGCCCTCTACTAATAATAATTAACACATAAACAAAAATATTTCGCTTTTTTCATCAATTTACTCCGAAGTCTACGTTTCATAGAACCACTAGTTTTTAAATACATAGGAAAAACTCACTTCGAAAAAATTTTTGTCAGTACGGCAGTTAAGGCCGTGGTGGCGGACTGAGTACGTCGGGAGCCCTAAGGATATCTGAACGATCATGTGTGGTATTAGTTAGGTAGTCAATACACTTGACACTACTACTTCTAGTTTAAATCCATAATTGTTATACATAGAAAACACAAACTATACAATCATTATACGATAACTCAAAAAATTTATCGACCCAAAGTGTGTAGAACGGAAGTCACGTACACTACCATACAAATCAACCACCGAGATATATATCTACTTATACATACATATTGTTACGTTATTATTATTATTTGTGTTAAAAAAAACATATTACCTAATAACTTATATTCCAAATGTTTGTTTTTTGCGACTGTTTTTAGAATTATAAAAAAATCCCAATGTTGTAATGAGTTAAAAAGGGCCACCGAAAGTCCTGTAAGTATTGTACCTCCAACACGGAGTGTAGTCCAAATAAAGTACCCCAACATATCGTGATTTCAATCTATTAAAACCCGTTAAACTGCTTAGAAGTTCGAAAAGTAGTAGTTAGTGTCCAGAAGGCACATCCAATACATTCGGATAAGTGGTCCGTTACTCGTCCGGCAATATCCGGACTAAAGCGGAAAAAACTCAATTAAAAAAGCTTTACGTTAATGGGAGGAGCCGTGAAAAGTGATGAAATTACGTTAAATTGATTCCGCCCTTTGTTCTTTCACTTTTAAGGGGTTTCGCTTCATTGGTTATTTTAGATTCGTTATTTTAATACTGCGATTGTACTATTCTGTACCATCTTCGCGCTGTATCCCTAACAGATTAGATAAGAAGACAAATCGACAGGCTTCATGATCCATGCATACTTCTTTCGCTTCCGTTGATTCATTAATCGTTTCATACATGCACGTTTGCGTTTCCGAGACTTTCATTTCCACTTTGGAGCAATCTGCTCACGTGGTTTTTACATGGTATAAGAGTCTCAAAATAAAATATTGGGAAGGAAGTGTTGAAAACGGAACAACAGTGACTAATAGACGAGCTCCAGGCAAAGACAAGGAAAACTCGAAATAAAATCCTGTACCGACCCGTCTGGTCACTTTTGTACAGTAACTCCATTTATCCTCCCACAATGATGTCACACAATGATGTCAGACGATCTGGTGAAGTTTGGGGGCCTTGCTGGATGCGAGAGGCACAGAACCGAATGTTGTGGCGATCGGTGGGAGAGGCCTATGCCTTATGAAAATAAAAATATATATCCATCACGCCTTATCCCCGAAGGGGTGGCAGAGGCATATTATATGCCCACTTTTCACCATGTGGATTCCTGGAAATCTTTATAGATTTACTAAAGGAATATTTTGGGATAAAAAGTAGCCTAAATCAATCTAAAAACCTAATTTTACACAAACGCATACATTGTTTTCTTGTGATTTTATTTTAAACTAGGTAGATACTAAAATTGTAAAATTCTTTTTATAGGTACTCTTCAATCTGGAAAGGACACTACACCCGTAAGCGTGTTCATGAATAATTATTTGGTCCTCTCCAATTAAAATGTGCTGAGTAGGCACAGGTATTTAATACTTCACAATGTTTTTTTATTTACATTTAACAAAATATCGAGAAAATGAAGAGGATGAAATTTATAAGAAAAATAAATTCTTCTAAGAAAAAATGAGAACTTATTGGCGCAATAAAAAAAATCTCTGAATAAGTATTACACCTGGTAAGTTTGCACTGCAAGTCTTTAAAAATGTAATTAGCACAGTAGATCTCATTTTTAAAGAAGATCTCAAAAATTCTCAATTCATTTTTACACCTTGCTGAAGTTAGTACGAAAGGCGATGGATTTCTACACGTTTTATTTTAACTAGGTTTGGCAATGAATTTAATTATTGTTTCAGTTACAAAATGTTATTATATGAAAGCTTTAGTGGTGATAAACAAGCAAAAGGCTTACCTGATAGAAAGTGGCCACCGTAGCCACTGGGCTACACACGGGCTACCTGCTACGGCACCTGGGGTCACAAAGTACACACTCAAAGTAGTATTTTGTGTAAAGGACTCTTAAAATGTCGTAGATGGAAGCGCTCGTAACCCCGCTAACACAGTGTTCTGTAAACGATCACTGTTCATATGGATGGTCCTCGGATGGGTGACCACTTTGTGGCATTTCGATTTACGAGCGTTTCTGTGCTTCGGAAGGCACGTTAAGCCGTTGGTCCCGGTTGCCAGTAACATTGTAATCGTTAGGCCAAGTTGAAAGACCTTTGAATTTTAACAGCAGCTCGGCATCACCTGCCATCTCATAATTACAATGGGCTCTCCACCTGATACGTGGGACAAAAAAGCTTACGGAGAAATGTGCACGTATATCTGCCACACCTTCGCGGATAAGTGTTAATGATAAGTAAGTATCTCTACATTTAGTTCATCGTTCGAATTGAGGGCCACTCCATAATCCACATGACTAATGAAGCGCTCGTGGCCCCGCGGTCTCAGTGTTCGGTAAACGATCACTGAGGTACGCAACTTTCACTATGGCTGGTCGTCGGATGGGTGACCACTTTGTGGCATTTACATTTGCGAGCGTTTCCGTGCTTCGGAAGGCACGTTAAGCCGTTGGTCCCGGTTGCCAGTAAAATGGAGGTCGTTAAGCCTGGTTGAAGGCCTTATAAAAAATTTCAACAGCAGGTAGCCACAACCTGCGTCTGTCTATTTTCAACACGGCAATGGGCTCACCACCTATTACGTGGGACAGGAATCCACACGGTGAAAAGTGGGCATATAATATGCCTCTGCCACCCCTTCTGGGATAAGGCGTTATGGATATTTTACTACTGACAGTGACCATCAAATTGGCGGCCTAATAAAGCGCCTGTTCACCCTCCGCTTGAAGGACCAGGGATTGAAAGAGGTAGTAAACACGCATGGTTTATTCAATCGAAGCCTAAACAGGCACTACTAGGCCGTGAATTAAATGGCCGTATACATTTTTACAAGGATCATTTAATAAAATCTACGTTTTATGTCCAATTTTGTACTAGTGACCAGAAATAGCTATACAAATACTCTAAATATCAACAAATAAATATCTCTCTCTCTCTCTGAGCAGTCCTGTTTAGTCAGAAGCCAATGTATAAATACTCGTAAAAACAAAGAGCCGCTTACTACGAGTATAAAACTTTATTTGCAGTAAAATCCAACTTATATCAACAATTCGTGAAAACGGAGTTTTCACATCATTATGGGGATCTTTTGACAAAAGGCCAGGTCAAGAGTACCCTTAATCGGCGAGCGTGTATGAAAACAATTATGAAAGTTGACGAAGCGAAAGTTGTATGCCAGAATCGTAGCAAGTGGAAAGCCATAATCTCTGCCTACGACGGGAGACAGGCGTGATGATATGTATGTATGGGGTTCCTTATACATACATACATAGGAAAGTATTTATACCTTGTGTATTTAAAACAGTTTTTCATCGAAAAATAAAAATTAGATTTCCTTAAACCCTATATCAATAAAATTAAGTAACAAATTTTCTAATCCCCACACTCGCCAAGAAGCACTCTTCGTGAAAAGTAACTATCGCTAAGATACTTAAAAGTTCAGCAAAAGTTATGGAGCATTTATATAAAGTAGTAAAGCTTCATTGATATTGGCCAAATGCCTGGGCGAATGCATAAACCAGATTGGAACGACCTGGAATGAAATCGAACCGGTTACCCCGATTCGAGAACAGTCGTAAAATTTGAATTGTTTTTATACACAAAGTAAGAATATAGTTTGAATTCTAATAGGAGTTTTGATTTGTCGAAAGCCTTTTTTTAAGTGTGGAAACATAATAACTTAAACTAATTTAAGAGTAATATCCATTCCATAGACTAAAAATAATATCCATTCTATTGACTAAATTTAAAAATGTTTAGAATTTATTACTGGCAACATATTTTCAGTTTGGAACTTTATTTTCTAGTAGTGCAATATTTTATTACTTTTGCTCGGAGCTTACTTAGAGTTCTCTGTACGATCACTACGTTAAGCATCTTACAATGTGGTCAGTCTTTGGATGAGAAAGCGTTTAGATTATTTAAATTTAGAAGGCACTTTAAGCCAATTAACACGGCAATAGGCTCACCACTTATTAAGTGGGACAAAATTGCATACGGTGAAATTTGGGTGTATAGTATGCCTCTGCCTGCCCCCTTCGGGGATAAAGGCGTGACAATATGTATGTACATTAATGGTCATGGCGGGTCAGGATCATGAAAACTTGTGAGTATAAAAACACTCGTAAAAGTGAAAACGAATGAATATTCTTGACTATTCTGGGGTAACTACTAAAAAGCGGTTTATAAAATTCCACCCATGACGTGGTAAAATGGTATGTCTCAATTTCAAGTTGGCGGAACCATGGGTGTCTGCTTGTAGTATTATATTTTAAAATCAACACGCCCACATACATTTTAATTCTTAACCTACTTGTTGCCTAAATATAAAATGCATATGAATATTTTCTCAATACCACTAACGTAAGTATTTACCCAAAACACCAATTATTTACCCTATTTGCACAAGCAGCAGTAAAAGTACGGTGAAATAGGGTAAAGCAGGTGTTCTAGCGTCCCCGATATCGTTCGCTATACGTGGTATGAATTAATTAGGCACTACAGTGATGTTACTGCATGAGTTATGTGCCGGATACGAAGCGATTGTTAAACAGAACTCACACGTGATATATGGCTAACCCATTATCATACGCAAAATTATGTAGATATGGGTGCGACGCTTTTGCAGATGCAGATATTTGACTAAAATAAAAAGAAAAGAAATGAAGATATGAAGAGAGTCACTTTGATTATTTTCATAAGAATTATTAAAGGAATAAATGCTGATTTTTTCTTAATCCATATATAATCGAATAACGACTGCCTAAATAGCTCCTAAACTCCTAATTTAAATAAAGAAATTTACTTACTCTGCTACGTTGTAGCCCAGGCATGGAATTATACCAATAGCGCCGTCTGTCGGTTGCGGCATCAAGCTCAAAGGTGGTTTTTGATTTTCAGCATTCTTAAAGAAGCTTAATTACATGTGAGTGGCGTAAGTGTTCCCGGGTTATAGGGGATGTTTGGTATTGGGCGCCACTATACATTTAGGTTCTACAGGGCCTTGTGGAAAAGAAATAAAAGCAGGAAGGTTTTATTGCCAAAATATTTTCTAACAGGGCCGAAATAAAGGAAAACTCAGGGTCGCGAGTAAATGAATGACTATAGGCAATTATAAGGCATAGGTCTCCCCCATTGATCGCCACAACGTTCGGTTCTGTGCCTCTCGCATCCAGTAAGGTCCCGCAAACTTCACCAGATCGTCTGACATCATTGTGTGACATCATTGTGGGAGGATAAATGGAGTTACTGTACAAAACTGACCAGACGGGTCAGTACAGGATTTTATTTCGAGTTTTTCTTGTCTTTGCCTGGAGCTCGTCTATTAGTCACTGTTGTTCCGTTTTCAACATTTCCTTCCCAATATTATATTTTAAGACTCTTATACCAAGTAAAAACCACGTGAGCAGATTGCTCCAAAGTGGAAATGATAGTCTCAGAAACACAAATGTGCATGTATGAAACGATTAATGAATCAACGGAAGCGAAAGAAGTATGCATGGATCATGAAGCCTGTCGATTTGTCTTCTTATCTAATCTGTTAGGGATACAGCGCGAAGATAGTGCAGAATAGTATAATCGCAGTAGTAAAATAACGAATCTAAAATAACCAATGAAGCGAAACCCCTTAAAAGTGAAAGAACAAAGGTTGGAATCAATTTAACGTAATTGCATCACTTTTCACGGCTCCTCCCATTAACGTTAACCTTTTTTAATCGAGTTTTTTCCGCGAGTTTAGTCCGGATATTGCCGGACGAGTAACGGACCACTTATCCGAATGTATTGGATGTGCCTTCTGGACACTAACTACTACTTTTCGAACTTCTAAGCAGTTTAACGGGTTTTAATAGATTGAAATCACAATATATTGGGGTACTTTATTTGGACTACACTCCGTGTTGGAGGTACAATACTTGCAGAACTTTCTGTGGCCCTTTTTAACTCATTACAACATTTGGATTTTAATTGTATTTTTTTTAATGCAAAAAAATAGTTATTACGTAATATGTTTATTGTTTCAACACGGTAATGTGCTCACCATCTATTACGGGGAAAGGAATGCACACGGTGATATATGGGCGCATAATATGCCTCTGCCACCCCTTCGGGAACAAGTCGTTATTAATTTATTGATTGATTTTATCTGACTTCAAGATTTATTTCAATATAAGTAGATATTATTACAACGAGCTTATAGGGCAGTATAGAGAAATTATATTCCAGCAAGATGTCAAAGTAGATTGTTTATTGCTTGACTTACAACAGACAAACACATGCACACGCTATTTATAAACTAGCTGCGAATAAACATTGGCGTCCAATATGGCGCTGTAGGAAATGACGTCACAACTTGTGTCGACTATTAAACATATTTTCTGGCTTGGCGTTACAATATATATCTCGGTGGTTTAATGGTAGTGTATGTGACTACCGTTGTTAAGGTCTCGACTACGCACCACGGGTCCATAAAATTTTTGTGTTATCATATAATGGTTGTAGAGTTTGTGTTTTCTATGTATAAAAATTATGGATTTATAAAACTAGTATGTTTAGCAGTGTCAAGTATATAAGACTACCTAACTACTACCACACATGATCTCTCAGATATCCTTAGGGCTCCCGACATACCTAGTCCGCCACCACGGCCTTAACTACCGTTTTGAGGTCCCGGGTACGATTCCGGAATCGAACGAATACTCGTGACGTCCGCAAATGTATTTTTTTGAAGTGTGGGTTTTCTATATATTTAAAGAAATAAGTATGTTTATCAGTGCCTAGATCCCATACCACAAGCCTATATAAGTTTACTTTGTGCTAGGTGGCGCTGTGTAAGAAAAAGGTCCTACAATTTTTATTGAAATGTACAAAACTCGATAGCAATCTTGCCATTAGCTAAACATATGAAAATATTTGTGTTTTTTGTGTTCTCACGTAATATCCCAATTTCACATTTCATACAGATAAAACTCGTCCAATTAAAATTTATAGGATCTCATGACAATTTGTAGGTAAGCATATTCTTTCAAGTCCCTAAGGCATACAAAGATATTATTTGCCTCGTATATCAAACAAATTGGCTGCAGATAAACCTTGTAAATTAGAATTCATTGTATCCTAATATCATTTGTACCAATGGGCCGAGGTCAAGGTTCTCGAAAAATTGCCACCTAAGTGTAAAAATAGTACTTTTGCTTCCTAAGTTTGAGCTCAATTATTATTTTGCGGTAGGTACGGTTTTCATTTAATAAATTATGTAGCAGATGAATTCAGTAGAATGGGGAGAGTAAGATTACCTTTGGAATTTGTACATTTTATTTTGTATATCAATCACACTTTAATCCCCGAAAGGGTGGCAGAGGCATATTATACTCGTACGTCCTCATTTGAAAGGAAGAAAAATATTGTCGATATAGACGGGTTACGGCAACCGGGACTAACGGCTTGACAAACATCGTTGGTCTAGTATGAAGAACCACCTTACCTCGTTGAGGACGAAATTAAGTACGACAAATGTTTCCGGAACACCAATCATTGGTGTTCCGAAAACCTGGCTGAATTAAATGGTCTGACAACACGAGTGTGTGCATTGACGGTAAACAATTACATTTATTTGTTCTAAGCTCTCTTCAGAATACATTAATGCCGCTGTAATAAAGGTAATCCGAATATTTTCAAAATCAAACATTTTTTAAAAATACACAAAAATATACCAGTCACTCCAAAAACGAGCTTACATCTATATGGGTAACTGACATTTTATATGTTTGTGATTCCAAATAAACGGCTTTTTTTAAATAAACGGCACCTACATAAAAGAAAATTGTGAATAAACCTCTGCCTCATATTTTATATACTACTCGGGACTTCACGCGAAACAATTTTGTACTTACATTCACCGACGTTTCGGGCGCTGCAACGCCGTTTCGCGTGAAGTCCCGAGTAGTATATAAAATATGAGTATAAACCGCGAAAGTTTAAAAATAACATTAGCAAACCTCTGCCTGACTCTTTGTCCTGGCTAATCTCTGAAAGGGCGGAACAGATTTCAACGGGACCTTCACTGGTAAATAGCTGAAATTTTCAAGAGCAACTTATACTAAATATTTTATCACCGTATTCTCTCGAGATCAGACACTACACGTGAGAAACCACGAGATGTCCTCTAGTAATAAAATAACGGTAATGGTTATATGAATATAGCAGCGTTTCAGTTCAAATGCAAATTAGACACGTGCTCTATAAAATGAAAGAGGGGTTATATGTCGCGTATTCTTCGTTATAACATCGTATCATTCCCTGCGGGTACCCTCAGGCTACCTTCAGGGTGACAAGTCACGTGCGCAGATTCTGTGTGAGTATGTGATTAACCCTTCAGTAGAATTCTTAGAGAGTTTCATGAATTCGTTTTTAATGTAGTCTTTTTATCATGTTCTTTTGAGATTGCTGACTCCGTTGGGATTTATCCTTACTAATATTATAAATATGAAAGTAGCTCTATCTATCTACCGTCGTGCTTTCACGCCAAAACTAATGATATGATAGAAATAAAATTTGGTACAGAGATACTCTAGAGCCCGAGTCAGGACATAGGCTGCTTTTTGTCCCAAGAATAAGTTCCTGTGGGAAACGGGAACGAGAGAGTTTCATTGGGTCGCGGGCATCGACTAGTAGAAAATATATCATTCTAGTTCTTTATGATCACTCATCCAACCAAATATTTCAGTATTAGTTGACGCCCGCAGCTCCGCACGCGTGGTGAAGTTTTCCGGAGGAAACGTAAGTTAGGAACGGGAAAACGCAATTATTATGCTAAGTTTCTTATAATTTTTTTATAAAGTGAAAAAAGACAATTCGATTCGAGACGGGGATTGAACCCTTGACCTTTGTCTAACCAGGGTAATGTTCTACCCAAAACGTCTCAAACCGAATTGTCTTTTTTCACTTTATTAAAAAATTACAAGAAATATAGCAACATAATTGCTTTAAAAAATTATTTATTATATTTATATTGGTACTAATGATTATGTTTACCAATACAGTGTGGAAGCAATTAATAATTAATTTTGGTAAGAGGCAAATATGTTATATTTTATGGTGGCTGGTCTACAGTTATTGAGAGAAATAAATCAAAATTGCCATAGAATTTCATGAAAGAAACTTAAAAGTAAAAAGTGTGTGTGTACTTATGTACATACACGAGTTAGAAGTTACACACCTTTGGTGTAGCAAGATAAAAAAATTATCTTTCGCCTTTCCTACGTTTGTTGAAAAATCTAAAATATTAACTATAGCTAACTTTAGTGTGTCTGAAAACTACTTTGAATGTTATTATAAGTTGTCATGGAAACACTAATCAGTTAACATCAGGGTGTCGGTGTATAGTGAGGCACGCGCATCGTAAAAATTTACTCTCATCTTTTTTCCTAATGCGCCAATAGAAGTGTAACTTCAAAAAGATGTTGACCATAAAAACCTCAAGTTTGGTTCTAATTTTAGACTATCTTTTAACAAAGACAACGTTTTCCAGCACATTCCGAGTATGAAGGTCAACTGTCATTAGTCATATACTAAAAGAAAAGCCAAAGACGAGTCTTAATAAACAACAAACTTTTGTTTTATGAACAAAACAGTTTCTAATAGGCTCGTTTTAAATAATAACGCATTGTGGGATGGGAACAAAATCGTAAAATTCAATTCTCTATCTTGCCACTGCGTTCCCCCTTGAGGTATCATCGAAACAAAACATTAAACTCAACCGATACCAACGTCATTGAAATAAATTCCCTTGAAATTGAAGGAAATTATGGGAACAGGCTGAATTGACCAAAAGGACCTGATGTATTTCTAGCTGGATAGATGGCGCGCTTTTTCAATGTAAAAAGAATGAATGAATGAATGAAATATCTTTATTCTTGTAGGTCACAAAGTAACACTTATGAACGTCAAGATTGAATTTATACAAAACAAAAACAAAATAATTGTTGTGTTTAAAATCATATCAAAGAACATTGGAACGTAGCGTTGTGTGCCATGAAAACTGCTGGGATACCATAGAAATTGAAAAAACAGACTCCGAAAAATTCTCTTCCAAATTCTTAAACAAACCCATAACTATTCCATGAAGTGGAAAAATAATAATAGGTGTTGTATTGTTAGTAAATTACATTAGAAACAATTTTGAAAAGCAATTTGTACGAGTATGCTTACTTTTTCTAAATTTAAATCTTAAAGTGGAAATTTTTAATTTAATTTTTAAGTTTGTAAACGCGTTTGGTGCGTTGAACCAGAAGACGCTGGTTCGAGTCCAGCTCGTGACTGAAAAAATATTCTATTTTGAAATATCCATCACGCCTTATCCCCGAAGGGGTGGCAGAGGCATATTATATGCCCACTTTTCACCGTGTGGATTCCTGTCCTACGTATAGCCTTCAACCAGGCTTAACGACTGCCATTTTACTGGCAACCGGGACCAACGGCTTAACGTGCCTTCCGAAGCACGGAAACGCTCGCAAATGTAAATGCCACAAAGTGGTCACCCATCCGACGACCAGCCATAGTGAAAGTTGCGTACCTCAGTGATCGTTTACCGAACACTGAGACCGCGGGGCCACGAGCGCTTCTATTTTGATATTTAAAAATTAAAATTTGGTAGATTGCGTTCTTAATTCTGTTTATGATATAGGTACAACTTTCTTTTCTAAGCTTAATGGCGCTGAAAATTTATCATTCAATGGTTAAGAGACGTGATGTGACTTTTATTATCTATGTTTTATAGTAGAGTCATCACTAGGCAAGTAATTACTTTAATTATTGTAAAATATAGATGGTTGTACATACATTCATACAAACATATTGTCACGCCTTTATCTCCGAATGGGTAGGCAGAGACATTCTATGCCCATATTTCACCGTATGCCTTTTTGTACCCCCGTAACAGGTGGTGAGCCTATTGCCGTGTTGAATTAGACAGGCGCAGGTTGTGGCGACCTGCTGTTGAAATGATGTTTGTATTGTGACTAAACCGTGCTGAAATTCTAACCAAGCCACCTTATCATCTATCTATCAGTGCAGATGTAGACGTCTGTACGAATTTGAGAGGTCAGAAGGCAATCACACGCAACAAACACGATTAAAATCAAAATAGCTAGCAGCCAAATATAGGACTCCAGATTCCAAATATTCCAAATATAGGTAGAGTTTGGAATTATCTGGAAATATAGATTTTTTGTTTTACGATAATATTTGTGAAATGGCTGTCATTTAGCTTTATGTAACTAACTATCTATTTTAACTATATCTCTGATGGGGTACTCAAAGAGGACAGATTGCTAAGCTTTAGTTTTTTGTTGTTAATATACTAAAATGGGTTTTAAAAGTTCTGGCTCAAATAACGAAACCGTTTTATTACTTTAGTATTGATTACTTTTCTATTTGGTTTCTATTTCGGATTTATCGGTTTGTTCTAGAAAATTCTAATAAATTAAGTGTATAAAATGTTATGTTGATGGGTTTGTGAGTTTATTGATGTGTTTAACCGAAACGTATTAGATTCAAATACGATGTGATTATATGGACAGTCATTAAGCCAAGTTGAATGCCTTATGAGCGGCTTAAAAAATATTGACAGCAAGTCGCCACAGCCTGCGTCTGTCTATTTCAACACGGCAATGAGCTCACCACCTATTACGTGAGACAGAAATACACAGGGTGACAAGTGTGCGTATAGTATACTTTTGCCACTCCTTCGTTGATAAGGCGTGATTAAAGTATACAAAGAAAAGCGAAGTGAAGTGAGAAGCGCTCGTGGCCCCGCGGTCTCAGTGTTCGGTAAAACGATCATTGAGGTACGCAACTTTCACTATGGCTGGTCGTTGGATGGGTGATTTACATTTGCGAGCGTTTGCGTGCTTCGGAAGGCACGTTAAGCCGATGGTCCCGGTTGCCTGTAAAATGGCAGTCGTTAAGCCTGGTTGAAGGCCTTATAGGCGGTTTAAAAAATTTCAACAGCAGGTGGCCACAACCTGCGTCTGTCTATTTCAACACGGCAATGGGCTCACCACCTATTACGTGGGACAGGAATCCACACGGTGAAAAGTGGGCATATAATATGCCTCTGCCACCCCTTCGGGGATAAGGCGTGATGGATATTTATTAAAGTATACTAATCTCTTTTGTCTACCTGTAGGAGGTAACCCGTACTGGTTATCTCTAAAGATGGAATGATAGCATTAATAAGCAAAAGTGATTGGTAGTGAGTATCAATATTACAACACTAGGTGACCCCTCGGCTTCGCCCGTGACATACTTCGAACTCCCGTAGCACCTATTTAATCCCGTCGCTGTTAAATTCTACAATTTTGCATAAATATTTGCCCGATTTGTTGACATTTATGGCTATTGCTCCGCTCTTCAGGGTATTAGCGTGACGATATGCAACCCATAACCTTCCTCGATAAATGGGCTATCTAATACAAAAATATTTTTTCAAATCTAACCAGTATTACCTAAGATTATCGCGTTGAACCAAACAGACAAACTCTTCAGCTTTATAATACTTAGGATTTTTTTGATAACCTACAAGTGATACATAATTTCTTGCTTAAGAAAAACCTGTTATAAACATTGTGCTCGTTCCAGCCTCATTCTTCAGCACACAGCCTCACACTTACTTTAAACTCCTAAAGATATTGAAAAACGTTAGGGTGACGATACGATCAGAAAATCAAAGGAACTCCTTAGAATAAAATAAATAAAATAAATAAATATCCATCACGCCTTATCCCCGAAGGGGTGGCAGAGGCATATTTATATGCCCACTTTTCACCGTGTGGATTCCTGTCCCACGTAATAGGTGGTGAGCCCATTGCCGTGTTGAAATAGACAGACGCAGGTTGTGGCTACCTGCTGTTGAAATTTTCAAGCCGCCCATAAGGCCTTCAACCAGGCTTAACGACTGCCATTTTACTGGCAACCGGGACCAACGGCTTAACGTGCCTTCCGAAACACGGAAACGCTCGCAAATGTAAATGCCACAAAGTGGTCACCCATCCGAGGACCAGCCATAGTGAAAGTTGCGTAACTCAGTGATCGTTTACAGAACACTGAGACCGCGGGGCCACGAGCGCTTCGTTAGACACAGTCGCAACTCCTTAGAATATTTATATGTTCATACAAATATTACAGTGTTACTTTTTCTGACACAAATCAAAAGATTTTATTAATAGGTTTTACTTATTTATTTATTGTCCGTACATATATATTGTCACGCCTTTATTTTTATACACCATATATTAATATTTATACTTATACTTCGTGGTTTTGCGCGTAACACACTTTGAAACTCCTATATGTATACGTTAGCCATAGCTATCACAGCCCTGCTGACTGTAATGTTGACCAATCACTTGTTAAAACTACTACACAAGAATTCCCCATTCAAAAAATCTAATGTCGTGTACGGTGGTGCCCATACACAGTGTCCCAATCTTTTCTCAAGAGTGTCGAATAGAAACTTTTCAATCGGATTTAACTTTGTTTCTTATCTAATCGTAAAGTTGTGTCTAAATTTCAAAAGCTTGAAACTTGATCAAATCTGTGAAAAACAAGTACTTACTTTCTTTGTGCCTAGAAGATTAATTATATATTTAGAAATATTTAGCTCACATTTTAAATGAGGTTTCTTTTTTTTTCAATCTTAGATGTTTTATTAATTTTTACAAGCTTTTTATTAAATTGCAATGCATGTGTGTATGTATGGGGTGGAATTTGCAATTTAATTTTGATGACAATCAATTGAGCTGAAATTTTGCACACATCTTTAGTTTGGATAACAATGAATACTTAAGTTGTGTGTCATCATTCTTAGTCCAATATGGGGACATACTCAAAATCGCGGACTAGTTATTTTAATGGAACTCTACAATGTGGGTATCAAATTAAAGAACTTTCTGAGAAAAAATCTAATTTTAAACAACATTCATACATATTGTCACCTTTATAGGCAGAGGCATACTATATGCTCACATTTCACCGTATGCATTTTTGTCCCACGTAACAGGTGGTGAGGCACATTGCCGTGTTGAAATGCACAGGCGCAGGCTGTGGCGAACTGCTGTTGAAATTTTTCAAGCCGCCCATAAGGCCTTTAACTAAGCTTAACGACTGCCATTTCACTGGCAACCAGGACCAACGGCTTAACGTACCTTCCAAGCACGGAAACGCTCGCAAATGTAAATTCCACAAAGTGGTCACCCACCCAAGGACCACCTATACCGAATGTTGCTTACCGCAGTGATCGTTCACAGAACACTATGGGTCATATTCCAGAACGTGTCTCAATACTCAAGAAACGCTTGAGGCTAGTTCTTATAAGTACTATTCAATTGTTTCTTGAGTATTGAGTAACGTTCTGGAATACGTATAGTCAGCGGGGCCACGAGCGCTTAAAAATAAAGTAATGTCTACCGTACTTTGGATGGATGACCGCTTTGTAGCATTTTAATTCACCAGCGTTTTCGTGCTTCGAAGGGACAACGTAACTAGCAAGCGCCAGCGCGCGACTGATCAGGCCTCAGGGGCGCGAACGGCGAATCTGGTATTATATAAACATTTGTACTATAAAAATCACTGTATAAAGACAATATGCGATTATGTCCATAAATATTTAGTAGTTATAGTTGGGTATAAAAAATTCATGAAAATTATCTGTAGTTAAAATTTGGCATTGAAAAAACATTTCGAAAAGGGGCAACTTTGGGATGCTTTTCTATCAAGTAAAGTTTATTAAATTTTGTAACAGAATGCCATTTTGACTAGTCTAAATCCTTAACTAACATATATCTCTTTTTCAGAATCAAAAACCCTTATTTCCCCGACACAGTCTGTTTTAAAAAACTCAAAAGCGTGGCCTCGGCAGGAATACACATCATTATGACATCAGATACACTTAAGAGATAAAAAAACATTATTGAAGGTACTATTATATTATACCACACGTAAAAATGATGTTGTCTTATAGTAAGCCTCTCTCTACACACTCCTTTAGAAAACGTGACTATTTATATGTAATTGTATGTATATTTTAACAAACTATCTTCACGCTGGATGTAATGATAGTGATAGACGACAGATCGCCAGGCTTCTGGATCCATGCATACTTCTTTCGCTTCCTGCAGATTCATCAATTGCTTCATACATGCACGTCTGGGTATCTTATATTTTAACGATACATAAATAATTACTCATCGTTTCTCATCTTAGAAGTAACAATGTCCGCACAATAAGAAACATTAACGATGCCGGAATAAAGGAGTCTATGGTATATAAACCACGTTTGCCAATGTGTATATGAATATCATGAAATTTACAACATAAATATTCGTCAATTCACTGACGTCGGCGCCAGCCTTTGTTGGAGTTTCAGTACCTGATTTGGTGCAAGTGAAAAGATAATCTTCACTTTTTACACTACAGAAACAGGTGTAGCTTTACAAATTGTTTTTGTGAAGAGTTCCATAACACACGCAAGACAGAAAGGGAGAATTCTCTCCCGCTCCCTGTTCGCCACCTCTTTTGCGAGCTTCAGTTGGAGACCACGAAACTCACCATGGTCTACAGCGTGAGAATGTCAACGCCCAGACACGCAATGAGGTCTGTGCACTCCGACAGTGTATACAGCGCCGTATCCTCGCTGCAGTCCCCGCAGTGCAGACACTCTGGAGTTACCTCTCGGTTTATTCTCTCACTCTAAAGTAGTTAAGTGAATTTTCACCAGAACTGAGCGATTCAAAAGGTCCCTTTTCTGTCTGACTATAGTAACTTAGAACGCTCTACCAGCGTACATGTTTCCCCCTCTTACATCCCCGAGCTTTCAAGTGCAGCGTGAAGAGGCACATCATTCGGCTGTTAACTTGAGGGCCACTGTCAATACACTTGTGGACTTTACCTTCAATTTGCTTTAATAATATGTCGCCACAGCTTTTAATCAGGTGGGCGGCCTTACCGTGGCGAGCTTAACATAAAAAAGCCGTTGAAATGTCTTGTAAGAATTCTCATAAACAGAACAACATGATAGAATTATTTTGTTTTTTAGATGAACCTGTCCTTAGATGTTAACCTTATAGTATTGCGGGACTTGTAATAAAAATCAAAAGTCATCAATTGCTGTGAGATCAGTATTTTTAATTTAAATACCAATAAGTGGTCGAAAAAGGTTTGCAAAATTCTAAGTAAACGCTTGTGGCTTAACATAGATGCCACACAATACTACAAGCCCCTCTATCCTCACCCCGCGACATTTTCCTTTAGAACCTCCCTGCTCGAGGAAATATTTTATCTTTCTTCATAAAGGAAGCCAACAATGGTGAAGTGATGTATTTTGGAAATAAATGTCAAGGCATCACTCACTGTTCGTTGTAAAGTACATTTCGAACTAAGGTAATGCGAAAAATGAAGTTTGTTAAATTCATAAATAAGGGGTGCTTCCCCATATTGCTGGTAACCTCTGTGGTTCTTTTATTAAAAAAATAATTTGTTTATGTTTGCGGATACAAGGATATTTCCTGTAAATTAAAATTTGTACCGTATATTTGACTTGATTTGACTTGAGGTGTAGCAACAGTAAGATATGTTTGAGACAACCCAAGTATATTTAACTATCTTCACGCTGTATCCCTGACGGGGTAGTCAGAGAGGGCAGATCGCCAGGCTTCACGATCCATGCATACTTCTTTCACTTCTTGCAGATTCGTCAATCGCTTTATATAGGCACGTTATCCACGGGTTTCACGGGTATCCCAGTACTTTTGACTTTTCTGTTTTTAAGCAATCTGCTCACGTGGTCTTCATATGTAAGTCTCGGCCTACCCTGACTCCTTCTACCCTCTACTTTCGCACAATATATATTGTTCATCAATCGTTCCTCACTCATTCGTTGGACGTGTCCAAACCAACGGAGCACGCCCTTTTCCCGCTTTACGCTGACGCTTTCAACCAGACTTGCCATATTGCGTATCACTTCGTTATGTATTCGGTCGGTCAAAGTTATGTCGCACAATTTTTGATGCTGACATACCCAGGTTTTATTACCGTAAAGCAACATTGGCACTAACACTGCGTTATGAATCGCGAGTCGTGCTTCTTTTACGATGCTTTATCGTTTTACTAATTGGGACATAGCACCGTTAACTTTGTTTCCGGCAGCTACTCGCCTTTCTATAGTTTGACCACTACCGCTGTATCGCGCACTGCGTACAATTTTGTACGCAGTGAGTGGGACAGCGGCCGTGGTCAAATTATACATCCAAATGATTAAAAGATCTTCGTCCGGGTGGTGCAGTTTTCCCGTACCTGTTTCCACAAGAGTTATAGTAATCTAGTATGTTATCCTTAAGAATTATAGATATGCTATTGCAGACTTTTCTGTAGACTTGTATAAGATACACATTTCCACGATACATTATTTTATTATATCTCAAAAGGCTTAGGCAGCGTTTTTGTTGAAACCTCCCAAACAGTATATTTTTTTCCATCTTTAACGAATATTGTCATATTTTAGCCAAAATATACAAAAACTTGACAAATTATAAACTATAACATTCCTCGAGAACCACTATCCATTAATGAAAACAACACGAAAATCGGTGAAGTAGTTTTTGAGTTAATTGCTAATGGTTTTAATTTCTTATCTAACTTTTGCATTTGGCTGATACCAATCGGTCGAGATGATGTAATGCAACTGCGTAAATTAATTTTATTCTTTAGTCGAAGCATAGTAATAATCATATTTCTATGTTCATAAATAAACATTTCACATGTAAATTATACTACCAACATTCTGGAAGCGATTTATCAAGTTAAGCCTGACAGGTGACGTAGAAAGTGACTTTATGTTGCGTATGTCGTTTTGACATACAACTATGTGAAGGAAAATAAAGAACTAGGCATACCTAACTGACATACATTTGTTCTAGTTACTTATTTGTTTATGAATCACGCCTTATCCCCTAACGGGTGGCAGAAACATATTGTACGCCAACTTTTCACCATGTGAATTCCTGTCCCACGTAATAGGTGGTGAGCCCATTGCCATTTTGAAATAAACAGTTGCAGATTGTGTCTACCTGCTCTTGAAATATTTCAAGCCGCCCATAAATGGTTTGGACTTACATTCTCGCGGCCTGAGTTTAATTCCTGGCCGTCACACTACTTACGTGAACCAGTGCTAACAGAAGCAAATTAGCGTACATGACTTCCCTAATAAAGCTTTTCAGCATCTTGAGTGTTTTTCCAGTTGATTCGAAACTCTACCGGGATTTGGAGCCTGGGTTTTACTTTAATTTGCTGCAAGAAGTAACTATCATGTAGTTCTTATTTTTAGTATTTTTGGAGGCGACAGCTGTATAAGCCGTAAGATTGTGTTGTTGCTTAGAGTGTTCTTGCTTGGCCTGTAAGTGAGCTGGTGCACTACTAGCAGCTTAGGTAACTTGGGGCGCGGAGTTCTTGATGTCGCTACTTACACTGATTGTTAATAAAACTATCAGCTGTAATAATGTGCACTTTTTTGTCAATAATAGATTAAAATACACAAAGTATATTTAAATCTATGATACACGTATATACCTCAACAGTTAAAAAATTACGGGTTGCATTCCGGGAGTGCCGACAGAAGTGAAAACTAAATCAAAGTAAAAAATATGCGTACAGCGCTAAAAGAAGTTTTCACTTCAAAAATTCACCGGGATCGAGGTTAATGATGATTATGGTGAAAATGAAAATTCTACACTGAAAGAGTCTTAATTGATTACTCAATATTATTTAATAAGACCTGTAGATGACCAGAATTAAGGTTAGATGATTATTATATTATTTAGTAGCAAGGTATTTAATCTTCCAATAAACTATCAAAAAAATTTTGTTATTAAATAAACATTAAATAGACGCGTTCGTGGTCTGCTAAATGTACATGCATATGCACACTATAGCTGCGTCTCGTAACGCTGTCGCGAGTCCAGAGATTTTATCTTATCCAAAATATGCGTACCGCGCTAAAAAAGAAGTTTCTACTTATATAAACAAACATATTTTACGTTCGGAATAATATAATTACTTAAGAAGCTTACCGAAAGTCGGCGAAACTGTCGACCACGGAAACCAACGAACCGAGTTTAATTCTATGGGATAAGCATATAAGGCTTTAACTGTCTAAGGCATGAATTGGGCAAGCACAAAATATGAAGGCCGTATTATAGAGATTTCAACGCCTACCGTATTCATTTTACCCTGGCGGGTAGGATTCACCCTATTGAAATAAATGGGTATTTTGTGTGGCGTGGAATGAAACTAGCCGGAAGATTCTAACGTCTAACAAAGGTTTAGCTATTTATAGGATATATAAATTACCTTGTTTACGTGGCTGGACGAAATTTTGAGAGAATTGAGCGAAGTAAATTAAATGTTTAGTGTTTATGAGGTAAAATATAAAACTGAAGAGATTTGTTTGCTTGGCTGAACGCGCTAATTTCAGGAACTTCGTTATACGGTTCGAAATAAAAAAATATTTTTGTGTTGTATAGTTCATTTATCGAGGAAGACTATAGACTATACATCATCACGCTACTACCCAAGAGTGTGGAGCTGTAATCATAAATGTCAATAAATTGCCAAATTTAATACAGGGAGGGGATTAAATTTCTGCCTCGGAGTTCTAAGTACTACACAGTAGGGGTTAATTAGTAATTTTATAAATGTAAATATTTAATTATAAATTTTGAGCGCCTATTACTACTGAAAAAAAGGTCTCTGTCCGCCATTGTACAAAATTAGTTTTTATAATTTTGAATACTAAAATGACAACATCTTTAAACAAGTGTAAAGACAAATTAGGCAGATACTTATTTATGACAATAAAACATATTAGGTCAAAATTAAGTGATGAACCCATTGCTATATTGAAATAGACAGACGCAGGTAGTGACTACATGCTGTAAAAATATTAAAGCCGCCCATAAAGCTTTTAACTTGGCTTAACGACTACCTTGTTACTGCCAACCAGGACCAACGGCTTAACGTGTCTTCCGAACCACGGAAACACTCGCAAATGTAAATGTAACAAAGTGGTCACCAATCCGTGACCAGCCATAGCGAAAGTTGCTTAGTGCAGTGATCGTTTACAGAATACTGAGTCCGCGGGGCCACAAGCGCTTCTACCATTTAAAATATCAATTTCATCCTTCAGCCATAATAACATTATTATCGAGAACATTTCAAAATTATCTTCGTCTCCATTACTCCGCAATGAGAGCTTCGCAATGTAACTCAAGTCAAAACAATTATTCTTGGTGAGAATACAAAAGCGATGTTTTCCACCATTCCTTGTCTAAATTGAACAATTAGAAGCCTTTTGTTGTAAAATTGTTTTCCTGTTAAAACAAAAGAGGAGCTGAGAATCATAAATAAGTGGTTAATGAACTAATTTACTTAAAAGTTCCAAAACAAATAATATTATCTGTACTAATATTTTAAAGCTGAAGAGTTTGTTTCTTTGTTTAGTAGAACGCGCTAATCCCAGGAACAAAACGTCGGATTTCAAAAATTATTTTCTTGTTAGATAGCCCATTTATCGAGGAAGGCGATAGGCTATATATTATCACGCTAATTCTCTGGAGAGCGGAGCAGTAGTCATAAATGTTGACAAGTCGGGCAAATTTTACTGCCTTTTTGTAGAATTTATAAGCGACCGGATTAAATAGGTGCGAAGGAAGTATGTGACGGGCGAAGCCAAGGGGCTCACTTAGTTAATAAATAATAGTGGTTTATTTAACATCATCTAACTCAAATTAAGCTTTTGTAAGCTAATGCCGTGGGATCTATGCGATTGTAAGATCTAAACAGATAAAAAAAACTGTATTGTCTGTTTGTCATTCCGAAATAACAGCTTTTCACTAAATGTTTATGAAAGTATACGCTACCTAAGTAAAAAAATCAATATAAATTCTGTCTGTCTTTCTGTCTAGCCCGGGTTAACTCTGAAACGCCTAGACCAATTTAAACCGGACTTTCACTGGCTGATAGCTGATGTTACTAGGAGTAACCTAGAAAATTATATCCAAGTATTTTCACGGGAAAGAGCACTACGCGGGTAATACCACGGGGTGACTTTGAAATTATTTATTCCAAAATACCTACAATTATTTATAGTAAATAAAAACTTTGAAACAAACATGAGCGCATCTAATGGCAACTCGACTAGACTACACTCAACTAAGGTAGGCTAAAAATACGTAAGGAAGTAGCGAGATATATACCATATACTACCACTGCGCCGCCACGACTGAGAGAGAGTACTTTGAAAGATATGCCATTTCACTTTCATATATTGTAAGGAATTAATGTGAGAGGATGACATAAATAGGTAGGTATTTATTTCTGATTGATTGATCAGACAACAGTACAACTTAGTTTTATAACATTAAAGTTTTTTGTTTTTGTATAAAAGAGTATCTTACTAAGGCAGTTATAGACTGTAAGACGGGTAAAATAACTGATAATGAAACAGCCGACCACGGACCCTGTTTATTACAAACACGCTCTATTCAACGTCAAGAATGCAAGAAATTCTATGAGAGGTTTCTTTTTCTTGTCATTTTTATTTTATTAAACCAACCGTTATAGTTCATATCGCCAGCTTTGCGGTTAAACGCAGTGCCATCTCCGGTTATTGCGTTCCTTAAGAATTGACGTGAAATAGCGCGGAACTGCCAGAGGTCCGGGTAAAAGGATAAAAGTCCAGGAATGCGGCGTTTGTCGAGTAAATATATCGTTCATTCTGCTGAGTAGATAAATAAGGGACATTTACAAACTTTATCAGCTACTTTTCGCTACTGTTACTTAGGTTATTAAAGTGACATGATCCTTTGACATAAAAGACCCGACAACACTGACACAATTGGTACAATTTGTACCCTTTTGTACCCTTTTTTATACTTGTGGAACTATCGACGACTCGCAATGCAGCTAACTGTGAATGTCCATGTCTTTCTCAACCTGACTAAATTTACATTCCTTTAGGCCTAACTCTAGAGCAAAGCTGCGAAGTGTCGGAAGCCACGGCGACAGAGCTGCGGAGATGCAATATGTATTGAATTTGCTTCAGGTAGCGACGATGAGTCGCTTGATTGAAGATGGTTCTTTGTAAATCATAAACTCTACGAGTACTACACCGTTTCCTCGAATAAATGAACACATCACGTCATACAGTTGTCACCATTATATTCACTCCACCCGCCATTTTAGTCGTGAATGTGACCTTGTTGCTGCTTATGTGACTTTTGATTTGAGATTTATTTTCTTTCATGATATAGTTGCTAATAGTTTTTTGTGAATTTAACTTGCCAAAAGATGTCATCAGCCTGTTGGATAGCCATGGCGACATCTATCAGCGAATTGAAGGTTACTCAGACAGACAGACTTATCACAGACAGACAATTGATATAGCCGTCATGTTGGCGGTCCAATGATTGTGCCTTTTCACACTCCACTTAAAGAACCGCAAAAAGAGCAGGCAAACATGCGCAGATAGAAGCATGCAGTTCTAAGTTTCTTAGGTTCGACAAAGATGAACTTATGAATCACTCAATTTTGGTGAAAATTCTCTCCAATGCAGCAAAAGTCGCTATTGTTTTACCGTGCAGCCTATCGTGCTCTGGCTGCTGGTATTTTTTCCAAAATAATATAGAGGGGTTTTTGGCATTACTATACGACACTGCTAAGACGGGGGGGATCTAGTTTACCCTTTCTTAACAATGACCTCGTCCATTTGTCAACAGGTGAAGTATTTGTGGGTGAAACTGGTTACGACCCCAAAAATTTTAGAATAACCTATCGCTTCCTAAGTTGCACCAATTGATGAGTGAGGATAAGCGTGGCCCAATCTCAAGTACCTAATAGGTTCTGGCTCTTCACGGGTCTGAAAATTGTGGGCAAAATGAGCTATAGAGAAATTTAACAGCCCTCTTTAAAAGTTTCTGTCTTATAAGAGCCTACTTAACAATAATAAATCAATTCATATATTTTTATCGCATTATATAATATTAAAGGCATAGATACGAGGCAAATGATATTTTTAATACACCAAGTTTAACTATTAATTTTATAACCATCACCGGGCACTAGTACAGGAGAAAATCTATAATCATAATTTAAGTGACTTCACTGCTAACCATGCGCCTGCTGACTAATAGTCGAGGCAAAGACGCAGGTGTCTTTATGGGGTTGGGAGATCAGAGTACGGTAGGAGCAGTATTAATAATCAAATGATGCTGCTCCTAGAATCCAAGACCCTAGGCTCCCAATCCCGGCACACAGCCCTACCGGGAAGCAACTGGGAATGCACTAAAAGAAAGAGAAACAAGATTCTGTAATCTTAACCAAAATTTCAACAGTCAGTACAGAATGACTGCTTTCGTGACGCAGTGGTAGTGTATGAGACTGCCGCGACTGAGGTTCCGGGTTCGATTCCCGGGTTGGAAAAAATATTTGTGTGATCCACAATTAATGTATGTTTCGGAGTTTGGGTGTTTCTTATGTATATTATGTATGTATTTAGGAATATATAAATATGTTTATTAGTCGTCTTAGATCCCAAAAAAAAGGTTTCAATATGCTTACTTCGGGCTAGACGGCGCTGTGTAAAAAAATGTCCTACAATATTTATTTATTATTTAATGTTTACACATCCAAAAATACAATATCTTTAGTCCGAGCATTCAACAATTTGAAATACCTACACGTAGAGATTACAAATTTGAAAGAAGTCGTCTAAATATAAAAGTTAAATTCCTTGAACTTTAAGGAAGTATATAAATGGGAATAAACGTGTACCTTGTTTAAAGTTTTCCGCAACTGTCTGTTTACTACATAGAGTTTGTCTTGGTTTCTAATAACACCAGCAAAAAATTCCTGGTACGCTGCAGGCTTTCAAGCTGAATTTTCGCGGTGTCACCCGTACCCTCAATATCGGAGAAACAATATTTTGTCCTTCATTTTATAAAGGCACTCTTAAATAAAAAAAAAAAAAAAAAAAAAAAAAAATATAGAAGTATCTTTAATTTATGCTAATATGGTGAAGAAGAATGGTCGTACCTATCCTTTTCTGGAAAACAGATATTTAATATGGCAGGTTTGAAAGAAAGTGTCAGCGTTAAGCTGGAAAAGGGCGTGTTCCGTTGGATTGGACAAGTCTAACGAATGAGTGAGGAGGGATTGACGAAGAATATATATTGTGCGAAAGTAAAGGGTAGAAGGAGTCAGATTAGGCCGAGACTTACATATGAAGACCACGACCACGAAAAGTCAAAAGTACTCCGATACCTAGACGTGCGTGTATGAAGCGATTGATGAATCTTGAAGGAGCGAAAGAAGTGTGCACGAATCGCGAAGCCTGGCGATCTGTCCTCTCTGACTACAGAGAGAATATAAATATAGTAAAAAAATCCTTTAATTGTATATTTCCTTTAATGCCTCTTCTACGGAAATGGAAAGAGTGTGTTAACAAGCATCTAAAACCTTTAGTGCCTAGTTTTTAGTAGGTGGCCCGTGGTACGAAAAATTCTACCTATATAACACTGTGAACGATAATTTTGGGAAAATATTATTCACCAATAATATAATTTTCGAAACATATAGCGTCAAACGTTGTTTTGCCATAAAATTACTAAAGCATTAACTACCATATACTCGTATTCATAAAACTTGATTATAATTTGTCGAGAGGCATCGAAAAATTTCAACCACAAATACTGTAAAATGAGATTTGTTAGATGAAGATCTCTTCGGATTCTTTCACGTATTCAAACAATAACATCGGCTACGTACTCGTAGTATACGGTGTGCTACGACCCGTAGGCTCGTAGGTGATAATTATCAGCGTTGTAACAATATTGCATCGGTTTTAAAGTTCTGTAACTTAGTAAACCAGGTACATTTTTAGTTTTGTCATGCCTATAGTTTCCGCAGATTAACTCAGAGACCTTCTGTAAATTAATATATAATATATTTTGGGACGACCTCACAAAACTCCGTCTAGGCCGAATTATGCTACTTATAAGCTTGTGCTACAGGATCTAGACAGTTGATGAATGCTTCTTTTTGAAGTGAAACTTCTTTATCGATGTTGAGAGAAATTTTATAGCTCATATTTTATATACTACTCGTGACTTCACGCGAAATAATTTTGTACTTACAAAAAATATATCGTAAAGGTGTTTCACTTCTTACCTGTGTACTCTGGTACACACTCATATTTTTTATCTTAGTGTGTCCATTGCCTCACAAACTCTGACAAAATGGCGACAAATAAAAGACTAAGCTAAGTTCGTAATGAGAACAAATTGAGATATCTTTGTAGTACAGCAAATCGAAATCATTCCTGAAGTTGTCGTAAATTATGCAAAGGAAGGTCCCAAAGCAAAATTCTATCGTATATTATAATTTAAAAGGAATTAGTAGGAAACCACTATGATAATGACATTTTGGAACCTTAAGCCGAATATTTTCTAAAGAGTCGGCTGTTTTATTGAAAGGTAAAATAAAGGAAATTGCCATCCGGCGCTTGCTTTGATCACTGAGAGAGGAAATCCCTTTGTCAATGTTTCATTAATAAAGTTTATTAAAATATGAAATATTTAATATACAAGGGAGAATTTAGTATAGTTAGTGGTGGTTGTAGTCTGAAGCCAAATTGGCAGAGGATCGAGCAGGCGGCAAATTTGTACATGAGCTAAGTACTCAGTTTGCATAGAAGGGTTATTAATGTAATAATGTAATAATATATTTTGTCTGGTATTTAGTTGACTTAATTCAATTTTTATTGAACAGTGACTCTGCGAGATTTCTTACTTTATTTATTTGAGTGCATTAGTAGAAATTATGAAGATTAATTGAGTTATAACATCAAAATTTACTTAAAATAAATTCTTACTTTAAAAAAAATTAACAATAATATTGGACATCGCAAATTTACAAAAAAAAAAAATTATGGTGTTTTGAAAATTGTTACCGTTTTTTTGTTAATTCGATCAATGAATGAATGAATGATTAGTAATTAATGAACAATTAATAATTAATATTTATTGGATAAAGTTTAGCAATCATACGGTTTTAATTTAAAGTGTGTAAATGTCATTTTTATTTTGTAATGAACTCACGCTTGAATCGTCACAAACGTCTAAATTTCTTTGGTGAATATACTACTCTTATATGTGATTGATAATTATATCTATCTTATGTAAGACTGGTCACTAACAAACTGTATAGTATTTTTTTTTCATTATGTAGATAATGTATTTATAAATAGATTCTAAGATAAACCATGCACAGATTTGAATGATTTGAATGATTGAAAAAAACAAATTTGAATAGAAACATTTACAAATTAAGGCCCTTTGTTAACCTTTTATAAAGCCACGTCCAGTAATTATTTATATCTGGCAATAAATTTCAGAGCCTGCCAGTTTTTAATTGTGCCCAGTTAACTTTTTTTTGTTTTCAATTTAACCATAAACCTAATTACATGAATTTTTTTAGAAAATATTATTGAAGAAAAACAATTCAAAAAACAATTACAAGCTTCGTCGTGATTCGCCAATTTATTAGATTAAGATGTAATGGAACCTTTTTCCTGTACACTTTTTCTTCTACCATTTTTACCATTTTTACCAACTTGATTTTCTTACTAACTTTTGTAATGTAGGTATTAATGTATTACTTGGGTGACGTCAGTCCGCTATTAAAACTTGTACAGTGAACACGCTTGTTTATTTACGATACCACCAAACAGTTTAGTGGCGACGAGGATGGGATACTAACTTTAATAAAAAATGCCCATCGGTAAAATTTCCGAGTTTGATGTACATAAAGACGATTGGCGTTTGTATATTGAACGTCTAGAACAATATTTTGTGGTGAACGAAGTGAAGCAAGAATTGTTTACGCCAACGTTGATAACTGTTATGGTGCATCCAGTTACGAATTTTTAGTAAGTTTATGTACGCCGGAACAACCAAAAAACAAGAAATTTACAGAAGTAGTAGATATTATGGGTAAACATCTTCCACCCTAACCGAGTGAACTCGCAGAAAGCGATGATGAAATTTAGTTCCAGCTACTGTAATGTGTTCGCGGAGGGACTGAGCGGCTTCACCGGCCCGCCGGTGAGCATTTACCTGCGGGACGGCGCACGTCCGGCGTACATGCGCGCGCGCCCGCTGGCGTATGCGCTGCGCGGTCCGGTTGAGCGAGCCCTGCAGCAGCAAGTACGGGACGGCATTCTTACACCGGTCGAGTGTTCTGACTGGGCGACGCCTATAGTACCCGTGGTGAAAAAAGACGGTAATATACGCATTTGTGCTGATTATAAACTAACATTAAATAAGGTTTGAGAGGTTGACCGCTATCCACTACCACGAGTAGAAGACTTGTTAGTTCGCCTACACGGGGGACAGAGGTTCAGTAAGATAGACTTATCGCAAGCCTATGCCCATTTCTTCACTTCACTTCAACACTTCAACACTCATAAAGGCTTATTTATGTATAACCGTCTCGTGTACGGTCTGGCCTCAAGTCCGGGTATTTTTCAGCGTGGTTGAGAAGAACTGTTTGCGGATTTACCTCGAGTCGGGGTATTTTTAGATGACTTAATTATAACGGGCCTGTCAACAGAGGTACATTTGGAAAATTTACACAAAGTTTTCCAAAGGTTGGATAGGTACGGATTAAAGGTTAAAAAAAAGAAGTGTGACTTTTTCGCTAAATCTATCACCTACTTAGGGTATGTAATTAGTGCAGACGGAGTACATACTTGCCCTAATAAAGTAAGAGCGATTGTCGATAAGCCGTGAACATAACTGAGTTGCGATCGTTTATTGGTATGGTCATGTACTACTCCAGCTTAGCTAGTAAGGTGTATGCAAAGGTTATAACGGCACGAATGCAAGAAAAGTCTGAAAGGTATTTATGGGAGGCTCAATGCGGATTCCGACGTGGAAGAGGTTGCATGGATCAAGTGTTTTCTCTCCGCATGATCGCGGAAAAGTTTCTGGCTCTTAGCCAGAAGGTTTTCTGCGCTTTTGTGGATCTAGAGAAAGCATTTGATAACGTTGTGAGAGAAACGCTGTGGGACTTGCTGCCAGGATATGGTGTGGACGGCTCGCTACTGCGGGCAATACAGTCGCTTTATAGGGACTGTAAGGCTTGCGTGCGAGTAGGGGGGGATGTGTCACCTCTTTTTGATGTCTGTACAGGCGTCAAACAGGGATGTGTCATGTCCGCCTGGCTGTTCATAGTGTATCTGGACAGTTGCCTGCAGAAGTTGAAAGATTTTAATTGGGTGTGAATTTGGGTGACTTTACAGTAAACTGTCTGCTGTACGCTGATGATGCGGTGCTCATGGCCTCATCAGAAGCCGACCTTCAGGCATTAGTCACTAACATGAAAGAGGGGTGTGAAAGTAAGGGTCTCCGCTTGAATGCAAGTAAAACTAAGGTTCTAGTATTTGAAAGAGGTGACGTAAGAACTAAATGCGAGATTAGGGTAAACCAGGAACGTCTAGAGCAAGTGAATGAAATTGTGTATTTAGGAAGTATGTTTAGCGCGGATGGAAGATGTGATTCGGATGTGGAACGGCGAGTAGCTGCCGGAAACAAAGTTAACGGTGCTTTGTCCCAGTTAGTAAAGCGACAAAGCATCGTAAAAAAAGCACGACTGGCGATTCATAACGCAGTGCTAGTGCCAACTTTGCTTTACGGTAGTGAAACCTGGGTATGTCAGCAGATGCATGAAAGTAAATTGAATGCTGTGGAGATGCGATCACTTCGAAAGTTGTGCGGCGTTACCTTGGCTGGCCGAATACGTAACGAAGTGATACGCAATTTGGCAGGTTTGAATGAAAGTGTCAGCGTTAAGCTGGAAAAGGGCGTGCTCCGTTGGTTTGGACACGTCCAACGAATGAGTGAGGAACGATTGACGAAGAATATATATTGTTCAAAAGTAGAGGGTAGAAGGAGTGAGGGTAGGCCGAGACTTACATATGAAGACCACGTGAGCAGATTGCTCAAAAACGGAAAGGTCAAAAGTACTCGGATACCCAGACGTGCGTGTATGAAGCGATTGATGAATCTCGAAGAAGCGAAAGAAGTATGCATGGATCGCGAAGCCTGGCGATCTGTCCTCTCTGACTACCCCGTCAGGGATACAGCGTGAAGATAGTTAGTTATGTACTACTCCAAATTTATAAAGAATTTAAGTACCATTCTTGCTCCGTTATATGAGTTACTAAAGTTAGGGACTAAATACACCCTCGCGCTCGCTCACATCTACCGAGCGGAACTATGCACAGATAGACAGGGAGGCATTAGCAATAGTGTATGCAATACGCAAGTACCACCAATACTTGTATGAGAGGAAATTGACCTTGCGAACTGACCATAAACCGTTAACATATATATTCGGTAGCAAAGTAGGTATACCGGTAATGTCGGCGTCGCGTTTGCAACGCTGGGCCGTACTTTTGTCAGGGTACAATTACAACATTGAGTATGCTTCGTCAAAAGACAATTGCGCCGAAGCTTTATAGCGATTACCGTCGAGGCCGGCTAGCGAAAAGCACGTTAAAGAGACAACATACGTAAATTTTGTAGAAGATTTTTTACCGATAAGGAACTCTGATGTGAGTAAAGCTACCGCTAAGGAAGTCTTGCTCACTAAAATTAAAATTTATATTGAATCCGGTTGGCCGCATAGTTGTAATGAGGAGGAGGTAAAACCATATTTTCAGAGGCGGACAGAAATTTATATCGAAGGTGGTTGTATAATGTGGGGATACCGCATGGTCATACCGGAGTGTTTGAGACAAACGGTACTGAAACAGTTACATTGTAGCCACATGGAAGAAAGAAAGAAAGTCATTTTTATTTATGGATCACATCATTGTACATAAAAAAAAAGGACTTAATTTTTTTTTACATTAATTCTGCTTTGTTATAGGCACCATAAACAACACTCTTATAAATAAGGTAATGCTCATGGCGACCATAGATACACAAAAAATATATATAAATAATCAAAAATTGACACTTCTGACATATCACAATGACGTGCGTGACGTGAAGGTGACGTGTCATAATTACGTGGCTAGCACGTGCTGAAAAATAAGAGAATTACCTACTGTGAACATGAAAAGTAAGGAAAAATACATAAATTTAAGTCTAGCACATGCATCATTTAGCGTAACTGATCCACAATAAAATCATTCCGTCCAATGCGTGACCCACAAATAGGACGCCACTCAGCTTGTACTAAGATATTTCTCAGTATATCTGTTTTTCAGTGCCATCCTTAAGTGATACCTGGCGCCGCCAGGCAAAATAAAATACGTATTTGTTAAATAAAAAGCCTATGAAAATACTGTACTGCTTATAAAACTACACCAAAGCGAACCGAAACTAAGCATCCATGAAAGGTAAATGAACTCTGCTATATTTCATTATATCAAGTACACCCACTCGCTATTTATAATTTTTACCACTATTAACTATTTCCCTATAACCTACACCAAAATCGAGTATAACTTAACTTCACACAGCAATAATAGTACAAACTTATTCTACATTAAAACATTGAACAGAATATTAGTATCTAACTTGGTTTTTTTTTTCCTTTTCCCAGATGGTTCATCATTGACGCCAATAGGTTATTGGCTCACCCAAATACTCGGCAAAAACACTGGAAGACCAAACATAACTCGAATCTGGATCCAGAAATCCTGAAGGACATAAAATCAAAGTATGTGTTACATATTACCAACTTTATTTTACTGTTTGTTTTTGCACTAACAAAAGGAAGGCTTTGTACTTTCTCTTAAATGTGTACATTGATTTCAGGTTCCTAATAGGAGGTGGGAGGTCGTTCCAGATTCGTGTTGCTGCATACTTAAGGCAACCTCTATATGCAGTGGCCTTATGCCGAGGTACAGATAAAGCACTTGTTGTAGACCTTATTGGGTAAGGAAATTTATTTTGTCGCCATAGTATTTTATCAAATAAATATTTTGGTTTTCCCCTTTTAATTAGACCGAACAACATAATGGCAAGATGTAACTTTCTCCTGGCCTCCATTTTCAACATGTTATTATCATTTATAAAAGGTGACACATGATGACGTCTAGGCACATTAAAACAAAATCTGGTAAAAGCGTTTTGCATTCTTTGTATAAGATTCCTAGTACGCGACAAAAGACATGGGTCATACACTGTGGCGCAATAATTAAATCTGGACAGTATGAGACTGTCTACTAGTTGCTTCCTTAATGCTATTCTAAGACAATCACGAATATTGTACAATACTTTTAATCGATAAAAGCTATTTTTAACTACACTGTTAATATGACCCTCAAAACGCAATTGGGGGTCCATTTTAAGCCCTAGGTTTGTGGCTTCATCAACTCTCTCTATATCCTGCCTGATTATGTTTTAGTATAGACTGAATTTGCAACCTACTACCCAAATTTACCAAATTGCAACCTAATACCATAAATTTAGATTTTGATGGGTTTAGGATCAAAGCATGCTCCCTGGACCACTCAACTATTCTTTCCAGGTCCTCATTGCCTAGTGATATAGCCCTAAGTGTATCACATGGCTTAAATGGTAGATACAATTGTGTATCATCAGCATACATGTGATATTGCCAATTCCGAAAACACTGTGTAATGTCAGCAGTATACAAAATAAACAGAAGTGGACCTAGAACTGAGCCCTGTGGCACCCCTCTGGTCACCCTTAGAGTGGATGATGTCATAACCGAGCCATCTTCTTTGTGCACCTCAACATATTGCACCCGATTTGTCAGGTAACTACTAAACCACCTAATTGATGCAAGTTGGTGTAGTTCAGGAATTGATTAAGCTTCCGCGTGTCTGCCTTCCAGGGTTTTAACATGTTAGCATTAAAGTCTCCCATGAGAATGACATGGTCATAGGGAGCCAGTGCACACATGTTTTCTGTTAGACTGTCCAGAAATCCATTAATACTTTGCCTTGGTGGTTTATATGCCGTCCCTACCAAAATCGTCTTACCCATACAGGTCATGGACATCCAGTACTCTTCTACTTGAGGGTTAACTGGATGTCTTTTAGTCCTTGCACTGATTCCCTCCTTACCATAAAACCCGACTCCTCCTCCTTTTACACGCTTTATGGAGCTCGGTCTGGGAGTATGCCTTAGTTTGTACCCCGGAATATAAGGAGCACTTCCATCTTCCCCCAAATACAACTATGTTTCATTAATGGCCATAATGTCAACTGAATGTTGATTCATAGATACTAAAAACTCATTGTGTTTATTTCCAGAGAACCTGCATTATAAAGACCAAACTTCAAAAATTTAGTACGTGTCATATGATAGAAATGCTTCAAATAATAGGCAAGTCAATAATATAAAAAAAGAGATCAAATGAAGTAAGCATAAACTTAGTGATATATGGGCACTAATTAATGTAACCATATTATGTGTTAAACTAAACCTAAAAAAACATATTATGTGTTTATTAAACATTTTTACTATCATAACAACGACTCCACAACTTAGACAGTCACATACCACCAGATGACAATCAAGTGATTGTTTATAGTAATTGAGTGATGGAACAAAGATCCTGTGAGCAATACATCCAAAAACACACACCCACCTTCCCGACACATGTCTCATTATCAGTCATCTTGACTGTCCATAATATAATCATCATAACCATCATTAACAAGAGATGCACAACCCATTCACAACGGGATACATAACCTGTGCACTCACATAAGATTAGGATCTTAATAACCAGTGTGATTATGTAACCCAGACTATCATGCATCACCAAAAAACAGTATTTTAACAATAGGAAATAAATGTATTTGTAAATAGGATAAGATAAATTAGTGTGTAAGATGTAATTTAATATTATTATTAAGGTAATTTTAATCGAATATAAGTTATTGTAACTGGCATTCAAACAGGCTGTGCAAACATTGTATACAAATTTCATCAGGAAAACCAACGATAAAGAATGTAGATAGTTGTAAATTGTATTTATGCAGGCTGTACAATTGTAGCAATCTGCTTCATCCATCCCAATCCCCCATGGCAACAATAAGCCAAATCTACTAGAGTAAGTACCCATTTCCACCACAACATATGCAAGCCTGTAACCCGAGAAGCAGTTGTAATTAAAATAAACTATACACGCTTTATCCGTACGCATCCTTGGACACGCTTACATATTGATTTTTTGGGACCAATTAGAATAAAACTTTTTTAATACTGGTAGATTCAACGTCAAAATGGATCGAAGCTTTCGAAACTAAAACGACCAATGCGGCAGCCATTATAAAAAATTTGCGTGAAACTTTTGCCTGATTCGGGCTTCCGGCGGAATTGGTATCTGATCAGGATCCCCCCGTTCACCAGTAGGGAATTTTCAGATTTTTTAAAGACAAACGGTATTAAGCAGTGTTTTTCACCTACCTATCATCCTTCTTCCAACGGCGCTGCAGAAAACGCTGTCAAATTATGTAAACGTACTATTAAAAAAGCATATAGGGATAACATTGATATAGACTTAGCCCTACAAACCTTTCTCTTGACTTACCGAAACACTATACATAGTACTACAGGTGAGACACCCGCCATGTTGTTACAGAAACGTAGGTTACGCTCACGTAACTCCATCTTTTGAGGAACGATCAAACCATGCTCGATAAGGTACATTCTGCACAAGAAAAACAGACACGATATGCAGGTGGTGTTATAGTCAAAATACCTTTGCAATACAAGAAAACATTACAGCAATATTCGGTATAATCGTCAAAAAGGCGTAAAAGTATTCAGAGGCGCTTTTATCTAAATCAGAATTACTGAATTTCAAAACTAAACATCCTAAAAATCTGATAGATATTCGAATTTTGTATGCTACTTTTGTCATAGAAATAAATGACATTACTCCCACAATTTTACGTTAGTAAACTATCTCATCAAAATATCACCAAAGAATCAGGGCAGTAGCGCAAAAGGCATAATAAACATAAATACGCGCCTTACAAATACCAGAAGTTCACATGAATCTTACAACTATGGCTGGTTTTAATCAGCTAGTAATATGAAGGCAGCCATATTGTATAAAAGCACTGGCGTGGAATGTCATTTCCAAGGGTATAATTACGGGAAATTCGGCAGCAGACCTTTGATTTATGTCAGACCGGTGATTATGAAACCGACACTGCTATCAACGCCCCTAGCCGTATAAACGGATTAGTTAACTACTATTATTTAGTTGTACTTGCTGCCCACAGCTTCATCCACGTGGAGATTTTTCCCTACGCGTTTCTCCCAGTGTTAGAGTGAGATAGACATGTGCATGGCGGACTATTCTGGAAACGTAAATACTCGTAAGATATATTCTTTTGTTATATATTTTTTATTATAGATTCCATCATATATTATTTTGTTATATCTCAAAGGGTTTAGTTAGGTTTTTTTTGAAAGCTCCCAGATTGCTTATTATTTTCTGACACCAACAAACTTCGTTATGTTTTAGCTAATGTATACAAAATCTAAACAAATTATATAATAATACATTCCTCAAGAACCACTCTATCTATCGGTGAAAACAACATGACAAACGGTGTGGTAGTTTTTGAGTTTATTTCGAACAGATAGACGGAAGTTGTATAGAACTTTGTTTATCATATAATGTGTAGTGATAGTATGCTAACTATAAAAAAATATTATGTTTTATCGTTTATTACCGCAGATTTGGAATCGCCTAAACCCATTTTTCATGGACGCTTACGTCATACTCGGTATCTCACGCAATATTACCTTACTTTAAAAAGAAGCTAAAGAAGCGCTCGTGGCCCTGCGGTCTCAGTGTTCTGTAAACTATCACTGAGTTACGCAACTTTCACTATGGCTGGTCCTCGGATGGGTGACCACTTTGTGGCATTTACATTTGCGAGCGTTTCCGTGCTTCGGAAGGCACGTTAAACCGTTGGTCCCGGTTGCCAGTAAAATGGCAGTCGTTAAGCCTGGTTGAAGGCCTTATAGGCGGCTTGAAAAATTTCAACAGCAGGTAGCCACAACCTGCGTCTGTCTATTTCAACACGCCAATGGGCTCACCGCCTATTACGTGGGACAGGAATCCACACGGTGAAAAGTGGGCATATAATAAGCCTCTGCCACCCCTTCGGGGATAAGGCGTGATGGATATTTATTTAATTTTATTTATTTAAAAAGAAGTTTCGGTAATATTATAAGAAAAACGAACGTTAAAGTTAAGCTATATATTATTAATATTTTGTTGCAGTTGCCATTCTGAATGTCGGCTCACGTAATTAAATACAACTCTTTTACAGCCCTGGTCTTTTTAAGTTTCAATGTTTAAGTGTCAAAGTACGAAAAAAATGGCAAGTCTAATAAATTACTTGTAGTCAAATGTTTTTGGAAAGTAATAAAAATATTTTACACAAGCGCCATCTACCAAATGTCTGAAGCAAAATTTATTATTATTGGTTTTTTATAGAATCCATTAGTTGGAAAGAAGATATATAATTAGGTTTATCAATCACGCCTTACTCCTTTGAGTTGCTGGGATATTATACGCCCACATTAGATTATCATAAATTTTTGATAAAGTGAAAAAAGACAATTCGATTCGAGACAGGGATTGAACCTGTGACCTTTGCCTAACCAGGGCAATGTTCTAGCCACCTGAACTACCCGAACCGTATCGAATCAAGTTAAAATTCTCCAACATATTTATATCGTCATTTTAAGAGTATGACCAGAGCCATCTATCGAGCTAATGAACAACTCGATACCAATGAACAGTGTTACAACTATTTTTAAACATTGATGCAATTGACTCAGCTCAGTATATTGATAAATTTTTAATGCAATTATTTGCTAAATTTCTCATAAATTTTTAATAAAGTGGAAACAGACAATTCGATTCGAGACAGGGATTGAACCTGTGACCTTTGTCTAACCAGGGCAATGTTCTAGCCACCTGAACCACTGTTGTAACACTGTTCATTGGTATCGAGTTGTTCATTAGCTCGATAGATGGCTCTGATCATACTCTTAAAATGACGATATAAATATGGTGGAGAATTTCAACTTGATTCGATACGGTTCGGGTAGTTCAGGTGGCTAGAACATTGCCCTGGTTAGGCAAAGGTCACATGTTCAATCCCTGTCTCGAATCGAATTGTCTTTTACCACTTTATTAAAAATTAATGAGAAATTTAGCAAATAATTGCTTTAAAAATTTATCAATATGCTGAGTGGAGTCCATTGCATCAATGTTTAAAAATAGTTGTAACACTGTTCATTGGTATCGAGTTGTTCATTAGCTCGATAGATGGCTCTGGTCATACTCTTAAAATTACGATATAAATATGGTGGAGAATTTCAACTTGATTCGATACGGTTCGGGTAGTTCAGGTGGCTTGAACATTGCCCTGGTTAGGCAAAGGTCACAGGTTCAATCCCTGTCTCGAATAGAATTGTCTTTTTCCACTTTATTAAAAATTTATGAGAAATTTAGCAAATAATTGCTTTAAAAATTTATCAATATACTGAGTGGAGTCCATTGCATCAATGTTTAAAAATAGTTGTAACACTGTTCATTGGTATCGAGTTGTTCATTAGCTCGATAGATGGCTCTGGTCATACTCTTAAAATGACGATATAAATATGATGGAGAATTTCAACTTGATTCGATACGGTTCGTGTAGTTCAGGTGGCAAGAACATTGCCCTGGTTAAGCAAAGGTCACAGGTTCAATCCCTCTCTCGAATCGAATTGTCTTTTTCCACTTTATTAAAAATTTATGAGAAATTTAGCAAATAATTGCTTTAAAAACTTATCCACATTATATTATATTACATTACATTATCTGCATACACTGGCAGAGTGTTCAGCGTTGGAGCTGCAGCGCCGAAACCTTGTTGCGGGTCTGGGCGTGGACATTCACACGCTAGAGATCATGGTGAGAGCCATGATCTCCAGCGGGAGCCAGTGGAACGTCGCTGCAACTCATGCTCGCAAAAGGGGTGGCGGAGAGAGAGTGAGAAAGAACCCTGGCTCCCGAGTTCAGCTTCATGTCTTCGCCCAAGACTACCGGCCTCCTTGACCGGGAGCCTGAGTACGGCGGGCGGGCTGCTCATCGTTCTTACAGAAGCAGTCTATGGAAGGTGGCGTAGCGTAGGTGGCACCCTCAGGTTACACGCACGTAGTTCACTCCCTCATGGAAGTGGTATATAACCCGAACTCCCCAAATAAGCGAGTTTACACTCGAACATCCCAAAGAGGCAGGATACACACCCGAACCCCCTTGAACGAGCAAGGTCTGTTGGGAACCCTGGGGCTATCCTTCCGAGGGCTCAACCGGGACTCCTGGCCATAGACAGATAGAAGGGTAACATGTGGTTTTAGTCGGTAGGAGTTCGGCTTAGCATCTATGAATATTTTCACAGGATCAAAAAAAAATACGCCCACATTTCACCGTTTGCATTTTTGGCCCACATGATAGGTGGTGAGTCCATTACCGTATTAAAATAGACAAACGCAGGTTAGTACTAGATTTTAGTTATAAAAATATCGAGTCAAGTTAATTAAATTGTCAATATTTTATATACTACTCGGGACTTCACGCGGAATAATATTACGTTTACATTTACCTACGTTTCGAACGCTTTGAAGCGCGTTGTAAGTAGATTATTGTTTCGCATGAAGTCGAGAAATTGACAATATTAACATTAAATTAAACGAAAGAAATTGATTATACTTTTAATGCTTTTTAGCTTTCAGTCATCATTTTAGTATTCCCAAAGATATAATATTAAAAATTATAGTAAGTATTTTTTCCAAATTGTTTTAATCTTTCGCTTTGAAACTACTATACATTCATTGTGTTACATAAACTCAGAATTTTCAAAAAATAATAATATATTTTTTAAATATTTTTTATATTTTTAAAGCTTACAAAAAGCTACGTGATCATTTTAAAAATTGTGCGGCGTAACCTTGGCCGATCGAATACTTAACGAAGTAATACTTACGCAATATGGCAGCTTTGAATAAAAGCTTTAAGTTGGAGAAGGGCGTGCTCCGTTGGTTTGGACACGTCCAACAAATGAGTGAAGAACGATTGAAAAAGAAGATATATTGTGTGAGAGTAGAGGGTGGTAGGAGTTATAGTTAGGCCTAGACTTATATTTGAAGACCACGACGTAAGCAGATTGCTCAAAAACGGAAAAGACAAAAGATACCCAGACGCACATGAAAGAAGTGATTGTTGAATCTGCTAGAAGCGAAAGGTAAAACTAAAAAAGTCTCTAATAAGTATGCATTGATCGCGGTGCTTGGCGATCTATCCTCTCTCGGGGATATTGTGTGAAGATAATTGAATCGTCCATTTCTGGTACTGGTCTGGTACTGTCCGTCCACTGGTACGGGAAAAATGCTATCGATGTCCGACCGTTCGTCCGTTCGTCCTTCCATTCAGTCTAAAGGTCGCATTTTTCATCGGATTTGCATGAAACTTGGCATGGACAATCCTTGATACCTAGGTAACACTGAAAATGTTTAGAACTGGCCAGAAAGAAATATTGCTAATGAAAACTTTTTTTGAATTTCAATTATGGAACTCTTTGGTAACCTAATGTAATATATTGCATTCATTTGTCATATGTTTTTGTGAATTGGCGGCAAATGTAAAACTCTTGTTAATCGTGAAAATGAACTTAACGCGAGAAAATTTTCGGTCAAAGATTTATTAAGACTTTTGTTGTGGGCTTAATCAACAACAAAGCTATGATAGGCTGCGATTAGCATTTCATAATGAAGCCCCATCTCGTGCCACTATTTACAATTGGTTTAACTAGTTTAAGCGTGGACGTAGCAATCTCAGTGATGATCCGCGTGAGAGACGTCCTTTAACAGCGACGTATGATAGAGGAAGATAAGAGAGTGACCTATCAGCAGATACGGGCAAGCCTAGGCATTGGTAGGAGTTAAGTTCAAAAAATATTACACGAACATTTAGGCGTCAGGAAGCTTTGTACCAGATGGATTCCCCATACTTTAACCGACGACCAGAAACGCCTTCGCATGGACTGGTGTCGCGAAATATTAGATAAGTTCAACGGCGGTGACTCAAATGCTGTATTTGACATCGTCACAGGTGATGAAAGCTGGATATATTGCTAACCCGAAACCAAAAGACAATCAGCTCAGTGGGTGTTTCCTTTTAAGGATCGGCCAACTAAGGTAAAGAAAGGAAGAAGTCAAGGAAAAAAGATGATAGCCTCGTTCTTTGGTCGGAATGGTCATTTTGCGACAGTTATGCTAGAAGATGGAAGGACAGTTACTGCAGACTGGTACGTCAATCGCTGTTTGCCTGTTGTCTTGGAAAAAATTCCACAGCAGCGCCCTCGAAGCAGGATCCTTCTTTACCACGACAATGCTTCAGCGCACTCCGCAAAACGGATTGTTGAATATTTGACTATGGCAGGTGTCGAGATAATGAGTAATCCGCCATACAGTCCCGACCTGGTGCCCTGCTACTTTCATGTATTCGCTTTACGAGCCCTGAAGATGCGGTGAAAGCATATGAAAATGCCATAGAAGAGACCCCTAAGGAAGAATGGGCCCACAGCTTTTCTCAGTGGTTCCATCGAATGCGACGATGTGTAGAGAGGAACGGAGATTACTTCGAAAAACAATAAAAGTATTAGCAACTTTCTACATTAAGCCGTTTTTTATTTTCTAAACATTTTCAGTGTTACCCACGTATAGCCAAAAAAATTTAGCGAGGGGGTTTTTCGATCGAGGGGGAAATGGAGGCAGGGGAGGGAAAATGGCTCTGTAGTGGTTGGCAAGAGCACTCACAACGGTATGGGGTG
Organism: Thumatha senex; assembly: GCA_948477245.1. Lineage (NCBI taxonomy): Eukaryota > Metazoa > Arthropoda > Insecta > Lepidoptera > Erebidae > Thumatha > Thumatha senex. Next base: position 20,639,419 of record OX419738.1, on the reverse strand, counting down.
ATATTGGCTTGAAGTGTGCTGCTGAGCCAAAACCACTAGAAAAATAAAATGTACATGGTACCTCTTGGGTGCGCAACAGGAAAGCCATGTAGCTCTCTACTAATAATAATTAATATATTAACCAAAAAAATGTTAAGCCTTTCGTTTGCCTTTTGTTTGTTTTTAACGGTTCACAGAATCGATAGTATTGATTATTTTTATATTTTTAAAGCTTACGAAAAACCTAAATATTAAAATATTGTTTTCATGGAAGCTTAAACCACCGGTGCTATCGCACGGGGGCAAGTACCTACCCACTCGCCACAGCTCAGTGGGATACTTGCCCCAAATTTAAATACACTATGTTAGGGTTATTACTCGCATTAGCTCTTTACTAAAATTAGAAGTGCACAACCCGCAGGCTTTAGTGCCATAAAAATAATTGGAGTGGGCCCTTACATTTTATCGGTATGAGGAAAATCTTCAGCTACGCCACTATGGCGGCCTTGATATAATATTAGTGATTTATGTCTATTGAATATTTTGTTACAACTTATATTTTCAGTCATTGTTTTGTTATATAACGGGATTTTAACAATAAATTACACTAAATATGTTTTTGTAAAGTATTTTTTTGATATATTAGTTGATGCCGACGGCTCCGCCCGCGTGTTTTATTGTACATTTTTTGTTCCCAAGATAAACAGTAGCCAATATATATAAGCTAATATATATACGCTATATTACACTAAATATGTTTTTGTAAAGTATTATTTTGATAATATATTAGTTGATGCCGACGGCTCCGCCCGCGTGTTTTATTGTACATTTTTTGTTCCCAAGATAAACAGTAGCCAATATATATAAGCTAATATATATACGCTATATTACTTTTAAATTTCATTTTAGAAGCGCTAACTCAGTGTTCTGTTAACGATCACTTTTACAGAACACTGATTTAGTTAGACACTGATTATTTCGCTAAAGCTGGTCCTTGGATGGGTGACCACTTTGTGGCATTTTTATTTGTGAGCATTTACCTGCTTCAGAAGGCGCTTTAAGCTGTTGGTTGCTAGTAAATTGGCAGTTGTTAAGTTCAGTTAAAGAACGTATTGGCGACTTCAAACATTTCAACGGCAGGTCGCCACAACCTGCGCCTGTCCATTTCAACACGGTTTGATAGAATTATGAAATTTCAACTTTGGGTCATAACTATTATCCTTTTCAACGGATTTTAAAATTAAATTAATAAATAATTTTAATCTAAAAGTAGTTTAAAGTAACAGTAGGATTCGACTCAATAATTTCTTAACTACTTCATTTTCATAATTACTTTTTTTCAACTCTTTTTCAATTGTTTTTTTATTCTGTCTGTATCCGATTCATAAAATGAAATTAGTTGCTATTATGGTTTAGTATTTTATTTTTGAAAGTGTCAAAAGCGACAGGAGTTTGAAAAAAAAACAGCACATATTTACCCAGTCTTTTTATAAAACATCTAATGTTCATATTTAATTTTGTTTAGCAATAAACTTGCTTATTTTTAAAAGTTGTACCCACACTGCCTGTGTATCCACGTTGCGCTTGTCATGCTGTGGTTTCTATTAAAAAAGCAAAAATTACACTGTACGCTGCAGGCGCTCTTTAGGGTTGTCAGCCTTCAACACAGAAAGAGAACTCTCCCGTTTGAAACTTTTGCGCCGCCATCCGCGGCCTTTGTGTTGACGAAGTAACATTTTTCTTTATTCTAAGCATGTATTTTTAATTCGCAATCCGTGCTACATATTTAAATAACCTCCATCCTACTTTGCTGTAATTTTGACAAAAAAATAACTTAAAATATTACCTAGAGCTATACTCATAACAAAAATCACAAACTTTGAATGGTCACTATATATATTATAGTGACCATTCATAGTTTGTGATTTTTGACAAATCCTAAACGATGTTGTAAGAGGGGTACAAATAAAATTTCTTTAACTTAATCTTAAGCAAGTGATATAAGACTGAGAGACATTTGGCCTTTTGGCCTGTAGTGAGGCAATGACAGCTGATCAGTATCATGTACTGTAGAATATTTCGCCCTTTTAAGGCAAGAGTCAATAGTTCAAGTTTCGCCCCGGACCACGTTGAAGTTTTTGCGTTCGGTCTCTATTAAAAAAATACTTATTTTTCAGTCACACCTTTATCCGCTCTATGCCACCCCAGCAGAAGCAAACTAAATGCTTATTTAAATTCGTATGCATTTTTATCCCACGTAACCGGGTGGTGAGCCTATTGCCGTGTATGATATGATGATTATAATTATAGTAATAAATTGGGATCGAAGTACACAATGCATAATTAAAAAAAAATGGGTCATAAAATGATAATGAACAATAGGATGTTTAATACTTGTATATACGTTACACTTAATTAAAAAGTAAATGAATTTCAAGTTATAGGCAATTTTAACTTATTTTACATAAAAACGGGTTCGAAGCTTACAATATACGAGAGTAAAAGGCAAGCATTTTTTAATTAAATCTGCTCAGTTTTGTCAATAGCTCCTATCGGAGCGTCATCTTTTGATGAAACTGTAAAGGGACCACTCAAACAATATCCTTTACGAGCACTTATTTTGCTTTTAACGAAATAAATAAGTTTTTGGAAGTCGTATATTTTAAGAATACTCAGTGGAAAGTACCTAAAATTAAGTACAGTCTGAGTGTAATAAAATAGTGCTGAATAGTTTGAAGTTTATAAAGTTGTGTTTAATTGAAATAGTTATAGTTTGTAGTCATATTAAATTGTTTTATCCTGCACATATAGAACAAAACTACCACTCTTCTATGATTTCGTACCTTTGTTTCAAAAAACTTTTATTATGTTAGTAAGATACATAACATTCTTATCTCTACTTCATTATAATTAGCTTTCAGCGTTATGTCAAAAGCTATCTGTCGTACCTATTACTTAACAAGTACGATAAATAAATATATTACTAATATTTTTGAGATATTCGCACACAACGGCAGCTAGCCCCAATTAAGGGAATATAAAATTGTGGTATAAGAATCGAAGCGCTCGTGGCCCCGCGGTCTCAGTGTTCTGTACACGTTCACTGAGTTACGCAACTTTCACTATGGCTGGTCCTCCGATGGGTGACCACTTTGTCGCATTTACATTTGCGATCGTTTCCGTGCTTCGGAAGGCACGTTCAGCCGTTGGTCCTGGTTGCCAGTAAAATGGCAGTCGTTAAGCCTGGTTGAAGGCCTTATGGGCGGCTTGAAAAAATTCAACAGCAGGTAGCCACAACCTGCGTCTGTCTATTTCAACACGGCAATGGGCTCACCACCTATTACGTGGGACAGGAATCCATACGGTGAAAAGTGGGCATACAATATGCCTCTGCCACCCCTTCGGGGATAAGGCGTGATGGATATTTTAATTTAAGATTTAAACAGTTAATAAACATACAGATTTCTAAATATATACAAAGGAAAAAAAAAACTCTGCAACAAACATTTCAGGTTAACACAAATAATTGTTTCGATCTAGGATATTTAAACCCTAGAATTCAGCGCGAGAGTAGCATATACCTAGTCAGGTCATAAATTCTGTCACATGTTTAATATAAAATAATTGAAACAAGTTTATTCATTATGTAACTATTTATATACCAAAATGAACTTAACAAAACATAGATTCTTATGACAATAAATATTATTCAAAATGACCTCCGTGATTTTGAATACAGGCCTTCAATCTGCGCGGCCAGTCGTCTATCGCAGCACGAACGAGGTCCATGTCAATATCGGCGGCTGCCTTAATCAAGGATGTCTTGAGTGACTCCAAATTGGGATGAGGCTTTGACTTTCTCACAAAAATGTACCTCTGTTTAGCCCCAATAAGAAACTCCCAACCATACCATGAGGGAGGGTGGAAAATAACCTCGTTGGACACGCGGAATACGGTTGCTCGCTTCTTCACTACTGTGTGCGTACACCTTATCATTTTGTTTGTTGTAGCTCTCTTCTACGGTAAAAATTTTTCATCCTAAGAAAGAATTTCCCGATATTGTTTTCCCGCGTACCGCTTCAACAAAGCGCGGCATCTCATCAGTCTCAGGTCCATTAGACGAGCATTTAAACGATGTCCTATTTTTCTTCGATATGACTGAAGCCTTAAGTCTTCATTTAACACCCTTTTCACCCGTGGTTCTGCTTAACCCCATCTGAAGGGCCAACAGTTTCTGCTTACATTTGGGATTTCTTTGAATTCGCGCCTTCACAGCTTTTATCACTGCTGAAGTCCTAACAGACCGAGGGCGACCACTTCTTGACCTGTCATCTACACTAGAGTCTTCATTGTATCGTTTGATGGTACGATAAACGAATCTTTTGGTTATATTAAAATTTTTCAGTATGTCAAAAATTTGAATTGGCGCGTAACCGCAACGATGCAACGCAATAACTGCAACACGGTACGGAAATGAGTAAAATTCTAAAAAGTATATATTATTATTTTCATGAACAATTCGAAATTCGAATTCATTAATCTTTTTTTGTGGCCAGCATTCTAAAAGAAAAGTTTTTACTGTGTGACAATACTTATGCCCAGACTAGGTACGTACTATATATATAAGTACCTAGTCTGCCAAGGCAGTCGGATTTTTTATATAATTTAGGTGACAGATAAGCATACGTTCCACATGATGCAAAGTGGTCACCGTAGCCTATGGACGTTTGCTACACTAGAGGTGCAGCACTCGCGCTGCCGACACTCTATAAACCTTTTAAGACCCCTTTTGTAGAACTCCATAATGTAAATGTTTGGGAACTTTGAGCACAGGAGAGGCCATTTCAATATGCCCAACATGCCTAAGCATTGATAAATTTAGTTAAACAATTTAAAAGTACCTATTTAATATTCAAGTTATTAGTTATATTAAAGCTAATCAGTTAGTGTAATGAGTGATGGAAGTAGATTAGACACCTGAAGATGAAATTGGGTGGGGAATTAAGTCAACGTTAAGGTGTACATACATTATTAAGAATTACATCCTAGAAAGGGCTCAATCTACGTAGTCAGTACTAAAATAAGTCAGTTGCGAGTAAGTACGCTCTGTTATTCCACATACAGACACGACTGAACCAATTTGGAAAAAAACATGTGTGGTATGGATCTGGTTCCCAGGATAAAAGTATATTTTTATACTGAGAACAGGTTCCTGTTTGAAACGGGTTCGAAAAAACTTAACGACACGATTGGAGATGTTAAAATTTTAGACAGAAATGAATCTATGAACGTCAAACTTGTTTTCTTGGGTTTTGTTCCCATCTTTCGTCTATTTATCCATAGACGAAAGATGGGGGAACAAAACCCAAGAAAGGCAAGGCAAGGCAGGTCAACTTGCGTTAAACTAAAAACTACCCCTTTACAAATACAAATATCTTCAAAGTTATCAATTGTATAGTATTTTTAATACATAATGATCCACTGCAGCAATAACGCCGATAACTGTCAATAATGAGGAAGTATATGACCAGGCAGGAGATCCAAATCTCGTAGCTTGATGTGGTGAAAAATGGGAAGTGGCAGGAAAAATATAAGAAAGCGTATAAGGAACTCATGAGGACAAATTTACTGCTTCACCATTTCACGGGTTCAAATTTTATCTGTGAGAAGCACTTACAGATCAAGTTCTGTCCGATGCAGATGCAACGGGTCCGTATTGGGTTGCATAAATTTTAGAGGCATAACTTAAAACTGCATAACGTTTTTTAGCATACAGTTCGTTTCGCATAACGTTCAAACAGAATAAATCATTTGGCATACTTTATTTTCCATAACTTCTTTATAATAATGATATACCCGCATAAAATGTTTACGCACATTTTTTTTACAATAACTATTACTAATCATAACATTTATTGGCATCTCACTCACTCTCGCATAAAGATTACAAGTCATACTTATAGAATACCACAAGGTTAACGAGTACATATTTTTATATTTAAGATTGAAATGCCTGATGAATGATGATGATGAATATATAAATTAAATACAAAAAGAAGTAGGTAGATTTAAACGAGCGATTCAGTTCTGGCGCATCGCCAGCCGCTGCCGCGGACCGCTCGCTTCTCTCGCTCGGCTCGCGCGATGTGGTCACAAGTGACCTAACACTCCTCCTCGCTTCGCTCATCGTCGTACCTATTTACGACTTTGGCCAAGACTAGTCTAAAATGAATAACACTTTTAAAATAGCGTTTCAAATGTTACAGCTTACAAACTTGGCTTTGAGTTAGATGAGCATTTACAATGGTGTCTTATCATTTTTTAAAATACTCTTAGTCAAATTTATTATTCATTTATGATTTTAACGGTTATCCATATCTCCCTTATGCGTTTTGTATTTTATGATAAATTATCTTTAGGCGTATAACAATTATGCCCTTTACATGTATGCTAATTAAAATTATGATAAAAAAATTAGAGTAAGTTAAAGTTATGCCAAGAAAACCATCATGCGTTTATAACACTCTGCTTATCATAATTTATGCGAGAAAACTTTATGATGAAACTGTTATGCCAAACTACATTATGCTGAAAAAGATTATGCGATCGAAAGGGCTCCCGATGCAACAGAGCCGTGGTTAAGTCTGACAACAATTGGTTAGAACGTATCGAAGTTGTGGAAGATGAGAAGTGACAGGAAAAATATTAGATAGCGTACAAGGACCTCAAAATATGATGAGGACTAATATACTACTCCTCCATTTCACGGGTTTCAATTTAGAACCACTTACCGATTAAGTTCGATCAAGACAGCAATGCAACAGAGCCGTGGTTAAGTCTGACAACAATTGGTTAGAACGTTTCAAAGTTCACTCTTGACAGCAATCCGAATTCTAACGCTCAGATTGACGAAGAATATATATTGTGCAAAAATAAAGGGTAGAAGGAGTATGGGTATAGGTACCACGTGAGTAGATTACTCAAAAAACAGAGAAGACGAAGTATTCGGATACCCAGACGTGCATGTATGAAGCGATTAATGAATCTGCAGGAAGTGAAAGAAGTATGCATGGATCGCGAAACCTAGCAATCTGTCCTCTCTGACTACTCCGTCAGAAATACAGAGCGAAGATAGTTAGTTAGATACTGATAGATGATGATGAAAACAATTTATAAAACAAATATATTTATGTTTGTCTGCATTTTTTTATTTAAAATCGCTACACTCCATGATTTATAACTGGCTATACAATTCAGAGACCGCCACATTTTAAATTGTGCGCAATGAATTTATTTTCACCTTTCTGTTTTATAACTGAATTACATAACTTTAGTAAAAGAAAAATATTAAGGAACAAAGAAAACAATAAAACAATTTTACAAGGTTCCTGGCTAATTTATTAGCTCAAAACGTAATGACATCTTTTATCTTAATTACTTACCTTCGGACCTTTTTCTTTGCTAACTGACTTTTTGCTTTTTGGACTTTTATTGGTAAGACTTTCTGAAACAAAGATTTGTGATTAAGTCGAATTATGAGTATTACACCCGAAGCTAACATTTTAAACTATTCATGATTTATTTCTTTTTCTTTTCAAGCTTATGAGGTATTTGATGTTATTACGACTGAGAACAAGAGTCTTTTAATATGGGTAAACAATTAATATTCGAATTTATTATTTTACGGAAAGTGGTTGAAATTTCCCTCCGACACAATAGCACAGTAGCCGCAGTCTAACGCCTAATATTAAACTGTTGTAAATTACCATTCTTCAGCGCGAGAACACTAATGGCACGATACAGGATTTGCAGTGAGAGCTTTAATATCGAGATGCAGGACTGTTAATATCCACGTTGTTCGATTGCTCTTCCCTATGGTGAGGTCTAGTCGCCAGAATTGTGTTAACTTTAATAAATCTAAAAATCGGAGGAACAATTCGAATGAGGTACGATGGTATACAACTGCCGTTGTTAAGGTCTCTAAGTTTTTATTTTTGTGATTACAAAATCCGGGCTCCGTCACAAAATGGTCCTTGCCTTGTTGATTCGAATTAACCATCATGAAAATTGGTAGAGGACTATATGAGCTATGGCGTTACATAAATTTCGTCATTGGAGATGACCAATGGGCGCTCCGCTTCCATAATAATTACAGAATAATATTAAATAGAAGAATATATTAATAATATTAAACAGAATAATTTTAAGTAGAAGCGCTCGTGGCCTCGCGGTCTCAGTGTTCTGTAAACGATAACTGAGTTACGCAACTTTCACTATGGCTGGTCCTCGGATGGGTGACCACTTTGTGGCATTTACATTTGCGAGCGTTTCCGTGCTTCGGAAGGCACGTTAAGCCGTTGGTCCCGGTTGCCAGTAAAATGGCAGTCGTTAAGCCTGGTTGAAGGCCTTATGGGCGGCTTGAAAATTTAAACAGCAGGTAGCCACACCCTGCGTCTGTATATTTCAACACGGCAATGGGCTCACCACCTATTACGTGGGACAGGAAGCCACACGGTGAAAAGTGGGCATATAATATGCCTCTGCCACCCCTTCGGGGATAAGGCGTGATGGATATTTATTTATTTTATTTATTTAATAATATTTAATAATAAATCAATCCTCAAAACCAAAATTAATGATGTGCTACTGTTTTACACAATTCAATAATTGTGGTCTCTTTATTTAATTAACCAGCGCTGTGGTTAAAGTTGTATAATTAAAACAAGCTTTTGAAATAAATCGATGTTAAATGAAAATAATATAATTATGTCACTCCTCATATTTCAAATTATGAAAGTTTAATTGGCAAATATAAAATTTTAATGAAGGTCTTTTGACCTAACTTTACTTTTAGAAGATGAAGTTTTTGTTTATTTCGTATAGAGACAGTTTTAACTTAACTTGCAATATTAAAAATTAAAAAAAAAACAATTAAATATACTTTCTTCTTAATCTTCACGTTTTCTCAACTTAAACTTAACTTAACTATCTTCACGCTGTATCCCTGACGGGGTAGTCAGAGAGAACAGATCGCCAGGCTTCGCGATCCATGCATACTTCTTTCGCTTCTTCGAGATTCATCAATCGCTTCATACACGCACGTCTGGGTATCCGAGTACTTTTGACTTTTCTGTTTTTGAGCAATCTGCTTACGTGGTCTTCATATGTAAGTCTCGGCCTACCCTGACCTCTTCTACCCTCTGCTTTCGCACAATATATATTCTTCGTCAATCGTTCCTCACTCATTCGTTAGATGTGTCCAAACCAACGGAGCACGCCCTTTTCCAGATTAACGCTGACACTTTCATTCAAACCTGCCATATTGCGTATCACTTCGTTACGTATTCGGTCGGCCAAGGTAACGCCGCACAATTTTCGAAGTGATCGCATCTCTACAGAATTCAATTGACTTTCATGCATCTGCTGACATACCCAGGTTTCGCTACCGTAAAGCAAAGTTGGCACTAGCACTGCGTTATGAATCGTCAGTCGTGCTTCTTTTACGATGCTTTGTCGCTTTACTAATTGAGACAAAGCACCGTTAACTCTGTTTCCGGCAGCTACTCGCCGTTCTACATCCGAATCACATCTTCCATCCGCGCTAAACACACTCCCTAAATACACAATTTCATTCACTTGCTCTAGACGTTCCTGGTTTACCCTCATCTCGCATTTAGTTCTTACGTCATCTCTTTCAAATACTAGAACCTTAGTCTTACTTGCATTCAAGCGAAGACACTTACTTTCACACTCCTCTTTCATATTAGTGACTAATGCCTGAAGGTCGGCTTCTGATAAGGCCATGAGCACCGCATCATCAGCGTACAGCAGACAGTTTACTGAAAAGTCACCCAAATTCACACCCATATCACAATCTTTCAACTTCTGCAGGCAACGGTCCAGATACACTATGAACAGCCAGGCGGACATGACACAACCCTTTTTGACGCCTGTACAGACAACAAAAAGAGGTGACACATCCCCCCCCTACTCGCACGCAAGCCTTACAGTCCTTATAAAGCGACTGTATTGCCCGCAGCAGCGAGCCGTCCACACCATATCTGGGCAGCAAATCCCCCAAAGTTTCCCTCACAACGTTATCAAATGCTTTCTCCAGATCCACAAAAGCGCAGAAAACCCTCTTGCTAATAGCACAGCCGAAAGACATAGGTTTACTCTTTATACTGTGCTAATAGCCAGAAACTTCTCCGCGATCATGCGGAGAGAAAACACTAGATCCATGCAACCTCTTCGACGTCGGAATCCGCATTGAGCCTCCCATAAATACCTTTCAGACTTTTCTTGCATTCTTGCCGTTATAATCTTTGCATACACCTTACTAGCTAAGCTGACCAAGCTGATCGCCCTGTAGCTGGAGCAGTTTAGGCGCGAGCCTTTCCCTTTGTAGATAGGTACTACAACTGCTATTCGCCAGTCATCTGGGACCTCACTCGTCCGCCAGCACAAGTTGCATAAAAGACATAGAGTGTCCCAGACGCGTGACCCACCGTACTTGATCATCTCAGCAGTAACTCTGTCTTTTCTCTCAGCCTTACCATATTTCATACTTCATATCGCTTGTTCAATTTCTTTCATACTAATGACTTCAATGACATCGGGATCCGGAGCATCGAAGTGAGCTCCACTTTCCTATGTGGCATCTTTGTCTTTTCTTGCATACATCTTTCCATAATATTCACTCCATCTCTGTAGGACGTCAGTTTGGTCTGTTAGGACGTCATTGTTAACACTAAGCACTTTATTCATACTGCAGATTGCCGAACAACTCCGGGTCTTGCCTACCTCTTTCCAGAAGAGCCTGGCATTATCCCGGAAATTGGACGACAACCTTTCATCCGCTTTCATTCTGCACCTTTCACGAGCTTCTTCTATCAGTGCCTTCGTGTTAACTTTCTGCAGCTTGTATCTCTCTTTCATATTAAAATCATTCCGCGAGGCTAAGTAGTCTAACCATGCTTTCTTCTTCATTCGAACTGCTTCTATCACTTCCTCATTCCACCATGCGTCACGCTTATTACTACTGCCTCTTTTCGTTTCTCCACACACTTCTACAGCGGCATTTACCATACTATCCCTAAAGTTCTGCCATACACTTTCCACATTCTCACTACTAACATTGACGTCGCCAAGCTTTTCAGCTACCCTTTCTTTATATTTATCCCTAATGGATGCATCCTGCAGCTTCCAGCTTTTAATGCTATTAGTCGGCTCAGGTTTAGGACACTCGGTGCGATGACGCCAACCCGCGAACAGACCCCTTATCCTAGTTATTACTAGGTTGTGGTCAGATCCTAGTTCAGCGCCTCGATAAACCCTTGTGTCCATCACCTGTTTACGGAGCCGACTATCCATAGGAATAGATCTATCATGCGTCTCTTTGACTTACATCTCCTCGTATACATATGAATTTGTTTGTGGTTGAACATTGTGTTCGCCACAAACAAATCCTTTTCCTTACAAAATGCCGGTATAAGCTTGCCAGCGTCATACACCCTTTTATCCCCATACTTCCCGAGTACCGACTCAAAACCATCGCGAGCGGTACCCACCCATCCATTCAAGTCTCCACATACTATAAGTTTTTCATTTTCTTCTATCACATTTAGAGCTTCTCTCATACTCTCCCAGAAGTCCTCTAGCTCACTCGCGTTCGACGAAGATACTGGCGCATAAGCAGCTACCATGAAAATCTTCGTCAAACCAAGTTTTAGACGGATCCAGAGGATTCCAGGACCTACCAGTTTGTACTCATACATACCGGAGGCCAATCGCGAGGACAACAAAATTCCAACCCCCCGACTGCCATGCTCGCTCTCTGGTACTCCAGACCATAGCGCGAGCACCCCACCCGGGAGCTCCACGACTTCGCTGCCCTTGCGCTTGGTCTCTGTCAAGCACACTACATCTAACTTTCTCTCATTCATAACATCCATCAACTCATTCATCTTATCTGCTATTCCTCCCCTAACATTCCACGCAGCTACCCTGCACTCCGTCCTCCACTTCCCGCCGTGTCGGGCCGTGCGTGTAGGGTGGCGGTCCCCTACGCACACACTTTTCGCACCAGCGGGGACGAGCTGGTGCGCTTCGCCTCGGGGGCACGCCCTAGCATGATTCGTCCTTGCGGTGCTCGTGTTGGAGTAGAATTGCAGCCGTAGCTGGCAGCGATGGCGACTGGCACGCTTCTACTCTTCATCCCCACATTTTCTCTGTTACTTCCAAGTCCTGGGGTCATTTTGATGGCGTACCTTTGGTTTGACTTCTTATTTTCTGTTGACCTCCTAACCTCGTTGTTGCCTCATACGTTGAACGGCAGGTTCTTGAACAATTTGCACACGCGATATATATTCTTCGGCAATCGTTCCTCACTCATATTATTATTTTATAATATGTTATGAAAAATCCTTTGTGTTTATATCTTAACAAACAAAATGTTATCTTCTCTCCATCTTAGGTGATTCCCAGTTACTTCCAAGACTTTCCTGGAATTGGAGCTTGGAGTACACTTTTATTTTTCTGCTAGGAGAAGTTATCGTTGGGCTCTCGTTTTTCGAAATTGTTAGAAGCTGTTTGACCTCAACCCCGTAAGGGTGCCTGCGTCGTAGCCTCCATCTGTTAGCAGGTGCACCGCTAGCAGGTAAGGTCACTTGGCTGTAAGCACCGGGCATCTTGGTAGGGGAATACCCCACATAAATTTAAGACATGCTAAAAATAATAATGAGTGAGTAAAGTTTGACGAAGAATATACATTGTGCGAAAATAGAGGGTAGAAGGAGTAAGGTTAGTCCGACACGTACATATGAAGACCAAGTGAGCTGATGGCTCAAAAATGGAAAAGTCAAAAGTACTCGGATACCCCGAAAGAAGTATGCATGGATCGCGAAGCCTGGCTATCTGTTCTCTCTGACGGGGTCGTCAGGGATAAAACGTGAAGATAGTTTAAAAAAAAAATGTCTTTATTTTGCATAGACCATTTCAACGGCGCTTACAAAATGTCATACACTAAAACTAAAGAAAAGAATTGTATATTTAAAGTGACCACGTGAGTTAGTTAAAAAAATCGATTTTTAATTCAAAGAGTACCATTTATATAATCATACTTAACAAAGATTACTCTATTTAGGTACATATTCAAACTTGATCCGATTAACAAAGATAGTATAATAGTACCGACTACATTTATTATTGGAGAACATTGCAATATCAGTCTAATCATATATCACAGTACAATCCCTTCTGTCATACAGGTAATCCTACCCATTATTACTGATTGGAACACTCAAACTTTACCAGTATAAATTATTGGTTTCTGTAATCGTTAATTTCAAAAGCAATCTGTTATCCACAACGTATATTGCAAGAGAAGGGTTAGATGGGTAAGATTGGGGAAGATTTGGACAGATCTCCAGAGCCTTAGGGGAAATCAAGTGATGCATGAACGAAGGCTTATTGGGTAAGGTTCTAATGCGAGCCTATTGTTAGGTATTATTGCGGCGTTTCTCGTAATAGCGTAATTTAAGGATGTATGGACTGACAAGTACAAAAATGTGATGATTTTAAATAATTTAAATTGAATAACTTCTTATATTGTATAGTGATTTTAAAATATGTAGGTAAGTGGTAGTGTATGCGACTGCCACGCTGAGGTCTAGGGTTCTTACCTACCTCAAGCGTGGCAGTTGCATACACTACTACTACGCCACCGAGGTAGTCAAGATGCTGGTAGGGTTTAGACGCAACTGAGAACACCTAAAATAAAAGGACATTCGTAATTCTTGAATATTTTTACTAAACAATTCCAATCTGGTTGCTTGTAACATTACTTACTGTAATAAAAAAAAGTAATGTTCCAAATATATTAAAATTTTGTCAACGAATTCGAAGTGGATTAATTAACAATGCTAATTTGTTACTTAGTCGTAAAATGATTGCCTCTTGCATACTAATACAAAATACTGGGCAAAATTCTGAACAGCAACCTTTTAAATAATACTAGAGGACTAAAAAATCTATACAAAAAAAAGAAAAAGAAAATGTCTGTTTGTAATACCAAATTAACAGCTATTCACTAAATGCATTTGAAAATAGTATACATATAGTATATACGGCACTTACAAAACTATTCATTTTTTTCTGTTTGTCTGTTTGTTACGGCTAATCTCTGAAACAGCTGGACCTATTTTAACAGAACTTTCACTGCCAGATATCTGATGTTATAATAATTTACTTAGGCTACGTTTTATTTCTATATTCTCACGGGAACGGCCAATACGCGGTTGAAATAGCGGCTCGTGCGCTAATTATTATGTGAAATATTATTTGTGTTGTTATATTTATTATATCCAGAAAATCTTGAACAGTTTCAAACACTCGTAGCCCCACTAGCTCAGTGTTCTGTAAACGATCACTGCGTTATGCATCTTAGCCGTCTTGGGATGGATGATCGTTTTTATTTACATTTACATGAGTTTCTGTGCTTCGGAAGCCGTTGGTCCCGGTTGCTAAGAAGATTTTTGTAGTTAAGCCTTATAGTGGGTGAAGTATATCAACAGCAAATAGCCCCTGTCGTTCCTGTTCTTTTTTTACCAGCTATGGTGTTGCAAATATCCATAAGCTTCCAAAACCACTTTTGATAAGTTGGGCGGTATGCTTATCTGCCATCTCAGTAGAATACGCAAAAAAATTAAGCTATTAATTTTTTCAGCTCAAATCACGGCAATGGGCTCACCACCATCTATTCCGTCGGACAAAAATGCATACGGTGAAATTTTGGTGTACCTTTAGTATGCCTCTGCTTACCCCTTAGGGTATAAAGGCGTGACAATATGTATGTATGTAAATCACCAAAAAGCCATACTTATCTATGATTTTTTTTCTACATACATACATACATATTGTCAGGCCTTTATCCCTGAAGGGGTAGGCGGCGGCATAATAAACGCCCACATTTCACCGTATGCATTATCTTCCTACGTAACAGGTGGTGAAGCCCATTGTCGTGTTGAAATGGACAGGCGCAGGCTGTGGTGACCTGCTGTTAATTTTTTTTAAGCCGTTCATAAGGCCTTCAGTTTGGCTTACCGACTGCCATTCCACTGGCAACCGAGACCAACGGCTTAACGTACCTTCCGAAGCACGGAACTGGGGTGGGTCTATAGGGCCGAATAAATTTGAATAAAATAAAATGTGTCCATTTTTTACATGTTAAATTTGGAAGAAATTATGAACCCGTTGCCTTTTTAGTGAGGTGGTAACAAAAAGGCTAAAAGGTCTTATGTGCTAGACAGTCCTGATCTGGTAGTCTCGGACTGATTTTTTTTCTAAGTATGTAAATTTAAAGATGTAATCTTTGAGTGTTTTTGTAATTCACTTAATTGCTCGATTGTACAGTACATGAGACTGAAATTATCTAATATGTAATGACGGTGTCCAATCTGATGAGGGTAGACTGCGGGCCAATCTGAAAGGAATTCCAGTTAATATGTCTGTTATTCCAAAACCCTGTACCTTGTGATTATAAAGCTACCTCTTCAGTATACGAACCAAGTATGCTACTACCGCTTTGATTTCCAATACCTTTTCAGTGGATATCAATTTTAAACTCTCAGATACCGATGAGTCAATGAATGACAGTAAATATTATTTTCCCGAATTTCAAGACATTTTATAGTACTGATTAACGATTAAATCCCATCAATATAATGCCCATGCACACATGAATGATTTTAGTAACGTGGAATACGTGGAAAACTTTGTACATAAGCCTATATTAGTATGGTGCATTAGTTTTGAGAAACCAAATTTATTGCGTTAATACATATTAGGTATTTATACATCGTGTATTTACTGAGAATAGATAAAATGAAGCGCTCGTGGTCCCGCGGACTTAAGGCCGTATTCCAGAACGTTTATCAATACTCAAGATACACTTGAGAGTAGTATTTAAAAGGCAAAAACTAGCCTCAAGCGTGGATTGAGTATTGAGAAACGTTCTGGAATACGGCCCGTAGTGTTCTGTAAACGATAACTGCGGTAATCAACTTGCGCTATGGCTGGTCACGGATAGGTGATCGCTTTGTGGCATTTACATTTGCGAGCGTTTCCGTGCTTCAAAAGGCACGTTAAGCCGTTGGTCCCGGTTGCCAGTAACATGGCAGTCGTTAAGTCAAGTTAAAAGCCTTATGGGTGGCTTGAAAAATTTCAACAGCAGGTAGCCACAACCTGCCTCTGTCTATTTTAACACGGCAATGGGCCCTCCACCGATTACGTGGGACTGGAATACAAATGGTGAAAAGTGGGCGTATAATATGCCTCTGCCACCCCTACAAGGATAAGGCGTGATACATAAATAAAAAAATAAAGATAATAATATAATCTTATCAATAAAGATAATAATATTATCTTATCCACCCGTTCGTCCACATAGTACTACATATTATGTATGTGGACGAACGTGTGGAGATGTTCCTCCGACACAAGAGGACGGCCGCCTATATCAGTCTTCAACGTGGGAACAAATGTAGCGCTATACAGAATTCTTAGTAACTATGTAGTTTGATGACTCTTCGCTGTGACAGTCGGAAACGATCGCCACATACTGCAAATCGGAAAATAGATTTTTCATAAAATCATAAAATTTGTAATTGATGAAAAAATCGTAACAAATATTGAATGAAGTTTCTGGAATTAAAAAACATTTACTGTCTTTTTTCTGATTTGAAAAGAGGAAACAATTTCTTTTTAAAAGTCGTTCGTTCTTTAAACTATTTCGTGATCAAGAATTTAGAATATTAAATAATTATGAGATACCAACTAGATTGATGAACAGATCTCAGACAGTTCAAAAATAGAATGAATTAGAATAATCAGATGTGCATTTATAAAACGAATAATGATTCTTAAAGCGAAAAAAAATTGCTAGGCTCGCGGTGCTTGGCAATTGGTCGTCTATGATTACCCCGTCAGGTATACAGCGTGAATATAGTCTATTTTCGAAAGGATTATCAATTAAACTTTTACAGCTTTGGCATGACTTACAAACAAGGCTTTTTAAGGAAATAACAAAAAGGTTAGTCGACATCACAGGAGACCGAAGAGCTGGCTACCTCGGACAAAGAATTAGTCTGGCTATTCAAAGGGGGAACGCTGCCAGCGGAACGTGGCCTAAAGGGACTCCTTTTAAAAATGTATTTTAGTTATATACAGGTAATTTAATATTTTGTATTTAATCAATTGTATTGTTATAAATTTATATTACACCTATACATACATAAATGTCCTATACCACACGTCTCAGATCATTTTCATCGTAAATGATCCCTATGTGTATTGTATTAAATACCACTTTCTGGGAACTGCTGATTTTTTGTCAACGAAAGCATTGGGAAAAACAATAAAAATCGACCGCGTAGAACTTTCCCCTCAAATATCCAACTTATTTATGTCTTTTATGAGTATCGAAATGTGAATTGAAGACTCATATTCGATTCCTAGAGGCAACAGAGTAGTTTAATGTAATAAAATATTGTGCGAATGTTTTTTTGATAACTTTTTATGATACGTTAAGCTCAAGAGCTGAAGTAGGTATCATAGTAAACTATTTCGTATAAAATATTCTGGTTATGGTTTTGCGTCGGTATTCGAAGAGTTTCTTTGAAGTTACGTGAGTGATTCTAATTAAAGTGGAATTTATATTTTGCTTTGCGTATTTGTGCTTTTTGTCAAACGAAGAATTTATGGTGGGAAGTTTTCCCTTACAAAATAACATTTATACCAAATGGTTTTTGTTACTAATGAGTAAGTCTTTGCTGGTATGTGATTTTCTTAATATTTATTTCATAAATTTTTTGACACATTTTTTTTACACAGCGCCCTTTAGCCAAAAGTAAGCTAATATAAACGTGATGTGGGATCTAGATGACTGATAAACATACTTATATATTCCTAAATACATACTTAATATACATAGCAAACACCCAAACTCCGAAACAAACATTTGTGGATCACACAAATATTTTTTTCTGACCCGATAATCGAACCGTGGACCTCAGTCGCGGCAGTCGCATACACTACCACTGCGCCACCGAGGCAGTCATTTAGATTAGTTTGAACACTTTGTGAGGTTTTTCTATAAAAGCTCTAAAGAATACTTACGACGGAAAAAAGACTACAATAAACTAGATTTAAAGGAACACTTAGTTTAGTTTTCAAATAAGAAATTATAACGTACAGATTTTATCTTAGACAATTTTAAATCTGATGTCAGTGTAAAATCCCGTTTGCAGTCAAACAACTTGGAGTAAGATTTGAATAAGCTACCGACTTACCATCAGTTTTCTTCAGCATTGTTGTAAGAGATTTCCTTCTGAACTTAGAATTCCTATATAGATGATATAACTTGAGCCCTGGAAATTGTGATGGACTCTTGGTGTTGGCTAGAAAAAAAAACAGCTATTGAAACGTTAATATTCATTTGAAATAATTAGTATGCTAACTTTTTCTGTCATCTTAAATCGATTGATTATTTAGATGCAATTCTATACAATCGTACCATGCAACTTTGCTAAGTGCCGGTTGATGACAAATTAAGTCACCTTAAGACGTAAAGAGGTGGATAAATTTTGACAGTTTCAAGCAGGTCAAGGTGGTGTAGTTGGTAAACGCGTCTGGTGCGTTGAACCAGTAGACGCTGGGTCGAGTCCAGATAGTTACTGAAAAATTGTCCACTTTATAATTTAAAGTTATATATTCAATTTCATGATACCTGAAGTCAATACAATTGATCTCTGACACAAATAATTTTACACAAGCCACAGTCACACAGTGTAGTATGATATCTGAACGCTAAACAATGTAACACAGGGACAAAGCGAGTGTAGTGGGCTCTCGAGTTTCGAGAGGGCCTTTTGTTCTATGACCCTACAGATTCTTTTAGAGATGCCATAAGTAAAAAGAGACCAGAGGTAAAAATCATTAAAAGTAGAATAATCATAATTATTTAAAGAAGGCGTCAGGTGTATTGGGGCTCAAGCGACTTTGCCGGCAAGCAGTGCACCTGCTGACTGAAGGATGGATCCATACTGACGCCTAAACGGGGTTAGGAGGTCAGCAGTCGCTCCTAATAATGCCAAAAGAAAAAAAATATAGTCCAAACGGCAGCTGCGGGTCTGCTTTTAGCACAACAGTTTTTTTTATTCTAAATAGAGAGAGGCCGCGCGTTGTCGTGCAGGAGCAGTGTAGACGAGCGATTGACCAATGCTGGTTGGTAATGTGCCAGCTTCTCCATCATTGTCTTCTATTCTTTACAGTACACATCTGCAGTAATGCTCACCCCGTTAGGTAAGAAGCAGTGATGAATCACACAGGCGCTAGACCACCAAACAGTGACCATCACTTTTCTAGGGGTAAGTTATCGTTTAGGGCATTGTATAAGTGCTAAACCAGGATCCAACCAACTTGCTGAGCGCTTGCGGTCAAACAGAATCCATTTTTCATCGCAGGTAACAATGCAGTTCAAAATTCCTTCATTTGTGTGTCTGCTGGCGATCATTGAGTTTGACTCATTTGTCAAGCTTTTTTACCTTGCCAATTTGACGCAAATGGATCAATATTGTTTTGACGCTAACGTCGAAAGCTGCTGCTAATTCAGCCGTAGAGTGTGTATCATCAGCTTCCACAATCGCCTTTAATTCGTCATTGTCGACCAAAGTCTTCGGACGACCGCGAGATTCATTTTTCAGGTTGAAATTTCCAGAACGGAAGCGAGCAAACTAATAACAGGTGGTGCGTTGAATTGTAGTATTAGCTCCGTATACGTCGTTGATATTGCGTGCCGCTTTTGCCGCATATTCCATAATTACTCGATTTTTTAACGTATCCATGATGTATTACCTACATCATAATCTACCTCTCTTTAAATCCAAGACCCTTCAGACTATTTCTATTTGATTCATACCGGCCACACTCCAACAGTAAATTATTTAGATCTTCAACCACTTCACACTGCTCACAAAGGAGGTAGTCTATTTTCTTCATTAGGAAAGTACACTTTTTAAATGGAATGTGTCTATGAGCTGTAATAACAAGTCTCCCTGGAGCCCTGCCCTTGTAACTGAGTTACTGTTCATACACCAGGGCATATCACCAAAATTTAAAAGTAATAAAGTAAGTTAAAGTAAGTTCGATACGAGGTAAATATAACAACAAAATCTACATGGTGAATAATTTTCAAGTGCACAGATGACGTTATGTGGAAGAATTTTTTTAGAGAAATCTGATTACATTTTAGAGTACCCTAAAATTTTATCCGTAAACTGCATAAAACTATGAGTTGCACCAACACTATTCACTGGACAGGAACTAGAGTACCTTTGAAACATCCTATACTTGGCGCACCTGTACATTAGGTACTTAAAGGTGTACTGAGGCCTCCTACTCTACTTTAGTATCGGTTTAAAGAATTTTCGAATATAAGATTTTTTATCTTGTGTACATTATTTTGTAATCTTGTCTGTCCAGGCATTACCCCGCACAATGACCTTTATTTTTTGTTTAAGTTTTAGTTTAAGCCTTTACGAGTGGGGATTGTAACGGTTTTAACTCACTGGAACTAATGGTTCTCAGATTCTGGTTCAATCCGACTAAAACCTTTATGGTTTTTTAGTTTGTTTTAGTATGTAGGAACTGGTTATACTCCCAAATGAATATCCATGGAATTATGACCTCTTTCCTTTGTTTTTTTACGTATGAAAATCCTCATGAATATCATGCAGTCTCCTACTAACTAAAACCACACAGTTTTAGAGGTGTGAGACACCTAATAGGGGCATGCTACCGGCTATCATGCTTCATTATTTGGAAGTCAACTCCTCTATCCTACTAACATTATAAACAAGAAAGTTTGTAGGAATGGATGTTTGTTACTCTTTCACACAAAATCTACTGAATGGATTTTAATGAAACTTACACATCAGGTACGATTTAGCTTACACATCAGAATAACACATAGGCTACTTTTTATCCCGGGAACAGACTCCTGTGGGAAACGGGAACGGGAAGACTTCGCCATGCGGGCGTCAACTAGTTCTCTATAGATTACTACTCTCGGAAACACGCGGCGTTGCGAACCTGTGTCTGCTTTTGCTGGGCCGGCCGCTTATTCAAACCACATATACCTAACGGTTATTATCAAAATACTCATTTCATAAAAAAAGTTTGTCCAAAATAAATAACATGAACTAAGTAAATGTTAATGTCCAAAAAAAATTTTCCTAAGGTTTATGCACAGGTTCGAACATAACATACTTCAAACCGCTACGGAATAAATTTTCATAAATGCCTACTCTATTACTATATTCTTACGTAATAGAGTAGGTATTACGTAAATCTATCTAGAGATGTCAAAGTTGCAATATTTTGAGCTGTACGTTAATTGATCAGACAGTCATTTCTTTATTGATGACCATAGATTAAAGGTTGCCTGTAAGAGAACTAAACTATCCCTAGATGGGGTATTCAGAGAGGACAGATCACCAGGCTTCGCGATCCATGCATACATCTTTGGCTTCTTCAAGATTCATCAATCACTTCATACACGCACGTGTGGGTATCCGAGTACCTTTGACCTTTCCGTTTTTGAGCAATCTGATTTGTTTTTATAATGGTGTGCAATAAAGTTTATTCTATTCTATTCTAAAGATCCCAAAATAAGCAATTTTCAAAAGGATCTGACTATATACGGAATTTATATTTCTGGCTCCGTTACGTAGCGCAACTCGAAGCTTATCGAAAATCGCAACCTTTAACGATTTGAGACAATGACTCGGGAAATACCATTTCAAATGTCATGACGACTTTAAGATAGAGCCTTGTTTTATGGTATTTTTTTATCAAGAATGTTTTATGGTAAAGGACATTGAAGATAAAATAAATCTGGAATGTATTTTAGTGCCAACTACATGATCCGGTAATAACCCATCGTGAGTTTTATCAGCAGTAAAACTTTTTGTTAATTCTAAAGATTTTTTATTCAATACTAAGAACTAAAACTTCTATAGTACTTAAATCAAGTAGAGAGAAGACTTTGGGTGTAAGAGGCTTAACTAAAATGTCCAGGCCCAAGACACCTAGGGGCCGTGTCTACTATTGACAAGCCTTGAAAAGAACCAGAATTGCTGTTTTAGCTGTCAAACTGTTTGTAGACTATCAGATATGCAACTGACTAGCGGCCATTAGCGCGTCACGTGTTGGTAGAATTATACCGACCGACCGATAGAAGTCTATTAGAGTGCAAAAGACAACGACAACTATCAAAATTGTACCTTTGGCTTTCTCTTGAGCGATGATTTCGATTCTATTCCGACACAATTGAAATAGCAGACTCGGCCCCCTGTTGACTTACGAAAGAGACGATGCGACGATGTAAGCGCTCTTAAGAGGATATGTGGTCAAATGGAAGTAGCTCTCAACAATGGTTGAAAATCATAGCCAATCGGTAGTTGCTCCTAGTAGCCAAATGAAAGACCCCAGGCTCCGAATACCGGCGAGTGGGCTGCTCGCCGTTCTTACAGAAGCACTCCCCGGTCGGTGGCGCGGTGTGAGAGCTGCACGGACGCCCTTCACCCCCTTAAGGAATTGTTATAAAACCTGATCCCCCAAAGAAGTGAGATAACACTCGAACCCCCCCGGAACGTGGCAGAAAGACAAAGTCTGTCGAGAGCCCTGGGGGCTATCCTTCCGAGGTCTCACCCGGGACTCCCGGCTATAGACAGATTGAAGGGATCGTGTGGTTTTCGTCGGTAGGATTCCGGCAGGCTAGAAGATTTCCACATAACAAAAAAGAAAGGTAGGGTTTGGAAGCATCTGGGAAAACACATAACATGAATAAGAAGAGACTTTAGAATAATAACTTTCGTGAGCGTTGTTCATTATTACTAAGTAAACGGTTGTACTCATGTGTATATTTCGGGATTGCCCGACTAGTTTCGGACCTAACGGAGGTCCTTTTTCAAGAGAAGCGTAAAGCCATTCGGAAGCTGCGCTGGTGCTGCGTTGCCAGCGACCTTCTCTCCCTCTTGAAAAAGGACCTCCGTTAAGTCCGAAACTAGTCGGGCGATCCCGAAATATACACGAGAGTACAACCG
Source organism: Thumatha senex (assembly GCA_948477245.1). Classification (NCBI taxonomy): domain Eukaryota; kingdom Metazoa; phylum Arthropoda; class Insecta; order Lepidoptera; family Erebidae; genus Thumatha; species Thumatha senex. The sequence continues at coordinate 20,616,278 of OX419738.1, read as the reverse complement.
TTTACTTAGTAATAAAGAAGAAACTTGTTAAGTCTACCATATATTATGGATAGATTTTCTATAAATTTCGCTATGAGTTCTACCACCACGATTTTTTACAAATGCATCGAATTAAAAAATTAGCTCCTCTTAATCGAAACAAAGTTTTACAAACCCTGTAAGTTCTTAGATCTTGAGATACGTATATTTTGAACACTCACTAAGTTGCAAGAATTGAGGCAACTCTAGATTTTATTAAAAAGTACAATTACTGCATGCTAGCACAAAATATCCGTGTCTTTGAAAAATTTATCTTGCTCTACTACATCACTTGCTAAATTAAAGTAAATTTAGCTTGCATTAAATGCATAATATATGCATAATATTTGTACTTTTTTATTTTGGTGCCCTTAACATCGTACCCAGAACAATGTTTCTGTATACGGTAACTGGAAGTGGCTTTAACAAAAAAAATGTTCGTGATTTCACTATAGTGAACCTCTTTTTTGAAAGCTTTTTATCAACTCACACTAGGTATATATATGTTCCTTCTTTTAAATATTTTGGGATACTTTTCATACACCCAACAACTTTTCATACACTTTTCATCTAGCCCAAACAACGCTATTATGCTTGTGATCTAGACAACTAATAACTTAAATATTTCTAAATACATACATATTATAAATAGGAAACACCCAAACTCCGAAACAAATATTTGTGGATCACGCAAATATTTCGAACCAAGGACCTCAGCGCGGCATTAGCATGCATTACCACTTACGACACCAAGGCAGTCAGTTTGTTTGGGGAGAGAATGTATAAGCTGTGACCTGAGAAATTTACCATTAAATGAATTTAAATAGTTATTTAAAAAAAAGTTGTGAAAAAGGTTATTACGCTGTTAAAAACTATTTGCAAGAAAGAGACGCCTGAGATTCGCTGCTCGCTGGCTAGCCTCGCAGCTCGTTTCGTCACTCGCGCGAAAGTGTAAATGGGGTAAAAGAATAACTGTAAAAATAATGTGACGGTACTCAAATTTCATTATGCTTAACTACCAAAGACACCGGTCCTAAGTTTTTGTGCTTTACTATAATATGGGTATATCACACAGGTAAAAAGAAGTATCCATGTGTTACCTCGCCGATATGAAGTCCATGGCTACGTTAAACAAAAAAGGAAAATGATGATGATTTTGTAGTGAGTCGGTTCCAGTAACAAAATTCACGGACCACGACTAACTCCATATGAACGAAGTGTTGAAAATGAAATTGAAATAAACATAATTAAACAGTTGGCGTCATTCGCATCGACTTTCAAAATTAGCTTGTTTAAGGGATTAAAAGTTCGTACATAATCGAAAGTTGATTATTACATGAGTTTTTAGTTAAAATGAGTTTATTGTATGCTTTGGGGAATCCCACTAATCGATACATAACAGCAAAATTTTATTTTATACCTCGAGCAATACCCTGAGTGTACAGTGAAATTAGCTTCTCAATTAGAGTCCTTAGATCCAATTTCTTAGGGTTCGACGGAAAAGCACATATTATAAAGACTTCGAAAGACGAGGTCTGACTTTAAAGAAAACATCTCGAATACCACGTTTGACGGTGTATAAAAAAATCTTCAGTTCCACACTGGTGTAACAAAATGGCGGGATGGTGAGTTGGGACTTCGAGATTTCTGTAAACAGGTTACATTATACTTTTATTGTACCAATGAGAATTTTAATGTTGTTACTTTTATCAGTCGTTTAACTCCAACGCACAATTAAGCTTGTTGCTAATGATTACAGCATTGCACTTTTGGCTTAATTAAGTAATGGTTAAGTCACTAATGGGGCCCCAGTTTGGGGCTTTAATAATTACTAAAGTTTTATTAAAAAATAAATTAATAGGAGTTGCGTGGGTATTAAAAGAGTGCTTTGTGGGGTTAATGACATTTTAACCAATATTTCTATATATTAATTTAACTATCTTCACGCTGCATCCCCGACGGGGTAGTCAGAGAGGACAGATCGCCAGACATCGCGATACATGCATACTTATTTCGTTTCCTGTAGATTCATTAATCGCTTCATACATGCACGTCTGGGTATCCGAGTACTTTTGGCTTTTCCGTGGTCTTCATATGTAGGTCTTGGCCTACCGTGACTCCGTCTACTTTCGCACAATATATATTCTTCCTCAATCGTTCCTCACAAATTCGTTGTACGTGCCCAAACGTATGACATTTTGTAAGCACCGTTAAAATGGTCTAATGCAAAATAAAGGATCTTTTTTTTAGAGATTGTCGAAATTTACGTCTTTTGAGGTATAAACTGCCGTACCTTTTTTAAAGATAACTGACAAGTTTGAATTATGTACAACTTCAAAAGACTGTAGATCTGAGATATTTTCAATTTAAACTCAATACTTTATTGTTTGCTTTCCCGAAATAAAGGGTTTTGACAGACAGACAAAGTGATCCTAAATGGGTTCTATTTTTACTTTTCAGACACGAAACCTGTTTAAAAAAATGGTTAAGTAACAAAATAAGTCAAGTCTTCAAACCTGACAGTTCGGCCCTGAATGTGACCCATACCAGAAATGATGTGTGGTGAGACTACCCAATGTTAAAGAGTTAATAAGGTTTGAAATTCACCGCATCCTGAGGAGTTTATATTGTGTCACTAACGCTAAGTTGGAGGTCATGGGTCGATACCAACCTTGTATACTTCTATGAATAATAAATACATAAATGTGATTTGTCTCAAATCATAACGGTATCGAACATTTTATTTGGGCCCCGAGGTGTACGAATCCTGCAATTATATTTACTAGACATTGATAATATTCTTTTATTATGATTCTTGTCGAAATAAATAAAAGAGACGTTTCGTTCAAAAATAATTGGGGATTTAAATATAACGCGATTAAAATGACTAATATTAGTTCTGTTTGAGACATTTTTACACAGTGTTCAAACTAAGCTAGCTTGCGCTGTGATATCTAGACAACTGATAAACATCCTCATATAACACCATGCTAGTGCCAACATTGCCTTTCAGTAGTGAAGGTAGATATGTCAGGAGATGCAATAAAGTTAACGGAATGCTGTGGAGTTACGATCACTTCGAAAATTTGTGCTGCGTAACAACTCCGACGTGCGATCGAATACGTAATGTAGTGATACGCAATATTGAAGGTTTAAATGAAAGTGTTAGCGATTTATAAACCAACGGAGTATGCTCTTTTCTAGATTAATGCTGACATTAATCTGTTAATGAGTGATGATAAAACCAACGGAGCACCGTTGGTTTTATCACGTACAGCTAATAAATAAGGAACAATTAACGAAAAATATTTATTGTGAGAAATTAGATAGTAGAAAGAGTTTAGGTAGACCTAGATATATACGGAGACCACGTGAGTGCTTGGATACCTTAATATGCATATAGGAAACGATTAATGAATTTGCAGGAATCAAAAAAAGTATGCATGGAATGCCTGAGAATCTGCCATCTCTGAATACCCCATACTGCGTGATGATGTATTTCTTTATACATTATGATGATATATTTGGTAAATAATAAATAAAAAAAAACTAACTAACTATCTTCACGCTGTATCCCTGACGGGGTAGTCAGAGAGGACAGATCGCCAGGCTTCGCGATCCATGCATACTTCTTTCGCTTCTTCGAGATTCATCAATCGCTTCATACACGCACGTCTGGGTATCCGAGTACTTTTGACCATTCCGTTTTTGAGCAATCTGCTCACGTGGTCTTCATATGTAAGTCTCGGCCTACCCTGACTCCTTCTACCCTCTACTTTTGAACAATATATATTCTTCGTCAATCGTTCCTCACTCATTCGTTGGACGTGTCCAAACCAACGGAGCACGCCCTTTTCCAGCTTAACGCTGACACTTTCATTCAAACCTGCCAAATTGCGTATCACTTCGTTACGTATTCGGCCAGCCAAGGTAACGCCGCACAACTTTATTGTTAATAAATGATAAATAATAAATAAAATAATAATAATAATTAACAAATAATAAATGATATCTGTATACAATAAATCAACACGCTCATCACAGAATTGTACGAATTAAACCCTAATTTTCTCTTACAATTGTCAAGAACTGAACACTAAAGTCCAAATCTTAGTCTGATGATGATAGTGTAAGTCATGTTTGGCAATCCAGATGTCACTAGTCTTTATCTAACAATCCAAACTGAATTACTAATCCTGTAAAAACTTTAACCTAATCAAAAGTCGATAAGTGAGTTAAATTTAACGTTCAAAAAGTCAAGAAGTTTGACAGTAATTTGGTATAATACATTAGCATTCTTTTCCACTACATAAAAAGTAAATTAAACTTAGTAAATCAAATTTCAATGAAAGTTCAGCTATTACCAAATTCGGAGGTTGGATTAAACTGTCAAACTGTGGTCACAGCTGTAACGTTCCTAACTATCTTGGTCCAAAGGCAGCAAATTGTAACAATCCTAACTGACTTCCTAACCTAACTAAACTAATCGATCGCTAAAACTATCCGTTTAAGAACTAAATTAATAATAATTACCGCTTAAACACTAAATTGGCCTGTGATCTTATAGTGGTTAGATATGACCCTAGTTATGTTCCGTAACGCCCTAGATTCTATAAGAGTTTAGACAGTGTTGATGTGTAATCTAGATATTAACGTGCCTAAAATATAATAACTAAACCTATTTCTTAATAATGACAAATTCTGATTCGAATATATCTATTATGGAGATGGATTGTACTTGGCGATTATATTAAGACTTCGTCCTACAACGATGGCAAATAAGAATAATAGGTTTTATGACGTAGAAATTCTTGTAGCCCTTTCTCTTTGAACACAATGACTCTAATATGGTTTTCTCGAATTCTTATTCCCGAAGGCAAAGGTTTTGTTCTTTTGTATAAACCTCACTTTCAAAAGGAAATTAAAAAATATGGTAAATTTCTATTTTCTACACCTGTGGGTTGTGTTCTTCGGCATCAGTCTCACTTTTGGAGCGAAATTACAATAAAGTGGTAAATGGCTATTTGCTACAACTGTGGATTGTTTTCTTCGGTATCAGTCTCACTTTTGGAGCGAAATTACAATAAAGTGGTAAATGGCTATTTGCTACAACTGTGGATTGTTTTCTTCGGTGTGGAGCCCCAGTCTCCGCTCACACACGGTGGCTAACATCCAACATTAATTAGCCTCCCTCATCATTAGTGTGATACTAGACTCTGTTATAAGGTCTGTAACACCTCCGTGATGACCGGCACAAAAACTAATAAGAATTTTGAAAGATTTCTAGTAGGCTTATAAAACTCGCCCTATTTAAATACAACAAACTCCTGAATAGGAAGTTTTGTACGGATCTTTTATTTCGTAGCACTTGGTTAATTATTCTTCTCTATGATTTCTACAATCTATAGAGTGGTTTGATGAAACAAAGTTAAATATAAAATCAAGTATGGTGATGATATAGTGAGATTAAAAATGTTAAAATGCGGTCTATGATTCGACTCAGCCAACAGAAATACACAACAAGAATACTGCAGTGGTAATTATATGATTTTTACTAAAATCTTGGTTCTATTCAACACACTCAGCGAAATAGTATATTGAAACCCATTAGGCAATTGCCCTTTGACCGTGTCGAAGTGTAATAGAGTCCCTGGGTTAGCGGACACCTATTAAATGGAGACAACCGCTCCCGGCCAAGAATGAATTCTAATATACAATCCCCAGAATAGGGAGTTCCTTGAGACGCTGATAGAACTATCAAAAGAGTGATATATTCGTGCCGGTTACTATTCAGTAATTAGTCGATGGACTTGGTCCGAATCAAATGATTGATACAATTCAAAATTTATCAAGGTTTGCAAATAAGCTAATTAGCTAGGCAGTTTAGCACTTTCCCAGAACTAATTCAGTATTTCAGTAACTGAGAACAACTCTCAAAGTTCATGAATTAACAAGAGGTAAGAATTATCATAATATACGACTAATTAATTACGACTTATACAAAACTAACGTGATTCTTATGTATAGTACACCTAAATCAACCTAACAAACCTATATATATATACAAAACTGACGAGATGCTTATGTTTAATTCACTTAATAAACCTAACAAACCTATATACCTATATAACCCTATTCCACCCAAGTTTATCAGTGTGCCTAGCGCTACCCCAAATTGAACTAAGTGTATATTGTTCAAACCAGGAGGACACCTCCTTATTTAGTATTAAACGTGTGGTGTGTGATGTAACCTAACCCTAAGCTGTTAAGGGAACAAGTTAGTTAGGCTTGACTTTGTCTAATTCCTATAACTGTTTGTCTCAGCCACGAGCCGAAGCTCAGGGATGTGTACTGAGACCCTAGAGAATATATGTTAGTGGGTATATATAAATAAATAGATAAGACTGAGCTGAACGCTCCGATGGTACCAATCTTGGCTCCCAAAGGGAACGGGATCCACTTCGACGGTCCCCTACCGAGTTGAATACCACCCGACACGTCCACACAGGGAGATAAGTCGACCTCGCTAGAACGAGAATAGTCGACTGCCGCACTCTCCAAATGTTATTCGGCTACTAGCTACCTACAGATGGACTTGGATTACGTTAACACCGCTAGGTTTCGTCCAAGACTATGAACCGTGTCATAGATTTTCTTGACGGGAGGTCCCTAGCAATAAACCTCTGCGCAAGCCGCGTACGCGAAACTAAAACACTACAAGAAGAATTATGCGAAAGGTAACTAAACTGAAAGATTAAGAAAATTAATAAACACTCACTATAATTTTATCTGAATAACCAATAAGGAATTTAACTACAGTAGCAGAAATGAATTTAATCAAATACAATCTAATTAATCTAAAAAATAGTATTTTTTCGAATTTACACGACAATTGATTTAGCTTATAACAACAAATATCTAATATCAATAAACGAGGTAGAGATATCATCACAACGCGTCTTTAATGAAACTTTAAAACAACGTCTTTAAAAAAAACTAATAATGAACGAAATAAACGAAACGCCGCTTGCGCACCAGGGTTGGAAAGCAAAAGCCAAAAGGACCCCTCCTTCCCGCGTCACGGGGTTTTTATTAACTCCTAGGATGTTCCCGCCTATTCTCCACCAAAATCAAAACACGCCCATTTTTCGTATCACTCGAATGAGACCGAAAATGAACCTTATTGAACACAACTTAAGTCAGATTTTGAAATATTCCGCTACTACGATAAACATATTACTACGATTATTTCAAAGTGATTGGTATTGCATATTAGCTTAGTTATTTTATACTTAACTAGCTATTAATGCAAGGTAGATACCAATAAGCAGGTATTACGCATTTAAACTTTCATCTACCGATATAGAAACCTGCATTTAAATCCTTGAGTAGCTTAAAAGATTTAATCGTACATACAAACAGACGATAGGCAGTGACTTCAACTTATACCTTAAAGTAAAGATTCAGTTCACCTTCTATTAGGTATTTCAAACTCCTGTTTGATACCATAGAGGAATAAAAGAGTAATGCTACTTTAATTCAAACTCGTAGCTCTTAAAGATCTTATCGTTAATAACCTAAATTCATAACTGCACTAATTTATTATTAAATATTTAATTTTGCTTAAGTATTTTAATCTATTTTTCTATTTGTAAATTCCATCTCGGTACAGGTGTCAACATGTCGCGTTTCCTTTTTTTTGTCAGCTGTATAGTTTGGAAAGTGGCAAAACAACCTCAAATTGTGTTAAAATAACACCCTAGTCATATCATAAAATAAAACAATTGCATTCCATTTAGAGAGTGGACAACACAGAATAGAATTGTGTGACCCTTTTTTCTTACAGCTTTACGACTTGCACGTGTCCTAAGAGTTGCATAAATGGCTTATCAATAGAGTATTTTGTACTTAAGAAATTCTCACTAGAAACCGTCATAAATAACCCATACTCTCTAAAACTAAAGGGTCTTGGGAAACGTCTCAACTTATTCCTTTTTATCAGTATTACTAATTGTTAACAAAATATCTTGATTTATTCAAAACGTTTCTTAATTAATGTGAACGGTACGTCGGGACCGTTACAGTCGACCCCCGAATCTTTATGTAGGTGCACTATTTTGACCGAAGTAAAGATTCTAACAAATCATACAACAAAATAGTTTGTCTTTTAAATTTAATAAATTTTAATAACTTTAAGAATAATATAAATAAATATCCATCACCCCTTATCCCCGAAGGGGTGGCAGAGGCATATTATATGCCCACTTTTCACCGTGTGGATTCCTGAAGAATGGGAGTAAGAATATTACTTTTAATTCCCAGCTTACTTGTTGTTATTTTACTACTAATCAAATATAGCTCTGTTCAGTCAAAACCAAGTTAATCACATATGTGTGGTGTGTGTTTAAACCATACCAAAGTAACTACTTCACAAATTCGTCACCAGGCTTGTTGGTGAACCATCAACACAACACAGTGCTTTCAAGCAAGATATAACAATTTTGCAAAGGGAAAATCTGGTTGTGAGGCAGATTCAGCCCTAGTAGCACAGAGAATTGAGTTGTGGGTTAGAACCTATCTTACGTTCCCCCGCAGACGAATTCTCAATCCCTTACAAAAAGGTTATTCTCAATGACCATCGACATTGCGAATGCATCTGATCCACTCCACCTGACTTCAAACCGAAAAGCGTCTCCCCTTAAATATGGAGTATGTGTAGTGTGCCTAGTCATTGGCTTATCGGGCCGTATGTATAGATGAGGATTTTTGAAGGCTCCTTAACGGTATGCGTTAGACCTCGGATTTATTAAATCTCGAGTAAGCGTCTACTAACCTAACACCTTGCATTCCTTCATAAATCCGATTGTATGTAAATATGCAACGTAACTAGGTTTCAACTTGTCACCAAGATTTTACTACATAGTGCTGATCAATTCGGCCCTCCAAGCTGACTCTAAAATTATAACCACATATTACATACGTCCTACTTTCAATCATCGTTTCATCACTTTCAATTATTTCTTCTATAATGTCATACCCGTGCCTTCACTAACGCTCAATCAAAACCAACTGTCGTGGTGTTTCACACTACCGACCAACCAGCACTACAAAAACAACAAAATGTGGCGAGCTATCGTTATAATTGAAGTTGAGATGAATTCACAAGTATTGTTTATTTTAAATAAAAATCTCTTCTGCTTGTCTAATGCCGCGGTGCACGTATAAGGACTTAAAGGTTAAAATAGAAAAAGGTTTTCTTTAGAAATCTAATTCATGTAATCTAATAAATTTTTCTATTAACAACTTATAAAATCTTGCCATTTAACTAAATGACTCTCCGAATATTAATTACTAATTAGTTTAGTAACGATAATGTGTACTACGCACATTATCGATGAAAGGATAAAGAATTGTAATTGGTCAGTAACATGGTTTAACAAGTAGACAATATATAAGAAGTTTTCAGGTTAAGTCCATCAAAGAACTCCATTATTAGATAGGGTGTAAAAAAAAATCATAAAATGAATATTTGAAACAAACCACTTTGACACACATGTGGCAAATGTATTATTTGTTTGTACTCGTATTCTGTTCGACTGTTATTTTGTTTTTTGAACAAGATACTTGCACTTCACTGCCAACCTCCCAACTCTTTTATTAGTATTAATTTCACAACATAATTATTTTTATAACAACTTCTAATAATCAATGTAACTACTAACCATTCATCTTAAAACAAACACCTAACCTATATCTATACTGTGTTTCGTTTAGCTAGACGCTACATTTCGCTTTATGATGATTAACTAAATCTAAAATGACATTCTTGTTCACTAATTTAAAACAAACCCAGTTTTTTTTCTTGCTTCTTATTAGACTAACAATTTTATGTATCGGTTCGGACCCTAAAATTAGGATTACATGTCCTAACAGCTTTACTAACTTGCACCAAAATTCACATTGCCTTAGGTTATACGATAACTCTAATTTTCTTTGATTAGGTATATCCAACTGCTCTAGATGTTTTGTAAACAATCTGTTGTTATGATGACTACATCACGTAAATAATTTATATAAAAATCTCTCACCTCATGTCCTGATATTAAGTTCAACACGGTAGTGACAAACTCTGTTTCTAGCTGTTGTTCTTTATCTTGAGAACTTCTACTAATCTTATCGCTATTGGTATCTTAATATTATTGCCTACTTTTCCTAATTTTACTTCTGAGCTCTATTCCATTTTGATCATCATACCTATAATTGGATACCAAGGTTTCCTTAACGCTAGGCGCATCCGAAGTTACTCTATCCTGCTGCTGATTCGGAGAGAATCTCAATTTAGATAGAGGTTTCATATGCGGGCACTACTTCCCGTATAAGTGATCCCAACAGACGCCTACGTGACCTTTCTTGCCAGCGGTAGGTACACCAATCACCTCACTAGCTAGTATTACATATGCAACCTCACCCACTAGCTGTACACATGCTGACTAACAGACGCGGCAACGGCCTATCTTCGTTGATCTACAAGTGATGAGAGATTCCAAATTAATTTAACAAGTAAAAGTCAGTGTGTAAGTGACTCCACTGACCTCCGGGACTCAAGCGACCTCACCTTCTAGCTATATAAATGCTGACTAACAGACGCTGCAACGGCCTGTGTATAAATTATTAGGTACAACTAGCTTACTATAATAATACTAGCTACGACGAAGAGGGATTCACTGGCTTTAGACGTGACGAGTATTTGCTAACAAATTTAACAATAGTTATGGACGGGATGTAAAGAACCAAGTAACCTCACCAGCTAGTGGTGTACCTGCTGACCAATAATAAAAATAGCTAAACTAGCTATGTCTAGGCTAGGCTATTAGATATGACTATTATTCTTTGAACTACAACATGATGAGTGACTCCAATCTCGTTTAACAATAGCTACAGATACGCTGAAAGAGGTCAATCAACCTCACCTACTAACTACATACCTGCTGAATAGCGGACGAGCACCTGCTGATTATCGGACGAGCAATGACGGGGCATCCTTACAAGGCTGGGAGGTCATCCGACAGTCGCTCCCAACAATGCAGAAAATAAAAAGCTAAACGATAGCTGCTCCTTTCAGTCAAATCAATTAAGACTCTAGGTTCCAAACCCAGACATGATCCAGAAGTGTTTAGGAACACATTAAGATGAACAAGAGTATGCTTCCCAGGTCTGCTGGCTCTACTGACTAATCTTTTATTCAAATTCCCTATAGTGTTGGGTAACCTCTTATGTACTTTAAGATTGGTAACCAAAGAAGTGAATTTCTATTTCTTCTACCTACCTATCTTACTTTTAGCAATACCAATTTTTTTCGAAACACTTAAATGCCGCAAAATCTTTACATTTCAATTTTTTTTATCTCTAACTTTGACCTTGTTACTATTTACGTGTTCTACCTTGTGTCTAACAGGTGTACTTCTTTTTCTGCTTAATTTATTCATTATGCACTTACTCTATCAATACTATTCAATTACTCTTAAATCAATATGTTTTCTTTTCGAAACCTACAAGATTGGCAGTAAATTTATAATACAAATACCTATGAAACGTAACACAAGTTCAATGCTGCTAAATGAATCTTAAACAAATGATATCTAACGTAAAATAAAGGTTCTGATTGTTTAATCGTTAATCAACTCGTCCTTTTTTTTTTTTTTTAGGACTGTATTTACGGCCCCTGCGTCTAAAATTTCCAATATAAAACGAAGCTTATTCAAGATTTAACCTACGGAAATTCGCGACCCCCGGCGAACTATAGCCTTACTTATGTATACAATATTAATAATATTCAAACTAAAACTAATCATTTAACACATCTGTCTAAACTATTTACCTATTTTTGACGGCAACAAATTGTGTGGCTATAAACCACACTTCTGAGACACAACAAAAAATAAATGATTTAACGTGTGACTTGCACTGCTAATTTATCTAAATGACGTTTTCGAGTGGACAGGGCAAAAAAATATTCAATGTGCAGTCACTTCTAAATCTAACCAAATATTGTATTGAGTGGACAAAAAAAATGGTTTAATGTGAAACGGCTGTATTTCAGGTATAAATATCCTGGTCACTACGCATCAAATTGTAACGTTCCTAACTATCTTGGTCCAAAGGCAGCAAATTGTAACAATCCTAACTGACTTCCTAACCTAACTAAACTAATCGATCGCTAAAACTATCCGTTTAAGAACTAAATTAATAATAATTACCGCTTAAACACTAAATTGGCCTGTGATCTTATAGTGGTTAGATATGACCCTAGTTATGTTCCGTAACGCCCTAGATTCTATAAGAGTTTAGACAGTGTTGATGTGTAATCTAGATATTAACGTGCCTAAAATATAATAACTAAACCTATTTCTTAATAATGACAAATTCTGATTCGAATATATCTATTATGGAGATGGATTGTACTTGGCGATTATATTAAGACTTCGTCCTACAACGATGGCAAATAAGAATAATAGGTTTTATGACGTAGAAATTCTTGTAGCCCTTTCTCTTTGAACACAATGACTCTAATATGGTTTTCTCGAATTCTTATTCCCGAAGGCAAAGGTTTTGTTCTTTTGTATAAACCTCACTTTCAAAAGGAAATTAAAAAATATGGTAAATTTCTATTTTCTACACCTGTGGGTTGTGTTCTTCGGCATCAGTCTCACTTTTGGAGCGAAATTACAATAAAGTGGTAAATGGCTATTTGCTACAACTGTGGATTGTTTTCTTCGGTATCAGTCTCACTTTTGGAGCGAAATTACAATAAAGTGGTAAATGGCTATTTGCTACAACTGTGGATTGTTTTCTTCGGTGTGGAGCCCCAGTCTCCGCTCACACACGGTGGCTAACATCCAACATTAATTAGCCTCCCTCATCATTAGTGTGATACTAGACTCTGTTATAAGGTCTGTAACACCTCCGTGATGACCGGCACAAAAACTAATAAGAATTTTGAAAGATTTCTAGTAGGCTTATAAAACTCGCCCTATTTAAATACAACAAACTCCTGAATAGGAAGTTTTGTACGGATCTTTTATTTCGTAGCACTTGGTTAATTATTCTTCTCTATGATTTCTACAATCTATAGAGTGGTTTGATGAAACAAAGTTAAATATAAAATCAAGTATGGTGATGATATAGTGAGATTAAAAATGTTAAAATGCGGTCTATGATTCGACTCAGCCAACAGAAATACACAACAAGAATACTGCAGTGGTAATTATATGATTTTTACTAAAATCTTGGTTCTATTCAACACACTCAGCGAAATAGTATATTGAAACCCATTAGGCAATTGCCCTTTGACCGTGTCGAAGTGTAATAGAGTCCCTGGGTTAGCGGACACCTATTAAATGGAGACAACCGCTCCCGGCCAAGAATGAATTCTAATATACAATCCCCAGAATAGGGAGTTCCTTGAGACGCTGATAGAACTATCAAAAGAGTGATATATTCGTGCCGGTTACTATTCAGTAATTAGTCGATGGACTTGGTCCGAATCAAATGATTGATACAATTCAAAATTTATCAAGGTTTGCAAATAAGCTAATTAGCTAGGCAGTTTAGCACTTTCCCAGAACTAATTCAGTATTTCAGTAACTGAGAACAACTCTCAAAGTTCATGAATTAACAAGAGGTAAGAATTATCATAATATACGACTAATTAATTACGACTTATACAAAACTAACGTGATTCTTATGTATAGTACACCTAAATCAACCTAACAAACCTATATATATATACAAAACTGACGAGATGCTTATGTTTAATTCACTTAATAAACCTAACAAACCTATATATATAACCCTATTCCACCCAAGTTTATCAGTGTGCCTAGCGCTACCCCAAATTGAACTAAGTGTATATTGTTCAAACCAGGAGGACACCTCCTTATTTAGTATTAAACGTGTGGTGTGTGATGTAACCTAACCCTAAGCTGTTAAGGGAACAAGTTAGTTAGGCTTGACTTTGTCTAATTCCTATAACTGTTTGTCTCAGCCACGAGCCGAAGCTCAGGGATGTGTACTGAGACCCTAGAGAATATATGTTAGTGGGTATATATAAATAAATAGATAAGACTGAGCTGAACGCTCCGATGGTACCAATCTTGGCTCCCAAAGGGAACGGGATCCACTTCGACGGTCCCCTACCGAGTTGAATACCACCCGACACGTCCACACAGGGAGATAAGTCGACCTCGCTAGAACGAGAATAGTCGACTGCCGCACTCTCCAAATGTTATTCGGCTACTAGCTACCTACAGATGGACTTGGATTACGTTAACACCGCTAGGTTTCGTCCAAGACTATGAACCGTGTCATAGATTTTCTTGACGGGAGGTCCCTAGCAATAAACCTCTGCGCAAGCCGCGTACGCGAAACTAAAACACTACAAGAAGAATTATGCGAAAGGTAACTAAACTGAAAGATTAAGAAAATTAATAAACACTCACTATAATTTTATCTGAATAACCAATAAGGAATTTAACTACAGTAGCAGAAATGAATTTAATCAAATACAATCTAATTAATCTAAAAAATAGTATTTTTTCGAATTTACACGACAATTGATTTAGCTTATAACAACAAATATCTAATATCAATAAACGAGGTAGAGATATCATCACAACGCGTCTTTAATGAAACTTTAAAACAACGTCTTTAAAAAAAACTAATAATGAACGAAATAAACGAAACGCCGCTTGCGCACCAGGGTTGGAAAGCAAAAGCCAAAAGGACCCCTCCTTCCCGCGTCACGGGGTTTTTATTAACTCCTAGGATGTTCCCGCCTATTCTCCACCAAAATCAAAACACGCCCATTTTTCGTATCACTCGAATGAGACCGAAAATGAACCTTATTGAACACAACTTAAGTCAGATTTTGAAATATTCCGCTACTACGATAAACATATTACTACGATTATTTCAAAGTGATTGGTATTGCATATTAGCTTAGTTATTTTATACTTAACTAGCTATTAATGCAAGGTAGATACCAATAAGCAGGTATTACGCATTTAAACTTTCATCTACCGATATAGAAACCTGCATTTAAATCCTTGAGTAGCTTAAAAGATTTAATCGTACATACAAACAGACGATAGGCAGTGACTTCAACTTATACCTTAAAGTAAAGATTCAGTTCACCTTCTATTAGGTATTTCAAACTCCTGTTTGATACCATAGAGGAATAAAAGAGTAATGCTACTTTAATTCAAACTCGTAGCTCTTAAAGATCTTATCGTTAATAACCTAAATTCATAACTGCACTAATTTATTATTAAATATTTAATTTTGCTTAAGTATTTTAATCTATTTTTCTATTTGTAAATTCCATCTCGGTACAGGTGTCAACATGTCGCGTTTCCTTTTTTTTGTCAGCTGTATAGTTTGGAAAGTGGCAAAACAACCTCAAATTGTGTTAAAATAACACCCTAGTCATATCATAAAATAAAACAATTGCATTCCATTTAGAGAGTGGACAACACAGAATAGAATTGTGTGACCCTTTTTTCTTACAGCTTTACGACTTGCACGTGTCCTAAGAGTTGCATAAATGGCTTATCAATAGAGTATTTTGTACTTAAGAAATTCTCACTAGAAACCGTCATAAATAACCCATACTCTCTAAAACTAAAGGGTCTTGGGAAACGTCTCAACTTATTCCTTTTTATCAGTATTACTAATTGTTAACAAAATATCTTGATTTATTCAAAACGTTTCTTAATTAATGTGAACGGTACGTCGGGACCGTTACACAGCTAATATAGAAATACTAAAAAAATATAACTCAATATCGTTTAAACTCCTGTTAGTTTGATTCTCTCTCTTCTCTGTCTAATATATATATATATATATACTTTATGAATTATGTATCAATTGAAAAACGACTACATTGTTTTTTTATACCCTGAATCCATCTAAATTATGTAACCTCCAGACAAAGTCCTGCGCCGTTAGCAAAACATATTTTCGGTAGACAAGACATGATATGTAAATGTTGACTCGATATTTATTAATGCTTCGACCCAGATAATACAAAGTCAATATTTGATCTCAAAACGTTGATAAAAAAGCAAAACTTTGTAATGTAAAAGAATATTTCTTTCAAAACCACAAACAGACGCTGACGAAGTAAACCTTTTGACTGAAAACTCACGTCAAATATTGCTAAACAAAGCAAGAAATTATTTTTTCAAGTCGTCTACTACTATTTACTCTATTGTTTCTACGTTATTCATTGAAAGATTTGTATGAATATATTTAAAAGCGGACTAAACAATGCTGGGAATGTATTTAACGCGAGGTGAGGATTCCGAATGGTTTTGCGCATGTATAAGAACATAGTGCAACAGATAATTTTCTAGAGAGGCTCAAATTTAGTTGACTCTGGGCCGCCGTAGGGGTGAAACGCGCCTCTTGGGAGTTGAATTGAAGTTTCCTTCGCTTGGTGTTTCGGAGTTTTGGAAAGCTTTGTTTTAAGTGGCAGTTTTGTTTATGGACGAAATAAATTGTTTTAAATTTTCTTCAGGTAAGTAAATTTATGTTTTATCGTTCAGATTTATGAAATATAACTTAGCATAGTTAAATATATTTATAGTGTCATAATATTTTGTATTACACAATTAACTGACTTTATCTACTTATTGAAACAGATATATCTTAATCTTAATGATATTATAAATGCGAAAGTATGTATGAATGTTTGTTTCTCTTTCACGTAAAAACTACGGAATGGATTTTAATGAAACTTTACAATAATGTAGTTTATACATCAGAAAAGAAACACATAGGCTACTTTTTATCCCGGAAACAAGTACCTTTGGGAAACGGGAACGGCAAATCTTCTCTACGCGGGTGTATTACATATGTAACAAGAATTGGAAAAAGTATGTACTAATATAGATAGTACTAGTTAATTATTTTTAGAATACACTTAAATGTGCCTATAATATATGAGTGAAAACGGTCAAGGTAATGTAATAAACTTAGTCTATAATATGACTAGAACTTTTTGTGACACATCTAATTCAAAAAGGAATTTATAAAATGAGCTTGGTCTCGGATTCTTAAATTTAAACATTGTCCGCAAATTACGTAATGTATAAGGGAGAATTTCAATACATTAACATAAGATTAAAAAAAATAGGTTAAAAGTTCTTATTTATCGTCATATTTACAGATAAAAGTTATTTTTACTTATTTATTAAGAGTACAAAAATACTGTTAGCATATATTAATTTTATATTTGATATGTTTAACCATTTTAATTATTTTAAAATTTATGGAATTACTATAACTGAAGATATTATTATTATATTGACTGCCTCTGTGGCGCGGTGGGAGTGCATCCGACTGCTACGCAATAGGTTGTGGGTTCGATTCCCACCCAGGATAAAACTTTGTGTGATGAGCACGATGGTTTATTCTGTGTCTGGGTGTTATTTATCTATAATATGTATGTATTTAGAAATATATAAGTATGTTTATCAGTTATCTAGATCCCATAACACAAGCTAATATTAGCTTACTTTGGGCTAGATGGCGCTGTGTGAAAAGTGTTTCTCAATATTTATTTATTTATATAAGGTTGAATACAATAAGTAGATAACCAATTTTATTCAGTTTGCTAATTTAATATACTTTTTAATAAAAAGGAAACAGCTATTATTAATTTATGTCAAAAATATTATCCCTTGAAAGATTATTTAGTTTCAAGTCGCCATTAACCGTCGAAGAGTTCTCTCCTACTGAGACACTAACCGGATCGCAAAATAAAATATTGTCAGCAAATTCGGAAAGTATGCAAATTTTCAGCTTTTATTTTATGGTTCCGTACTTCATATGAAAAAAAAAACAGAACCCTTATCACATAACTTTGTTGAATTTAAAACCATTTACTTAGGTCTACAGTACCCTGAAGCTGTGATAGAATTAAACTTATAAGGTAACGTACAAAATAAGAAGGCCGTTTATTATGCAATAGTACGAGACTACCAGGACTTTAATTGGTCGTGCTAATTAGTGTCTAGCACATAAAACCTTTTAACCTTCTTGTTACCACCTCACTAAAAAGGTAACGGGTTCAAAATTTCTTCCAAATTTAACATCTAAAATAGACACATTTTATTAAATTTATTCGGCCCTTTAGACCCACCCTGGTTCCGTGTTTCGGAAGGCACGTTAAGCCGTTGGTCCCGGTTGCCAATAAAATGGCAGTCGTTAAGCCAGGTTGAAGGCCTTATGGGCTGCTTAAAAAAATTCAACAGCAGGTTACCACATCCTGCGTCTGTCCAATTCAACACTGCAATGGGCTCACCACCTGTTACGTGGGACAAAAATGTATACGGTGAAATGTGGGCGTTTAATATGCCTCTGCCTACCCCTTCGGGGATAAAGGCGTGACAATATGTATGTATGTATGTTTATTATGCAAAAAACGTATACTTAGACACCTTGAAGAGAATCAAAATTTATACAAATTTCCCGTGAACCTTAAATATGAGATTTTTCAAATAATGCCGTAGTATAGGGAAAAATATAAACACATCAACATTAACTAAATCAATAAAAATATAGGTCCATAGGCAACAGTGACCACTTTCATAAATCACGCCTGTCTCCCATCGGGGTAGGCAGAGACTATGGCTTTCCATTTGCTATGATACTGACGTACAACTTTCGCTTCCTCTACTTTAATGAATGTTTTCATACACGCTCACCGGTTTAGGATAATCTGGACCTGGCCTTTTCCCAAAAGGTTATCGATTTGATTGATAAATGTACGCCGAGGTCGACCCTTACCAGTTTGCCCATTTACTGTAGTCGCATAAATTTGCTTCGTCAGTCTATTTTCATCCATCCTCACCAAGAGTCCGAACCATCTAAGCATCCCTTTTTCTATTATAGTCAAAGTACTATTTTAGTCAAAGTTCTATTTTAGTCAAAGTTTTATTTTAGTCAAAGTTCTATTTTAGTTTAAAAGTATTAAAATTATATATTTACAGTAACTTTTCTTTCTAGGATTTTAGGATGCAGTGTTCACTTCAAGAGGGACAAACACGTTTACGCTGCAGTATAATGGCAAATATCGCTACTACGTGAGAATAGTGTTTGTACAGTTTAGTGAACCGTTTCATAAAAAAATCTATAACCTATTACCAATTTGTACCAAACGCTTGGTGAGCGAGTCCGTCTGGCTTTTGTCCAGTATTTTTCATTAATTTTTCTATAACAAATACTTTTATAAGTAAGGTTTCCAAGAACACTGACATAATTGTTTTTCACGGGATTTTTACCGATTTTTTTAAGCGCTAATAAACATAAAGCCACTGTTTAAATAAAATTACGCGTGTTACCTTAAATACTTTAAATTCTTCCTTTTGAACCCGTGAAAAATCATAGCCTTTTATTTTCGCAAACGAAAATTTTGAAATTTTGACCCGGAATATTCTATTCATTCCGCCTTTTTCTGTGCGATATGTTAGCATTTTCTCTTCGCTTACGGTAGGTTAAAAAGGACGTAGACCCACATTTTTTGCTAAGTAAACGATATAAAATACAAGCTGAAGCTGTATAATATTTGAAAATTTCAAGATTAAACGCCTCACGCACGTATAGGCAGGGCATTACTAAACCGGGGTTTCTAAATATTTAAGTAGTTAGTGTAGATCTTTGGATGGTGAACTGCTTCTGAACAAGCCTCCATCCACGACTTAGGACAGGAAAGATAGCTTTTCGTAGATACATGCCTCTAGCTCCGAAGGGGTGGCAGAGGTTTATTTTACGCCCACATTTAACCGTGTGCACTTTATTATTTTTTTTCATTTTACGCAACTTTCACTATGGCTGGTCCTCGGATGGGTGACCACTTTGTGGCATTTACATTTGCGAGCGTTACCGTGCTTCGGACACGTTAAGCCGTTGGTCCCGGTTGCCAGTAAAATGGCAGTCGTTAAGCCTGGTTGAATGCATTATGGGCGGCATGAAAAATTTCAACAGCAGGTAGCCACAACCTGCGTCTGTCTATTTCAACACGGCAATGGGCCCACCACCTATTTTTTTTTTATCTCCATCCTGCCTAAAATATCGATTGAAGAACTTATTATAGAAAGCAGAAGTTTATTTTATGCGGTAATTACTTGTGA
The DNA here is from genome assembly GCA_948477245.1 of Thumatha senex. Classification (NCBI taxonomy): domain Eukaryota; kingdom Metazoa; phylum Arthropoda; class Insecta; order Lepidoptera; family Erebidae; genus Thumatha; species Thumatha senex. The sequence goes on along the minus strand of OX419738.1, from coordinate 20,596,068 downwards.
AAAGGTTTTAAAAGAGGCAGAGGGCGGATTGGGTATATTTATATTCCATTACGCAGTTTAATCATGTCCATTGGGAATAGGTTTGGCATACAAACATTTTTAGTAGATAAATTTCCAGCTAAACAAAATTGTGTATGATGCACTCGACAAAAACCTCTTAACTCGTAAAAAAGAACATCTCACATTTATTTCTATTAGTACAATTGCGCTGTCAAGAGCTGCGTAGGTATGTAAAATAATACGATACTTGCTCCCGACACAAGTGGAATGAAACCCACGTGTTATCTTTCAATGTACATATATCATGTACGTATCATAATAGACGATCGGAAAGTTCAAAGTGAAAAAAATAATTTAACAATTATAAAAAAAATATATGCAAACTCTATGATACAATCAATGTTTCAGAATAAAGAAGTAAATTACTGCTCTCATTCTGATGCGATCTTTATTTAGATGGAATTTAGGTTGATTTTTTAAACAGCTGAATAACATGATTTAGATATCTTTCTCCACCAAAGAGACATACATGTATCAAGAGGTTCTTTGGCATACATTTATCTTAATTTTAAATAGTTTCTCTGTATTTATTTTATTAACTAACTAACTAACTATCTTCACGCTGTATCCCTGACGGAGTAGTCAGAGAGGACAGATCGCAAAGCTTCGCGATCCATGCATACTTCTTTTGCTTCTTCAAGATTCATCAATTGCTTAAAATAAAAATAATTAAATGAATGTTCATTTTTGATGAATCTCGAAGAAGCGATCCTCTCTGACTACTCTGTTAGGGATACAGCGTGAAGTTATTTAGTTTCTTTTTTAAGTAAGTGTTGTGTACTCTTTCAGTCAGTACTTAATTTCACAAGAAAACAAAAATAGAAAACTTGGTAATGGATCTCTGTCATACGATCAGTTTAACAAGATGGACGCCTGTATACTTTTATTGCTGACTGTACTTGTAAGTCAATAATATGCACACAAAGACCTCGTGCAAAGAAAAAAAAACACGCTTAGCTTAATACCATACACTTCTACTAATTACTTAACTTAATGCGGACACTTTTATTCAAACCTGCTATATTGCATATCACTTCGTAACGTAGTCTGACGCCGCACAAGTTTCGAGAGTAAAAGAAAAACGTGTGTTGAGGTTATATGACTACCCGTTAGCCGCGTTAAGGACTTACTTTCCAAAAAAATTGATTAAGCACTGTTTTACCCTATTCTTGACGGATCTTGTCCGACCGAATCATATTAGACGCAACATTAAAAACAGTGATACGTATTATATTAAACTACCAAGAGTATCCAATTATGCAAAGCACCTGTGGCGACCAGCACCACATAGCGTAAAGCTATCGAACTACATCGATACTAAGAATCGTACATCGCGATATAAGAGTTCTCGCGCTGAAGAATGATATATGCAACAGCCCAACATCAACCGTTGGGCCGCGGCCTGCCAGGCGTGGTCACGTTGCCTCTGGTCGGACGCTTCTCCCTTTGTGTCGAAGGAACATATCTCGTTCCTAATAGTTTTTTAAGGTCAAAACAAAGATGAGAAGCATATTCCAAGGAACAATGAACATTTAAATATTACTTATTACATTAATTGGCGTGGAAACACTTATGTTCTTCCATCAAGTTATCTGCAGGTGTGTATATAGTACTTACAGAATCGAATGTGGAATTCAATCCCACTTTACAAACACAAAAACATTTCTTTTTACAAAGTTAATGTGTGTGACCTTCTCGTAAGTTGTAGAGACCTTTAGGGGAAACTTACTTAATAGTTTATGAGTCCGTATTTGTCCCAATTATGTGGACATTTTACCCTAAAGGACGGGAAATATAACAATGTTCAATATGACATTTAGTGAAAGGGTATTTTGGACAAGTAGGTATTTATATCTATATTAGTTGTAGTAGGATTTGCACTACCTTGTCATGAAAATTTATAAGAAATTAGTTAACGCTCGCGGCTCTGCACGCGTGGTGAAGTTTTCTCGTTCTCGTTTCCCACAGGAACTTTTCCCGGGATAAAAAGTAGCCTATGAGTTATTCTGATGTGTAAGCTATACTATTGTAAAGTTTCATCAAAATCAATTTAGTAGATTTTGCGTGTAAGAGTAAGAAACATCCATACTTACAAACTTTCCCGTTTATAATATGAGTAGGATAATACGTTATAGTATTATAAACAATATTGAATTAGGTATAATTGAATAGATGTAAAAAGTCCAGAATTATCAATGATTAATAGTGATGATTTATGAATTTATCTATATTATTTATACGTGGAGAGGATGGATAAAAGTAGACTAACGAAACAGATTTATCAGAAGAGAGTGAATGGGCAAACTGGTAAGGGGCGACCTCGACATACAAATGTCAATTAAATAGAAGACATTTTGAAAAAAGTTCAGGTCAAGAGTACCCTTAACCGGCGTGTGTGTATGAAAATACTTATGAAAGTGGAAGAAGCGAAAGTTGTATGCCAGGATCGTAGCAAGTGGAAAGCCATAGTCTCTGCCTACCCCGATGGGAGACAGGCGTGACTATATGTATGTATTATTTATACCATATCAACAAAGAAATAATAATAATTGTTTCTAGCACTGAAATAAACCTCTAGGGTTTGGTACACAGTGCAAGAATATATCAAACTCATCAAAAGCATCAAACCAGTACGTTAATAGTTGGTTAGTTGAATAATCAAATACAACAAATAAATAAAACAATACAAAGACACAGTCAGCTACACAAGAGGAACCACGTAGGCAATTTTTGGCAACTATTTTCAACTGAAAATAAATAATTAGTTGTTGTACACTTGAAGTTAGTACTACATTTGAAATGCGGTACTACATTTAAAGACATAGGATGTAAGGTATATATGTACCCCCTCCTCCGAAGACGATACCGCGCTTGCGCATAAAGTCTGCTGGGAGCCCTAGGTCTATCCTCCTGAAGGGCTTACCCGGGACTCCTGGCCATAGACAAATGGAAGGGCACCGTGTGGTTTTAGTCGGTAAGAGTCATAGCAAGAGGCATAGCATCCATGAGAAAAAAAAGGTATATATGTAGTTTATAGTATATAGTTTTCTCTAGTTATGTTATTTTTAGGGAACTGGGTAGAATATTAATAAATCTTGGTAGCAGATACTGCGGATGCATAGATGTCCGTGATATATAAACACGTAATTGCCAAGAAAATAATTGCTTCAATTTTCAGCAAATCACGACACTAGCCTACAGTGTCGCTTGTAAATCAAAGTACTGTGAATATGGACTAGTTTGTAAATTCCTACTTGCCGAGACATGATACTCTGAGAAAGCTTTTCTCACAGGACGCTCATTTACAATCTCTAAAATGTTCTGAAGAGTATCAAATTCAAGTGCACATAAGCGTTCTCACAGGAGACTCGTCCTTCTTCAGATATCGAATATGTATTTAGAAGCCCCAAATATGGAAATAATGATGCATTCGCCATAAAACCCGAATCTTTTACACTTTGTTAATTTTATGTACAATATCAAAGATTTAATGGAGGTTACGATTTACACTCTGAAAGCGGCATTAAGTCTTCAGTCGCTCGCACCAAGCAGTTTAAGAGGTTCTGGCGATTCACCGACGCTTGGAGTATATACGCCTTCGGACTGATAATAGCCTATACGATTTAGCTTATTACTATCGGCTTTATTGGAAGCTTGGGGGAACTACAATCTGAACTTCCAACCCCGTAATTTAATTAATTTAATTCTTTATTGAACAGAGAAATAAGGTACCTAGATTGATTATATATTATAAAAACAATGAAAATACCTTTATTCCAGAAGGTCACCAAGTAACACTTGTGAACGTCAAGATAATTGCTTTTACAATTAATGCTAGATTCGCAAAGCAATAGGTAGAGCCTGAGGAAGAACTTGTCAATAAAACTCATGGCCATTACATAGTATAGTTTTCGTTACATAATAAAATTTCAAATGATTTTTTCTCAAACGTGCAATGGAAATATTGTCATTATTTCGAAAAAAGAATACGCGAAGTACCGCATTTACGGACAGAGAAAATAAAAATCCTAGCTGGAGTGTTTTTTGAATTTGGAACTAACAATACGGGGGCTATTAGGTACTCTTTGATTGAATTTCTTTTGTCATTCTCCTTCGGCGGACGCTTACTGTATGAATATTATTTTCTAAAATAAGTGCATTTATCTTGTTTTATGTGTGGGAGTGGTGAATTCTGGGACATAAAAGTTGTGTCAACGTGCTATAAATAAATAATCTGGGACACTTTTTCATACAGCACAATGTAACCCAAACTAAGCTATAAGCTCATCAGTTGTCTAAATCCCATAGCACACTATGGAATCTAGACCACTGATAAATAAACATAAATATTTCAAAATACATATAATATACATACGTATGAAAAATCACGCCTTATCCCCGAAGGGGTGGCAGAGGCATATTATATGCCCACTTTTCACCGTGTGGATTCCTGTCCCACGTAATAGGTGGTGAAACACCCAAACTATGATACAAACATGACCGGGACACTGACCCGGGAATCGAACAAATCAATCAATCCATCTCGCTGCGTATAATAGTGGATTATAAAATATTTTGTTGAGAATAATTGCCTAATATAGCTAATGTAACTATTTGTATTAATTAAATTAAATGTATAATTTAATAAGTATGTTTTAGTACTCGCCTTTTTTGTATTGACTGCCTCTGTGGCGCGGTGGGAGTGCATCCGACTGCTACGCAAGAGGTCGTGGGTTCGATTCCCACCCAGGATAAAACTTTGTGTGATGAGCACAATGGTTTATTCTGTGTCTGGGTGTTATTTATCTATAATATGTATGTATTTAGAAATATATAAGTATGTTTATCAGTTATCTAGATCCCATAACACAAGCTAATATTAGCTTACTTTGGGCTAGATGGCGCTGTGTGAAAAGTGTCCCACAATATTTATTTATATTAATGTTTTATTTCCATGCATTCTTTTGAGAAAAGCACTATATATGCACTATACACATATTGAAGCGCTCGTGGCCCCGCGGTGTATTATCGCTTTTCTGTAAACGATCACTGAGTTACGCAACTTTCACTATGGCTGGTCCTCGGATGAATAGGAAATCTTCACTAATATTATAAATGGGAAAGTGTATATGTGTGTCTGTTTGTTTGTCCATCTTTCACGGCAAAATGGAGCAACGAATTAACTTGATTTTTTCAGTGGAGATAGTTGAAGAGATGGAGAATAACATAGGCTAGTTTTTATCTCTTTCTAACCCCATATGACCCCCTCCCCACCCCTGAAAGAGAGGGTAACTTTTATATGGGTCTTTTCGCAGTTTTTAAGGTAGAACAAACTAAAAATCGGTACACAGACTCTTTTTTCCAATAAATACCTACCTTATTTTTTTTTTGGAAACGATCACTAAGCCCCTGAAATAGTGTGTAGAAATTTGTCTCCGCAAAATTATTACAGGTTCTATGATACAAATGAATAAAAAAATAATTAAATTAAACAATATTCAAACATTTAATTAAATCTAACCACGAAGCAATCAAAATTTTGATTAAAAAATCAAAAATCGAAACATAAATAGTAAATAAATAGCTAACGCTAACGTTGTGTGGTAAAGGTGGTTGGGTGAAGTTAGATTAGCCGTGCTTTTTCCATGGAGAATTGTATGTTGCATTTTCGCGTGTGTTTTATGCCCAGAATCTTTACATTCTATCCCTATATAAAAGATATATAATATCGTCTACAGTAGCGTATTAAAATAATATTCTGTTCCGAGTTTTCTTCTGTGTTTTAAATCAGAAAAGAAGAACCGTGTTACCCCAAATTTAACGCGAGCGAAGCCACGGGCAAAAGCTAGTTTATAATAAGATAAAAAAAACCTAGGTAATGTAATGGCGCCTGGATTATTGTTTCGTTCAGTAGTCAGCAGGTGTACAAATTGCAGAAGATGTCGTTTGGACCCCGGACATCTTGGTGGGGTCCCATACATCCCTAATAAATCCAGCGTTGTCAACATATAGAACAAAAGGATATTTTTAACAGTCCTTTCAAATCCAGGTGTATTTATTACAAAAATCGCAGATTTAAACGTTTCAAAAATATACCACTTTTTGTCTGACTGTTAAAAAGTTTCTCGCAGTTCACAAAACCACATCGTGATTTTTTTATGTCATGAACACGAAACATCACTGTGTTTGAAACAGTTACAAAAGGGTTGACTTTTTTTGGTATGTTTTTCTCTATACGATTATTAATAAATTTTCTGTTTCTCTGCCCGCATTCTAGCTATGTGCTAGATAGCTGTTATTTAGGCGCTCAGCAAAATATATCGGTTTACAGGTCACACCACAATAAAATGTTAGTTTGTGAACCATGTGTTCATCATCAACCAAGCGTCAGTCTAGTTAGTCTTGTAGTTAGTACTAGTTGCGTCTCATGACGCCCGGGGTTTCTTACATTTTCTCCTCCACTTTGCACGGTCGTCGGCATCCCCTGTAGTGAGACCATTGTCAAGCATGTCATCCTTTATGAACCACTTGTTATTACATATTAAGTTACAAGTAACTCACTATTGTACTTAATCGGATTACATTTTGTAATTTAATTTTTGTTTTTAATCTGATGCCGCAATAAACACTTACATTAATTTCTTCTTATCTAGATAGAGATGAGATTAGACCTGAATCAAAAGCCATGATGGCGACCACTTTATACCTATATGAAACTCCTTTCCTCTACCATAATTTCTCTCGTATCCATTCGATACGCAAAGAATATCAATATTAATAGCCTATAGAATAAAAATTGACACAAAAATTCGCATAAATCTATCAGTCCTGTCTATCAGTATGGCACCCAGTATCCGCTTTAATTCTTTTTGATTTAGCTTTACCAATCGGGAACGTCAACTGTATACATCCCGATCTTTTCGCGAGCACCTGATCTCTTTATGAGAGAAAATAAAGTACATTAGTAGGTATGTGATAATTATTAAAGTTACTGATGTGTTACATTATTATGTTAGAGTTTAGAATAAAAATAAGTAGTAACATATTTTTGAGATGGTAGACTAGTATCGTACTTTTTTTTAAAACTAAGTAACGCCCATGGCACATACGAGCATGGTGACATACGAGTAGTATTAGTACAATAATGCGTAAAAAAATTGCCCGATTTGTTGACATTTATGACTATAGCTTCGCTCTCCGTGGTAGTAACGTTATGATATGTAATCTAATGCGTTCCTCAATAAATAATCTAACACAAAAAGATATTTTTAAATCAGTTTTAATAGTGTTATTTTTAAACTTTCGCGGTTTATACTCATATTTTATATACTACTCGGGACTTCACGCGAAACAGTTTTGTACTTACATTCACCGACGTTTCGAGCGCGTTGCAGCGCCCGTGGTCGCGGCTGGACTGGACCAATTGTTTCGCGTGAAGTCCCGAGTAGTATATAAACTATCGGTTATAATAGTTCCTGAAATTAGCGCTTTCAACCAAACAAACCGACTCTTCAGCTTTATAATATTAGTATAGATTTTGTGATCGGAGCGTATTTTTAAGTACTCGCCTTTTTTGTACTCCCAGTTTTCCTGTAGATTTATTAATCCTTTCATACATCGCCGATGAAGAATCAATAAATAATAACTGCAAAAATGCAACTTTCCAGGGGGCGAAAAAAACGTTTCGAGTCCGTTTAATTTTTTTTTTTGTAAATATAATTTTTGAAATGTTCCATATTAACTGACTGCCATATTACGAAATTCAACATTTTATTAAAATATTACTGGTTTTTAAATAAATTGCAGATTGGAGGTACTGTTTCGTTGAATGAAATATAATGTTGGAATTTGAAGATATTAGATATTGCTAGTGCAGATAGAAGAAATTGTTTCTAAATTTACACAAAAATATTAAAATACCAGGAATATAATAAAATATTGCTGGTATTTTAATGACATTTTTTAAATAAAATGATGATGAGTAAGCTACTCGTCAAGCTATACTGTTTGAATTTTGGACCGATCTTATGCCACTCGTAATAGCGGCGGTTTTCGTAGTGTAAATGAATAGCTTGAATGGGAACCTACTGTACCACTTATGTGACAAAAGAGTGCTATATATATAAGAAAGAAAAAAATATGTTGTAGATAGATAAGACTTAATAATAATGATGATGAAGTAGAAATAAAAGAGAAATATTTTGTAAAATCAGTTTAATCAACAGTAACTTGCGTTCTGTAACAGTCACGCAAAGTAAATTAACGTTATTTATCTAAATTGCAGAATCAAGAGCCTATAATAAGTAAATGTACTTTTAGAAATAAAAATTAAACATTCAAAAATATTAAAGACAACATCTTTAATTGCTTAGACAAAACCACAAATAGTATTTGTTAAGTAAAGGAGATCAAATAAGTAAATAAATTGTAATAGACATTCGTAATGAATACCTAATTAAAATTAAAAAAGGCACATTAATCACATAAAAATACACACAACAAAAACAACAATTATCAAGTCAAAATTAGGCAAATATACAACACTCAGTGCGCGTTTATAAAATATTGCTTAAGACGGGAATACTTATTCAAATGGCAAGGAATCGTAATAGGGATGACAATCACTAGGGAGAACTGCTTTTAATTGTTGTAGATGGTTAAATTTTGTAGCTTTAATTGGTATTCTATTGGAATGTAATTGATTATAGATAACTTCGTTATTAATTATTTTTGTTCTTTGTGGCAATGGCATCCAGTCTTGATCAAAATTTAGTTTAGTTTCAATTATCATTTTTTCATATTTTATGGCCCTAATATCAACTACTTGTGGGTCTCCAACCTTACGACCTGGTCTGATACTTTTGTAGACCAAATTTTCTTGCGCAGCGTAATCTTTTACAAATTCGTGATCAATTTGTATACACTCATAAGGATTTGCCCGTGCAATTTTTGACAAAGTGACATAGTCACTAGGTAAATGAATTTCCTTGTTCTTAATTTGGCGCTCTATTGCACTGTGTACCGAATCACACTCCATTTGAGTGTAGCCCGGTTCTAAAAATTTTTGAATTATTGTTATATTATGTTTATTGCTTAATACCAGTAGTGCGTTGGATAGTATAGCATTGCGGTTATGGTAAGTGCAACCATCTGAAAAAATTATAATAGGCAATTTTTGGTTGACACAATGTTTTTCCAAATAGTTAATTATGAAAGATACAAAAGTATTAGAGGTCAGATCAGCTGCTGTCTCGTCAAACCAATAACATGTACAGTGTTTATTTATCACATTGTACACAGTAAAATTGTGTACAGTTAGTTTTGTTTTGAAATATAACGAGCTAGCAGTTAGGAATGGGCAAACCTTGACAGCTTCAAGGTCCATTGTCAATAATATTAATTCACCTGCAGTAGCTTTCTTCTTGTCATCTTCTTTTTCTTTTCGTGCTCTATCCTTTTTAATCAGATGTATTTGGTAATCAGCTTCGTTCAAGTTACCTACCTTATAGCTAGAACAAATATCGCACATATCTTTTTTAAGAGTATAGAGGGAAAAAATATTTTTATGTAAATATTTTTCAAAACTATATCTTGAGACTTGTGCCAGATCATTTTCGGTACAGTAATTTTTGAACGTCTTAAATAAATCAGCAAGAGAATGGTAAATCGGCTCCAAGAATAATTTTGTTGTATCTTTTCGCACATAATGAGATGGTAGCTTTGGTATGTTATCAAAAAATGAAACCAATGCCATCGTTTTATCATTTTCTGGATTTGATAGTGGTCGACGACGTAATGATTTATTCACTTCTTGATTTGGAGTCATTCCAAACTCGCCAGCTTTGGTCCATGAGTACACCGTAAACGATCCCAAGGAAAGCGAGTTTAAAAACATTAATTTACACACTTGCACTTTTTCTGATCCGTCACATTTTATAGGTAAATAATAAATAGCAGACTCTGTGCGCCTAGAATTACCATTCTATTTCGTCTTTCTTGCCGTATCAGTTCGTTGAATCAGAGATTTTACGTAAATTTTGCGCTGATCCCAGTTTAATTGTTTCCAAAAATATGTATGAATTTCTTGTCTACATTCTTCACTTATCTTACTACATCCTCTTAATTTAGTCTTTTTACAATATTCAGACTTACATCTCTCTCCCAACTTCCTAGCATTCCTTAACGTATCATGTTTAAATTTTCCGTTTGCGGATCTAGAGTATCCTAAAAAATGTTCACCTCTCATTCTACGTGTTTTTGCCAGATTTCTTTTCCAGAGATTAGGTTCAGCTATGTGCCGCCGCTTTCGGCCTTGGTTCATATCACCAAATTCTATATCAGATTCAGATGAATTATCGTAAGCATTGTTTGGAGGGTGGTAATCATTCTCACTACTCGCATCTGTATCAATTATATTTGTATCATCAGCTGTAAAATTTAACAAAATCGAAGGACTATCACGATTACTCACGCCAACATAATTCTTATCTATCAACATAGGAGCAGACTAAACCTTTCTAAGGCTTTTAATAGTATTACTATCTTCTGTGAGATCCGACAGCGACCAGAATCTGACAAGCCTAAACTGGCGAACGCACGGCAAATTTGAAATAGAATTAATCAAGTTTATGTCATAAGCTGAATAAATTACAGAAAATGCATAATCAGTAGCCTGAAGGTAATTTGACTCTATTAGACGCGACACTTCGACATCGAGGTCATGGTGGCTAAGTTTAATAATATTAGACGTAGAAGCTGTAGGCTCTAAATCTCTTAGTTGTATTAGACCTGACTGGTCATCATTGTGATCAAGGTAACTGGGGCCAGGCTCATTAGATATAGTCTTATTGTGCTTCTGACTATCCAAACTCGGCGAGCGGCAGTCTGACCGACCAGAATTATCGAGCTTGGCAGGGACCTAGAACAATCAATAGAAAATAACATTTTCAATTTCCAGAACATGTAGTAACGAATGAACGAAACATTGTATGATCACCACTCTCTGACCCCAAGGGTGATTGTTTTTAGAGTAAGGCTAAGCAGATAAAATAGGGAACAAAATTTCGAAACAAAACCCTATCTATATTATATGTTCAGCACATGTTAGCTATATTAAGTGCAAACATTTAATAAGAAATTCGAAAAATCAAACAGCACAGGTGGGAATTGAACCCTATCTGTCTGGCCGGTATTGAAATAAAAAGAGAACTTACCAGCTGATGATTGTTTCCAAAAATTTCTTTATATTCATTTTCTGTGGGGTGTCTCAAATTGGTCACATTGTTGATATTGAGATTTTCCAAAATCTTTCTTCCCCTCAAGCCTTGATACATACGGTTACTTCGTGACATTGTCCTACAAAATGTTTAATTATAATTATTTGTAAGTGGTAACTCCATATTTTCAACTTGTTTGCTACACACTTTGAAACAATAACATCTAACTGCAGTAAAGTCTCATTTTAATAATTTTAATTTTACTTTTCATACCTGGTAACGGCTGTCAAAACCGTATGTTTCAATTTTACACTAAACTTTTATCGTTTATCCGCCAAAAATCACACTAACATGAACTTTTGAGCAACTTCACGTTTTCCGTAATACACAAAAACAATAGAAATAAAAGATTGGTGGGCTCTTCTCTGTCTCTCTTTGCTCACGGAGCGGCATCGCATCGACAGGTCGCAACACGTCAGTAGACTCAGTACGCTTGGTGCAACGGTCACGAGTGGACACGATTGAGCATAGATAGTATGTATTGCCATCATAAATGACGTAACAACACTTAGTATATATTGCAACAACTGTTTATCTTGCAAAATTAATAAGAAACGGACCCATGATCTTTGTCAGCATGTGTATTACTCTATTTTACAATGAATAATTCAATAAAACAAAAATGGCCAAAATGTCAGTTATTATATATTGACTCTTCATCGGCGACATGCTCATGGGTGAAATGACAATGCAGGAAGCGAAAGAAGTATGCATGAATCGTCAAGCCTGGTGGTCTTGTCTTATCCGGTTACCCCGTCGGAGATAAGTCCTAAGTTTCTTGCCGGTTCTTCTCAGGTGGGCCGCGTTCCGAACCGGTGGTCGCTAAATAGTTAAATATTTTAAATAGTGTATGACATTTTGTAAGCGCCGTAAAAAGGGTTTTTTTATTTATACAGTGTGAAAATATTTAGTTATCGATAATGTTCAATGCTTAGCAACTTCCATTACTGAACATAATTATTACATGGAGGAGATTTTAACAAAAACTAATTGCTGAGTGTATCTTGTAACACAGTGGATAAAATAGTCTTGTAAATTTTCTAGGCAGTGTTTAATGGCCTTGTCGCTCCGAGCTTGGTTCGTAACAAAGTCAACTTGTGACGTCATTATCACAGTCACGTAAAAGATAAACGACCGAATAACTTTAACAACATAGACTTTAATCAGAGAGAATTTAATCAGAAATCTCATGATAATTATGAAAAGGTAAAACCGTAAACATTTTGTGGAGAATTATTATCATTTTATCATAAAAGTAATTCTGGCAACACTTGTATTAGCTGATAAGTTGGTTTAAATAAGTTTAAATTAAATAAAAAAGGAATATTTTTCTGCTAAAAGATGATAAAGGAAAATTTTCTATATGGCATTAAAGTTTCAAGTCCATTATCATTAATCTTTGTGGGTATCTTTTTTTCGCTTATCTATACTAATATTATAAAACTGAAGAGTTTGTTTGTTTGGTTAATTGAATTCACTAATCTCAGGAACTACTGGTCGGATTTTAAAATTTTTTTTTTGTGTTGGATAGCCAATTGATCGAGGTGGGCTATATATCATCACGCTGCTGAATTGGAGAGCGGAGCAGCAGTCATAAATGTCGACAAATCGGGTAAATTTTTATGCATTATTGTAGAATTTATACGTGACAGGATTAAATGTGTGCAACGGCAGTTCGAAGCATATCACGGACGAAGCCGGGGGGTCACCTAGTGTCTCATAAATAATTAGTCTCAGTCAAAACAAATTTTAATCTTAATACAACTAGAATAATAACTATCGTGAGCGTTGTTCATTATTACAAACTAAACGGTTATACTCGTACTAACCGGTAGAAATTCACACGTGATTATAACCGCTTATTTTATAAGAATATAGTTTAAATCCCTTGTAAAAACCTTTTAATAAAAAGGCAATTAAAAGTGATATGTAACAGTCATGTTTTATATACTACTCGGGACTTCTAGCGAAACAAAATTCTACTTACATTCACCGACGTTTCTAGTATTCTAGTAGTATATAAAACATGAGTATACACCGCGAAAGTTTAAAAATGATATGTAACAGATACTACTATTTTGAGGATAATAAGAGATTCTTACAGAACTTTCATATTGATACATTCATTTAATCACAATTTTTACTAGAATGGGTTAGCAGAAGCATATTATACATAAAAAAAAGTAGTAAAAAAAAGTAAAAAAGTAAGAAATCCCAGGCCTTTATTGAGTAGGTTTCTCGTTAAATTACTAGTCCCTTGATAGCAATTATTTGCACCCGACAGCCTCGCTTTTCCACGAGGAGCACGTTAAACTCGCAGTTTTAGTGTTGTTCTAAGAACATCGATATAAAATGTTTACGTCAGATACATGGCTAAATCTCGAGTCATTTATTGGGTTAACACGTGGAATATCGATAAAACTATATTCGATATTTCTCTCGGACTTGTTTCATTGCAGTTTTTGTTTGTTTGTTGTATATTTTTGTTAATGATATTTCGAGTCTTAATATTATTTGGCACAAAGCCTACCTTATACTTCCCGACGTTTCGAACGGATTACATCAGCCGTGGTCACGGGTTGAGTCAACCCGTGACATACGTCATATACGTCGCGAATAAGACCCGAAATTTTATAAATAGGAGTGACAATCGCGAATGTTTAAAAACATTAATGTTGTATATTTGATTGTTAACTTTATGACAATGAATTTTAAGAGTAGGTACCCACTACTATGTGCTGTATTCAACGGAAACTTAATTTCCTGTGCATAGACTTACATTAATGTACGTTTGTATTTGGACGTCGTGGACATGAATGGACTAATTAAATCTATCGTTGTTGGTAAATAGTTTCATACTAGAGTGTCTTTATTGTCTATTTTTTATTTTGAACAAAAATAAAGATTATCCTTGTTTCACTATTTGTAAAAAAATGATGTTCGACACATAGTGTTGTAACACAAATAATAAATGAGACAGGTGCAGTTTTACATCATAAAGTGGCAGTAGAGGTTGGGTTCATACGAGTGATAGTGTCAAGATATGTAAATTTATATTGATTCATTCTTTCATCTACTTAGTCTGTAGTATTAGCCTTATTTTTAATCTGTCATGTCTATGCCGGTAAGTACATTGTTCGTTTGGTGAAATTATGAAAAACTGTAGTATTTTCCAATTATAGAAGAAATAAACAGTGACTATAATAGTATTCACTACTTTGAATTTATTTTAACAGATAGTCTTGAGTATATTTGTTACTAACGGGGCTAAACGAGGTTATTTCACATATCTTTGGGCTGAGTCAGCCTGTGACCACGGCCGGTGCAACCTGGTCGAAACGTCAGGCAACAAAAGGTATGTGAAATAACCGCGTTTTCAGCTAACGCTGCCACTTTCATTCAAACCTGCCACATTACGTATTAATTCGTTATGTTAGTAGTAAATGATATATAATAAAGACTGATTTAAAATAACCAGTTTATGAGAGGGCTTGTTTGTTACTTATACATACAGGCTTCAACGGCTGGACCTATTTGGATATACGTCTGCATTCTTGAGAAGCTGGGAACCACCACACGGTTGTACTCTATCCGTTTTCAGCGCATTCTTAAATACTTTGGATGCATCGCTCGCAGAAGCCCTGACAGCCTAGAGAAGCTGATGGTAGTTGATCAGGTCGATGGCAGAACATTACGCGGTCGCTCACCTGGTGAAGTCTGACCTAGGGAAATCGCTCACTGGCCTATAAATAACCAAGGCTTTAAAAACTGAGGACAGGAACACGGAGAAGCATAGTGCATCGGGTGACCAATACTTCAAGCTAGACACGACCTTCAGCAAATGAAGATAATGACTAAGAAGAAGAAAAGGACACCCTGGATTAATAACAACTAGGCTGCTTTCTATTCTGGAAACAAGTTTCTGTGAAGACACGGGAAAACTGCCCGTGCGAGTGGAGCTGCGGCTGTCCTATAGTTATTATATAAAAAATAATATTTGTTCTTGAATTTGGAATAAATGTTATAATCTTACAAAATATTACGAAGAACGCTGAACGCTCGACTAAATTTTCCTTGAGTTTTCTTAAGCCATTAACTTTGAGCATTTTAGCATTAATTTGTGGGACAAGAATATTTAAATTTCTTAAATATTCTTGTGCTTTACAAAATTACATTTAATGCATTTATGTAGAATTGTAAAAAATGTAGTCTTATTTTCTGTCAAATACATATTTCAAGTTGATTTGATAACCATCCTACTTATTTAACGCGAAAGTTTGTAAGAATCGATGTTTGTTACTATTTCACGCAAAATCTACTGATTGGATTTTAATGAACCTTTACAATAATATAGCTTTCACATCAGAATAACACATAGGCTACTTTTATTCCGGGAACAAGTTCCTGTGGGAATCGGGAACGGGAAAACTTCACTACGCGTGCTTCTAAATTTCTCACGACCATGGGTGCGAAGAGACAAGAGCATAACTGCCTCAGCGGTATAGTGGTTAGTGCTGAGGCTGAGGTCTGAAATTCGAATCTCGGGTCAGAGTAAATATTTGTGTGATCTACTAATGTTTCTTTCGGTGTTTTCTGTGTATAAATATGAATTTAGAAATATTTATGTATACATCTGGGCATTTATTGGTTGTCTAGTTTTCATAGCAAAACTTTGTAGTCGATTAATTTTGGCTAAATAATAGAAAAAAATGGTATTCCACTAGATTAACTTAAATTCAACTGTAAATTACCATTTTAGTTGTGACTAACGATCCGCCCTGACCGCTTCGCACGGACAGCAAATATGTTTCCGTGAAATGATTATTTGACCATGTGCCTATATTAAATTCGTGATATCTCATATGGAATATCCCATTTTTTAAATTCAAAAAGCTATCTGTAGCTGGATAACCGTACTTGAAAATAAAGTAATTTATTTGGATAAGGATTAATGCCAAGGTACCAATAACATGGTCTGAAAATTTACTACCGATGGTAATTATTTTGTAACTTGAGAAAGTAGTTAAAGTGAAGAAACTATTATAGTTAAATATACTATTACGGACCATTTTGTAGATTTTAAAGTGACCTTAAAAATTGTAGAATATTATTTTGTTCTATCGTCAATAGTTTTCTCAGCGTACGCGATGTAAGGAATTTTATGAGTATTTTTTTTTACACTTTGGGTAACATTATTCGAGATTTCATACGGAACCCTAAACTTTTTAAATATCAAATATAGCCTATATTACTTACATAGAATGTAGCTTTTACTGATGAAAGATTTTTTTAAAATCGACTTAGTAGTTTCTGAGCCTATTTCTTTACCAACAAACTTACAAATCTTTCCTCTTTATAATATTAGTAAAGATTATCCTCTATTTTTGAACGTTTCTATAACTTTCCATTAGTTTAGTGACGTCATTTGACGGACTATTAGATAAAAACACAAATTCTGAAAAACTCCATTTCGGAAAGTAAATAGAGAAGTTACTGGACGTAAATCTGTTCCGAGACATAAAGCATAAAATTTGCTGTATCCCCAGTCATTAATCTTGTACGCAATTGTGTCTAATTCCTGCTGCTTCCGTTAATGTAATAAATCAACTAAGTAAGTAAGAATGGTGTTGTGGACTTGTTCCGTACGTTCCGTGTCTCAAACATTGATTTATTTCTGAACGTTTCTTCCCTTATTCTTGAATAGAAATTAGTGTGTTTAATTCAAAATGTTTAAAGAAAATTGTGTTAA
Organism: Thumatha senex; assembly: GCA_948477245.1. Classification (NCBI taxonomy): domain Eukaryota; kingdom Metazoa; phylum Arthropoda; class Insecta; order Lepidoptera; family Erebidae; genus Thumatha; species Thumatha senex. The sequence goes on along the minus strand of OX419738.1, from coordinate 20,578,983 downwards.
GTTACAGTAATTGTAATGTAACTTAATACAATTTTCGTTATTGTTCTGAAATTCAATATCTTGATTGCGATTTATATTTTTGCTGTCGCTAGCGGCTACGCCCGCGAGGAAAGGATTTTCGATTTCCGTTTCCCACAGAAACTTGTAACTGAGATAAAAAGTATTGTACTGTAAGTCACATTATTATAAAGTTTCATCAAAATCCATTCAATAGTTTTTACGTGAAAGAGTAACCCTACATCCATACCTACCGAAACCTACATGCTACACTCGTACATACCTACCTACAAACTTAGCGTTTATAATATTAGTGGGATTACAAATGCGGTCGGAGGTGTTAAGATGTTAATATGGATTACAATGTCTAAATCGGGATTTATGTCTGTGAAGTGTATTATGTAGGTGATGAAGGTCTTATCAAGATATCAGATGTTCAAGCCTATCTCTTATGCTCCAAGGAACTGTGGTATTGCACACAAAATAATTTTTAGTTACCTAAGTCGCCTGGAAATGATCTGCTGGCATAGTAAAATAGTATTAAATTGTAAATAGACCATATAAAAGCCTTCCTAATTTTCTTGCCGGTTCTTCTCAGGTGAGCCGCGTTCCGAACCGGTGGTCACTTTAAAATTATTAAATTAATCCGTAGTTCTAGTATATGACATTTTGTAAGCGCTGTTAAAATTGTCTATGCAAAATAAAGACATTATTTTAGAAGTCTGATGTTTTGAAATATCAAATAGCAGCAGTTTATAAGAATGCGGAAGAATAAAATACAAATAACAGCTGCCCCTAGAAGCCAATCAAAGCCCCGTAATCCACTGTGACATTTTGGATACCACGTGAAAATAAGTCACAGTAGTAGAAAGATCAGAGGGATTGTTACAAATTACATAGTCAATTAGACACATGGGTGACACGTTGGTTGCCACACCGGTTATTGTTTCAACCATCTGCGTCAGAACAAACTCTGACAGAGAGTGGATGCATGTCAAAGAATGAATGGCATAAGATTCATCCCTTTTTGAAGTGAAACTTCATTATCGACGTTAAGAGAAATTTTATAGCTGTAAAAAATCGTTACGTTTTTCGGTTATGCGGCATGTTGTTTTGAAGTGAGTCTTCTTTATCATTAACTGAAACTTCATTATCGACGTATGAGATAAATTTTACTGACGTATGAGATAAACTTTAACTTGAGCAGATTGCTCAAAAACGGAAAGCTCAAAAGTACTCGGATACCCAGACGTGCGTGTATGAAGCGATTGATGAATCTTGAAGAAGCGAAAGAAGTATGTATGGATCGTGAAGCCTGGTGATCTGTCCTCTCTGACTAACCCGTCAGGGATACAGCGTGAAGATAGTTAAGTTTTAGTTAGTTAAGATAAATATTATAGCTGTAAATAAAATGTCGTAAAGAAGTTTCACTTCTTATCTGTGTACCTACTCTGGTACACATACATTCTTTTTTTATTAAAAGAAAGTTTATAAGTATTTCATTTCTACCGCTCTTTCCCGCTTTATAAGCTTCAGTTGTTACAACAAAGGTTTGTTCGTATGTATGTTTGTGTAAGCATTCGATGCTCCCAACTAAATTTGTCTTAATTTATATACCTAATTTACACATTAGATTTTCCTGTCTCAACCCTTTGTCAATTTAAATTATGTCCCTAGCTCGCACACAACCATAATAACGTTCCTAGGGGACTACAATAGGATTTGTCCAAACAATTGTTTAAACTCGTGTTGTTTTCGGCTTACACATGACACATCGTGCGTAAAGGTCTTACCTATTTAATCCCAAAATAATAGTGATGTATTACGGTACATTAAGCGCGTTTTCACAAATAATATAGGATAGTTTACAGGCGTTCGTAGCTAGCTTATTATTCTGTAAGCGTTATTGCATGCAGTGATCTGAGTTAAGCATCATTCATGGTCAGTCATGAGACAGGGCAAATGTTTGATTTATTTCCATTGACAAACGTTTTGATGGTTCAGAAGGTATGTAAAGCAGTTGGTTCCAAAAGTACATAACATGGTACTCGTTGAGACAAGTTGAAGGCCTTTTGTATGTTTTAAAATGGTAATATCGAGTGTTAATCTCTAGCACAGTACATGTATGAGCTAACAATACCATAGGCTAAGGTGAACACTTTCTATCAGGTAGGCCGTATGATTGTCTGCCACATAAGTTTAAAGAGTGTCGCCTTCGTTGGTATGGTATCGTCTTGCGGCAACCACCAGGCTACATGGGAAACAAATGTCTGGCCATGTCAGCCCCGCCGGGTACCGGTAAGAGGGGAAGACCCAAAAAGTGCTGGCTTGACATCGTAAAAGATAGCATGAAAGCCAATGGTCTCACTACAGTAGATGCCGACGACAATGCGAAGTGGAGGAGAAAAAGTAGCAAAGCGGACGCCGGGCGTCGCGAAACGCAACTGGGACAAACGCTCGAATGATGATGATGACAATACGACTGCGACAACGATTGGCTGACTCACGCACTTCAACGTCCATTTCTGGGGTCTGTAGATGTGTGTCTGTGTCAGTATGCGGTTTCTCACGTTTGTATGAAGTGTCTTTACTGCTCATAGTGATGTAAACACTGAACATATAATAATAGCTATTATTATATGTTCTGTTGTTGTAAACGTCCATTAGGCTACTGTTACCACTAATCGATTAGGCGGGCAATATGTAAGCGATACTATGACTACTTATTGGCATGTGTGCATTTGAGACAAACCATCAATCACTTTCTAAAAGCTTTAATCTACAGCTAATGATATCTTATAGTGAATGAATTGCTTGCGTCGTAAAAAATGATAAAAAAGCATTGGACTGTAATTCGCTAATTATTCTTTGAAATTGCTACAAAAACCATTTTCAAGTATATTTGCTCGGTTTTATGAGAGTTTGGTTTTCTTCGGGGCTAAATTAATAAGGCTTGGCTACTTCACAGAGTCCTTTACTTCGTAACGATATTAATAAACGTACAGTAGGTACACTCTATTTTACAGCTAACATTTAAAAAAAGAATCAAGCAGGTTTACTTTTTAACTGGCAAAGGTAATTTATTTTGCAGCCTTGCTTTAATCTGAATACAGAAAATAATGATTTTGAGAACGTCTCATAAGTAATCGAATTAGGTGCTGATTTCTCACAAATCGTATTAGTGATGCTATTTAGTATATAGTATGATCTCAGATTAGCCATAGCTGTAAATTTCAACGGATTTTGTTTTTTATCAATCAAACCTTATCCCCCAAGAGGGCCCACATTTCACCATGTGCATTCCTGTCCCACGTAACAACCTGTGAGCCCATTACCGTGTCGATACAGACAAACGTAGAACCGTATTACAGAACGTTTCTCAATACTCAATAAACACTTGAGAGTAGTATTATAAGGCGAAAACTAGCCTTAAGCGTTTCTTGAGTATTGAGAAACGTTCTGTAATACGGCCCGTAGACTGTGGCAACCTGCGTTTAAAATTTTTCAATTTGCCCAAAGGGCCTTCAGCTGGGCTTAACGACTGCCATGCCAGTAACATGGCAGCCTAGGCTCAACGTGCCTTCCGAAGCACTGAAAAGCTTGTAAATGGAGTTACACAAGTGGTCACCCATCCGTAAACAGCTATAGCCAAAGTTGATGAGAACACTGAGTCAGTGGGGCTACGAGCGCTTATCGAGGATTTTGTTGATTTAAAATATTACTAGCTTTTGCCCGCAGCTACGCTTCCGTGGTATTTTGTATGACTAACATAAAGTTCATAACTTGTAAAAAAATTGTACATTTATACTCATTTCCTGTGACAATATAGAGGATGTTTAAAGTTCCACGCCACGCAGGTGGACCAGACAAGTTAGTACTGGTTTTTTTTGAGAGTTTGCCCTTTTTAGCCTTGTTAGGTACACTACTTACAGATAGGACCCCAATGTTAATTTTCTCGTATTGGACCTAAACTCGAATCGACACTCATCACTCAAAAATACTATTGCTCTTTGGTCCAAGTTTTGCATTTTCTATCATTTTATCTCTCTTCATTACTCCATCGATTTCACACGGTTTCTTTTAGTCGTTTGTTGAATCTTTTGAGAATAGAGCTTCGTTGTTCACTGACTGGTTTCATCTTCTTAAAGGTGATTGATGGTCATTTCCAGATTTGAAACTTTGTGCTCGCTGATCACTCATCAAGCTGTCTCTCAAATTCAGTGTTTCTGCCACAGCGCAGAAACACTGAATTCTCCTATAGCCCATTGTTTCAAGATCTTTCCAAGATGCCAGCCGTTCTTCTTGTTGTAACTGGATTATAATCTTCTCATTCTTAGTAATTATAAAAATAACTGTTTCTACCCCGAATATCATAATAAGTAAAAAAGTAAAGCTCTAAACGTTGTAAATTCAACTTCTGAAATATGAGATACGATTCGGGAAACCCCCACGTTTCGAACCCCGTGCGGGCTTACTCGGAGTTAGCGGAAGCAGGAGTTCTGATGTACCCTGAAGCAATGGCTAACAGATGTAGAGCTTAATGCTGCCTCTATAAGCCACCGTACGAATTCCGGGCAGCTCAACCCATTGCATGATAACATTGTAGTTCTCCCAGGCTGACTGGTAAAAATTAAATACCGAAAATGTGTTTGCAACATCGTTGGTTTGGATGTATCGCATCCAGCGAGTTTAGTCGCCATGCCCTCGTTCACCGACGAGGTGATGGCAGCGAGAGGAAAAAAGTAACGCGGTCTTATTCGCCACTGTCATGCGCGAACACGACTATGACGATGGTACCCCGTCCACCAATAGTCATATGGGACCCCGTGTTACCATTTTCCACCTCCTTGGAACTTAGTGGCTTAACTCCTGCCTTTTGATAGTATGGCGAGGCGGAACAACGTAGCGATTTAGTGGTTAGTCCGCTCTTCAAGACTAGAAGTTCCCCACAAAATTTAAAAATATTAATTTTTGTTTATATTTTTTTACTACACAGAAGAAATTGTAATTCAAGTAAATCTAATGCACAGTTACTATATGAGGTACCAGGCTGTCAGCAAAGCCAAAGTGTACCTACACTAACAAGCACATTCATTTACTATCCTGTCACTGCAAAGCTAGTTACGTCATCCGCAAGCCGAGCACAGCACCTAAGCTGACCTTACTCGACCCAAGTAGCAATAAAACTACTAACAGCCCATTAGACTTACTTGAGATCTCTTATTGAACTTTACCTCTCGTTGCAGAAAACGAGAGGTAATTGTTATACTCAATGAGGCTAATTTATACTTGAAATTTTCAATTCAATTATTTTTATGCCTGTGCTCTTTAGCAGCAACTCGCTAGCTAGAAGCAATTTGAAGGATTCACGTTGAAATACGATATTTTGTAAAGGGTTACAGTAAAATGGCGCCCTCATTATTTTCTATTCTATATTAAAAATGTTAAATGCAATTCAACCTTTGCCCGAACTAAATAAACATAATTTGTTTTCAAGAATTTACGTACTTACAATAATTATACGAATATCATCTATCTATATTTGGACATCTTTTTTATGCTGAGTGGGTAGACTAGGGTATGGCATGATGTAAAGTGGAATTCATAAGTAAAGTGTCATGCGCGAACACGACTATGACGATGGTACCCCGTCCACCAATAGTCATATGGGACCCCGTGTTACCATTTTCCACCTCTTTGGAACTTAGTGGCTTAACTCCTGCCTTTTGATAGTATCACCTCCTTGGTACTTGGAAGTAGAGAAAATAGAAATCTATCTTTGTCTTCAACGGGTTTACCACATTATTTCAATACCCAGTTAAGTTATACACTTCTTTCTTCGTTAACATTATTCTAAGGAACTCATAAATGTTTGTGAGCATAATTTAACACAAGAAATTATGTTCGTGGGTTATCTGTGCATAGATATTACTCTGGTTATGAGAGTAAAGCCCGTTTTGTATGACATAACAGTGTTTGTGCCTTGCATAAATATTATTCTTTAAATTCTTTTAAGTATTTTGTACGAGTGTGGAATACTGGTTTAGTCATAATCGCCGAACAAAGAATATTTATAACATAGGTATGTTATATTAACAATTTATTTTAACCATAATTCCAAATATTTATTAATATAAACAACATTAATATTTATAATAATACATACATACATACATATTGTCACGCTTTTATCCCTGAAGGGGTAGGCAGAGGCATAATAAACGCTCACATTTCACCGTATGCATTTTTGTCCCACGTAACAGGTGGTGAGCCCACAGCCGTGTAGAAATGGACAGGCGCAGGCGGCCTGCTGTCGAAATTTTTTAAGCCGCCAATAAGTCCTTGAACTTGACTTAACGACTGCCGACCCCGATACTACTGTTTTATTGGCAACCGGGACCAACGGCTTAACGTGCCTTCCGAAACACGGAACTGGGGTGAGCCTAAAGGGCCGAATAAAATACAATAAAGTAAATTAAATGTGTCTATTTTAGATGTAAAATTTTGAAGAAATTTTTAACCCGTTGCCTTTTTAGTGAGGTGGCAACAAAAAGGCTAAAAGGTCATATGTGCTAGACACTAATTAGCACGACCAATTAAAGTCCTGGTAGTCTCGGACTAACCTTTATATTAATAACTGGACTTTATAATAATACTTTGTTATAATGAATATACATTAATTATAAATTGTGTTCCTGCACTATCCCATTAGGCTTTGCCTGTAAAGATAGCGTAAGGTTTATTAAATAAATAAATAGTAATAATAATTGTTTATTGATAAGGCATCGTTAGTAATAATATTCTATTTATAAAGACCACATGCACTGGATGAGGGCGTTATTGACTATGTCACAGTGTTTCAGACTGCACATCAAACCATGTTTACCGTAAATTTTTATGTTCCATATAAACATTTATTTTATTTTTATTTCCTTTTATTAATTAGTAAAATAACCTAAAATGCGTCATAAAATTTCTCCACATCTCCTCGTCGTCATCATGTAGTAGGGTTTCCAGAAGACTGGCATCATTGCCACGTGATAAGATAAAAAAATATAATGAAGTAAATATGTTATTTTACATTTAAATTATATTTGTAAGTATATCTCATAATCTGATAAGACATTATAATTAACCAGTTGACGCTCGCGGCTTTGCCCGCATAGATTTATTTCACCGTTTCCGTTTCCTAAAGGAACTTGATCCCAGTATAAAATTAGAGTATGTGTTATTTTGACGTTGAAGCTATGTGTACGTTTCATCAAACAGTAGCTTTTAGTGAAAGATTAACAAACCTACATCCATATCATCATCATCATCCTCTTGCCCTTGTCCCAATTTACTTGGGGTCGGCCCAGTATGTCTAAATTCCATACTGCAAAATGTTTTGGCTTGGTTTTTATGGTCGCCTGACACCAACCCTTCTTGGGAATGCTATCGTTTGGTGGTTTGCCCGCCACCACACGGGTGCCTTTTCAAGCATTTCAGTACTCCGAACCTTTACAAGAGGCAGGTTGCTTTTTTACATCCATATATTATTACAAATTTTTACGTTAATAATATTAGTAGGATCACGTCCGTCTAAAATTAGAAAGTCGAGTTTACAAAGGCTTGTCAAAGGCAGACCGTCGAACAATTGCCTGTGTCCTCTGCACGTTTTATTTATGAATACTCAATGATTTCTTAATATGAAGGAACATAAAACAACCAAAAATTGTTGACCGATTTGTAAATAATTTATGTTCCACGAAATACAAAAAAAAAAACTACCTTCACGCTGTATCCCTGATGATCGATCTGTCCGGACAGTCGCTTACAGATCCGTCCATAAATTTAGTAATTGTATGTTCCTTGTGTCAAAAATCTGTGAGTAAAAAATCTGTGAGTATTCATTTCTGTAGATTGTCAGACTTCGTGATCCATGCATACTTTTTTCACTTCCTACAGATTCATTAAGCGCTTAATAATAGCACATCTTTCTGTGTCCGAGAACTTTTGACCTTGCCTTTTTTATTATATTGTTCAAGTGGTCTTAGTATTTAAGTCTAGGTCTAGCCTGACTTCTTCTACCCTATACTATAAACAATATAATACTCTTCATCAATCGTTCCTCACTCAGTCGTAAAATATATCTTTATAAATTCTTAAAATTTAAGTTTACAGCGTAAAAAAAAATCATTTTACAATATTTTTAATCACTATAGTATCAACCTATATTTACAATACAGACTTGTACATTAAACTTTAATTACTAGAAGTAACTTTCGTCAATTTATGGACATTAACCAAAATGCCCACGCCGGAGTAAAGAGCTTTTGCGTACCACATAATATGTAAAGTAGGCCCTCGGAGGACATTAAATATTTATAGTAGTATGCTGTAAGCCTTACGAACTTGTTTTAAGTATTTACGCACTACATCTTAGTATATTTTTGATTCAAAAGAGCTCAAGGAGACGTGGTAATGCCAACTCACTAGATTTGTCAAACGCAAAAGGGTATTAGGATGTCAGCATGATGAGCATCTTCGTGTTATTATGAATATTTAATAGAAGACCGTAGGATTTAGGATGTGAAACTGTTTGAGATTGTTGATGAATAAATCCCACGCGGTTTGTGTTTCCTGAGCCAATGTGGTAATATTTAGATACATAAGTGTACCTTGCCACATAATAAGGAGCATATCTTATATAAAATAAGCAGAAACTATTCGAGTAAATGGTCAATGCATAGCTGAAACGATATCTAGAATTATGAAACATTGCACAACTATTTCATAAGTGACATAAATGTGCACCAAGAATGATTTCTTAAAAAAAATACCCCTAAGAGGTTTAAAAAAGGCTGCAAAGAATTTATGGAAGAACGTGTTTCTTTTTGTAAACATTTTCAATTTGTTTTCGAAGTAGCTGACACACACGACTAACACATAGCGTTCTTTATATCCTGGGATCAGGTTCAATGGGAAATGGGTAGGCCCTTAAAAACTTTACACCGTAGGTGGAACCGCAGGTGTACCCAAATTTACTACAAATTCTCGCTTTTATTTCAACTACAAAAAAATAAAGCATTGTAGTTATGTTGTTATTAAATATCTGTTACAAAACGAATACTTTCTGATATTACGATCGTAACGTACTATTTTTCTTTTACAATAAAACCTCTATGTAATGCCACCCATTTCCCTCTCTTTTTTACTCCCTTCCGGATATTTTATTTTTGTTTTCTACTCTGATGATAATAAAATATCATGAGATGTTAAATAAAGTAGTTGGTTTACAAGAAAAATAAAGGTGTACAAAATAGTTGTGAACTTTTACAAAAATAAGTCGTGAGTAATAAACAATAGTTTTATTACTCACGAGTCCAACACAGACTAATACACACATACATACATACAGTTCCGTCTCTTTCCCATTGGAGAAGAAAGAGATTGTCTTCCTGACATATAATGTTTTTTTTTTACTTTCATTAGAGTTTTTATATTATGTGTATTGGTTATATATTAGCTTATAACCTGGCTCTTCCTTAACACAACCCCAATTAGATCAACGTATGCACGCCTAGGTCGACTTGCACTAATTTGCCCATTCACATTCATTTGCAAAAAGCCTATGTCGCAATTAATGTCGAACATTTCTGAACTTACCATCCCCTTCACGATGAAGAAAACAACAACTTTCAGTACGAAACTACACTAAAATTTGAAAATAAATTATAGCTTGTAATAAAAAATTCATGAAAACTCGGAAACAACTTGTAACCGGGTATTTTAAATTTTAATATTGGATTCGTTTATTAAAAAAAAGAGCCGTGTGGCTTGTCATAACTTTATTATTTATTTATCCGTTGTACATTTTTAATTAACCTACAAAAAAGGTCACGCGGGTGTAAAGTCACGCTGGATATTGTCAACAGCTGTCAAGAATAAGGCTTGTGATATACGACACACGGCCTGGGTCGCGATCCTTTATTTTAATTAACTTCTCAAGTAATGTAATATAATTAAGCCTGCAAACAAACAAGTGTAGTTTGCAAAGTGTGTTTAAAGCTGTTAAAATATGAACGTACAGTTTAACAATGGCTGTGAAGGATTTAGTTAATTATTTTTATTTTTCTTTTTTTTTAAGAATTCTCTGTCTAACTAAAGAAACTTGGAACGGTCTACCAGCGCAGTTTCCTACCTCTTACAACCCCAAGCGGAGCATGAAGAGGCACATCACTGGATCGCCAACTTGAATAATATGTGGAATATGAGAGTGATCCTTAATTCGCTAGATGTGGCATTCCATCAAGCATTATTTTGGCGAGCTAAATATAAAATGTCAGTGAAAAGGTAAAATATGAGACGCCCGAAACTGGAAAGGTGTTTTGCATTGCTTCTACCGCGCAACAGAATAGGCTAGAGGTTAACCCACTGCAAATCGGCAAAACAGCGCTCAGAAATAAAGCTCTTTGCGGGGGTTCGTACCATAAGTTTGATATATTACGGCATATTATAATATTATTTTATACAGAGACATAGTATAAATGTTTCATGGAAGTGTCATGATAATTTTTCGTTTCTCGCTAGTAAGAAATAAATAAATATCGTTGGGACGAATCACACAACGCCATCTGATTCCAAACTTAGCAGAGCTTGTACTATGGTAACCAGATAACTGATAAACATACTTATATATAAATAAATAAATAAATATCCATCACGCCTTATCCCCGAAGGGGTGGCAGAGGCATATTATATGCCCACTTTTCACCGTGTGGATTTACCTGTCCCACGTAATAGGTGGTGAGCCCATTGCCGTGTTGAAATAGACAGACGCAGGCTGTGGCTACCGCTGTTGAAAATTTTCAAGCCGCCCATAAGGCATTCAACCAGGCTTAACGACTGCCATTTTACTGGCAACCGGGACCAACGGCTTAACGTGCCTTCCGAAGCACGGAAACGCTCGCAAATGTAAATGCCACAAAGTGGTCACCCATCCGAGGACCAGCCATAGTGAAAGTTGCGTAACTCAGTGATCGTTTACAGAACACTGAGACCGCGGGGCCACGAGCGCTTCAATATATATAAACATACTTATATATTTCTAAATATATACATATTATAGATAAATAACACCCAGACACAGAATAAACCATCGTACTCATCTTACAAAGTTTTATCCTGGGTGGGAATGGGAAAGTCGGATGCACTCCCACTGCGCCACAGAGGCAGTCAAAGTTTAGTATGTAGGGAGTAGAAACAGTGTGTCACGTCAGAGAATATTGCAAACAATAATTTCTTGTGCGTCGGGACCTTACCTCAATATCAGTCATGATGTAGCTGTATAGTTTGCCACTGTAGTCCATCAAGAATAAAGACGTGATTGATTAGTAATAATCTCTTGTAAAGATAATTTTCTAGAACATTTCTCGGTATAAAATGAGATTTCTTGTTCATATCTAATTTATTTTAACTACAGTAACAGCTGTGCTGAACTGTAATAACAGCTGGAAAACTTTACTTCTAAATGTTAGTGAGCAACAGGAAACAAGATTATTCTAGTTGGTTGAGCGGGCGAGATAAATAAATTCAAAGCGGATTGTATTTGCGGGGAAAGACAAAAATGAAATTTACACGCGGTTGTCGACGAAAAAAGAAATGGAAAACAGGAATGGGCACACTACCTTGCTTTTGCTGCGAGATGCTGAGGTGGAGGCTGCCGGGGACGTCCCTGGACTTGGATCCCTGGTTCCATTGCACGAAAACACTATTTATCCATAGAAAACACAATTATTGCGAAAGTTGGTGCGGGCGCGCGCGCGGTCATTGCAGTACTAGTACAGCGAGCCTTCAATCCGTCCTCGCTGCCCGTGAGTTGACAGCGTAGATGGCGCGTAATACAGCTGTCTCGCTCCTTCTTTCTGCGAGACAAGGTAGGTGCGAAAGAGAAATGGAATAAAGAAAAGCGGGGTGGGATTGTCGAACACTAATTAACTAAAACAAATGGAGACCGGCGATGCAACATAGAAAAAATAACGCGGCTACTCTTGAATCGTATACCGGCGCAACCACTAGTGTTTCTTTTTTATTGTTTTTACTTAAACAGCGTACCATTTTGTTTTTCTATTCAATTTCCTGTGTAGTTACAATGTGTTAATAGTATTATTGCTTGATTTTAATATCATCAGTCTATACCTAACATCTTAAGACTCGTAAAATGTTGCCTGATAAATGTATTCACGTTCCGTACATCGTAAACTGTGCATGAATATTGTAGGTACCAAAATATGTTGTGTGGTTAGGAGTAGATTAACCCATAACTTGCCGAGGGTGTCAAAGGACGAACAAAGGGGTTAAATCAGTAGATATGTGTTCTATAAACTTTTGCGAGTTGACGACAGGGTAAGTAAGCCTTACGTTAGGCTGAAACATTGAATCGGTGAGATATAAACCACATGGTTAAGTAATTTCATACGATATTTGATTAAGTTACATCACAATTATTGGCTATTATTATTCGATATGAAGTTGTACAGTAGCAATTACAGCCATGGTTAGTTTTATTGTTGGAAAAGTATATTAAAAATATATTAAATATATATATTTTTTTAAGTATATTAACATTTTTGTAACCTAATCGCGTCTTTATTAGAAGCATCGAATCGCTCACAAATGTAAATTTCACAAAGTGGTGACCCATCTGTGAACAGTCATTGCGAAAGTTAAATCATTTACAAAAATATTATATTTGATATAAAATAATATAATATAATTTAATATTTGATTAAGTTACATCACTATTATTGGCTATTATTATTCGATATGAAGTTGTACAGTAGCAATTATAGCCATGGTTAGTTTTATTGTTGGAAAAGTATTTTAAAAATATATTAAATATATTATTTTTTTTCAAGTATATTAACATTTTTGTAACCTAATCGCGTCTTTATTAGAAGCAAGGAATTGCTCACAAATGTAAATTTCACAAAGTGACCCATCTGTGAACAGTCATTGCGAAAGTTAAATCATTTACAAAAATATTTTAAAATTATTTTTAATTACTTTTAAATTATTAGTAATTACTTTTCAAAATAATTTTACGGCAGTTTGTATTAAAAAATTATATTCAGAAAAAAATCAAAATTCGGTGATAAGTTATTTTCTGCGTGTACAAAGTCGCGGAATAACGCTAGTTTTATAAATATAAATATATTTCGTAATCTTTCTGTACCCCCAAAAGTACGTGCCTAAGTATTCAGTGTTATGTAAGTACCAAAAATCCACAGGGTTAAATGTCGGCGTGAATATGCCTCTGCTATGCCACCCTTTCGGGGATAAAGGCTTGACTTGATACAAAGAGATAAGTTGAGGCAAAAGTATCAAAACGACGCGACCGCAAAAAACAACAACCATTTTCGTTTTACCAAAGACTGCCGACATAAAGTCCAAAGGTCTAAAGAATTCGAAACCCATACTAAGTCTACAATACTCAACTTTACGTCTATCTATAAATTTATAAAACGAATACCGTTGACTATTTGTTTTACTGTAAGCTATTAAAGTTGCTTTAGAGGAAAAGGTTTTAGAGCTCGTAAACGTGGTACGAATCCCACAAAGTATATCTCTGAATACAATATTAAACACGAACTTATTTATTCTATAATAGGTTTGTAGAATCATCCGTGAAAGGCAATGCAGGTTATATCTTTTTAATTTTAGAGTATTCCCAGTTGCCTACAATTAGTACCTGGATTTGGAACCTAAGAGCAGCTATCGAATGGGTTTTTTCTTTCGGTATTGTTAGTGATGACTGCCGTTAGATCTCCCATTCAAGCTTTTCTCATTAAGCCCTTTTATTGGACTCTCTACAATATGGATATTAAGTAAAAGGGCTTGTTGGCAGTGCAAATAACTAGTCCGCAATTGTGGATGCTTCACCATGTTGAATTCATTATGACGTCACACAGCTAACCATGCATTTTTATCCAACGAGTATTCAAGATCAACCCGATAACGATTGAGTTGATCTGCTTCAAAATTGAGTAGCAACATTCCTCCCGAAATTGTCAGTTAATAGAAAGCTTGTAAAATGAAGATAGTTGAAAGTCTGTAGATTACTATAGGTTACTTTTATCCCAGAACTAGATGACCCCCACAGCGTCGCCCGTGGAATATTTCGACATCCCGTCGCACCTATTTTATCCCGTCTCTTATAAATTCTACAATGATGCATAAAAAATTGCCCGATTTGTCGACATTTATGACTACTGCTCTGCTCCCCAGTGTAGTAGCGTAATGATATATAGCCTATAGCCTTCCTCAATAAATGGGCTATCTAACACAAAAATATTTTTTCAAATCCGACCAGTAGTTCCTGAGATTAGCGCGTTCAACCGAACAAACAAACAAACAAACTTTTCAGCTTTTTAATATTAGTATAGAAGTACATATAACATATTAAGCCCACATGAGGGTACATATGAGATAAATTTAAATTTCGTGTGGGTGGAACCGTGGGCGTCCTTTAGTAAATAAATAAATGATGGCAACATCGCTCTTGTATTTATGAAAAAGATCTGGCGAATGACACTGCTCGCACGTGAAATGACTACGCATTTTCACTCGGGCAGACAAATGGGTATATTTACAAGTTTTTATTTTTTTATATTATATTTTGTACGTCAAAATGCGCCGATCGCCTCCTATGAAGCGAGCAGGGTTCTGATATCTCTCTATTCAAATATAGAATAAACTAATGAGATTAAAGCGCTCGTGGCCCTGCTAACTCAGTGTTCTGTAAACGATCATTGCGTTAAGCAACTTTCGCTATAGTTGGACCTTGGATGGGCAACAACTTTGTAGCTTTTACATTTGCAAGCGTTTCCGTGCTTCGTAAGGCAAGTTAAGCCGTTGGTCCCTGTTCCAGTAAAACGGCAGTCGTTAAGCCCAGTTGAAAAATTTCAACAGCAGTCCGCTACAGCCTTCGCTTATCCATTTCAACACAGCAAGTGGCTCACTACCTGTTACCTAGAAGAAAAATGCACACAGTGAAATCTGGTCGTATAGTATGCCTCTGACTACCTTTTCGGGGATAAAGGCGTGACAACATGTATGTATGGAATGAGATATAAGCTGTATGTTACAATCATGCAACAATAGAGAATAATGTTGGACACAACTTTGTATATAAGTTTCATTCTAAATCCCATTTTAAATGGTATAAATACACAGAATGTAATATAGTCTACTAAAGTGTAGCGTTTTATTATTGAAACAGCTTGCAATGTTGTGATTTGTGAATGCGTAATGCGAATGCTGTCGCTTCTTCGGAAAGTATGCTCGTAGGTATTATTTGAGTGTCAATTTTACATTAAACTTTTCTCTTGAAAAGTTTATTCAAACGAATCTCAATTTTGCCCTTGTATTAGGGTTCATTATTTCAAACAGTCTTAGCATATCATGCTAATTAGGTAAAAATATACTTATTAAGAGCGTTATGAAGTTAGTGGTCCCGCGCACACAGTGTTCTGTAAACGATCACTGCTTTAAGCAA
Organism: Thumatha senex; assembly: GCA_948477245.1. Taxonomy (NCBI): domain Eukaryota; kingdom Metazoa; phylum Arthropoda; class Insecta; order Lepidoptera; family Erebidae; genus Thumatha; species Thumatha senex. Next base: position 20,563,448 of record OX419738.1, on the reverse strand, counting down.
CTTTCCCTATGGCTGGTCACAGATGGGTGACCACTTTGTGGCATTTCCGTGCTTTGTATGGCACGTTAAGCCATTGGGCTTGGTTGCCAGTAACATGGCAGTCGTTAAGTCAAGTTGCCTTATGGGCGGCTTGAAAAATTTCAACAGCAGGCAGCCACAACCTGCGTCTGCCTATTTTAACACGGCAAGGGGCTCACCTATTTTGTGGGACAGGAATACACATGGTGAAAAGTGGGCATATATTATGCCTCTGCCGACCCTTCGGGGATAAGGCGTGATAGACAAATATTAAATAAAAATAATAATATTCTGAGAATACTCATAATTAAATAGGCCAAGCAGTTGAGTTTAAGAAGCCCAACCAAAATCTCTCCAGGGTCCAAGCGACCTCATCATTCTAGCACCTGCGAAGTAATAGACAACGCCATATTAGTCCCCATGGGGCATGGTAGGTCAGACAGCAGTTGATTTCCACAATACCGAAGCAAAAAGTACAACGATACCCGACCTTAGCAGCCTTAAAAAATAGACCTCAGATTAGAAATTCAAGTAAAGCTTGGAGTAATTGGAAGAGTCATTTTCTCCAGTAACGATACATAGTAACTAAGTGGAGATATAGGACATCACTTAGTTACATACTAAACATACGAGTTATAGGCGTCACATACGAGTAACACGTTTAACGGTACGTCGACGAAGTGAATAATGAATAAACGGGCCGCACTGAGAACAGACGTCACTAGATAGTACAAGTTATAGACGAACATCTACGGATCTACGGTGATTTTGATTGAGTTATAGCTTCAACACGAAATAAAATAAGGAGTTTTAATGGATTTCAGAAGACCAATCTCGAAATTAATTTGCAATTGAATCAAGAAAATGGTTTTAACTTAATACTTATGCTTGGGTTTACTCTGTTTTAATTCATTAAATATTTAAATTTAAAATATAGACATGCTAAAACCTATTTTATTTATGTTACCTTTTACGTTGTACCCCTGACGGGGCCATCAGAGAGGACAGATCGAATAGCTACGCAATGCATGCATACTTCTTTCTTTTCCTGCAGATTCATTAATCATTTCATAAATGCACGTCTGGGTAGTAGGTATCCAAGTACTTCTGACCTTTACTTTTTAGAGCAATCTGCACACGTTATCTTTATATGTATGTCTTGATCTGCCCCGAGTCCTTTTAATATCTACTTTCGCACAGTAGATATTCTTAATCAATCGTTCCTCACTCATTCTTATGCAAACCAACGCAGTACACCTTTTCCAATCTAAATGCTTATATTTTTATTAAAACCTGCCATATTTGACTGGTTTGGTGGCGCAGTGGTTGATGGGACTGCTGCGTTAAGGCCGATCCTTTCGATTCCCGAGTCGGCATAAATATTTGTGTGATTCGCAAATATTTATTTTAGAGTTTGGGTGTTTCCTATGTACAATAGGTATATATTTACAAATATATTAGTATGGTAATCAGTTGTTTAGATCTCATACCACAAACTTATATTAGCTTACCTTAGGCTAGATGGCGCGGTGGAAAGAAAAAGAAAATTATACATGTCCCAGCTGCTAAGCCGTTTGATAAATGACTCTTGCCTTACTGTGATTACTAGTAGGCAGCTTAGGTATTAATGCGCTACCTTGAATTTTTTTTATAAAGTACAATGTCCTAACCTATCCATCTAGCTCCGGGTGCCTAGAGTAACTTCTCAGAAGGATAGGTAACAAAATAAAGTATGACAAATTGAATTTATTTTAAAAACTGACAGATACTCATCTGTATAACCCATTTAGTGGCCGTATCCGCGATAATACGGAGATAAAATGTAAACAATGCCAATGCCAATATGCCAATAAAAGGCTCGTAAAAGTTTGCCAAGCCGTTTCATAGATTAGCCGAAATAAACATATAGAGAGACTTTTTTTATAGTCTTTTTTTATAGTTTTGGACCGAAAGATTTTGAATTCAGTATCAATAATAGAATGAATTAATATTATTAATTTAATAAAATAGCGGTATTAAGTTCTATAAATATTATGCCTCTCATCGCCGCTAAAAGAGTCAAATAAATTAAATTATCAATGTGTACAATTAAACCTACAAATTACTGTTATTTTGTACGTTTGTTTTTTTACTATTATTCGTATGAGTTAAGTATTATTCTTAACTCATACAAATTCAAACATAATAAAATGATGTATTTTTACTTTCAAAACATTTTTTTTTTTATTAATTTTGTGGGTTATTTTTTTTTCTCTTTAGACAGCGCCGTCCAGCCCCAAAGTATTAGCTTACTTTGGGGCTAGACGGCGCTGCGTAAAGAGAAAATAAAAGACCCACAAAATAAATAAAAAATAAAAATATGCTTGTCCATAACACAAGCATATTTTTATTTTTTATTAATTTAGACGACTGATACTTACATATTTCAAAATACATGCATATTATACATAGGAAACATCCAAACTCCGAAAGAAACATTTGTGGATCACACTGTTTTTTTAGTTCCTATCCGGGAATCAACCCGGCACATCGGTCACGGCAGTCGCATACACTACCACTGCGCCACCGAGGCAGTTAAAACTAAATACAAAAAACAAATATTACTATTTTTTCAAATTAATAATCTATTCTATTATTGATACTAAAATTCAAAATCTTTCTCTCCAAAACGACTGTAAATCCATCGTGTATAGAATTGAATTATGAAGAGACCCTTCAATTTTATTTACCTGTATATATGTATATTCGCTGTTAATCCATTACTTACGCCGCAGGACAGAACATTTTCTGCAACGTGTACCTACGGCGTCTGCTGAGCACAAGTCTCTTGAGATAAAACGTTAAATGGCGAAGCTGCCGAGCCCTCTCACCAACGATATTAGCTACTACGTACCACTGATATAACTTATCTTGCTGTTTTATTTACTATCTAGGGATTTCAAGCTTATCTTGAATGACTTCGGTTTAAAAAGAATTAAGAGATCTTACTTTTCCTTAAGTATTTTTTATGATCGTTTCACGGTGACCAAGATAAAAAAATAAATTATTTTAAGCATATTTTAGTTGTCTCTCGCACTGCGTTCGCCAAAGCTTTGTATTATACGATTTTTCTTATTAAAAGATTTTCTTATTCCGCATTAGTTTGTATCTTCATCGTAATGGCAAAAATGGATTTGGAGCCTAGAGTACGCTTCTATTGGAACTAAGTTCCTTAACGCGGCTTACAGGTTGAGAGAATTAGTAGAAATCGTCACATAACATTATGCCTATGCTGTCTGAGTGTATCGAACCTATCGAACAAGCAATTTAAATATTCTATTCTATTTATTATTGATACCTGTTACTATTTCACGTACAATTATATCTGCGATAGTATCACAGTATAAAGAGAGAAAATCTGGGGGCCGAGGCTGCTATTTAAATCGTGTCGAAATATAAACGAAATCACAAAAAAAGCCACCACAGTATAATTTTGTCAATTCTATGTCTACTATTACTATTGTACTCCAATATACTTCTCTCGGTCGGCCAATAGAATTCTACTAACACGTACCTCGCCAGTGGCCGCTAGTCAGTGACATTTTTGGTCTACTAACTAACTAAAACTACTACTGGCTAAAAACAGCGATTCTGGTTCTATTCTACGGCTTTTCAATAGTAGACTCGGCCCCCAGATCTTTAGGCTGTATTCGCATAGTGGTCAGTATCTCCACCTGTCACGAAGGAAACCGGGGTTCGATTCCCACCTGTGAGATTATTTTTATGTTTTTTTCCATGGAGTATTTTGCGGAGTATTCTCTCGGTTTGTTATTTATTCTATTTTATACAGTAAAATGAATTTATAATACTTTAATAATTATTTTTTACAACTAAAGACCTACGTTCCTAACGGGGTCCTTCAATCGCTATACCGATAATTTTATTTTAGCTGGTATGAGCATTATTTTTATAAAAGTGAAAGAAGACAACTAGGTTCGAGACGGGGATTGACCTCGTGACCTTTGCCTAACCAGGGCAGTATTCGAGCCACTGAACTACCCGAAACATACCGAAACGCTGAAATTCTTCACTATATTTTAACTGCTAAAAGCATATTTTGGCTTTATATTGTTGGTATTATTGTGCCCTTTGATCTTCCAAACCCTGAAAGGATCGACGATCGGCGTCGAATGTTATCTGTGCCTGCCTCTTCGGGGAAAAAATCTTGACCATGTGTTTGTCAGTTCAGGGTTTCTCACAAGATCTCACTAAAATATAAAGTACTGAAAACTGAATTTTATTTGATACCCATACTACAATATATTTAGTAGTAATATATTTTGTAGTATACCATAAATGTGTATATAATAGTTATTCTTAACAAGCTCTTTTATTTTATACCTATCATATTGTAACATTGCATTAAAATAAGTGAGGCCACCATCTTAAATGTTCGATCATATTGTATTTAAAATGGCGCACTGTCATCCAAAGATATCAGCTTCAGAATTGATTTACTAGATTCCGCGCCAACACATACATTGCAAGTTAATAAAAACTTTTAACAAATGAAACATTATATCGCACCGTGTAAAGTTAACGAATTCAATTACTTTTTGACACACAACAAATTCCCTTCATTACGTACACATAATAAAGGAGTTACTTTACATTAATTTGGCGCGGAACATATACAAACGAAAGGGAAAAATAACAGTCTAAATGTTTGTTCAATGACAAGCTACTGAGAAGCTGCTTATAATAATAAATCTTTGCTACGGAATAGACACAGCGAAATATAACATCAGTACCATAAATGCGAAAGTTTATCAGTGTGTATAATTGTTCTTTCCACAATCTCAAACGGCTGGACAAATTTGGATGAGCCTTTTTATCCCAAGAACAGATTCTTGGGGATCCCTGTGTAAAACAGGAACGGAAAAACTTCACCAAACGTATTCTAGTAATATTATAACCTTCATGGAACAAAGTTCTAATTATACGTTAGGCCTCTCCAAATTTTACCTTTAGATCCTGCGCCTTCCTCATCCAGTACCAGTCATTTTAATTTCCTTTGAAAATGCCGTAAATCGAAACCGTTTACTAAGAAATTATTGTGGTTTAGCACAAATGGTGTTATTTAATAAGTAAAATTAACTAAATCAAAATTATTGATTTTGATATTGACTGCCTCTGTAGCGCTGTGGGAGTGTATCCGACTTCCACGAAAGAGGTCGTGGGTTCGATTCACACCCAAGATAAAACTTTGTGTGATGAGCAAGATGGTTTTCAGTGGGAATTCAGTGTCTGGGTGTTATTTAACTGTAATATGTATGTGTTTAGAAATATATATGTTTATCAGTTATCTAGTTACCATGGTACAAGCTCTGCTTAGTTTAGAATCAGATGGCGTTGTGTGAGTTGTCCTAACGATATTTATTTATTTATTAAACTTTTTTGCTTATAATGGTATTGAAAAAAAATAATAATTACAATTATTACAAAAAAATATTATAAAATCGGCCTTAGAATTAGATACACTCTACTACCTAAACCTTCAATCTAACTACTGATAAGAATTTACTAAGATTAGATATTGCATCTTATATACGGAGACCTATATCTATTCATTTACCGCTAACAACTATTTGCGATCTGCACTAGTTGCAAAGCTTCGCTGTAATTGCAAATTCCTCTTCCACTAGTTGTGTACAATACTATAAAGGCTAAAGCTTTGCACTTGACAGCAATGTACTGGTTTGAAGCTGGTTTGTGAATAGATTTTCTTGACTAGTTTCTGCCATGTAATTTATCTATGAAATGCTCTTTGCAAGTATTTGAGTAAATAAATAAAATTCGATCGGAATATTTTTTTAAATAATCATATTGTTTCAGATTTTATCCTATACTTGTATTAGACCGTATTATTTATTAGGTGGTGAACCTATTACGTGGGACAAGTATACACATGGTGAAAAGTGGGCATATAATATGCCTCTGCCACCGCTGCGGGGATAAGGCGTGATGGATATTTATGAATAGAATACCAACGAATAATTTCTTCGTCATTAAATTTTGATTTTTCCTGTCATGGCCGACATTGCCCATTGCCGTCTTGAAATAAACAGACGCAGGTTGTCGCTGTTGAATTTTTTCCCATAAGGCCTTCAACTTGACTTAACAACTGCCATGTTACTGAAAACCGGGACAACGACTTAACGTGCTTTCGAAGTACGGAAACGCTCGTAAATGTAAATTCCACAAAGTTGTCATCAATCCAAGAATCACCTTTAGCGAATTTTACAATATAAAGTAATAATTGTGAAAAAAAAAGTTTAAGAACATTCCTAGACCATCTCTTTGACCAAGCAGGTTGCTGATGTTAATGCCCTGGCATTAAGCTCACGTGGTCTTCATATGTAAGCCTCGGCCTACCCTGACTCCTTCTAACCAAAGAAATAAGATGCTATTATCTCATTTTAGTTGATTTTTGAATCGTAGTAAAACTCATGTTTTAAATTGCAGAGTTTGTCTAATTATAATTCTAACCAATGAAAAATAGGTAGCAGTTTCGAAAATACAACAAAATTAACAAAATAGGTACATTTCCTAAGTATTCGTCCATTTTATTTTAAAATTTAATTTTAAAATTTTAAATTGATTTTAAATTAAATATTAAATAAACATGGTTGCGAACTAAAAAAAAATTTAACTACTTAATTACAAAATACTACTTAAATAGCAAGATTACTTTTATAAAACCTTTTATCCTGCCGTAAATTTATATTCACTGTTTCTGAGATTTCGTAGAGTTTCGTAGAGAATAGGTATTCCTATTATTATTTGCTCTAGATTGATTACTTGCATTGGTAATATGAACCAGTCACCATTGGTGCTATTTTCAGGCTTCCACAGGATAAGAATAATAATAATTTTATTAGGTACAAAAGTTCTACATAAGGTTCTTAACATACACACATAAAAAAAAAAGAGGTTTGCGTTGGTGACTATACTAGTATCAACTGTGTTACAGTAACCAACTGTGTCTAAAGAGGCCCTGAAGTACAGACATTTCCTGTATATGTAAAGACTCTAATAAGTACTCAAGTTTCGTATCAAGACCCGCCACGTAATAATGTTTGTTAAAACAATCAGCTCTTCTATGATTGTCATGTTAATGTCATAGTTAAAAGCAATCTCGGCTTGATTAATATTCAAGATGAGTGAGGTTGTATGCTTAATTAATACTAAGAGGGCTTATTCTCATGTATTAACATGTTAGAAGCGCTTGTAGCACCGCTAACTCAGTGTCCTGTAAACGATCACTGCGTTCAGTATCTTACGCTATGGCTCGTCCTTACATGGGTGATCGCTTTGTAGCATTTTCATTTACGAGCGTTCTTGTGCTTCGGAAGCACATCAAGCCATTGGTATGATTCCCAGTAACATAGGAGTCGTTAAGCTTGGCTTGAAGCACCGTTGGGCAGCTTGAAAAATTTCAACTGTAGGTAGCCACAACCTGCGTCTGTCTATTTCAACATGTCAATGGGCTCACTACCAATTACGTGTCACACGGTGGAAAGTGGGCGTATAATATGCCTCTGACACCCCTTTCGAATATGGCCTGATTGATAAATAATAAATAAATAAAAATAACAAGTCGCAACATGACCATTTTAACACGGCAGTAATAAGAATATAATACAAGTAAAGAGAATGAATTTTAATCAATCACCATTTAACATAGTTATCTATCCACTAAACCTAAATGGGTATTATCCATTCTAAAGATTATCCAATAAATCGGCAGCAACAAAGTAGCCTAGGTTACTCAAATTAAATAGTCAATTAACTTTTTAATCCATCAACCTAATGTATTGATATTCATTCCACAGATATCCAATAGTGAACCAGTAAGTTTATTATTAATTTCATTAACGCACATTGTCTAACCATTATCAACTAATCTTCTAAACTAAATTAAAACAAAAATCAAATAATATCATATTAAGCTATCATCAATCATTTATATATTGACTACAATGTAAGTAAAGAAATCTATTTTCCAAAGAACTTTTCTATATAACTGTATAAGGTAACAATCCATTACACGAAAGTACAGAATGATGAATCGTTCTTTCCTCAACTCAAGAGTTCAAATAGTTCGCTATCTGGCTAAACGAGCCAAAGGAAATTCCCTAACATATTTTCTTTGCATTGCCTATTTCATTTCACCCAATTTGATAGCCACAAACAACGGAGAGACTTTGTGTATGACGTCAAATTTTCTCTTAACTAACTAGGTTTAGTCTGAAGCAAAGACAAGCTTCGTTTCCCCAGACGAAATAAATTATCGACAGCTCTTCCATAGATGCTATTTTAAAATCGATAAAATATCGATGAACTCATAAACGAAGTTTGAAACGTTAATTTAGTAATATGCTGTGAATGTAATTGTTAGTTCTGAGGTGGGTTAAATGTGTTATGATTTGATTTGAACTTTATAAATATGTTTAACCAGAAAATGCTCAGAAACTTCTGTTTTCTTCAAGTTCTAGTTGTTCTGCCTGGATAGACGAACGCCTAATTTGAATTTTAAGTCAATTATGAAGTATTTGATACTGTTGGTATTCGAAATATTAAATCTTTAGTCAATGAATTTTCTCAAACCGTTGTTCACTTTGACCTCTTAGAGTTTTATTAAATTATCCTGCAGCTGTGGTTTAATTCAATGCTTCAATAAAAGTTGATGAAATTATAGAGTTAGTGAAGAATAGAGTAACATAATTTTAAGTCTCAGATCTGTGTAACTTTATCGAGAATGTAAAACTTGATATTTGGATAAGTCGGAATTTTTTAAATTCGGAATATTAAGCGAATATAAATATATTCTACGATACTGATAAACTGGTTTCTCTGGGTACGGGGCTTCAAATAAATCCAGTTTTGCATTATGCTGGGGATTGATGTCATAGGAGTGGGAGTGCGTAGAATTCTACCGTTTCCTATCACGGTAAAAAAAACGTCGGTCATGGTCATTAGTTAGTTAGTTACCCTACTGTTCCTCACTACTGTCACTATGACAGAACTTACAGTAAGTTGTGTTGCACTCCGTCACACGTGTAAGAGCACCATTATTCCTTATTTCATTTCAACATACTCGTACCTGACAATTAGTTTCAGTAAATTGATATAATTATTAATTTTATGTTGCTTAATATTTTATGTGATAAAACTAGCATACTTCTACGGGTCTATCTTGTGTGCCATTTTGAAGTTGAAATTTTCAAAGTTTTACAACTTATTATGGACTGTATTTTGATACACAACTGCATTCGTTTTTACACCTTTCTCACTAAAATGTACCTCTGTTAAGCCCCAATAAGAAACTCCCAACCATACCATGAGCGAGGGTGGAAAATGACCTCGGTTGCTCGCTTCTTCACTACTGTGTGCGTGCACCTTATCATTATGTTTGTTGTAGCTCTCTTCTACGGTAAAATGTTTTTCATTCGATAAAAGAATGTCCCGATATTTTTTTTCACAAAGCGCTGCATCTCTTCAGTCTCAGGTCCATTAGACGAGCATTTAAACGATGTCCTGTTTTTCTTCGAAATGACCGAAGCCCTAAGTCTTCATTTAACACCCTTTTCACCGTGGTTCTGCTTAACCCCATCTGTAGGGCCAACAGTTTCTGCTTACTTTTGGGATTTCTTTGAATTCGCGCCTTCACAGCTTTTATCAGTGCTGGAGTCCTAACAAGTCTTCATTGTATCGTTTGATGATACGATAAACGAATCTTTTGGTTATATTCAAATTTTTCAGTATGGAAAAAAATTGAATTGGCGCATAACCGCAACGATGCAACGCAATAACTGCAACACGGTCTTCTTTAAGCGTCTACTCCAAATTTAAAAATGAGTAAAATTCTAAAAAGTATACATTTTTATTTTCATGAACAATTCGAAATTCGAACTCAATAAACTTTTTTGCGGCCAGCATTCTAAAAAAAAAGTTTTTACTGTGTGAGAATACTTATGACCTGACTAGGTATTATTAATGTGATTTAAAAAGAGGGTTTATACATTTAGTTTAATATTATATTTGTGTTAACTTGTGAAAATAGGTGATAATTGTTCAAGATATTGTAAAACTTGACACCGACTGAGGGTTTCTTCAACCTTGGGAGAAATAACAAACAACTTTTTTATAAGCTAATATTTAATACCGCTATTGTATGACTATATTTTAGAGTTATCTATATCCTGAGGAAACTTGCTAGTATTTTTTAGATTATCTTTCATATGACAAAAATAAGGGCTTAATGGTTAGCAACGAAACTGACTAAAATGACTATCAACTTGTACTGAAAGAGATTTATGATGTAATTAATAACAGCAATACTATTATAAATTCCTCCAGTATCGATATTACAGGTTATATTATATCAAAACGTTCAGAAAGTATCGACACTTACCTTCCACGGTTCACTTCGGAGACAATTTCAAGTATATTGTCTACAATATACTCGTGTTTAATACATGACAACGAGTAATGACGTGTTCATCATGGTATCTCTGCTTTTTTTCCGAAGTATAATACCATAATACCCAAATATTGGGGACTCGTTCGTTTATAACTGCTATAGGGATGTTATCGGATTTTCTCACCTCATAATAATCACTTTCAATAAGTAGTTTATCCTAAATATGAGAAAGATCTATAATTTATGGTCTAAATCTTCAAATTGTTTTGTATTTAATTATTAATTGTCGATTCCATTGGTACGGTCCATAGTCTCCACATCACTAGTTTATTTGTTATTTTATTAAGTACAAGTGAAATATTTTAGTTTTAAAAAGTATTTTGACATCGAAAATCTTAAGTGATATTTTATCCTAGAATATATTATCAAAAATACCCATTCCCAGCTTACCCTCATTAAAATATTTTCTTTTAAAAATAATATTCTTCTATAACAGTAGTCGTTAAGTATATATTTTGTTTATATGGATCAAATGCATTTATGTTGCAAATATTTCAACACAAGCATTGAACGTAGTTACGGCAGAAATAATCATCATTCTATTTTGTCCTAGGTATAGATATCATAAGAATAACGAATATTATTTTCGTTGTGATGCAGCAGTATACATGGTCTGATAGTTTTAGTAATATAATAAACATCAAACACATCATCGAAACGTGCCAGTTTGCTTTATATTAGCTTCTCCCCCAATTACGTGACGTCGATGATGGGTAAACGTGATCGATTAATGTGTTCCTGACCACCCTTTTTGTGAGACACGAATGCGATAATTTGGTTTATCGATTGGTATTGACAAATTATTTCAAAAACCACTTGTGAATTGGTTTGGCAAAAGCAGAATTTGCTAGTAATTGAATTATATAATAGTATAATACCTCATACAATTATTGAGTTTCAAGTCGACATCTTTAGAAAAATAAATTCAAACATAATAAAATGATGTATTTTTACTTTCAAAACATTTTTTTTTTTATTAATTTTGTGGGTTATTTTTTTTTCTCTTTAGACAGCGCCGTCCAGCCCCAAAGTATTAGCTTACTTTGGGGCTAGACGGCGCTGCGTAAAGAGAAAATAAAAGACCCACAAAATAAATAAAAAATAAAAATATGCTTGTCCATAACACAAGCATATTTTTATTTTTTATTAATTTAGACGACTGATAATCATACTTACATATTTCAAAATACATGCATATTATACATAGGAAACATCCAAACTCCGAAAGAAACATTTGTGGATCACACTGTTTTTTTAGTTCCTATCCGGGAATCAACCCGGCACATCGGTCACGGCAGTCGCATACACTACCACTGCGCCACCGAGGCAGTTAAAACTAAATACAAAAAACAAATATTACTATTTTTTCAAATTAATAATCTATTCTATTATTGATACTAAAATTCAAAATCTTTCTCTCCAAAACGACTGTAAATCCATCGTGTATAGAATTGAATTATGAAGAGACCCTTCAATTTTATTTACCTGTATATATGTATATTCGCTGTTAATCCATTACTTACGCCGCAGGACAGAACATTTTCTGCAACGTGTACCTACGGCGTCTGCTGAGCACAAGTCTCTTGAGATAAAACGTTAAATGGCGAAGCTGCCGAGCCCTCTCACCAACGATATTAGCTACTACGTACCACTGATATAACTTATCTTGCTGTTTTATTTACTCTCTAGGGATTTCAAGCTTATCTTGAATGACTTCGGTTTAAAAAGAATTAAGAGATCTTACTTTTCCTTAAGTATTTTTTATGATCGTTTCACGGTGACCAAGATAAAAAAATAAATTATTTTAAGCATATTTTAGTTGTCTCTCGCACTGCGTTCGCCAAAGCTTTGTATTATACGATTTTTCTTATTAAAAGATTTTCTTATTCCGCATTAGTTTGTATCTTCATCGTAATGGCAAAAATGGATTTGGAGCCTAGAGTACGCTTCTATTGGAACTAAGTTCCTTAACGCGGCTTACAGGTTGAGAGAATTAGTAGAAATCGTCACATAACATTATGCCTATGCTGTCTGAGTGTATCGAACCTATCGAACAAGCAATTTAAATATTCTATTCTATTTATTATTGATACCTGTTACTATTTCACGTACAATTATATCTGCGATAGTATCACAGTATAAAGAGAGAAAATCTGGGGGCCGAGGCTGCTATTTAAATCGTGTCGAAATAGAAACGAAATCACAAAAAAAGCCACCACAGTATAATTTTGTCAATTCGATGTCTACTATTACTATTGTACTCCAATATACTTCTCTCGGTCGGCCAATAGAATTCTACTAACACGTACCTCGCCAGTGGCCGCTAGTCAGTGACATTTTTGGTCTACTAACTAACTAAAACTACTACTGGCTAAAAACAGCGATTCTGGTTCTATTCTACGGCTTTTCAATAGTAGACTCGGCCCCCAGATCTTTAGGCTGTATTCGCATAGTGGTCAGTATCTCCACCTGTCACGAAGGAAACCGGGGTTCGATTCCCACCTGTGAGATTATTTTTATGTTTTTTTCCATGGAGTATTTTGCGGAGTATTCTCTCGGTTTGTTATTTATTCTATTTTATACAGTAAAATGAATTTATAATACTTTAATAATTATTTTTTACAACTAAAGACCTACGTTCCTAACGGGGTCCTTCAATCGCTATACCGATAATTTTATTTTAGCTGGTATGAGCATTATTTTTATAAAAGTGAAAGAAGACAACTAGGTTCGAGACGGGGATTGACCTCGTGACCTTTGCCTAACCAGGGCAGTATTCGAGCCACTGAACTACCCGAAACATACCGAAACGCTGAAATTCTTCACTATATTTTAACTGCTAAAAGCATATTTTGGCTTTATATTGTTGGTATTATTGTGCCCTTTGATCTTCCAAACCCTGAAAGGATCGACGATCGGCGTCGAATGTTATCTGTGCCTGCCTCTTCGGGGAAAAAATCTTGACCATGTGTTTGTCAGTTCAGGGTTTCTCACAAGATCTCACTAAAATATAAAGTACTGAAAACTGAATTTTATTTGATACCCATACTACAATATATTTAGTAGTAATATATTTTGTAGTATACCATAAATGTGTATATAATAGTTATTCTTAACAAGCTCTTTTATTTTATACCTATCATATTGTAACATTGCATTAAAATAAGTGAGGCCACCATCTTAAATGTTCGATCATATTGTATTTAAAATGGCGCACTGTCATCCAAAGATATCAGCTTCAGAATTGATTTACTAGATTCCGCGCCAACACATACATTGCAAGTTAATAAAAACTTTTAACAAATGAAACATTATATCGCACCGTGTAAAGTTAACGAATTCAATTACTTTTTGACACACAACAAATTCCCTTCATTACGTACACATAATAAAGGAGTTACTTTACATTAATTTGGCGCGGAACATATACAAACGAAAGGGAAAAATAACAGTCTAAATGTTTGTTCAATGACAAGCTACTGAGAAGCTGCTTATAATAATAAATCTTTGCTACGGAATAGACACAGCGAAATATAACATCAGTACCATAAATGCGAAAGTTTATCAGTGTGTATAATTGTTCTTTCCACAATCTCAAACGGCTGGACAAATTTGGATGAGCCTTTTTATCCCAAGAACAGATTCTTGGGGATCCCTGTGTAAAACAGGAACGGAAAAACTTCACCAAACGTATTCTAGTAATATTATAACCTTCATGGAACAAAGTTCTAATTATACGTTAGGCCTCTCCAAATTTTACCTTCAGATCCTGCGCCTTCCTCATCCAGTACCAGTCATTTTAATTTCCTTTGAAAATGCCGTAAATCGAAACCGTTTACTAAGAAATTATTGTGGTTTAGCACAAATGGTGTTATTTAATAAGTAAAATTAACTAAATCAAAATTATTGATTTTGATATTGACTGCCTCTGTAGCGCTGTGGGAGTGTATCCGACTTCCACGAAAGAGGTCGTGGGTTCGATTCACACCCAAGATAAAACTTTGTGTGATGAGCAAGATGGTTTTCAGTGGGAATTCAGTGTCTGGGTGTTATTTAACTGTAATATGTATGTGTTTAGAAATATATATGTTTATCAGTTATCTAGTTACCATGGTACAAGCTCTGCTTAGTTTAGAATCAGATGGCGTTGTGTGAGTTGTCCTAACGATATTTATTTATTTATTAAACTTTTTTGCTTATAATGGTATTGAAAAAAAATAATAATTACAATTATTACAAAAAAATATTATAAAATCGGCCTTAGAATTAGATACACTCTACTACCTAAACCTTCAATCTAACTACTGATAAGAATTTACTAAGATTAGATATTGCATCTTATATACGGAGACCTATATCTATTCATTTACCGCTAACAACTATTTGCGATCTGCACTAGTTGCAAAGCTTCGCTGTAATTGCAAATTCCTCTTCCACTAGTTGTGTACAATACTATAAAGGCTAAAGCTTTGCACTTGACAGCAATGTACTGGTTTGAAGCTGGTTTGTGAATAGATTTTCTTGACTAGTTTCTGCCATGTAATTTATCTATGAAATGCTCTTTGCAAGTATTTGAGTAAATAAATAAAATTCGATCGGAATATTTTTTTAAATAATCATATTGTTTCAGATTTTATCCTATACTTGTATTAGACCGTATTATTTATTAGGTGGTGAACCTATTACGTGGGACAAGTATACACATGGTGAAAAGTGGGCATATAATATGCCTCTGCCACCGCTGCGGGGATAAGGCGTGATGGATATTTATGAATAGAATACCAACGAATAATTTCTTCGTCATTAAATTTTGATTTTTCCTGTCATGGCCGACATTGCCCATTGCCGTCTTGAAATAAACAGACGCAGGTTGTCGCTGTTGAATTTTTTCCCATAAGGCCTTCAACTTGACTTAACAACTGCCATGTTACTGAAAACCGGGACAACGACTTAACGTGCTTTCGAAGTACGGAAACGCTCGTAAATGTAAATTCCACAAAGTTGTCATCAATCCAAGAATCACCTTTAGCGAATTTTACAATATAAAGTAATAATTGTGAAAAAAAAAGTTTAAAAGAACATTCCTAGACCATCTCTTTGACCAAGCAGGTTGCTGATGTTAATGCCCTGGCATTAAGCTCACGTGGTCTTCATATGTAAGCCTCGGCCTACCCTGACTCCTTCTAACCAAAGAAATAAGATGCTATTATCTCATTTTAGTTGATTTTTGAATCGTAGTAAAACTCATGTTTTAAATTGCAGAGTTTGTCTAATTATAATTCTAACCAATGAAAAATAGGTAGCAGTTTCGAAAATACAACAAAATTAACAAAATAGGTACATTTCCTAAGTATTCGTCCATTTTATTTTAAAATTTAATTTTAAAATTTTAAATTGATTTTAAATTAAATATTAAATAAACATGGTTGCGAACTAAAAAAAATTTAACTACTTAATTACAAAATACTACTTAAATAGCAAGATTACTTTTATAAAACCTTTTATCCTGCCGTAAATTTATATTCACTGTTTCTGAGATTTCGTAGAGTTTCGTAGAGAATAGGTATTCCTATTATTATTTGCTCTAGATTGATTACTTGCATTGGTAATATGAACCAGTCACCATTGGTGCTATTTTCAGGCTTCCACAGGATAAGAATAATAATAATTTTATTAGGTACAAAAGTTCTACATAAGGTTCTTAACATACACACATAAAAAAAAAAGAGGTTTGCGTTGGTGACTATACTAGTATCAACTGTGTTACAGTAACCAACTGTGTCTAAAGAGGCCCTGAAGTACAGACATTTCCTGTATATGTAAAGACTCTAATAAGTACTCAAGTTTCGTATCAAGACCCGCCACGTAATAATGTTTGTTAAAACAATCAGCTCTTCTATGATTGTCATGTTAATGTCATAGTTAAAAGCAATCTCGGCTTGATTAATATTCAAGATGAGTGAGGTTGTATGCTTAATTAATACTAAGAGGGCTTATTCTCATGTATTAACATGTTAGAAGCGCTTGTAGCACCGCTAACTCAGTGTCCTGTAAACGATCACTGCGTTTAGTATCTTACGCTATGGCTCGTCCTTACATGGGTGATCGCTTTGTAGCATTTTCATTTACGAGCGTTCTTGTGCTTCGGAAGCACATCAAGCCATTGGTATGATTCCCAGTAACATAGGAGTCGTTAAGCTTGGCTTGAAGCACCGTTGGGCAGCTTGAAAAATTTCAACTGTAGGTAGCCACAACCTGCGTCTGTCTATTTCAACATGTCAATGGGCTCACTACCAATTACGTGTCACACGGTGGAAAGTGGGCGTATAATATGCCTCTGACACCCCTTTCGAATATGGCCTGATTGATAAATAATAAATAAATAAAAATAACAAGTCGCAACATGACCATTTTAACACGGCAGTAATAAGAATATAATACAAGTAAAGAGAATGAATTTTAATCAATCACCATTTAACATAGTTATCTATCCACTAAACCTAAATGGGTATTATCCATTCTAAAGATTATCCAATAAATCGGCAGCAACAAAGTAGCCTAGGTTACTCAAATTAAATAGTCAATTAACTTTTTAATCCATCAACCTAATGTATTGATATTCATTCCACAGATATCCAATAGTGAACCAGTAAGTTTATTATTAATTTCATTAACGCACATTGTCTAACCATTATCAACTAATCTTCTAAACTAAATTAAAACAAAAATCAAATAATATCATATTAAGCTATCATCAATCATTTATATATTGACTACAATGTAAGTAAAGAAATCTATTTTCCAAAGAACTTTTCTATATAACTGTATAAGGTAACAATCCATTACACGAAAGTACAGAATGATGAATCGTTCTTTCCTCAACTCAAGAGTTCAAATAGTTCGCTATCTGGCTAAACGAGCCAAAGGAAATTCCCTAACATATTTTCTTTGCATTGCCTATTTCATTTCACCCAATTTGATAGCCACAAACAACGGAGAGACTTTGTGTATGACGTCAAATTTTCTCTTAACTAACTAGGTTTAGTCTGAAGCAAAGACAAGCTTCGTTTCCCCAGACGAAATAAATTATCGACAGCTCTTCCATAGATGCTATTTTAAAATCGATAAAATATCGATGAACTCATAAACGAAGTTTGAAACGTTAATTTAGTAATATGCTGTGAATGTAATTGTTAGTTCTGAGGTGGGTTAAATGTGTTATGATTTGATTTGAACTTTATAAATATGTTTAACCAGAAAATGCTCAGAAACTTCTGTTTTCTTCAAGTTCTAGTTGTTCTGCCTGGATAGACGAACGCCTAATTTGAATTTTAAGTCAATTATGAAGTATTTGATACTGTTGGTATTCGAAATATTAAATCTTTAGTCAATGAATTTTCTCAAACCGTTGTTCACTTTGACCTCTTAGAGTTTTATTAAATTATCCTGCAGCTGTGGTTTAATTCAATGCTTCAATAAAAGTTGATGAAATTATAGAGTTAGTGAAGAATAGAGTAACATAATTTTAAGTCTCAGATCTGTGTAACTTTATCGAGAATGTAAAACTTGATATTTGGATAAGTCGGAATTTTTTAAATTCGGAATATTAAGCGAATATAAATATATTCTACGATACTGATAAACTGGTTTCTCTGGGTACGGGGCTTCAAATAAATCCAGTTTTGCATTATGCTGGGGATTGATGTCATAGGAGTGGGAGTGCGTAGAATTCTACCGTTTCCTATCACGGTAAAAAAAACGTCGGTCATGGTCATTAGTTAGTTAGTTACCCTACTGTTCATCACTACTGTCACTATGACAGAACTTACAGTAAGTTGTGTTGCACTCCGTCACACGTGTAAGAGCACCATTATTCCTTATTTCATTTCAACATACTCGTACCTGACAATTAGTTTCAGTAAATTGATATAATTATTAATTTTATGTTGCTTAATATTTTATGTGATAAAACTAGCATACTTCTACGGGTCTATCTTGTGTGCCATTTTGAAGTTGAAATTTTCAAAGTTTTACAACTTATTATGGACTGTATTTTGATACACAACTGCATTCGTTTTTACACCTTTCTCACTAAAATGTACCTCTGTTAAGCCCCAATAAGAAACTCCCAACCATACCATGAGCGAGGGTGGAAAATGACCTCGGTTGCTCGCTTCTTCACTACTGTGTGCGTGCACCTTATCATTATGTTTGTTGTAGCTCTCTTCTACGGTAAAATGTTTTTCATTCGATAAAAGAATGTCCCGATATTTTTTTTCACAAAGCGCTGCATCTCTTCAGTCTCAGGTCCATTAGACGAGCATTTAAACGATGTCCTGTTTTTCTTCGAAATGACCGAAGCCCTAAGTCTTCATTTAACACCCTTTTCACCGTGGTTCTGCTTAACCCCATCTGTAGGGCCAACAGTTTCTGCTTACTTTTGGGATTTCTTTGAATTCGCGCCTTCACAGCTTTTATCAGTGCTGGAGTCCTAACAAGTCTTCATTGTATCGTTTGATGATACGATAAACGAATCTTTTGGTTATATTCAAATTTTTCAGTATGGAAAAAAATTGAATTGGCGCATAACCGCAACGATGCAACGCAATAACTGCAACACGGTCTTCTTTAAGCGTCTACTCCAAATTTAAAAATGAGTAAAATTCTAAAAAGTATACATTTTTATTTTCATGAACAATTCGAAATTCGAACTCAATAAACTTTTTTGCGGCCAGCATTCTAAAAAAAAAGTTTTTACTGTGTGAGAATACTTATGACCTGACTAGGTATTATTAATGTGATTTAAAAAGAGGGTTTATACATTTAGTTTAATATTATATTTGTGTTAACTTGTGAAAATAGGTGATAATTGTTCAAGATATTGTAAAACTTGACACCGACTGAGGGTTTCTTCAACCTTGGGAGAAATAACAAACAACTTTTTTATAAGCTAATATTTAATACCGCTATTGTATGACTATATTTTAGAGTTATCTATATCCTGAGGAAACTTGCTAGTATTTTTTAGATTATCTTTCATATGACAAAAATAAGGGCTTAATGGTTAGCAACGAAACTGACTAAAATGACTATCAACTTGTACTGAAAGAGATTTATGATGTAATTAATAACAGCAATACTATTATAAATTCCTCCAGTATCGATATTACAGGTTATATTATTTCAAAACGTTCAGAAAGTATCGACACTTACCTTCCACGGTTCACTTCGGAGACAATTTCAAGTATATTGTCTACAATATACTCGTGTTTAATACATGACAACGAGTAATGACGTGTTCATCATGGTATCTCTGCTTTTTTTCCGAAGTATAATACCATAATACCCAAATATTGGGGACTCGTTCGTTTATAACTGCTATAGGGATGTTATCGGATTTTCTCACCTCATAATAATCACTTTCAATAAGTAGTTTATCCTAAATATGAGAAAGATCTATAATTTATGGTCTAAATCTTCAAATTGTTTTGTATTTAATTATTAATTGTCGATTCCATTGGTACGGTCCATAGTCTCCACATCACTAGTTTATTTGTTATTTTATTAAGTACAAGTGAAATATTTTAGTTTTAAAAAGTATTTTGACATCGAAAATCTTAAGTGATATTTTATCCTAGAATATATTATCAAAAATACCCATTCCCAGCTTACCCTCATTAAAATATTTTCTTTTAAAAATAATATTCTTCTATAACAGTAGTCGTTAAGTATATATTTTGTTTATATGGATCAAATGCATTTATGTTGCAAATATTTCAACACAAGCATTGAACGTAGTTACGGCAGAAATAATCATCATTCTATTTTGTCCTAGGTATAGATATCATAAGAATAACGAATATTATTTTCGTTGTGATGCAGCAGTATACATGGTCTGATAGTTTTAATAATATAATAAACATCAAACACATCATCGAAACGTGCCAGTTTGCTTTATATTAGCTTCTCCCCCAATTACGTGACGTCGATGATGGGTAAACGTGATCGATTAATGTGTTCCTGACCACCCTTTTTGTGAGACACGAATGCGATAATTTGGTTTATCGATTGGTATTGACAAATTATTTCAAAAACCACTTGTGAATTGGTTTGGCAAAAGCAGAATTTGCTAGTAATTGAATTATATAATAGTATAATACCTCATACAATTATTGAGTTTCAAGTCGACATCTTTAGAAAAATAAATAAATTTTAAACTGCTCGAAACTGACGAATTAATCAACCTCTTTTGCAAAATGCAGTTAAAGACCAACGCTAAATGATGAAATTGCAGTCGTGGCAGTTAGTAAAAAAATAGAAATCTAAAAGTTAACAGCGACTTTCCGTTCGCCGGCGAAGTGAAGCGCTCATAGCCCCGCGGACTCAGTGTTCTGTAAACGATGACTGGGTTAAGCAACTTTCGCTTTGGATGGTTATGGATGAGTGACCGCTTTGTAGTATTTCCATTTACGAACATTTCCGTGCTTCGTAAGGCATGTTAAGCCGGTTGCCAGTAACATGGCAGTCGTTAAGCCAAGTTGATGGCCTAATGGGAGGCTTGAAAAGATTTCAACAGCAGGTAGACCTAACCTCCGTCTCTCTATTTCAATATGGTAATGGACACACCACCATTTAGTGAGACTTTTACTAAGACAGGTTACTAAACATAAAAGCGACTTTCGAGTTTTTACACTAGGATTCGACAGTAGCTTAGAATAGAGACTATGAGTTTTACTCAACCTCACGATAACATGAAGACAGGATCTGACTATTATTTCGTGTAGTATATCAGTATTTCATACTATTTCGAGTCTTTATGTAGGTCACCGAGGAAATTGCCTACATCGTATGACATGTTTCAAAGTTTTCTAACATTATTATGAAACATTTCCTGTCAATGTTTGCCGTTAAAGCAAATTTAATTCTTACAAAATATATTTTGTAAGACACTACATTTCGTTGACATACTTGAAAGTGCTCTCAATTTCACAAAATATTTGAGTACGGAATATACTAAAGTTTTACGTATCTATATTCGAATTTCAATTGCTTACCACTTTCGTGAAACACAAAAGATTGCGTTATCGAACAAAAATTTCTAGCGAGGTGTCAGCTCTCTCAAGTAATATACTGAGAATATGTTTGTCATTTAAATTTATTCCATAGACATTTAATTTAAAGTAGATTCACTGGTATCACTTTCTGATCTTGGAAACAGATATAGAATACCTTTTTTATACGTATGTGAATCCCTACGACGATGATGGGGCGAAGATGGAGGTAATCGAAGTAATAATACATGCGGTTCTCCTTCTAGCTTATCTGGAGTTAGTGAGAGGGAAAGTAAACTAAATAATCTTAATAACCACATCAGTTTGGGGTTTACTACTAAATCCACCTGAGGCGAGACCACGGTAGTCGACAAAGTCTTTAAAGAAATGTTTAATGTTATAAATACTTTTATCTACTCTGATACTATAATACAAAGATTATAAAACTGATAACAAAATTCTTATGACAAACATTACGTACAGGCCAGGATAAAAATAATAAAAAAAAAGTTTAACGATACAGGTCTTGTATGGACACCTGTATCATAATATAACTTTTTAATCATAACGATACACCTATACAACCTCCAGCTGGACCAAGGAGGTAGAACCTTTATTAAAAAAAAAAAGGTTTCAATCATTGGTTTCAATGAACGAGTCCGCGGCGCAAGCGCGCATGCGCAATCAATGTTTGCGCCTTGGCGCCAACATTTGACAGTATGAGAGTAGATAAAGTAGTGTATGACACTGTACATAACTTGGTCTTATAACACTCGTGTGATACTATAAAAAAAATCGCCTACGGCTCGGTTTTTTAAAACACACTCATGTTATAAGAACCCTTATTATGCAACAGTATCATAAACTACTATTTTTCAGTCCGAGGCTACCAGGACTTTAATTGGTCGTGCTAATTGGTGTCTAGCACATAAGACCTTTTAGCCTTTTTGCTACAACCTGACTAAAAAGTTAACGGGTTCAAAATTTCTTCCAAATTTAACATCAGAAATTGTCATATTTATTTTTTTTATTTATTAATTTAAAATTTCCGTGCTTCCGAAGGCACGTTAAGCCGTTGCCAGTAAAATGGCAGTCGTTAAGCCTGGTTGAAGGCCTTGAAAAATTGCCTGCTATTGAAAAATTTCAATAGCAGGTCCATCACGGCCATGGGCTCACCACCCGTTACGTGGGACAAAAATGCAAACGGTGAAATGTGGGCGTATGCCTCTACCTACCCCTTCGGGGATAATGGCGTTACAATATGTATGTACTTTTTTGATAATTTATGATCATCTTATTATATGTCCCACCTATTACGTGGGACAGGAATCCACACGGTGAAAAGTGGGCATATAATATGCCTCTGCCACCCCTTCGGGGATAAGGCGTGATGGATATTTATTTATTTTTTATCTTAATATATTTCAGGCAAGTATACAGCCCACCAAAAGATTGCGCTTTTTTGCCGCCAATCACACGTTTTGGAGGATTCGCGAGGTTAAATTAAATTTTTAACGTTAATTCTAGTCTTATAAGCAAGACATACAGAGTAATCTCACTCGGCAAGACGTAAGAACACGGTAGCACTAGTAATACTCGTACATAGTAAAAGGATAGTTCGTAGTATGAAATGAGAAGCAAGATGACATTTATTTCGTTGCTAATTTCATTGTGGAATTTCGACTCTTGGGAGATTTTATTTGTATATTTTGGTCATCAAAATAAATGTATTATAAATTATTTTGATTTTATAAATCAACAAACTATGTCTGTACGATAGTTTATACGCTACGAAGTTTATGAAAAATATAATAGTATCTCGTAAATATGAAGGTTTTGTACGACTACTTATTTAACTATCGTAAATTTGGCTCCATATAAATTATCTATCTGTCTTCACGCTGTATCCCTGACGGGGTAGTCAGAGAGGATAGATCGCCAGGCTTCGCGATCCATGCATACTTTTTTCGCTTCTTCAAGATTCTTCAAACGCTTCAAAAACGGAAATAAAAGGAAATTGTTTTATTTTCCTTTTTTTGCAAGGTCAAAAGTACTCGGATACCCAGACGTGCGTGTATGAAGCGATTGATGAATCCATATAAATTAAATAAATATTATTCTACATTTTTTTACACAGTGCCATCTAGCCCAAAGTAACCTAATAGTATAGGATCTAGACAGCTATAAACATAGTAAATAACGGGAAGAATTCATATTTCATTTATATTTGATTATGCGATCTTAACTTTATGATATACTAGTTGACGCCCGCGGCTTCGCACGCGTGGTGAAGTTTTCCTGTTACCGTTTCCCACAGGCACTTATTCCTGGGATAAAAAGTAGCCTATATGTCATTCTGATGTGTAAGCTATATTATTCTAAAATTTCATTAAAATCCATTCTGTAGATGTTACGTGAAAGAGTAACAAACATCCATTATTACAAACTTTCGCATTTATAATATTAGGAGGATTGATTAACTAAGTTTATATCAAAGAATGCCTGACTGGTTTTACCTTAACGCCATGAATTATATATTTGTACGAGTATTAGTTACACATTGTACTAACTTGAGTATTTACTAATTAATATACATTAACATTACCGTCTACATTTTCTCCTTTGGGGATGAATAAGTTAAACATCCATAGGTATGAACACAATAACGGTATTGTAATTAGTAGTTCAGTGAATTAAGTGATTGTAAGGTCACTTCACCTCAATCACGTAAAGCTTTGTTAACTTACTGTTAAAATAATAGTTAAAGATTCACTCACGACAAAATAACTCGCTGACCCACCTGATTAAATTCCCTAACATATTTTCTCTGCCTATTTTTTATTTCATTTCACCCAATTTGATAGCCGCAAACAACAGAGAGACTTTGTGTATGACGTCAAATGTTCTCTTAACTAACTAGGTTTAGTCTGAAGCAAAGACAAGCGTCGTTTCCCTAGATGAAATAAATTATCGACAGCTCTTCCATAGAGATGCTATTTTAATATCGATAAAATATCGATGAACTCATAAACGAAGTTTGAAACATTAATTTAGAAATATGCTGTAAATGAAATTGTTCGTTCTGAGGTGGGAGCTTATTAGAATAATAATTACTTTGAATATTAAATGTGTTATGATTTAATTTGAACTTTATAAATATGTTTAACCAGAAATTGCTCAGTAACTTCTGTTTTCTTCAAGTTCTAGTTGTTCTGCCCAGATAGACGAACGCTAAATTTGAATTCTGAGTCAATTATGAAGTACTTGATATTTTGTTGGTATTCGAAATACTAAATCAATGAATTTTCTCTAAATGTTGTTCATTTTGACCTTTTAGAGTTTTAATAAATTATCTGCTGCAGTCTAATTCAATGCTTCAGTAAAAGTTGATAAAATAGTCTAGAGTTAATGAAAAATAGAATCACATAGTTTTAAGTAAAAGTTAGTAGTTTTTCGAGAATGTAAAACTTGTTATATTGTTACTAGTTCAAGTCACATATTTTATATTCAGAGTATTAAACGATTATTGAAATGTGCTATGATATGTGCTACGATACTGATAAACTGATAAACTGGCTTCAAATAAATCCAGTTTTGCATTATGCTGGGAATTGATGTCATAGGAGTGAGAGTGCGTAGAATTCTACCGTTTCCTATCACGGTAAAAAAACGTCGGTCATGGTCATTAGTTCCCTACTATTCATCACCACTGTCACTTTGACAGAAATTACAGTAAGTTGTGTTGCACTCCGTCACACGTGTAAGAGCACTAATATTCCTTTTCTCATTTCAACATACTCGTACCTGACAATAAGTTCCAGTAAATTCATTATTAATTTTATGTTGCTTAATTTGTGAGATAAGGCGTGATAGATAAATAATAATAAAATTAATTTGTGATAAAACTACTTCTACGGGTCTTTTTTTTTATTGGGACTAATCCCACCCACATTCCCATTAAAAACATCCTTTTACAAGAAACTGAAATGTTTTGTTGGGTGCAAAAAATAACCTGTTTCGTACGCCCCACTCCGCAACGACGCGCAAACACGTGTAGGCCAAGCTCTCGAGTCCCGCACGAGTATTTGACTGAATGAGCAACATACCGTCATCGGCGTACCCTGTCATTGAACAGCCCTCCGGTAATGGTAAACTAAAAAAAAGTAATCAAATTCTAAGTTCCACAAGTGTGGGCCTAGCACAGACCCCTGAGGACAGCCTATTGTTAACGTTTTGGTAGCAGAATAATGACCTAATTTTATAGTTATTGTACCTTGTGAAAAATATGAATAAATAAGAGAGTAAATAGTTCTATAGCAACCGCGAGACTTTAATTTCATTAATAGCATTGGCCACCAAGCGTTATGGAAAGCCCCGGAATTATCTAGGAAGATGGCCAACACATATTGAGAAACCGATCAAGTGACAGTCTTTCGCACTGATATCGCTGCGTCAATAGTAGATTTTCCTACTGTAAATCCAAATTGATTTTCGTGAAATTTAATACCGCCCGGCAGGAGCCGGGTACTATGAGACACTCTAAAAGCTTTCCCAAAGAGGGCAACAATGTGATCGGACGGTACGACTTAGGGTCATCTGGCGGCTTGTCGCCTTTTTTAGGAATGATCCGAATATAGCCACATCGCCAAATACGGGGGAACACTCCCTCGTAAATACATCGGTTAAAAACATTTAATATTATTTCACCCGACAGCTTGCAAGCCTCCTTTATCATTTTGTTAGATATTTTATCGTCACCCGACGCCTTACCTATGGACAACGACCTAATAATTTCGAGAAACTCATCAGAAGTTGGTAGGTCTGACTGGGGTAAGTATGGTGGCTCAAGAGCCCACTGTCTTATCTGTCAGTGATAATCACTATCGTTCTCCGAGCAGTCGTCGGGTATAAGAGAATCCAAGAGGTAATCCGCGGTTTGACCTATAGTATGCGAGTTGTTTTGATATTTCGTACATAGGCAAGATCAACAGAACGGTTAGCCCTAAACTCATGGTAAATAGGCGACCACGGACCCTCAGCTTCCAGCCCATGCACTAGTTTACGTAGCAAATTACCCTTTGATTTTTCAACAGCCGCCCTGTAATGGGACCTGGCCACTCTAAGAGCAAGTAAAGCGCTATTGTATTCCGCACCGGCACTAATTTTATGCTTTTTAAAATAATTTAATTTTCTACGAGCTCTCCGGAAATGCCTTCGAAGCTCAGCCAAACGATCACTCCACCAATCGCATCTCCGAGTGTTGTTAATAGATCCACGACCAATGGCCACGTCGGCACAGTAGGTAAAAGTTTCTGACATTAACGAAGCACTCTCTTCGACAGACAGGTTACCACGACCAAAATCTTTAGCGTGAGCCGCAAACAGAGAACAAAAGAGCTCCCAGTTTGCGCCCCTACTTTTATATTTGAAATTACAAGTAGTACTTTGCGCCTCTCGTGCATCACCGGGTAAGAGCTTGTAAACGATTAGACGATGGTCACTACAGGACGCATCCGGGAGGACACGCCATTCGGATATCGAGACGTCGCCGCGTGAAAGCGTCACGTCAATAGAAGACCCATAGGGCCGCAAAAAGTAGGTGGTGCATTGGGACAATTGTGAATAGATAAATTCATTTCTGCAATGAATTCTTCGACGGCACAGCGCCGGTCCCTATCGAATACACGTAGTTTGCCATACCATAATGTAGAAGAGGCATTGACATCAGCGCCTTTGATTATTCTTTGACCCGCAAGAGACTGCAGGACGTGACGAAGATGGTGTAAGTGAGGATCGATATCATGTGAATATTGAAAGTAGCAGCTCACAACAAACACCCTATAGGCCGAGGAAGTAATCTCAGCAACAGCACAATGAGATGTCATGAGGTTGCTCAAAGATGTTACAGTAATTTTTTTACTAGAAACATAAATCCTAGCTCGTGCCTTGGCATGTAATTGTACCACTCTGTTACGCAGGTGGGCGCTCTGATATTGTTCCTGTAAGAGGACAATGTCTAATTTGTTCTCTATTACTAGGCGGTCCAGTTCCGCCGTGGCTGCCCTATCGTTGTGTAAATTAAGCTGTCCTATAATTAGATTTTTCATGTTACAAGATTTTTTTTTATTAAATGAGACAACTACAGGTAGTTTGTGCTCAGAATGAGCTGCTGCAGCCTATGCTTATAGGTATGACACTACCGAGAGCCGCAACGGTGGTCATGGGGCTTTTTAAACCTTTTGCAGGTTACACAGATGGGTTTAAAATCAGGACTGTCTTTATGTGGACATGCTCGTGTATCATGTTCCTCGCCGCAATTAGCACAGCTGGGTGACTTGCTGGTACAAAATTTGTGAACATGACCGTATTGTTGACAGTTCATACAACGCACTACCTCGAGGTCATCGATAAATCTACAAGTGGCCCAATCAATAAATAATTTATTTTTCGTGGCCACCAAATGAATCCGGATCTCCTGCTCCAGCTCCAAACCCACCCACGAACGACCGTTAGCTAAACGACGCCTACGAACTATTTTGGAATTCTTAATAAAGTCCTCATCACTAATTTTTAATTCGTCCTTAATTTTTTGGCGATATAAGGATCTAATAAAGTCATGGTCTTCCATAGACCCAGGAACAACTAGAATTCGCGGTTTACGACCCCTGGGTTTTTCTAAGCGCAAGCCCGCCGATTTGATTGCGTCCACTGACTCCAACTTCTTGAGTTGGCTTTCGCTCTCAACACGAAGTACTACACCCGATTTCGCGGTTTTTTTAATGCCTACAATTTGGAAGCCATCGTCACTGGGCTTGATACCTTTCATAAGTGTCTGTTTAGTCGCGGAACGCGTCGGTGAACTCGGTTGAACGACCAGGCGCGGGGAAAGCCACCACACAGGGTCGGGCTGGAACAGCCTGCACTGCTGCTGGGGCGGGGGCCGATTTATCTGGCAAACGTAACCTTAATTTATCCGCATATGACATTTTTGGTTGCTGACATTTAAGTGCTTGCAGTTCTTTGGCCATATTTGCCACCTTAGTTTCGTTGCATGACGATTTTAATGCCAGAATAGAAATAATGCCGGTCAAGCGCTGGTTTAAATCCATGATAGAAGTTTTATTAGACAAAGTGATTTGCGATCCCTGATCGCTGATTATATTATTTATTGTAGCAATATAACTGTTTGCCTGCTCGACTAACGTGCAATATTCGCCTGTATTATGTTATTCCGACAAGTCACTATTGACCAATTTAACTGATTGTACCCGTTTGTTTACATCTTCGGGTGTTTGGAAAACCGGAGACATTTCACTAAAAAGTCGCTTTGCCGGTGGCGACCTTACAGTAGCACATACGCGTTTACCTCCCCCTCTATCGGGAGGTTCATCTCGGAAGGGCATTATTTTTTAACACTAATTATACAGCACAAATAAAAAAAAAGTGTCTAAATAAAGTGTAAACAATAAAATTATCGGCGCAACTTAATTCACTAATACCCACACTTTAGAATGAAAATCAAAATACTTACCGATTGATAAATAGCAATATTTACGCTATTAACGACAATAAAACCAAGTTTCTCTTACGTGTTACCGAAACACAATCACTAATATATCACATAAACCAATTCACGAGCTGGGAAAACAAAGTTAAACAAAAAAAAAAATTTAAATTACGGAGCGATCGCACAGACCCGCTTGCTCAACAAGAGCGAGAGGGAAGTAAGACATCACATAGTTCTAAGTCTACGTTCTGAAAAACTTTATCGAGAGTGAAAAACTTGTTATTTTGTTACTAGTTAAGTCAAGTCAGATTTTTATATTCAGAATATTAAACGATTATTGAAAAATGTGCTATGATATGTGCTACGATACTGATAAACTGGTTTCTCTGGGCTTCAAATAAAACCAGTTTTGCATTATGCTGGGAATTGATGTCATAGGAGTGAGTGTGCGTAGAATTCTACCGTTTCCTATCACGGTAAAAAAACATTGGTAATGGTCATTAGTACCCTACTGTTCATCACCACTGTCACTTTGACAGAAATTACAGTAAGTTGTTTTGCACTCCGTCACACGTGTAAGAGCACTAATATTATTTATCTCATTTCAACATACTCGTACCTGACAATTAGTTCCAGTAAATTCATTATTAATTTTATGGTGCTTAATTTGTGAGATAAGGCGTGATAGATATATAATAATAAAATTAATTTGTGATAAAACTACTGCTACGGGTCTTTTTTTTTATTGGGACTAATCCCACTCACATTCCCATTACTGTGACTCCTGTAAACCAGGATCTACAGCAATGACCAAAACACCAGAAAAGTTACACCGAGCTCGATCTCGGTGATGACCCAGGAGAAGTTAGCATGTCTTGGAACCCGCAACGAAATTAATCAGAAGATAATGTGAGGAAGTAAGAAAAGAACGTAATGCCTCTTCCCTCCTTTGCAAAGTGGGAGACCTGGAAAGCAACTAGGTGTAAATCCTATAGAAATAGGGAAGCACCACGGTAATAGTATATTACGGGTCCTATGTGAGCTATGTTTGATTCCAGTAATATGTATGGCAGAAACGTTTAAAAGCACGAAAATTCACCCTCGATGCCACGAGATCCGCATAGTAAACTACTCCCGACGTTACTTGTAAACAATTTTATTTATTTATTTATTTATTAAACTTTATGCACAAAAATAGTACATTGGCGGACTTAATGCCTAAGGCATTCTCTACCAGTCAACCATAGGGTGGTGCAGATCTATATACGAGGTAGGTGCATTTGTGTTCAGCAATATGTATTAATAAATAAAATATTAAATATTTATTACATAAATATTTAATATTTGGACATAACAACAGAAAATAACTTATAAAATAATTACACATATAAACTGATATAAATACCATTACATAAATAAAAATACATACATATGATATACACTACTATACATACATATAAACATATATTTCGACCCCCCCGAACAATAAGTCGGTAATGTGCTATTATGGACTTTTTATTGTTATGCGAAATTCGGCATCTATGGGTCGGGACACATGTCTATAATTTTTTTCAGAATTTTCCTACTGATATTAACGAAGATATTTGCAATTACCACTTTATTGTACGGAAACATGTCAACACAGGAATAACCAGAAAAACTTAATTATACATTGATACAAAAGTGTTTTTCTTTTCGAGATTCAGTAAGTTGCTATTACCAGTTTATTGTGGTGAAAATTTTATAGTGATTGCCGGTAAACGAATATGTGATATTTATTTCGTATTAAATTTATAGAACATAAATCGGTAATAGAAAGTAACGAACATTTTTAGGTAGAAAACCATTAACATAATATCTGTAATATGTACATACCTACTAAACATTTAAAGTTCGAACACGTCGCGGTCGACTTTGAATTTAATTGTTTTAAGTCGTCGTGTGATAATAGGTACGAGACATTTCTATATTTCTTTTTATAGCAATTAGACATTTATATTTTTTATGGCAATAGATAGTAAACCGTAAAACACGTGTAAGTTTTCGCTGCCGCAGCAATGTCTGTTATTGTTTACAGTCACGAATTTGAATTGGTGTGCAACACATTGGTGCTTTTATTGCGACAAAGTATGGGCAAAGTAGGCAACTATAGGTCAGAGAGAAGTAGAAAGAGTCAATCCAAAGGCAAACATGTCGAGCAGTGCTATCACCGCATAAGATGGCGACTGTTAGATAAAGCCATACCCCAAACGTTTTCCTCAGTTGTTGGTGACAAGATAACGTAGGAAAAGTTAGAATTGTCAGAGAGACAGAACCTTATCTATAAGTTGGCGTGCTTCACGGTCACAGCGGCACAGGGTATTTCCAAGTCTACTTCTCTTCTTTGAAAATTCATTTCTGACAGAGCGGTCGTGGTCATCACGTTGTCAGGTTTTGTTCAGCCGTAATCCGCGTCACTACCACGCCATCGTTCCCTGTGGATCGTGATACGAGTGCATTCGTGCACTGGGCCGCCTACTGCTGATTTTATCTGGTCGGTCCATCGCATGGGCGACTTGCTATGCTGCTTTGTGCCTTCATCCTTCCCCTGTACGACAAGGCGCACTATGCAGGTGTTGTCACATCATGACACGTGCCCAAAGAACTGAAGATTTTGAGCCTGGACTGTGCTTATTAAGCTCTCAGTGCCAAACTCTGTGTCACTTCAAGTATTTTCCTCCAGCACCTCATTTCCAGTGCTTCTATTATCTTTTCATTAATTTCTTGCAGCGTTTAGGTCTCGGTAGCGTTCAGAAACATGGGGAATACCAGTATCCGGATAAGTCGAATATGTTCAAGTGCTGCTGTGTAAACAATCCCAATGGTAACCTGCTATGCTAAAAACTCGTGATGAAAGAGCGATGGCACTCGGTCTTCCACGACCTGCTGAATAAGCAATATTAAGAGGTGCAGTCTCCGAATCAGGAACTAATGCCAACTTTAAAAGTATGCAGAAGTCTAGACTGTTCTTCGCTGCATGATGATTTAAAAAGCTATCGGAGTCGATGAAGACTCTTTCGATTATATCAAGTTAAACCATGTACTCTTCACCGAGGAGATTCCCAGTCAATGAAGGCTGAGTATTATTACTCCAGTCTTCAAATGGAAAACGGTCAGTGTAGAAATGAAGTAGCTGCCGTGGCATGAAGATTTAGAGAAGATTATTAACCTCCGTATCTAGCAGAAGTGTACTCTCTTGGAGTATCAATATGGGTTTTACGTTGGTAATAAAACTACGGACACTGTTTTTGTTCTAAGGATCCTATCATTGGAACAAAAACAGGACCCGGGTTCTCATTACTGGAGAAATACAGGACACAGAGACAAAGAAATACTCGTACAGGAAGAAGAGTCTGCACTTTCTGTTCGTGGACGTAAAGAATGCCTTCAACTGTGTTTTTGGAACGATGATCTGGGCACTGATGTCCAAAGGTTCTAGGCGCTTGCACCACTATTCTGTGGTTCTGATCGCTTTGGCGCGCGGCTTTAACACTCTTTCCCACACGGACGCAGTACACCAGAGCACAGAGCATTCCACTTAGTCCATTTCTGTTTAAGAGATTCAAATATGGTATCAGCATCCATGGCTGACTATGTATTCTAACGATACAGCGCTGGCGGACGCGGATGAGGGCAGTTTGGTGCAACGTGTGAAAACGTGGACGGGGATGCTTGAGAGTGGTGGTTTTAAACTTAAGTAATACTTGGCGTTAAACTCTACAGGTTCAACCTCCATAGACTCCATCTGGTCTAGGACATGGACCAGGTTAAGTACCTGGTATCTGTATTTCACACGTCACGTCACGCATTGCTACCTCATGGGCTAAGTGGCGGTTGAGGGCTGATGTCATTTGGAACCCTAAAATGCCAGTGAGGTGGAAGGGCCAGGTCTAATAAAGCATCATTAGGCATGTTACATTGCCATGCCAGTGGGGTCTAATCATACTTGAAGCAACACAAGCAGGAGCTGCGAATTACGGAATGAAAATGCTGGGGACTTTATTTTAAGGAGAATATTTTATGTATCAAATGAATCCTTAAATATCGAAATAAAATTTCGCCACTGCAATTAGGTAAAAATTGATTTAGGTGAAATTCACCCGTATATCTTAGGGTCTAGAGCAATTTTGCTGGCATAGCTCTCGATCTGACTTCTTCCTCGTTTAGATTAAATTATATAACTGTTTTGCTTAATTTGTTAAGCAGGTTATGTTTAAAATATGTGTAATATTTACTGAAATATTGTTATGTGCAATAAAAACGATTAATCTATTTATTTTGAAGTATTTTATTAAAAATACCTTTGTATATTATACTCAAATGATTTTTGGGATTGAATGGTTACTGAAAAATGTTATTGACATATTTCCGGAAACAACCCTGTAATTTACTTGTACAGTATTTTTTGCCCTTTAATATTACTACAATAACTTGGTTATGATATATTATGATCACTTGTTGCTATACAAAATAACGTTATAAAAGTCCGCAGTGTGCTAGTACGTATCAACACTCTTCAAAAAATTACCACAATAATCCGGTAAGTTACTATTACAGGACAATAGAACTTTTTTTTAAACTGTAAGATCTTTCTTCTCAAATTGTAGCTTTTTAGAAGCATGTAGTTTGAAACTGATAGCTAAATACTATTTCAAATAAAATTAGCTTTCATTTCATGTATCAATGATGTCAATAGTCCCACTGGTTGGAAAGTAATTCAACAAAAACAATAAATCATTTTTCCTGAAAAATTTGCTTTTTGCGATTACCGACTTATTGCCCGGAGGGGTCGATATATTAGTGATGCAGTACTACGAACAGCTTTCTTAATATGTTTATATTTCCCCTTCCGTACAGAGCAATTAAGCACATTATATCGCTAATTTTGCCAAATGCTACACTCCCAAAGTATATGATGGGCGGTCTGATCATATTTGGCGTCAGTAGTTGAACACTGACAGAACGGTGACTCAACCAGCTTAAACGAATGTAATTTGCTCCTAAAGTTACCATGTCCCGTAAGAAATTGAGCAACACAGTGATCAACCTCCAGCCAGGACATTCCCAGGCGTTCACGAACGTCTGGGAAAAACTGGTAGAGACGGCGCCCTTTGATGGAAGTGTTCCAACGCAGCTGCCATTTGTCTAAAAGTTCTTCATGTACTTTATCACGCTACAGTCTGGCAATTCTATGGCGATCTCTTCCTAACAAAACCTATCATCCATGCCATCCTTAGCCGAATAGCAAAAGAATTTCGAGATCAACCGGGAGGACCCCTGCCATCACCGGCAGAGCCTCCGTGCTAACCGTCCTGTAGGCCTTGCATAAAAAATATCAATGCAAGGCGTTGACTTTGCAGTAACTTTAAACGTGCAGCACCAATAGTAGCCTTATCTGAACATACCGGCGCCCCGTAACACATACAGCCTAGATAAGTAGCCCTGTAAACGACCTTCAGTGTTTTGAACGAAAGTCCCCATGTAGAGCAGTAGATATTCTCGACAACGCATAAAAGCGATTTTTAGCCGTTTCACCTAGTTTTTATGTGCTCAACGAATGCAAAATTTCTCTCTAAAACCAATCCTAAATAGCAAACCGAAGTTTTATTTTTAATGTAAACGTTATTGAATTTAATGCGCGGGGTACTTTCAAACTTCCTTTTAAAAGCAACTGAAATGTTTTTTTGGGTGCAAAAAATAACCTGTTTTGCACGCCCCACTCCGCAACGACGCGCAAACACGTGTGGGCCAAGCTCTCGAGTCCCGCACGAGTATTCGACTGAACGAGCAACATACTGTCATCGACGTATCCTGTCATTGAACAGCCCTCAGGTAATGGTAAACTGAAAAAGTCATCAAATCCTAAGTTCCACAAGTGTGGGCCTAGCACAGACCCCTGAGGACAGCCTATTGTTAACGTTTTGGGAGCAGAATAATGACCTTATTTTATAGTTGTTGTACCTTGTGAAAAATATGAATAAATAAGAGAGTAAATAGTTCTATAGCGACCGCGAGACTTTAATTTCATTAATAGCATTGGCCACCAAGCGTTATGGAAAGCCCCGGAAATATCTAGGAAGATGGCCACATATTTAGAAACCGATGAAGTGACAGTCTTTCGCACTGATATCGCTGAGTCAATAGTAGATTTTCCTACTGTAAACCCATATGAGACGCTCTAAAAGCTTTCCCAAGGAGGGCAACAATGTGATCGGTCGTTACGACTTAGGGTCATCTGGCAGCTTGTCGCCTTTTTTAGGAATAATCCGAATATAGCCACATTGCCAAATACGGGGGAACACTCCCTCGTAAATACATCGGTTAAAAACTTTTAATATTACTTCACCCGACAGCTTGCAAGCCTCCTTTATCATTTTGTTAGATAGGACAACGACCTAACAATTTCGACAGACTCATCAGAAGTTGATAGGTCTGACTGGGGTGAGTATGGTGGCTCAAGAACCCACTGTCTTATCTGTCGGTGATAATCACTATCGTTCTCCGAGCAGTCGTCGGGTATAAGAGAATTCAAGAGTTAATCCGCGGTTTCCTCCAGACCTATAGTATGCGAGTTGTTAATTTTGATATTTAGTACATAGGCAAGATCGATAGAACGGTTAGCCCTAAACTCATGGTTTATAGGCGACCACGGACCCTCAGCTTCCAGCCCATGCACTAGTTTACGTAGCAGATTACCCTTTGATTTTTCAACAACCGCCCTGTAATGGGACCTGGCAACTCTAAGAGCAAGTAAAGCGCTATTGTATTCCGCACCGGCACTAATTGTATGCTTTTTAAAATAATTTAATTTTCTACGAGCTCTCCGGAAACGCCTTCGAAGCTCAGCTAAACGATCACTCCACCAATCGCATCTCCGAGTTTTGTTAAAAGATTCACGACCAATGGCCACGTCGGCACAGTAGGTAAAAGTTTCTGACATTAACGAAACACTCTCTTCGACAGACAGGTTACCACGACCAAAATCTACAGCCCGAGCCGCAAATAGAGAACCAAAGAGCTCCCAGTTTGCGCCCCTACTTTTATATTTGAAATTACAAGTAGTACTTTGCGCCTCTCGTGCATCACCGGGTTTGAGCTTGTAAACGATTAGACGATGGTCACTACAGGACGCAATCGGGAGGACACGCCATTCGGATATCGAGACGTCGCCGCGTGAAAGCGTCACGTCAATAGAATACTCACCCATAGGGCCGCAAAAAGTAGGTAGTGCATTGGGACAATTGTGTATAGATAAATTCATTTCTGCAATGAATTCTTCTAAGGCACAGTGCCGGTCCCAGGTAGCAGAGGCATTGACATCAGCGCCTATGATTATTCTTTGACCCGCAAGAGACTGCAGGACGTGACGAAGATGGTGTAAGCGAGGATCGATATTATGTGAATATTGAAAGTAGCAGCTCACAACAAACACCCTATAGGCCGAGGAAGAAACTTCAGCAACAGCACAATGAGATGTCGTGAGGTTGCTCAAAGATGTTACAGTAAATTTTTTACTAGAAACATAAATCCCAGCTCGGGCCTTGGCATGTAATTGTACCACTCTGTTACGCAGGTGGGCGCTCTGATATTGTCCTCTTACAGTAATAGATTACTAGGCCGTCCAGTTCCGCCGTGACTGCCCTATCGTTGTGTAAATTAAGCTGTCCTATAATTAGATTTTTCATGTTCCAAGATTTTTTTTTTTTATTAACTGAAACAACTACAGGTAGTTTGTGCTCAGAATGAGCTGCTGCAGTCTATGCTTATAGGTATGATACTTCCGGGAGCCGCAACGGTGGTCATGGGGCTTTTTAAACCTTTTGCAGGTTATACAGATGGGTTTAAAATCAGGACTGTCTTTATGTGGACATGCTCGTCTGTCATGTTCCTCGCCGCAATTAGCACAGCTGGGTGACTTGCTGGTACAAAATTTGTGACCATGACCGTATTGTTGACAGTTCATACAACGCACTACCTCGAGGTCATCGATAAATCTACAAGTGGCCCAATCAATAAATATTTTATCCTTCGTGGCCACCATATGATTCCGGATCTCCTGCTCCAGCTCCAAACCCACCCACGAACGACCGTTAGCTAAACGACGCCTACGAACTATTTTGGAAATTTTAATAAAGCCCTCCTCGCTTATTTTTAATTCGTCCTCAATGTTTTGGTGATATAAGGCTGTAATAAAGTCATGGTCTTCCATAGACCTAGGAACATTTTTAACTAGGATTCGCGGTTTACGACCCTTTGGTTTTTCTAAGCGCAAGACCGCCGATTTGATTGCGTCCACTGACTCCAACTTCTTGAGTTGGCTTTCGCTCGCAACACGCAGTACTACACCCGATTTCGCGGTTTTTTTAATGCCTACAATTTGGAAGCCATCGTCACTGGGCTTGATAGCTTTCATAAGTGCCTGTTTAGTCGCGGACTCCGTTGTGAACTCGGTTGAACTATCAGACGGTGGGGTAAGCCACCACACAGGGTCGGGCTGGAACAGCCTTCACTGCTGCTGGGGCGGGGGCTGATTTATCTGGCAAACGTAACCTTAGTTTATCCGCATATGACATTTTTGGTTGCTGACGTTTTAGTGCTTGCAGTTCTTTGGCCATATTTGCCACCTTAGTTTGGTTGCATGACGATTTTAATGCCAGAATAGAAATAATGCCGGTTAAGCGCTGGTTTAAATCAATGATAGAAGTTTTATTAGACAAAGTGATTCGCGATCCCTGATCGTTGATTATATTATTTATTGTAGCAATATAACTGTTTGCCTGTTCGACTAACGTGCAATATTCGCCTGTATTATGTTATTCCGACAAGTCACTATTGACCAATTTAACTGATTGTACCCGTTTGTTTACATCTTCGGGTGGTTGGAAAACCGGAGACATTTCACTAAAAAGTCGCTTTGCCGGTGGCAACCTTATAAGGTTGCCACCGGCAAAGCACCGGCTACTATAGTAGCACATACGCGTTTACCTCCCTCTCTATCGGGAGGTTCATCTCGCAAGGGCATTATTTTTTAACACTAATTATACAGCACAAATAAAAAAAAGTGTCTAAATAAAGTGTAAACAATAATATTATCGGCGCAACTTAATTCACTGATACCCACACTTTAGAATGAAAATCAAAAAACTTACCGATTGATAAATAGCAATATTTACGCGATTAACGACAATAAAACCAAGTTTCACTTACGTGTTACCAAAACAAAATCACTAAAATATCACATAAACCAATTCACGAGCTGGGAATACAAAGTTAAACCAAAGAAAAATTATTAAAATTACGGAGCGATCGCACAGACCCGCTTGCTCAACAAGAGCGAGAGGGAAGAGGGAGGGGGAGGGTTCTACAGGTCTATCTTGAAGTCCATTTTGAAGATAAAATTTTCAAAGTTTGATAGTGGTTGTCTTCATCATATATATCAATGTGATTTAAGAAGTGGATTTATACATATAGTTGAATATTGTACCTATTTGTGTTAATTTGGTTTAATAGGCGATAACTGTTCAAGATGTTGAAAAACGTGATACCGACTGAGGGGTTTCATCGAAATCACTGCTTTAACCCTGAGAGAAATAACAAACAACGATTTATACCTTTTTTATAAGTTTGCATAATAGACCCCTATTATAAGTTCCTCTAGTATCTATATTACAGGTTATATTATATCTAAACGTTCAGAAAGTATCGACATTTTCCTTTGACGGTTCACTTCACAGACAATTTTAAGTTTATTGGCAAATCGGTCACGTCTACAATATACTCGTGTATGTATTAAACATGACAACGAGTAATGGCGTGTTCATGGTATCTCTGCTTTTGTTTCCGAAGTAAAATATCATAATACCCAAATGTTGGGAACTCGTTCGTTTATAACTGTTAAAGCGATGTTATCGGATTTTCTCACCTTATAATAATTACTTCCAATAAGTTGTTTATCATAAATATAGGAAAGATCTATAATTTATGGTCTAAATCTTCAAATTGTTTTGTATTTAATTATTAATTGTCGATTCCATTGGTACGGTCCATTGTCTCCACATCACTAGTTTATTTGTTATTTTATTAAAAAAGTACAAGTGATATATTTTAGTTTTAAAAAAGTATTTTGACATCGAAAATCTTAAGTGATATTTTATCCTAGTAATTTTTGTTATTATCAAAAATACCCATTCCCAGCTTACCCTCATTAAAATATTTTCTTTTAAATAGAATGTTCTTCTATAACAGTAGTTTATTATATATTTTGTTTATATGGATCAAATGCATTTATGTTGAAAATATTTTTAGTTGCCCGACGTTTTAACCAAGTTGCATCTGTCATAGTCTAAGGTGAACTTAAAAAGATTTGTAATATGGAATGCGACTTTAAAATAATTTTCGTTATTTTTGAAACTTTATTTACACTACCGTCTGAACTTAAAAGATTTGTAATTTGGAACGCAACACTAAAAAAATCTTGTTATTTTTGAAACGTTTTTTACACTACCTTGTGAACTTAAAAGATTTATAATATGGAACGCGACACTTAAAAAAATTGTGGTTATTTTAAACTTTATTTTCACTACTGTGTTTAGTTTAATATCCATTTGTACTTATTTAATATTTGTTTATAATATATATTACTAAGGTATCACACAAGCATTGAATGTGGTTACCGCAGAAATAATCTTCATTCTATTTCGTCCTCTAGATATCATAAGAATAACGAATATTATTTTCGTTGTGATTCAGCAGTGTACATGGTCTGATAGTTTTAGTAATATAATAAACATCAAATACATCATCAAAACGTGCCTGTTTGCTTTGTATTGGCTTCTCCCCCAATTACGTGACATCAATGATGGGTAAAACATGATCGATTAATGTGTTCCTGACCACACTTTTAGTGAGACATGAATGCGATAATTTGGTTTATCGATTATTTATTGACAAATTATTTCAAAAACCACATGTGAATTGGTTTGGCATAACCAAAATTTGCTAGTAATTGATTTACATAATTGTATAAGCGCCTCAAACAATTTATGAGTTTCAAGTCGACCTATTTTGCAAGATGCAGTTAAAGGCCAATAGAAAATATAAACCTAAACGTTAACAGCGACTTTCCGTTCGTCGACAAAGCGAAGCGCTCATGGCCCCGCCGACTAAGGGTTTTGTATACGATCACTGCGTTAAGCAACTTTCGATGTGGCTGGTCATCACTTTGTGGCATTTACATTTGCGAGCGTTTTCGTGCTTCGGTAAGCATGCTAAGCCGTTCCGTCCCGGTTGCCAGCAATATAGGAATCGTTAAACCAAGTTAAAGGCCTTATGAGCGGCTTGAAAAACAGCAGGTTACCACAACAGGTTATTGTGTTAGATTAAGTTAATATAATAAATATTTAATAAATAAATAAATAAAAAAAAAAAACCTGCGTCTGTGTATTTCAATATTGCAAATGGGCTCACCACCGATTACGTGGGACAGGAATACAAATGGTTAAAAGTGGGCGTATAATATGCCTCTGGCACTCTTTAGAGATAAGGCGTGGTTGATAAACAGTTACACATATTAAATAACACCACTTGTACTGTTCCACAACATGTTGTGGAACAGTACAAGTGGTGTTATTTAATATGTGTAGCAAGTTCCACCAAGCGCCATCAATCAACAGTATAAATAATCTGATAAACATTTACTTTTGATATATGAATTTAAACTGTCATGGTCATAAACATTACTAAAATATTGATTGTCGGGATATTTACCATGTCTATTTACATACGCGAGTATCCGATATTTCAGTTACTTTTGAGTTCATATACTAGAACTCGACAGTCACGATAACATGAAGACAGGATCTGACTGTTATTTTGTGCAGTATGTCAGTATTTCATACTATTTCGAGTCTTTATGTAGGTCACCGAGGA
Source organism: Thumatha senex (assembly GCA_948477245.1). Lineage (NCBI taxonomy): Eukaryota > Metazoa > Arthropoda > Insecta > Lepidoptera > Erebidae > Thumatha > Thumatha senex. The sequence goes on along the minus strand of OX419738.1, from coordinate 20,522,380 downwards.
AATTGCCAACATCGTATGGACATGTTTCAAAGTTTTCTAACGTTGTTATGAAACATTTCGTGTCAATGTTTGCCGTTAAAGCAAATTTAATTCTAACAAAATGTATATATTTTGTAAGGCACTACATTTCGTTGACATACTTGAAACATCACATACTTGAAAGAGCTCTCAATTTCACAAAATATTTGAAAACGGAATATACTAAAGTAATACTTATCTACATTCGAATTTCAATTGCTTACAATTTTCGTTAACTCAAAAGATTGCGTTATCCAACAAAAAATTCTAGCGAGGTGTCAGCTCCCTCAAGTAATATATTGAGAATATGTTTCTCATTTAAATTCATTCCATAGCCATATTTAAGGTGGATTCACTGGTATCACTTACTGATCTTGGAAACAGAAATAGAATATATTTTTTATAAATAAAATAAATAAATATCCATCACGCCTTATCCCATGCCTTATTTCGTATCACTTCGTTGTGTATTTGGTTGGCTAAAGTTACGCCACACAATTTTCTCTACGAAACATCAGTATTTATAATATTAAACATTTTATATTCCTTTATAGACTTTGTCGACTACCGCGGTTTCGCCTCAGGGAGATTTATGTTATTAACCTCTTAAAGAAAAGATTAGGCAAATTAAACCCTAAACTGATGTGGTTAATTAGATTATTACGTTTACTTTTCCTCTCACTAACTCCAGATAAGCTAGAGGAGAACCACATGTTTTATCGCTTCGATTACCTATACCTACTTATCTCACTGCGAAGGTAAACGTTGCATCATGGTCGTTGGGATTCACATATGTATAAAAAAGAAAGATAGAAGCGCTCGTCTAGGCCTAGCGGTCTCAGTGTTCTGTAAACGATCACTGAGTTACGCAACTTTCACTATGGCTGGTCCTCGGATGGGTGACCACTTTGTGGCATTTACATTTGCGAGCGTTTCCGTGCTTCGGAAGGCACGTTAAGCCGTAGGTCCCGGTTGCCAGTAAAATGGCAGTCGTTAAGCCTGGTTGAAGGCCTTATGGGCGGCTTGAAAACTTCAACAGCAGGTAGCCACAACTTGCGTCTGTCTATTTCAACACGGCAATGGGCTCACCACCTATTACGTGGGACAGGAATCCACACGGTGAAAAGTGGGCATATAATATGCCTCTGGCACCCCTTCGGGGATAAGGCGTGATGGATATTTATTTTATTTATTTATTCATACTTACAAACTTTCGCGTTTATAATATTAGTAGCATTGATTTAACTTAGTTTATATCGAAGAATGGCTGACTGGTTTTCCCTTTACGCCATGAATTATATATTTGTACGAGTATTAGTTACACATTGTACTAACTTAAGTATATACTAATTAATATACATTAACATTACCGTCTACATTCTCTCCTTTGGGATGAACAACCTAAACATCCATAGGTATGAATACAATAACGATATTGTAATCAGTGATTTAGTGAATTAAGTGCTTGTAAGGTCACTTCATCTCAATCACGTATAGCTTTATTAACTTATACTGTTAAAATAATTGACGTATTCTAATTTGTAGTAGCTGTGACCCGAAGTTTCACTCACGACAAAAATAACTCGCTAATCCATCTGATGCCTAAAAATTTTACCTTTTGTGAAACCCCTCTACGATATGTATCTTCTAACCCTGTTCTTAACAAAAGAGGATAAAAAAATCCTCAAAAAAAAATACTTCGAAGCTTGTCATGGCTTGAAATCGCCATTGAATTATACAGATACATCATAATAATAAACAAGCTTTGAAAAACATAGTCCAATACTTAGTAAACGCGCGTACTCAGGCCATAACTAAGCTATATGGTAATTTTACGAATGACCTCATCAGCATAATAATATGATAACTATTTATAACTTTGGTTTTGTAATAGCAATTTACTTGCCTATTATAGAGTTCGTTATTGTTTCACTAATTATTGGGAATTTCATTTAAAAGTAAAGTGCTTTGTTACTATTGATTTGAAAAGAAATTATATTCTACAAAACTTTATAAATGTGGTGTGGTGTAACAGAAGTAGCACTTTAGTTTAAGCATTATAATAAGCATATGTGTGGATATTAACAAAAAAAGTTGACTGTAAGAGGTCCTACCAAGATCTTCGGAGCTCATGTTCATAGTGTACCTACTGAATAACAGACCAGGATAAAGAGCTCATGGACAGGAACTCATGGAGACATGGAAGGTGCGACTTGAGTATCCAAGGTGGGGAAACGCCACAATCGGGGCGGGCAGACAGGTTGCGAATGAGTGGCTGGAGAGAAGCCATGGTAAAGTCTCCCACCGGTTGTCACAGATACTTACCGGGCACGGGTGATTAGGTAAGTATCTGTGGCGTATACACCGGGAGACCACAGCTGAGTGCCATCACTGCGTAGAACGCAGCGAGGACACAGTACTCCACGCATTGATGGAATGCTCAGCATGGGTGCAGCAGTGCCACGTCTAACTGATTAATCGTGTACAAAATTCTCTTTATCTTTGTTACAAATTAATTCACAACAAACCGCTTCAATCGAGTGATATAACAAAAGGCAAATGAAGTATAAAATTAACTCTTCAATTACACAATGCCAATACTAACGAAGCCATAATTGACCCAAAAAGCTTTACCAATAATACGAATATATTTATAGCCTTAAAATATGGCAGCGAGAGCAGTTTGTTCATCAGCCGTATTGTGTAAAAAATGCCTGTAAATACAAATGTACGCATTGCTCAGTACTTAAATAAATTAGCAAGTCATTCTGGACCGCCTCGTTCATGTGGGCCTCGAGGGTAACTATTGTATTTAGTGAAAGAACCTTCTTAGAAATTAAGTATTGAATGTTAGACGCAATGGACTGCGGTGTATAAAGCATCGTTATTTTGAGAAGAGAGTTTATTTTTGTTTACGTATGGAAATCTTCATGGATGCTTTGCCAAACCCCTACCAACTAAAGCCACACAGTAGCCTTCCTATAGTCTATCCCTATGGCCGGGAGTCTCAGCTGAGTCCACAGAATGATAATCACAGGGCTCACGACAGACTTTGTCCGCTACCGCAGCCTCGTCTCAGGGGCTTCAAGTTCAATCAGGTGTTAATTCACTTTTTAAGAGGATAGGGGGGAGTGCGTATTTCTATCACGTCGTGCCACCGTCTAAGGCCTGCTTCTATAGGAACTGGGAGTATATCTTCAGGCAGTATAAGTTTAATAGCTCTGTTTTTGTGTATTTGATGGGTGAACTGATTTTTATTTAAGTAGCTTTTTAGCGAAAGTTCAAAGACATGCCTTAGTTTTCCCGAACGTTTACAGTATAGCGTTCTTAAACAGCGGTCTTAGAAATTTTTAAAGGGTCGGCAGCGCGAGTTCTGCTCCTCTTGTTTGGCAAACGTCCATAGGCAACGGTACTACACTTTCCTGATGGAAAGTACACCGTAAACATACGGCACACCTGATGGTGTGCCGTATGTTTTTCTGCCATCTCAGTGGTATATAAAAAAACATGCTCTATGAAACCGAATTTATAAAATTGGAATATTTTGTTTTATCAAATCTGTCTTATGAGGCAAAACTAAAGTTAAAGTTCGTCATCAAAAATTAAAAAAGTAACTGTAATTAAAAGGAAATGAAGAGAAAATGGAATTCATTTGAGCGTCATTCTCTGTCTATTCTTAAATCCACTATGGTGATTAATATGTTAAAGTGTAGTAAGCATTTGAAACACTTAGCCACACTAGTTTTGAAAAAAAGATCACCGTTTTAAGCACCATACGCTAAATACACTTTAAAGATGGGTTACCGTTTGTGGCATTTCCATTTACGAGCGTTTCCGATCTTTGTACAGCACTTAAGCCGTTCGTTCCGGGTGCCAGTAACGTGATAGGGGTTAAGCCGAGTTGTTCAAACCAAGCCTTAAAGGCGGCTTGAACAATATTAACAGTAGGTACCTATAAACTGTTTCTATCCGTTTCAACGTACTTTCCATAGGCTACGGTGACCACTATCGATCAGGTGGGTCTTATGATTTTCTATCATCTTAGTAAGAGTATAAAAAAATATATGTGTGTACCAGATTACACAGGAAAGAAGTGAAACTTCTTCACGACATTTTTTTACAGCTGTAAATTTTCTCTCATACGTCGATAAAGAAGTTTCACTTATGATAAAGAAGTTTCACTTTAAAACAACATGGTGCGTAACCAATAAACGTGACGATATTTTTTCCAGCCATAAAATTTCTCTCAACGTCGATAAAGAAGTTTCACTTCAAAAAAGTTAACTAAATCTATACCAATGTTATAAAAATTTGTAAGTTTGTTTGTAATGAATAGGCTGGGAAACTACGGAGCCAACTTTATAAATTCTTTCACCATTTAAACAAATTACATTCTTTGTGAGTAACATAGGTTATATTGGATTTTTAAAAAGTTTAGGGTTCCGTACGAAATCTCGAATAGGAAAACTTCACCACGCGTGTGAAGCTGCGAGCATCAGCTAGTCTTTAATATTTCTTTTGACACCGATCACTATGTCAATTTATATTCTTGCTATAGTGGCGATATCGTGGTAGCGGTACTTGAGCGTATTCTACCTTCATAAGTGACACGATCCAGGTAATTATGTACCATCAGAGGGTTATACAATACATTTGAACTACAAAAATAAACCATATCACGACACATTAAGGTTGAAAATGCTAGATTATTTTGTTGGAAAACTCAACGCCTTCGCCGAATAAAAATAAGCTACATGCTATCGATTACGTCACTTAAGATTTATGTATACGCAATGCTTAGTTCAGCAAAATGCTCCATAAACCGTATATCGTCCCGCCTTATTTATGTGACATAGCTTTTAACGCGATTTTCGATTTGACCAACTTCTCGAACTTATTATTGGCAGTATAATATAACAGTTTAATTTGAATTTCATTTTTTTATAAAGAAGGTAAATTTAATTCAATTTGATTTAATTTAAACGGACGGAGGCACGTTGTAACTAGGTACTTGCTACTATTGAAATATTTAATTTTTTTTTGAAGTGAAACCTCTTTATTGACTTTGAGAGATATATTATAGTTGCAATCTTAACGTTTGTCGGTTAAGCGCCATGTTATTTTGAAGTGAAACTGCTTTATCCTAAGTGAAACTTCTTTATTAAAAGTGAAAAATCTTTATCATAAGTAAAACGTCTTTGTTAAAAGTGAAACTTCTTTATCATAAGTGAAACTTCTTTATAGACGTATGAGAGCAAATTTTAGCTGTAAAAAAATTTTGTTAAGTAATTTCACTTCTTACTTGTGTAACCTGGTACACACACATTTTTTTATTAATAGAGCCACCCTTTAATATGTGTGGCTTTAATAGTTACAGGCTTGACGTTCCTTCCAAAACAAGAATGCACTTAGGTAATAAGTAAATTCGACAAACGATCACCTATGTCAGGACTTTCCAAAGTGTTAGGTGCTTAACGTCGTGATTGTTTACAGAACACTGAGGTAGTAGAACGAGGAGCGATGTGATCTCTTTTATTTATTTTTTATTCAGTAAGATTTAAGTAAAATTTGAATAAAATTATTTAACTTTACATTTGATGATTTAATCAACAGTGAACTCATTAGAATCTGTAAATTTTGAAATGACTTACATAGCCCTAAATTATCTCCTACGCCGTAGTTACCCCGTATCACCTTTATGCAAACATTTCAACCCTTCATGGTTCAGGTAAAATCGTTACAAAATCCTCTCTGTTCTAAGCTTCCCTTCGACATTAATTCTCAACTTACTTATATCACCTGATGCCTAACAACTTTGTCCTTTGGTGTACGATATTACACCAAGTTGGGGTACATCGTTGGATTATATTGACTTTGGGAATTACTCCTGTGAAACGTTATTCAGAATTATGGTATCTAGAGTGATATTGTTAACAATTTTTTACACAAGCTTTGTTCTATTTGGGTGTCCTGTGTCTATACTATAAAAATGACAATTTTTATGTATAACTCAAAAATCACTTGTCAGATTTTGATGAAATTGAAACAGGAAGAAGGATTACAGGAGAAGGATTTACTTTCAAATATAAAAGAAATTATTTAAATCGTTTCACCAAAAATAATTGAGGAAACATAATTCAGTCGAATAGAATACCTCCTTCTTTTTAAAAGTCAGTAAAAATGGATACAATTGAGTCTAACCTCATCTTTATGTGGTGCACCTACAGAATACGCTAATAGAAACTAAACTGAACCATCTGATTTACGTGGAAATGTAAACCCACAGCAATAAAAAGTGGGAGATGCTTACTTCCAGTAGTGAGGTGCGATACGTTGGTTCGAAAGATTAATTAATATAGGTACATTTAGCAAAATAGTTCGGTGCGCAAGCCACACTAACATACTGTTGATTGTATGACTAAAACTTCTCTTTCAATTCGTGAACAAAATAATTATGTATGAAATAGCAAAATGTTATTATGATGTTGAGAAGTTAAATTTATGTTTAAATAAATTTAAAGATAGACGAGCAAGTAATAAATTCGTCAGTTTTGAGTGTTCTGGGTAGCTTAGTTGGAATAGCTGGGCGTCCCACCCAGCAAGTAAGAAATCGCTGGATCGAGTCCAGCTCATAATTGAAAATATTGCTTTACAAAATTGTTTCTTATGTTTGAATAATTCACATGTTTCTTTTTATTGTTTTGTTGCTTGCAAAGTGAACTGTTTTATTCAATATACATTGTCTTCACAATTAATGAAAATCTTGTAGCCTGCAGATAATTCGTAAAGTTTAGGTTAGGAAAATAATTTTAAAAATATGTTCCAAAACTTGTGCATGTTATTTGTCTGTTGGATTCATAGAATGTATATTTAATTGGAATTATTAAAATAGAAGCACACGAGTTATTGAATGTCATTTCAAGAAATATGTTATTAATATGGTTTGCTGTGTTCAAATATGTACAGCCTGCAGATAATTCGTAAAGTTTAGGTTAGGAAAATAATTTTAAAAATAGGTTCCAAAACTTGTGCATGTTATTTGTCTGTTGGATTCATAGAATGTGTATTTAATTGGAATTATTAGAATAGAAGCACACGAGTTATTGAATGTCATTTCAAGAAATATGTTATTAATATGGTTTGCTGTGTTAAAATATGTACCCTAAAAGGCAAGACCAAATATAAATGTTAAGTTGTGCAAAATGTCCAATAACCAAGCCAAAACATTTTTACATTAAACTTTTTTACTGTAATATAAAAAAACTGTTCTTCGAACTGAAGTAATACTATAAGTAAACCAAAGTTTAAAATAAAACATGCTGTGTGACAGTCAGTAATAGTACCACGTTTCTGTTTATGTTTTGTTTTTGTAAGCTTAAAATGTAGAATATTCAGAAAGTACTCCGAACGTTTATACGAAGGCATGTTAAGTCATTGGTATCCATGACAGTCGTTAAGCTAAGCTGAAGGCCTTATGGGCTTATGGCTTAAAAATCAATCAACATCAGATCGCCACTAACGGTGTTTGTCCATTTTTTCAACGGTAATGGACTCACCAACTATTACGCTTAAACTAGGACAACCTCAGAGAAAAGTTTGTAAAGAACTATATGTTACCCCTTTCTTCATTTATTATTTAACTAGTTTTATGCAAATGATATTTACTAAATATCCTTCAAATCAAGACTTTATCATCAAAATAAAAAATACCGAAAGCTTTGTAGGCACTCAAAGTGCTCTGAATGGTGCAAAATGAAGAATATGAATTTTTAAGAGACAAATTTAAAACACTCATATGAGGCCATACATATTCACATAGTAACAAAAATATTTCTATTGAAATATTATTTTATCATGACAAGACGTAGTATTTATGATGATAAACGAAAGCAACAACACTTAACGGAAAATCCGCAGTAGAACACTGGCACATCCGTTTCAATTATTATGTGTCAACTTAATAATATCGAGACGGTGAAGGTTGTAATACGTTATATGCTGAGAGCCGGATTATATCAGCAAAATATTTCATAGGTTATATAAATTAGCTTTGATCTCGACAGCATATCAAAAGTATAGATTTCATAAACCTTAATTCAAGTGAACTTGATCCACAAGCCAGAATTATGTATAACCTTCATACATATTTATTACAACGGATACTTTGATATTGGATCAATTGGGCGCCAATTTCTTTTTACGACACACGTAAACGTGGAGATTTCTGAACACTAAAACGATTGTAAGTGATGAATAATGTAAATACTGATAAAACGTATGTTTTTGGATTAAGCTTTTACGCACGTTAATCTCAGACTGGTTGCGGATATTCCTTCCACTTTTAACCAATGTTTTTGATATCAAATTTACAGACAATATTTTAGCAAAATTCAAGAAAAAATATTAAAAATCTGTTACATTTTAAATAGGCACTCAAAGTTTATTTCGTTTGTTACAGATATCGGCGGCTTCGAAACGAAATGGAGCAGATTACAAAATATTTGATCATTATAACCTCACTGATGACTGTAAAACTAACTGTTACCGAAAGCAAGAACGATAGTAAGTCAAAAATGGATCGATTTTATGCACCTGAATTCATCAACGTGTGTGATATAAAAGACCGTAGGTCTAAAGTTCACTGCTACTGTGACAGCACTAAGCCTAATATGGCAACAAGAGCAGACTGTTGGGTATTCGGCGGTGGTATTTCGGAAGAAGACGAAATTTGGCCAAGTTTTTCGACTCAATTTCATATTGAGCATTTAATGTTTAATGTCAGATCAGACGACGCATTAACGTTCATACCAGCAAAAGCAATTATAAGACTTGATAGACTTAAACATATCTCTATCCAATTTGGAACTATCAAAAAGATTTTACCTTATGCTTTCACAAATTCTTCCACTATCAGACAGATTGTGTTGAAATCAAATAAAATTAATATTTTAGAAAAACATTCATTTTCACAAATGATGATGTTGTCCAACTTAAGCTTAGATGAAAATGCAATATCGGAGCTCAAGAGAGACGTATTTTTTGGCTTGCCAAATTTACACGTGCTACATCTATCTAATAACAATTTAAGCTTAATACACGAAGGCTGTTTCAAGCACTTAAACAATCTAATCGAACTTAATTTAGATAATAATTACATATCCGTAGTGACAAGAGAAATGCTGGAAGGGCTTGAAAATCTGTCTAAATTAAATTTGAGAAATAATAAGCTAGCGATGGTGGGAAACTTAGCTTTCAATGAGCTTTGGGGCTTAAAAGAGCTGATGCTTGATAACAATGCAATACAATATATATCGGAGCGAGCATTTGGTGGCCTCACACAGTTGCAAAAATTAACATTATCCGGTAATAAACTAACAACATTTCATGAAGATTTACTTGAAGACGTACGAAGTCTAATCGTGTTGGATTTGAGATTCAATCAACTTAGAATTATATCGTATGAAACAGTTCGATCGGTGGTGGAAAATGAAAAAGCTGTGTCGACTGTAGTTTATTTGGAAGGTGAGTTTGTACTTTATTTATTTACTAGTTTATCGCTGACTATCAATCCAATATTTGACTCGTTAATATAAATTACATATTGGAAACGTTAGACGTGTAAAAGGCTTCGTATATATTTTTTTATTTATAATCGCAAAATATTATATAAATAGTTATTTAGTATATTAAAATAGTTTATTTCTTTTTTTTTATACTGGCACGTCAAAATTGCGTCGCCCGCCTGATAGACGACCCGTGATTGGGGGCCGCTATCTGGGGCAGGGTTCCGATAGCGATTCTTATTTTGACAGCCCAGAAATATGCCTTTTTACGCTTTCCTTAAAGGACCCAGGATTGTAAGATGAGGAAAACACGTGCGCCGGTAGAGATTTTCATGCACCATAAGATGCGACATAAGAAAGACCTACGGAATTTTTACATTTTGGGCATGAGGGTGTCCACAGTGTAAGCATGAAATCTGATGGTTAGCTCAAAAACCTTACAGATGTCTGAGGTGACGGATATAGGGCGATAGTTGCCTGGGTCTGACTTATCCTTTCTTGGGGATCGGTTACAAGTTAGCCTTCTTACACGCATATGGCATACTACCCGTATAGTAGGACTGGCGATACAGGCGTATTAGCACTGAAGTCAACTCCGCTGCACACCTCTTAAGAACCACCGCAGGAACACCATCGGGGCCACTGGAGTTACGGACGTAGAGCGACCGCACCACCTTTCGAACGTCGCACTATCTGATAATTATATCACGCATTACAATGCCACAACTCGTGACTGAAGGCTGTTTGCCACGGTCACCGATCCGGGAATTGGCCGCGAAGAGGTTAGCTAACAAGTCTGCCCACCTTCTCTTGGGCCTTGTGAGTCAGGGTTTCGTTAGGGTATTGCAGCGGTTGCCACCACCGAGATGCCAACCTTCGCTTGCATGCTTTTACATTGCTTGCAATTAGAAGTTAGATTACGCGGCTTTGGCCAATTGCCGACATCCTCGACTACCCGTGGGATGCGAGGTAAGCTCCTAGCCAAGCCGCGCTATGCGCGGGGTATCCGATCTAATGAAGGCCGAATGTTTGCAGGCCTTCATCGCTCTGTTATATGTGGCTCTGAGGTTGGCCACATTCAGGTCAACCGATGCCCTAGCTCTGGTCCAAGCGCGATACGCTGAATGCTTATGTCGAACTGCATCCGCGCACTCACGACCGAGCCAGGGTTAGACTTTGCGGATGCTGGCCATATCCATACTTGCCACATCCAGAATCGCTATAGCGGTATATTTGTGTCTTCGTAAGGAATAGCAATCCGGGCCGCGCCGTCTCAAGATGGTGGTGGACGGCCTTGAGGTTTGCATGGACTTCACGGATGTTTGTGAACTCCACCTCAAATAACATACGTGTGGGATTTATGTTGGCCGCTGTAGAGAATCGCCTTATATTATGCGCAGCCATGTTGATGGAGAAAGAAAGAAGCGTGAGACGCAGCGGTACTTCATGTAGCAGCGAGTGACAAAGCGTAGGTGCTAGTTTTGTCCAATGACGTTGGTTAGGCGGAAGCCGGTCCGCCGGACAGAAGGGCCCCCGTACCACCCCGGGTGTGGTCGGCGGGATCTCACAGCCGGTCACCAACCTGCACGACGAACCACATCGGGAAAATACACGCCCTAGTGGGGCAGTCTTCCGAAATGGTTAGTACCAGTTAGGCCTCTGTACTATGCTGCGGGCGGCCAGCGGCACCACCGTTTCTACAGGTCTCCCTGGCCGGCGGGTCGACTCGCGCCTCTTACACTAGACACAACTTAAAACCCACTGGTCTCACACCTGCTGCATTAAATCTCGCTACAAGGCCGGCTTGCAGCCGCTGAACCACGAACATAACCCAAGAGATATTTGCAGAGCTTACCGCGGGCTGCATAGTGGTACCCCCCCGGTTCAAAAAAAGAAGTATGTTTTTTATTGTTGTGCCAACTGACACACATTTTGAGTGCCTGCACGCCGTAGCCTCGTCCGTCGATCAGCAGAGGCACTACATGCAGGTGAGGTCAGTTTGGATCCAAAGCTCTCGATAGGTCCCTTACACCCAAAATTATACATAAGTTGAAAAGTACTCTTGAAGATTAATAAGACAGTCCGAGACTACCAGGACTTTAATTGGTCGAGCTAATTAGTGTCTAGCACATAAGACCTTTTGGCCAAAAGTTAAATAACTTAAATTTTTAGTTTAAAAATTTCGATCCAGAGTTTTTCTTTATACTACTGAGGTGGCAGACAAGCATACGGCCCACCTAAGGCTCAACTCATTAATGTCATGCAGCCATTAGCTATGTATTGTCCACCTAATCAAAAATGGTTAATGTAGCCTATGGACGTTTGGAACATCGGTAACACGCAGTGTGGCTGTATGCTACCGAGCCTTCCAAAGCAAGTAAATGCCACAAAAAATCTCAGGACTTTATAAGATAATATGTTAACGCAATGATTACAGAACACTGAGCGCGACAATGAACATTATAGCAGTATAAAAAAATCATGAACAAAATATAATAAAATACCCTTTTCTTTCGTATGTAAATCACCTTCCAACTGTAGGCTGGCACCAAAATTTCGTTGAGCGAGTCGATAAATTTGGCACACCGTACCAGCGCACCGGCAAATAGGTTTTTATTCGCAAACTCGTTTGTTTATTACGTGTATTGCGTGTTGTATCGAATAGAGTCGCTTATTTTATTATTCACTAGAGAACTTTTTGACTTATATGTTCTTTTTTGTATTAGATACTCGCTTGTTCTGCAGGCTGTTTTATATTATTCTCGAGAGAATATAATAACTTGCAAACAGTACCCACATTAAATTCTTGGGGACTCTCGCTCTGGAAAGAACGAATAAAGTTTTCGGCGATAATTTTTTTTTTAATAATAACTGTTTTATTAGACGGAGAAAGGGTAAAATATAGCTTTATGGTTTCATTTTGAAATAACAGAAAACATTTGCATGTTTACTAATTCTTTTTTTTTTGTTTTAGTTTTTTAGTAAACACTTAAATGCAATGAAAAATCTTATTAATTCCTATTTATGATACTGCTTTTTGTTTTTTTAGCTAACTTGGACACACTAAATAAATATTATTGAACTCCTAATTCACTTTTAATTCAGTTTTGAGAATTCTTTAGAGAAATAACTTAGTTGAATTTAATTTTCTCCATAAAATTTGGAATTTAAACTACGGAATTTGCTAATTTCTTAACTCAGTCAGGAAATATGCAGATAACTCTGGGATACAGTAGCAATTCTTGAAGACATTTATTTGGTTATTATGACGCTACATGTTTTTTTATCCTATCCGCATTTTCATTACCGTGACTCCTGTAAAGCAGGATCTAAAGTTACTCCGTGCTCGGTTTTGGTAAAGTCCCAGGATAAATTAGAGCCTTGGAACCCGTATCGAAATTAGTTAGAAGATAATTTGATGGAATTGGAAAATAAATGAATGCCCCTTACCTCCTTTGCAAAGCGGGAGACCTGGGAAGGCAACTAGGTATACATACTATAGAAAATGGCAAGCACCGAGAAGTGGTGCTACATATAAAATATGTTATGTTTTGAATTTATGCTTGAGTTAGATACGCTACGTTACTCGAATTGTCTATTTTAGCGTTAGCTTGAGGTACAACGTAGCCCTTAAGAGACAGTAAAAGCATTCCCAAAATGGTAACCATAATAGTCTCCCATTGGTCAAAATTATCCAATCAATCCAGTTAATTATTTTCAACGAATGCTATCACTTTTCTATCAAAATTTGTCCGAAATGGGTTGGCTGATTTTGTTAACATTTTTGTGCATATTAAGTTAGGTATAACAAGTTGTTAACTATACCCGTAACGGGTACAATAAAACCATCACGTAGTCATATTAAAAAAATGTAAATGTGTATGTTTGTTATTTTTACCGCTCAAATGGCTGAACTAATGCGAATCAAATTGGATGTAGACACCTTGGACCAACTCATGGACTACTTTTAATATGGAAACCGGTCCTGTGAAACACGCGTACGGGAACGTTTAACCGCATGGGCAAATGCAACACATAAACAATAAACTATTTTAAGTGGGCCCAATATCTTTGACAGATGCTAAGGAAATGTTAAGTAAGCTACATAATATATTCCGCTAGTTTTATGTGCTGGCCTATGTCATTTTCACCATCTTTATATATGTTTTTGAGTTTTGTAGAGTTTCAGGTTAAGTAATCTCTTTATAACAAAGTCTCCATCACAGACAAAACATACCCTCTTCACTTGTGCCACGCCACAGAGCAAGGAATCAATGTCTCTCATGCGGTCTTTACTAGATTTTTAGTAAAGATCGAGTGAGAGGCATTGATCGTATGCATAGCACGTGATATTATTATTATTACCTGCGTCTTTATCGAATGCGAGCGAGGGGAAGCGATGAACATTGCTTGTTTTGTGCTCCACACAATAAAATTAGAAAAATAAAATTAAATTAATTTATTTTTTTATGGGGATGAAGAGTAGAAGCGTGCACGTCGCCATCCCTGCCAGCTACGGCTGCAATTCTACTCCAACACGAGTGCCACCAGGGCGATTACTGCTAGGGCGTGCCCCCGAGGCGACGCGCACCAGTTCGTCCCCGCTGGTGCGAAAAGTGTGTGCCAGAGCGGCGTAGGGGACTGCCACCTTACACGCGCGGCCCGACACGGCGGGAAGTGGAGGATGGAGTGCAGGGTAGCTGCGTGGAATGTTAGGGGAGGAATGACAGATAAGATGAATGAGTTGATGGATGTTATGAATGAGAGAAAGTTAGATGCAGTGTGCTTGACAGAGACCAAGCGCAAGGGCAGCGAAGTCTTGGAGCTCCCGGGTGGGATGCTCGCGCTTTGGTCTGGAGTACCAGAGAGCGAGCATGGCAGTCGGGGGGTTGGAATTTTGCTGTCCTCGCGATTGGCCTCCGGTATGTATGAGTACAAACTGGTAGGTCCTAGAATCCTCTGGATCCGTGTAAAACTTGGTTTGACGAAGATTTTCCTGGTAGCTGCTTACGCGCCAGTATCTTCGTCGAACGCGAGTGAGCTAGAGGACTTCTGGGAGAGTATGAGAGAAGCTCTAAATGTGATAGAAGGAAATGAAAGACTTATAGTATGTGGAGACTTGAATGGATGGGTGGGTACCGCTTGCGATGGTTTTGAGTCGGTACTCGGGAAGTATGGGGATAAAAGGGTGAACGACGCTGGCAAGCTAATACTGGCATTTTGTAAGGAAAAGGATTTGTTTGTGGCGAACACAATGTTCAACCACAAATTAATTCACATGTATACGAGGAGATGTAAGTCAAAGAGAAGCATGATAGATCTATTCCTAATGGATAGTCGGCTCCGTAAACAGGTGATGGACACAAGGGTTTATCGAGGCGCTGAGCTGGGATCAGACCACTACCTAGTCATAACTAGGAATAGGGGTCTGTTCGCGGGTTGGCATCATCGCACCGAGTGTCCTGAACCTGAGCCGACTTATAGCATCAAAAGCTGGAAGCTGCAGGATGCATCCATTAGGGATAAATATAATGAAAGGGTATCCGAAAAGCTTGGCGACGTCAATGTAAGCTGTGAGAATGTGGAAAGTGTATGGCAGAACCTTAGGGACAGTATGATAAATGCCGCTGTGGAAGTGTGTGGAGAAACGAAAAGAGGCAGTAGTAATAAGCGTGATGCATGGTGGAATGAAGAAGTGAAAGAAGCAGTTCGAATGAAGAAGAAAGCATGGCTAGACTACTTAGCCTCGCGGAATGATTTTTATATGAAAGAGAGATACAAGCTGCAGAAAGGTAACACGAAGGCACTGATAGAAGAAGCTCGTGAAAGGTGCAGAATAAAAGCGGATGAAAGGTTGCCGTCCAATTTTCGGGCTAATGCCAAGCTCTTCTGGAAAGAGGTAGGCAAGACCCGAAGTTGTTCGGCAATCTACAGTATGAATAAAGTGCTTAGTGTTAACAATGACGTCCTAACAGACCAAAGTGACGTCCTGCAGAGATGGAGTGAATATTATGGAAAGATGTATGCAAGAAAAGACAGAGATGCCACATCGGGAAGTGGAGCTCACTTCGATGCTCCGGATCCCGATGTCATTGAAGTCATTAGTATGAAAGAAATAGAACAAGCGATAAGAAGTATGAAATGTGGTAAGGCTGCGGGAAAAGACAGAGTTACTGCTGAGATGATCAAGTACGGTGGGTCGCGTGTCTGGGACACACTATGTCTGTTATGCAACTTGTGCTGGCGGACAGGTGAGGTCCCGGATGACTGGCGAGTAGCAGTTGTAGTACCTATTTACAAAGGGAAAGGCTCGCGCCTAAACTACTCCAGCTACAGGGCGATCAGCTTGGTCAGCTTAGCTAGTAAGGTGTATGCAAAGGTTATAACGGCACGAATGCAAGAAATGTCTGAAAGGTATTTATGGGAGGCTCAATGCGGATTCCGACGTGGAAGAGGTTGCATGGATCAAGTGTTTTCTCTCCGCATGATCGCGGAAAAGTTTCTGGCTCTTAGCCAGAAGGTTTTCTGCGCTTTTGTGGATCTAGAGCTTGCGTGCGAGTAGGGGGAGATGTGTCACCTCTGTCTGTACAGGCATCAAACAGGGATGTGTCATGTCCGCCTGGCTGTTCATAGTGTATCTGGACAGTTGCCTGCAGAAGTTGAAAGATTTTAATATGGGTGTGAATTTGGGTGACTTTACAGTAAACTGTCTGCTGTACGCTGATGATGCGGTGCTCATGGCCTCGTCAGAAGCCGACCTACAGGCATTAGTCACTAATATGAAAGAGGGGTGTGAAAGTAAGGGTCTGCGCTTGAATGCAAGTAAAACTAAGGTTCTAGTATTTGAAAGAGGTGACGTAAGAACTAAATGCGAGATTAGAGTAAACCAGGAACGTCTAGAGCAAGTGAATGAAATTGTGTATTTAGGAAGTATGTTTAGCGCGGATGGAAGATGTGATTCGGATGTAGAACGGCGAGTAGCTGCCGGAAACAAAGTTAACGGTGCTTTGTCCCAGTTAGTAAAGCGACAAAGCATCGTAAAAGAAGCACGACTGGCGATTCATAACGCAGTGCTCGTGCCAACTTTGCTTTACGGTAGTGAAACCTGGGTATGTCAGCAGATGCATGAAAGTAAATTGAATGCTGTGGAGATGCGATCACTTCGAAAATTGTGCGGCGTTACCTTGGCCGACCGAATACGTAACGAAGTGATACGCAATATGGCAGGTTTGAATGAAAGTGTCAGCGTTAAGCTGGAAAAAGGCGTGCTCCGTTGGTTTGGACACGTCCAACGAATGAGTGAGGAACGATTGACGAAGAATATATATTGTTCAAAAGTAGAGGGTAGAAGGAGTCAGGGAAGGCCGAGACTTACATATGAAGACCACGTGAGCAGATTGCTCAAAAAACGGAAAGGTCAAAAGTACTCGGATACCCAGACGTGCGTGTATGAAGCGATTGATGAATCTCGAAGAAGCGAAAGAAGTATGCATGGATCGCGAAGCCTGGCGATCTGTCCTCTCTGACTACCCCGTCAGGGATACAGCGTGAAGATAGTTTAGTTTTTTTTTAGTTTAGTTTAGTTTATTTTTATTTTTATAATAAAGATACACAGCTTCGCAAAAACATGTCTTGCGGCAAACGCCGTGCTACGTGGGAAACTAATCTCTGGCCAAGTCTGCCCCGCCGGGTTGCGGCAAGGGGCAACGACCGTGCGAATTGGAGGATAAAAAGTAGGAAAGCGGACCCCGGATGCCTCGAGACGCAACTGGGACAGACACTCGCATGATGATGACATTTGCAACTACATGGAAATGAGTAAGATAATTACACACATATGACGCTACTACAATCAGTTCAGCTCACATTATAATTTCATCGACACGAAAACCAAATTTGTAAAGCGCCAAAGTCAAAGTTAAACTGTAGAAACAATTTCACATATTGTTAGAAATTCTGTTTCTCTTCAACGAACAAGAGCAACGAACGAACATTTCACCGGTTTTCTTCGTGTCAACCGATTATTCAGTGCACTTTTCCAAAAAAATATAAATTTGGTGCGATTAATTTCGACTTTTTCCACACCTTTGGCAGTTACGTGGTGTAAATGTTCATCTCTTACTGTTAGTTTGTACTTTTTGTTACCAGTTTATTAAAGCTATGTATATTCATTAGGTCCAAGAAAATATTACAGTAACGTCGAATTATCATGAGTGAAGCATGAAATACGGAAGGAACGAGCGTGTAGTTACATTTGATGTGTAATATCAGACATACTATCCAACTGTGAGATTGAAATGGGATGGCACCATCTCAAGGCCATCTCTCGCCACCGCGTGCGCTCATTGGTCAAATCAAATAACGCGTGCTTCCCCGGTTTCCTATAACACATTTCCGTTCTTTTTCCAAAAACACTCGCACAAAATGTATCCCGCAAGTGAAGAGGACCTGGTACTTTCACGCGAACTGTAATACCACAGTCTCGTGCGATCCACGAAACGAGCTGCGAGACGAGCCACGAGTGTAAACACAGGATTATAGTACATTTTTTTGGAGCACGCGGCTCGTGTACAGTGTACATGGGGTATAATGGTAGCAATGTCACACAGTTTTGTTAATATGTGTGAGTACAGTTCTTGTCAGACAAATGAAATTGTGACAATGTTACAAAATTGCATTGTTATGGTGTGATTTTCCATCCGTACTACTTTTAAGGTTTGTGAGTGACAGTAAACTATTCTAGAATAAAAATCTCAGCGAATTTAAATGCTTTTGCTTTGTAGAAATATTTATACCAGTTTGGAAATATATAAATAAGGGAAGATTGCTAAAGGGATGTATCATTAATAAAAAATTACGATAAAGTACGGAACTAAACCGGATTTTTGACATTATTCGTTCTTAGAAATTAAAACAAAAATAAAAAAGGAAACCTAGTTCATTGAGATTAAATAGCACATTCTAAAACAAAACCGTGTTTAGTGCCGTACTTTATTTTATTTTTCTTTTAAAGTTACTACGGTTTCTCTGACGGGTATTAGAAGGGCAGCCCGACATTCATTTAATTGGTATTTATCAATTACATACGAGCCAAACATTCCCGTTCTCTTTGAAATGTTGAAGCTTAATAAAGCTTAAGATGGCCTAATAAGGTACGAGATATTATCTAGATTCAGAATTTCTTCTTGAATAAGCCGCACACTTGGGCGTGTTTCCAGTCGATCGCCATAATTTTCCTATCCGCTATCTGGCAGTAGCAGGTTGCAGCATCGGCTACTCTGATAAATCCACTAAGAATGCAAATAAAATAGATTTAATGTTGGTTTTAAATGCCCCAATGCTTACAATTTGGCACAATGAATAGTGGTTGTTTTGATTTGTATTAGGGCTGAGTTAAAAAATACATTAGGATCTAAACGTTTTCATTTGTTTTAATCTATCAAATATTGAACACTGTTGTATCAAGCGGGTTCAGTCACCTTGGGACCAGTACATGTGCAACCCTGTCAAAACGTCGAGGAACAAACGGTACTCAAACCCTTTTTACTATAATATAATGTCACGCAAAATTCCGATCGATTAAACAGTATGTAAACGTTTACAATAGATTAGGAGCCAAGGTGGGTGGAGATATCACTAGGCATGAGGAACTTTTCTATATTTCAACAGAGGATAACCACAATTGTGCCCGCTTAGAATTTGGATTTTATTTCGACTCCCAGTGCACGGGGATTAAAATGTTTTTACGAGATAAAAGTAGCCTTATATTTTGTTGATAGAAACGTAGGCAAATACATACAGGCATTCTTTACATTAACAAATTCATGTACATTAAAAAAATTACAATCAGTAGCCACAACCTGTCCTATCCGTTTTAACTCAGATCACTGCCTGTCACATGTGACAAAATACAACTGGTAAAATATAGGCATATAGTTAAGCCTCTGCCTGTAACTTCAGCGAATATATATGATTATATTATTTAACTTATTTGTTTTGTCTTTGTACTACGAGTTTAATTGACATAAACTAAAATATTATAGTAAATATGAAAAGCAAATATTAACCTGTTTACATCTTCGTTTAATAAGTTGAATAAATATGATGTATTTAATATTTATACTACACATACACGAAATATTTAACGTTTAAAAGAAAGAAAGGGTTGGAAACGATTTTAAAAAGCAATTAGTATGCTAACTTTTATCTTTATTTTTTTATTCTTTACTGCACATAAAAAAATATAGTGTAACATAAAATATAGTACAAATACAATGCTGTACAAAGGCGAGCTTAACTCAGAATTGAGTTCTCTTCCAGCAAACCTTGGGGTGAATGGGATAAAGCGCAACGAAGGGGCTAAAAACTTGTGCGTTGTGCCATTTTTCACCTTTTAAATTTAAATTAAGAAAAGGTTTTTTTACTTATTATAACTACTCGTACATAAAGGATTTTACTAGCATGTTGTAACGTACATAAACATACTTTCACGCCTTTATCCCCGACGGGGTAGGCAGAGGTGTACAATACGCATACTTTTCACCGTATGCTTTGCTTTTTTTGTCCCACTTAACAGAACAGGTTGTGAGCCCATTGCCGTGTTGAAATGGACAGGTGCAGGTTGTGGCGACCTGCTGTTGAATTTTTTCAAGCCGTCCATAAGGCATTCAACTGGCTTAACGACTGCCATGTGACTGGCAACCGGGACCAACGGCTTAACGTGCCTTCCGAAGCACAAAAACGCTCGCAAATATAAATGCCACAAAGTGGTCACCCATCCGAGGACCAGCCATAGTGAAAGTTGCTTAACGCAGTGATTGTTTACAGAACACTACGTCCGCGGGGCCACGAGCGCTTCAACGTAACTATTATTTATAATGATATTTTTATGTATATAAGAGTTAGTAGCCACGCTAATTTAGTTCAGGACTGTTGGTTCAATAAAAAAGTTTCATTGGTATGTCCAACGGGATTTTCAAATTCTTTTGTCTCCACTACTGCAAGAATGGGTCCAACAGAACAGGATTTTGACAGTACTCATGGCTCCATTATTCAAAATAAGTGGAGATATAAGAATTTATGAGTAGTGGAGTCACGCGGATGGACCGCGTGAGGAACTCTCGCATCCGCGGCAGCCTTCACGTCCGTGACATTGCAGACAAGTTGCAAGAGTGTCGCCTTCGTTGGTATGGTCACGTCTTGCGGCAACCGCCGGGCTACGTAGGTAACAAATGTCTGGCCATGTCAGCCCCGCCGGGTCCCGGTAAGAGGGGAAGACCCAAGAAGTGCTGGCTTGACGTCGTAAGGGATGACATGCGTGCCAATGGTCTCACCACAGGGGATGCCGACGACCGTGCGAAGTGGAGGAGAAAATGTAGGAAAGCGGACCCCGGGCGTCGCGAGACGCAACTGGGACAGACGCTCGGATGATGATGGATAAGAATTTATGAGTAAATATTATTGTCTCCACTGTTAAGAAACTGAATTATAAGGTGTCTAGGTGTCTGTAATATTTATCAAATGCATTGGGGATGATAAAGTTATAATTAACTTAATTTGTGGCTAAAATGAAGCCAAATCAAGAGCTTAGTTTTCTTAATAGTATGAACATTGTAGTACTTCTTCTTACACAGAGTCATCTTGCCCAAAATAAACTAATTTATGTTTGTCATTTCGGTGGAAGAATTTTATTTTTTATGAAATGAGTTTTTCATACTTATTTTCACAAAAATTCTCGATTTTTCTTAATAAGTAATTATTTTAAACATTTACAGTTAATTGAATCATTTTCACCTCATATAACCACTACATATTAATCTATATATATAAAAGAAAGTCGTGTTAGTTACACTATTTATAACTCAACAACGGCTGTACCGATTTGGCTGAAAATTGGTTGGGAGGTGGCTTAGAGCCAGGAGAAGGACATAGGCTACTTTTTATCCCGGGAACAAGTTCCTGTGGGAAACGGAAAAACATCTCTACGCGGGCGAAGGCGCGGGCGTCAACTAGTTATTAATAAAGGAACGCAGTTTCCTTCAAACGTTTCGCTTCATAAATTGCTGTTTAAATATTTATTGGTTAACCAACATTTAAAATTAATTAGGTATATTTGAAGGGAGTATCCAATTTCAATTGCCCTGAATAACGTTTAGCGAATTTACTTTAGTAAAATTTGCGCGTTGGTTCGTGATAGCTCAGAAAATGTTAAATAAATAAAGGATCTTTACAATATCGTAGCAGAGGTTTATGTTTTCATCTGTAGGTAGATTATAAATTTTAATCTTACTCAGAAGTTTTTTTTGAATTTGAATCTAAACCAACCTCTTAGCAGTCCGAAGATAAATTTACATAAACCTAAAGTTGCTGGAAAACTTACAATGAACCTAAAGTATCTATCAAATTGCATGTTAGGTTCACGTAATTGCACGAATTAACACATTTGACACCCTAAAAATGGTAAGGGTTTTAGAATTTTCTGTGAGGTATTTGACAAAATACTGATAGTACCGTCTGACTGCCGGACTAAGGACAGGCGTTCGTTTTATATTCTATTAAATTGGTCACCATATTATCTTATACACAAGATTTTTTTTTGTTTTGATAGTTTGCAACACAAGATATTCGTACGTGAGATAGACAGGGACATCTGGAACTACTTGCTGATAAAATGTTTTACCCTCTTGAGGAGACGCTTGAAAAGCCACAAACGGTTACCCATCTTAGGATGACCGTAGCGATTAGTGCTTAATTCAGTGATAATTAATAGAACATTTATATAGCAGACTTACAAGTGCCTTAAAGTAATGGAATGCGTAAGGAGGATTAAAAAAATAAATAAACGCAATTCTGTCATAAAATCTAGTAAAATTATAGCTACCGAAACATTACGCAATGGATTATGTTAAGTTAGAAAAAAGTAAAAGAAAATAAACGATGTCAAAGAACGCGTCGTTAAACTAACTACGTCTCTTTATCAAGATTTACATAACCATTTCTCTCTTTTTGCAGGTAATCCCCTCAACTGCGATTGCCGCCTTTCATGGATTTACACGTTACGTAATGAAACGAGAGACAACACTTTAAGACGAGCTCTTGAAAAAATATCATGTGTCACAGATACTGTCGAGCGGCAATTAAACGATCAGGAAAATAATGAAAACGTCAATGATAATTCTATCGTCGAGAGTACTTATGAATATTATGACAAAAACGAAGATTACATCGAAAATAAGATCCCATCAGCTACCAAACTTATAGAGATTCCTATTGAATCTCTGCCATGTCCAAAAGAGTTAATGCAATCTGAGGAATATGGCCACCCAATACAAAACGAAATTAGATTAAAAGCATTTTCCAATGTCGATAAAATTTCACCTTGTTTATTTCTAGTTATATTTGGTATGCTGTTGTGTTAATGTTAAGCGTAAAACAAAGATATTTGTGATATTAGATGTTAAATAGAATAATTCCCATGTACAGATTTATATTTGTTGTTCTAAATGTAGTTGTGTCAGTCATAGGTACTAATGTTGTTTATATTTTTTAAATAAATGGTGGATTTGTATATTATTCTCAGCTTTGTGAAACCTGATATGTAAATAAATGAAAACTGAATTAATTGCTATACTGAATACGTTAGTATAAAAACACAAAACGGACATCACTCTTGATTTTTTGTACTTCATTTATCATCATAATCATCATTTGAGCGTCTGTACCAGTTGCTTCTCGCGACGTCGAAGATACGCTTTTCCGCTTCTTTTTTTTTTCCACCTCGGACTGTCGTCAGGATCCCTTGTAGTGAGATCATTGGCACGAATATTCTCTCCTCTCCTACTATGCCATCACTTCTTGGGTCTTCGCCTTTTACTGTGACCTAGCCGGGAACGTACTAATACGATACATGCAATACGAACGTATTTACGTGGGAACCAAATGACTGGCTATGCCGCAGCCATTGTCATTTGGTTCCCACGTAGCCCAGCGGTTATCATCATCATAATTATCCGAGCGTTAATCCCGGTTTCGTCCGAAGCACAAGAGTGGACGGTTGCTTTCCTACATGTCTCCTTCCACCATGCGTGATCTTCAGCATGGACTTATTATTATATAATTATAAAGAAGCTCGATGTTACTTTAAATAAAATTGTAAATATTAATATTAAGTCGTTTCAGTTAATATGTTGGAAGTGTAATAATGTTTATTGATTAAGGTTGTACCGTTAATTATTAAAGTAATTTATAATTATAATATGTGTTTTATAATGTTTTATGTTTATCAATCACGCCTTATCCCCGAATGGGTGGCAGAGGCATATTATACGCTCACTTTTCTCCATGTGTATTCTTGTCCCACGTAATAGGTGTGGACCCCATTCCGCGTTGAAATAGACAGACACAGGTTGTGTCTACCTGCTATTGAGAATTTTTAAGCCACCCAAAAGGCCTTCAACTTGCCTTAACGACTGCCATGTTACTGGCAATCGGGACCACGCAAGCACGGAAATGCTCGCAAATGTAAATGCCATAAAGTAGTCAACCATCCGTGACCAGCCATAGCGAAATTTGCTTAACGCAGTGATCGTTTACAGAACACTGAGTTCGCGAGGCAACGAGCGCTTCATAATGCTTTACTATTTTTTTTAGGTTTCATACTATGTATATACTTCTTTGTTAGATAACTGGCCACTTCAAAATGACAGGAGCTCCAACGATTTCACGTGCTTGTGCATCTGGCACTTGCACTGGCACTTGAGCTCTCAGCTTTACGGACAAATCAACGATGCTGGTAGTCGCTCCCATCAATCATCATCACCAAAGATGAAGAAGTCAAAGCGATAGCTGTTTATAGTAACCGAATAAAAGCGGACTCCAGATCCAAAGCTAGGTAGAGTTAAAAGCAACTAGTACTACACTAAGATGAGAAAAACTTCTTTGAAATTTTTTTCGGGGTTGCGATAAAGTCCTGTCGATAGCTTCAAGGCCTACTCTACCTTCAACTACAATAGGTGCACCCGTTGACTAACGGCCGAGATCATGGCGAAGAAAAGGAGAACCCAAAATCTCTGTACTGACTCATCGACATCTGACCAGAGTGGTACAGTAAGGCCAATCCCTCTTCTCAAAATGAAATAGGGATACCGATTTAATAGATTTATTTTTAATAGAAAACTTCGGATAACTTTTGCAACCGTAGAAAAGGTAACATGATTATAAATCTGCTCCGACTTCGTCTAAACATCGAATATTGGTTACTTTTAATGCCTCAACCTTGGAAAATTATAATTTTGAACATCATTTTAAATGGATATAAGAAGTTCCTTTTATTTGGCTTGAAAGTGCCTGTTTTTTTTATATATAGTTGTGACAACTCACACGACACGAATTAATTCCAAATTAAGCAGATCTTGTACTATGGTAACATACTTTATTTCTGAATACAAACATTTTATAGATAAATAACACCCAGACATAGAATAAACCATCGTGCTCATCACACAAAGTTTTATCCTGAGTAGGAATCGAAACCCACGACCTCCTGCGTAGTAGTTGGATACACTCCCACCGGATTAGTGTTAGCCTCATAACCTATTTACAGGCGCTTTCTCTATATTCTCGTTCGTCAGTCAGCATTTGTACTCCCTTACCGATTAGATTGATATAGACATGAGTAATAGTAATACAATTACGATCCGTAAATTCTGAGCCTCCTTCTATGCTCTTACATAACAAGATTACAACTTCAAATTGATCCAACGAGAAATATAAAGGACGTCACATTGGATTTGAAATAAGAACTCACCTTTGTTATAGCTGTCACTCTTCATAAACTTTACATGAAAAAAATATCTCGTGGAATTGAGCTCCAAGGGATTATCCAAATGTGTGATTCAAGCATCCTTCTGAATACCGGTCTCGTAAATCCAGCTGCTTAAAATTGTCTAGTTTGTAGAGAATTTACTCGATTAGCCTGTTGTCAGTGAAATTTAAGGCGAATGTTTAATACTTTAATCTGAATTCATGTGACAGGTATTTACGTAGTTTTAATATTATAATAGTAAATTAAATAACTCCATAATTACAAATTATTTCAAGGCCTACATCCAGCAGTGGACTGTGATAGGATAATTTGTTTGACGTTCAAAATAGAACTAAATATATTCACGCTGTAGTTCAGAGAGAACAATGAATAGTTGTCATGTGCATATTACATTATGATAGGTCGATGTAATGAAATGAATTCCAACTGAAACTGGATGAAAACTAAAACAGTAGAAACTGGTTGAAGACTTCATAAAGTGATGTGACACGATAAGTACAACGGTGTAGTTATGTAATATTGATGTAAGCCGTACGGATTACGTGCTGCGTTTACCACGCACTTTGTGTACCGTGTAGGTACCGGATTACTTGTTCCTCTATATATACCCCACTAAAGACTGCCGTCACGTTCAAGTTCTGCTCATATTTTTGTATAATATGTAGTTCTACGTTACTAACTTAGTCAGATAAAGTAAAGTAAATAAACTCTGTATATATATTACAGCGAAAGTCTAAATCAGACATTTATATTATAACACTAGGTGACCCCGAAGGCTTCACCCGTGACATACTTTGAACTCCCGTCGCACCTTTTTAATCCCATCGCTTATAAATTATACAATAATACAATAATGCATAAAAGTTTTCCCGATACGTCGACATTTATGATTACTGCTCCTCTCTCCAGGGTAGTTGCGTGATGATATATAGCCTTTAGCCTTCTTCGATAAATTGGCTATCTAACACAAAAATAATTTATCAAATCCGACCAGTAGTTCCTGAGATTAAAGTGTTCAACATACCAAACAAACTCTTTAGCATTATAATATTAGTAAGTATAGATTGACACTTCCTATGCTGCTGCCGAGACTGCGTTTCTCTATACCGTGAACATAAAAGCAGGAAATTGTTCACTGCTAGCCATCATTCTTGTTACGATCAGTAGTAAAAAGTGGAGCTCCTTTAAATCTTGCAAATAACAACTACCCACTTCATTAATAAAAAAAATAAACTGATGTTTTATGGTTTAAAAGCATAGCTATTGTTCGTAACAGAATTTATGATATAAATAAAATGTATAACAAAGGGTATAAAAGGATTTTGGCGCTACGAACTGATGTACCTGCTAAACATAAGCTGTGTTACAGGCATTCGCAGAAGAGTTGAAACAGCAGTAAACAGAAAAAAATCACTATCTCATGTAAAATAGCCACAGATTCAATTTGACAACATTAGATGCAACTTGGCATTTTTCGATCTGCGAAGTTTGCGAAGCTCTGCTGGAGTGAAATTGATGGACAAAGAAAGGAACAGCGTGCTAAGCGAACATTGCAGTATGACAGTAGATGTAGTGACCAAGATAGAAAAAGGGATGCTTAGATGGTTCGAATATGTGAGAAGAATGGATGAAAATAGACTGAAAAAGCAGACTTATGCGGCGAGAGTGAATGGGCAAACTGGGGTCGACCTCGGCATACGCATGCAAATCAAATTGAAGACATTTACTTTTGACAAAAGTCTAGGTCAAGCGTACCCTTAACCGGCGAGCTTGTATGAAACCACTTATGAAAGTAGAAGAAGCGAAAGCTGTATGCCAGAATCGTAGCAAGTGGAAAGCCATAGTTTCTGCCTACCCCAATGGGAGACAGGGGTGATGATATGTATGTATGTCTGGCATTTTTCTTCAGGTTACAAAGAAATCAATAAATGGATTTATCGTTTTAATTAAATTTTATTTCAGTTCAGTACCATTTTAATACCTTAAAGTGAAAGCGGTCAGGTTTTAAATATATTTATCTACTCTGATACTATAATACAAAGATTATAAAACTGATAACAAAATTCTTATGACAAACATTACGTACAGGCCAAAAATAATAAAAAAAAAGTTTAATTACGATACAGGTCTTGTATGGACACTTGTATCATAATATAACTTTTTAATCATAACGATACACCTATACAACCTCCAGGTGGACCAAGGAGGTAGAACCTCTACTTAAAAAAACTTATATATACTATAATACAAAGATTATAAAACTGATAACAAAATTCTTATGACGAACATTACGTACAGGCCAAAAATAATAAAAAAAAAGTTTAATTACGATACAGGTCTTGTATGGACACCTGTATCATAATATAACTTTTTAATCATAACGATACACCTATACAACCTCCAGGTGGACCAAGGAGGTAGAACCTCTACTTAAAAAAAAAAGGTTTCAATCATTGGTTTCAATGAACGAGTCCGCGACGCAAGCGCGCATGCGCAATCAATGTTTGCGCCTTGGCGCCAACACCTGACATTTAAAAAAAAAATTGTTGTTATATTCTTCATTTTATTTGCAGTATTGTTTTACGTATTATAGTATGAGAGTAGATAAAGTAGTGTATGACACTGTACATAACTTGGTCTTATAACACTCGTGTGATACTATAAAAAAAGTTGCCTACGGCTCGTTTTTATAAAACACACTCATGTTATAAGAACCCTTATTATGCAACAGTATCATGAACTACTATTATATTGTGAAATATAAGTATAATTAATGTAGTTTTCGTATAGTCCAGTATAACACATATTTACAAAAGAAGGTCGTGTTTGTTTTCTTACAATTGTAAGTAGGCCACAAGTCAGTAATGTTAACATAAGAAACAGGTTACAAAAATATTTATTTGACATAAAATTCTGTAAATATCTAAAGTCTTTAAGAAAGTATAATTACATACGAATTCAAACTTATACAAATTAGTCATCATTTACATAAACGTTCAGATAATTAGACAGTTAGTATGTTTAGTGTTAGTTTCCTACTTTTTAATTCCACAAAGTGGTTTCAAAGAGTTAAAAACTAGGTTAAAATTTTTTTTCCCTTCGAAAAAAATTTGGGGAAAAAACATGTTTCTCTACTTTTTTTTTGTATTTTTTTCTTTCGTTAGAAGACAGTCACGTTTCGTTCACCATCTCACTTATTGATTTAAGAGAGATAATGTAAGTGAATGCTTTTTACAACCATAACAGTAATAATGTTTTAAGTACCGTGTAATTTAATACACTTTTACAGGTGTGAGTCTACGACCCTCTGCCGTCCTGTGAATTCTCTTTTAGGAGAAAAAAGTAATAACTTATAAAAATAGATTCATGTATTTTGTAGCTAATATAAGTTTTTATAATATTGAAACTAACAGTTTAAGGAATCCCACCAATATCTCCAAGTGACTACTACTGGTGCACCTGCTAACAACAGACAAGAAAGAAAGAAGAAGAAAGAAAGATATTTACAACAACAACGCAACAACGTGGGATTTGGAAGGTTGGACAGCAGTCATAAAAAGCAGGAAATAAAAAGCCGAACCAAAGTTGATTCCAGCAGCCAATAAAGCTAGACCCTGGCTCCAAAACCAGATAGGGTTTGGAAGTAACTGGAAATACGCAAAGATGAAGATTATAAGGTCTCATACATTTTTGTTTCCTGGCGTTTGATTGGGTTAAATCAGCAATGGTTATATGTTAACTGGTCCAGCGATGCACACCATTTATTGTCAGCGATGGATGTATAGACCAACCAGTTTCAGCTGTGTTAGGTCAGCCTTTTAATAGGTACGAACCGTTCGCCATGGGCTCTTTTTACGCACGTATACCAGGTCAAAACGTGAGTAATCATGTTTACATATTTATCAATGTTCATCAATTACGCCTTATCCCCGAAAGGGTGGCAGAGGCATATTATACACCCACTTTTCACCATGCATGTTCCTGTCCCACGTAATACGTGGTGAGCCCATTACCGTACCTATTTATATTGTGTAAAAATTTCTAGTTAAAATTGCCTTCGATTCTTCATCATCGGTATTATTGATATTTTTCTCTTACTGTCACATGCTTATAAATACGGTGTAATGTTTGACGGCTCTAATCAGCTAAATAGATATCACATACATCATATATAATATTCATCATCATCCGGGCGCTTATTCCAGTTGCTCGGGACGCCCGGGGTCCGCCTTTCTATTTTTTCTCCTCCACTTCGCACGGTCTTCGGCATCCCCTGTAGTGAGACCATTGGCACGCAAGTCATCCCTTACGACGTCAAGCCAGCACTTCTCGGGTCTTTCCCTCTTACCGGGACCCGGCCAGACATTTGTTTTCCACGTAGCCCGGCGGTTGCCGCAAGACGTGACCATACCAACGAAGGCGACACTCTTGCAACTTATATGCAATATGACGGACGTAAAGGCTACCGCGGATGCGAGACTCGTCATATATAATAATAGTCAAACTATAATAGTATAAAACACGATCGCTTATAATAAAAAAATAGCTTTATTCATCTGAACTAAACCATACTTTATCTGAAAATTCCACCAGACAGATGTCATGACTAGAACAGAATTCTTCAAAACTTCACGGTCTGTAACAGCCGCTGCCTGTCTTGGGTAAATGTTAAATAATAATTTTGACAGTTGAGTATCTGCCTGTCAAAAGTGTTACGAACGAGTACTATCGCTTTTCTGCTTTTGATCTTTCATCAATTCATCTAAACTAAATATAAATAAATATTGTGGGATACTTTTTACACAGCGCCATCTAGCTAAACTAGATGGATCTTGACAAGTGATATACATACTTATATATTTTTAAATAAAATAAATAAATATCCATCACGGCTTATCCCCGAAGGGGTGGCAGAGGCATATTATATGCCCACTTTTCACCGTGTGGATTCCTGTCCCACGTAATAGGTGGTGAGCCCATTGCCGTGTTGAAATAGACAGACGCAGGTTGTGGCTACCTGCTGTTGAGATTTTCAAGCCGCCCATGGCCCATGGCCTTCAACCAGGCTTCACGACTGCCATTTTACTGGCTACCGGGACCAACGGCTTAACGTGCCTTCCGAAGCACGGAAACGCTCGCAAATGTAAATGCCACAAAGTGGTCACCCATCCGAGGACCAGCCATAGTGAAAGTTGCGTAACTCAGTGATCGTTTACAGAACACTGAGACCGCGAGCGCATTTATTTTTAATTTTTTTCTTCTTTTATTTTTATATTAAATATTATATATATATATATATTTAATACGTATTATACATTTGCGGTACACCCAAACTCCGAAACAAACATTTGCGGACAACACAATTATTTTATTCCGACCTGGAAATCGAACCAGGGACCTCAGCGCGGCAATCGCATACACTGCGTCACCGGGGCAGCCAGAAAAATAAAAAAAAATAAGAAGCCAGTTTAATAAGAATATAAAAAACTAATGTCAACAGCTATCTAAACACAATTTAAAATAAGTATGATATTTATTATCAAAAATGTTGATATTTGCTGACCCACTATAAGAAAAGCCGAGTCAAGGCCTCCGTGATGCCACGAAAATCAAAATTACTTTGCAAACGACGGCTTTACCGAAAATTAGACTTATCTGGAACACTCAAGCGAGAAGATAAAAATTTACCGACTTTGAAACTCTAAAGTAAGATACTAAAGTTGGTGAAAATTTCTAAAGTTTTTACCTAATAAGACCTTCCTCGTTATTCTGACAGAAATGATGAGTTTCATATAGTTATTTAATGATCTTTAAAACATAATACTACTCTATGATATTAATTTCTTAAAGTAAGATCTCAACTAAGATAACAAAAACTGAAATCTTTTATAGCGTTGAGGAATTATGATAACAAGATTAAAAACTTAAGTACTGAGTAAATGAGTAAAATACTTATTAATCAATTTCGGGACACGAGGGGTATTCTAAGTTCTTTGGTGGCCAAACTAGCGTAACTGGCTAGTGAATGACGTCATGGCAAAATGGACGAGAATTTGAAACAAAACCCTGTATGAACCCATTTAGTCAGTCACTCAATCTCTTAGAAGTAGAAGAAGAAGCCTCCGTCCAGCAGTCAAATATGCTAGGCTGGATTGATTGATGATTGGGTTTAATGGCTTGAAATATGGACACACATTTTGATAACAAAGTGATACGCCATATGGCAGGTTTAATAATAGTGTCAACTTTAAGCTGGAAAAGGGCGTGCACTTCTGTGTTCTGTTGGTTTGGACACGTCCAACGGATGAATGAGGAACTAAGGAAGAATATTTATTGTCCAAAAGCAGAGGGTAGAAGGAGTCAGGGTAAAATTGAACATAAACGGTCAAAATATTCAGATACCCAGATGCGCTTATATAAAACGAATAATAAATCTGCATGAAGCGGAAAGAAGTAAGCATGGATCGCGAAACTTTGTGATGTGTCCTTTAAGACTAACCCGTCAGGACTACAGTGTGATGATAATTATTTGGTAAGAATTTAAAGACAATATCAATTTTTTTAAATTTCAGTAGTAACAAAAGACTAATGTTTTGATCAAATAGCGCCATCTAAAGAATTAAGTATATCTGTCCTGGCTGTTGGAATTTTAATTTGGTCTACAGAATGTTTATAGATTTTCCCTAATAAAAGTATCCGGTGACCATAACATTGTCCCTTATTAGGCTGTCTCTACGCCTAAGTCGTTGGCCCAGCGGCCCAACCCCGGCAAGTTTTTTTACTATCAATCGATCTGATTGTCTTGCCCACCGAGGTAGTGCCGGCGGGCCGGTAGCTTAGATGTGTTTGTTACCTTTGCGTGAAACTAACAGAACAGATGTTTTGACAAAGTCAGTTTGTCATTTGATTGTGTGGAAAGTGGACGTGTGTTTGGAATTTTCGGAACTTGTGCACTGGTGTATTTGTGATTGGCTAAGAACATATAGATCTAATTCCTTGTTACTCTTGTGGCGTTCTTACCTATCGTATACTCCCTATATACTCCCTATACCTATTATATACTCCCACTGGGTGGCCCTAGAGAGGAACATCGATATTTTGTTAACTTTTATTTAAGCAACAGACAAATAGTGATCAGTGATTTGTCAGGACTTTAACTGACGTCTTATTGAGTTGGGACACACCGGACTGTCTTAACCGCCGTGCCACATAAACATTGACGGCGAAACAAACTGGTATTTGCTACGTGTGACGTCAACAACAACGTATGCGGCTACGACTACGAGTGCTACGAGAGCTACCAGTTGTTTATACTTTTGTACTGGCTACACGATATACGCCGCATCTCGCGACATTGTACACCACCTACTACGAAATCATTAGCTTCAAATAAACAATATGCCCAATGTTAAGCGTACCCCGCCTAAAACTGGCACATCTGTGAAAAAACCGTCTGACACAGAGACCGGCAAGATGGTATTGGTAGGTCAATCAACCAGATCCACGAGAAGCAAACGTCCCCGCCCAGAGAACTCTCCGAGAAGTGGACAGAATATAGGACAGGAGGAGCTGCAGGATGCTCTTGCCGACTGGAATCCTGAACAGGAAGCTCATTTATACCAGTTATTAGAAAACCAATCTAGTCTTATCGTATATTATTCTAGTTATATCTTTAAAATTATTATACATTAAACTACACATAAAACACTATTATACAAACTCAAACGCTAAACTGTATATTTCAGCTCCGGACGCAAATACACGTAATTTAATTACCACAATATATAACAATTTATATGTAAGACCCGGTATTCATTATAATTAATATCATAGACTCAGTACCTTTTACAAAACAATACATTACAACTGCATATCGATTACATATAAAATGGTTACCAATGGCTACTATAAATATTATTAATAATGAACTAGACAACCTCAGGGATAACAGTGTATTTCCCTGTAAATCAAATGAGTGTGCGAACCATACAAAAGATTCCTCTCGAAACCAAACGATTTTCCATATGAACATATGCAGCGTGAACAAAAATTTTGATAAATTTATGACCTTGCTAAGTCAAACACGAATAAACTTCGATGTACTGGTGCTGACTGAATGCTGGTTATCCAAAGTAATTAATATTCCGATCATGCAAGGGTATCAGTCATTTTATACTAGCATCCCTTCAAACCAAAACGGAGGGGTAGATAATAATATACATAAAACATGGTCTAAATTTTAATGTTAGAGAACCAGTCACACAAAATGGACAATGTCTCATATGTAAATTGGACCATAGGTGGGAAATCGTAGCAGTATACCGTTCCCCATCTTATAGCACAAAATCTCATCACGAAAACTTCTTTTCAAGCCTCAACCGTTTGTACATAGAATTATCTTCCTACCCAAATGTTGTACTCATGAGAGACTTGAACATTGAAATAAAACAAGGCAATAAAGATGAATATAGTCTGGATTATCTTTTGAACACTAACCATGGCTGCTTACCCACACACTTACTGCCTACTAGAAAGAAAAATGGCATAGATCATGTTTTTCTAAAATGGAATATGTCTGCTACCACTCTTCTCCTTGACTCCTTCATAACCGACCACAGGCCAACAGTACTGAGTATGACTAATGCAGAACCGTCACGGAGAAACAACTTTAGCACAAGATTAAATCACGCAGCGATCAGAAGAGAAATAGAGGAAACAGATTTCAATATGATTTATCAATTTACGGATGCCAATGAGGCAATGACAAAATTTATTGCCTTGGTCTCATCCATTGTAGTTAAGCATCAAGTTACAACAAAAATCCCAAAAAAGCAAATGAAAACTGCATATGAAAGTAATGAGTTAAAGAAAGCAAAAAAGACACCTAGGACACTTTGGAAGGTCATTAAGAATATAACCCACATGCAGAATACAAGGGTTAGCCCAAGAGATTTGCTTACTCTTCGCGATAGTCCTCAATCCTCTATAAATGAAGTTTGCAGGTATTTTACCAATATAGGGCAATCTTTGGCCTCAAAAATTATATCTCACGGGCACACGTACACCCCAGTTATGACAAAAAATATAAGCCATTCACCTGTCACGTCATTGGTCTTTCTCTCAGTGGATGAAGCTGAGATCGAGCCCCTAATTTTACAATTACGCAATAATTGCACTGTGGGCTAGGATGGCATACCTGCTTCTGTATTAAAAGAATGCCGGTCATATCTGTTAACACCTTTAACATAAATTTGTAACCTCTGCTTGCAGAGTGGAGTTTTTCCAATATGGCTTTAAAACAGGTGTCTCAACTGAGGATGCAGTCTTGGACTTTACGGAGAGGGTAGTTGAGACTTTGGACAAGGGAGAAAAATATCTAGGTATTTTTTTGGATTTATCAAAGGCATTTGATACCGTCTCCATCCCCAAACTCATAAACAAATTGGAGCGCATTGGCGTAAGGGGATTAACACTGGACATGTTCAAGGACTATCTTAGCAATCGTAGTCAGTGTGTCAGGATTGATGAGTTCCTCAGTGATG
The DNA here is from genome assembly GCA_948477245.1 of Thumatha senex. Lineage (NCBI taxonomy): Eukaryota > Metazoa > Arthropoda > Insecta > Lepidoptera > Erebidae > Thumatha > Thumatha senex. The sequence continues at coordinate 20,487,434 of OX419738.1, read as the reverse complement.
AGCAGTACATGACATACGGAATACCACAAGGGAGCTTCCTAGGGCTTACTTTATTCCAAATATATGTCAATGACTTATGTAATTTGTCTTCTCCAAATACCAACATCTTTGCATATGCTGATGACACAGCTATCCTCGTCAATGGACTAACATGGATGGATATCAGATCGAAGGCAGAAGCAGTTTTGGGCTTGCCTTGAAATTTTGAAGATGGTTTACCACGCTTTGTGTAAATCGTTAATGGGTTATTGTATCACAGAGTGGGGTGGTGCTCATAAGACCCTATTTCTTAGGATCGAGAGAGCACAAAGAGCGATACTCAAGGATATGATGAAGAGGTCCTTCAGGTATCCAACATCTCAACTTTACGCTGACTTCAAGGTACTTACGGTTCGGCAGCTTTATGTACTGCAATGTGCCTTGAGGAAACATAGAGATAGTCTCCTACCAAACAAAAAGAAGAGGCGAAATGTACTTCCAGCTATTAGACACAAAACCTCCTTTGCAAAGCACAATTACCAAGTACTAGGCTCTTATATTTACAGAAATATAAATAGGGAAACTAACATAGTTAAACTGAGCAGGCATGAAATAAAAATTAAAATAACAGAATGGTTACTACAACAAGACTACACCAGTACAGAGTCCTTACTTACCTTCATAGCATAACGCTATATCTACTGCTGCAATACGAGCTACATTTATGCACTCACATACAACTAATTTGGCATGAGTTGTATGTGAGTGCATAAATGCACGTACCCATACCCACTATGCCCACACACACTTACACACATATACACGCACACACAAATACACACACATAGATACATACACACTAAAATATATACTATATACTCTCATGCATGCTAGCATCAAATTTCCGGTGTTAGAAGAACGAATTTATGTACTAGTTAGAAGAACGAATATGACTACATAATTGCTGAGATAGTCCTTTAAGTCACTTCAAATTTCTTGTACACTTAGTCTGTTTCTTATTTATCATTGTTCATCAGTATGTATTATTTTTGTTAGTTAATAAAAAAAAGTGTGGTTATAAATAAATAAGTAAATAGGTGTAATTGTATGTTACGTTACGTTATATTTAGTTAAAATAATGCAGTGTGTGGAGAAACGAAAAGAGGCAGTAGTAATAAGCGTGATGCATGGTGGCATGAGGAAGTGAAAGAAGCAGTTCGAATGAAGAAGAAAGCATGGCTAGACTACTTAGCCTCGCGGAATGATTTTAATATGAAAGAGAGATACAAGCTGCAGAAAGTTAACACGAAGGCACTGATAGAAGAAGCTCGTGAAAGGTGCAGAATGAAAGCGGATGAAAGGTTGTCGTCCAATTTCCGGGATAATGCCAAGCTCTTCTGGAAAGAGGTAGGCAAGACCCGGAGTTGTTCGGCAATCTGCAGTATGAATAAAGTGCTTAGTGTTAACAATGACGTCCTAACAGACCAAAGTGACGTCCTGCAGAGATGGAGTGAATATTATGGAAAGATGTATGCAAGAAAAGACAGAGATGCCACGTCGGGAAGTGGAGCTCACTTCGATGCTCCGGATCCCGATGTCATTGAAGTCATTAGTATGAAAGAAATAGAACAAGCGATAAGAAGTATGAAATGTGGTAAGGCTGCGGGAAAAGACAGAGTTACTGCTGAGATGATCAAGTACGGTGGGTCGCGTGTCTGGGACACACTATGTCTGTTATGCAACTTGTGCTGGCGGACGGGTGAGGTCCCAGATGACTGGCGAGTAGCAGTTGTAGTACCTATTTACAAAGGGAAAGGCTCGCGCCTAAACTGCTCCAGCTACAGGGCGATCAGCTTGGTCAGCTTAGCTAGTAAGGTGTATGCAAAGGTTATAACGGCACGAATGCAAGAAATGTCTGAAAGGTATTTATGGGAGGCTCAATGCGGATTCCGACGTGGAAGAGGTTGCATGGATCAAGTGTTTTCTCTCCGCATGATCGCGGAAAAGTTTCTGGCTCTTAGCCAGAAGGTTTTCTGCGCTTTTGTGGATCTAGAGAAAGCATTTGATAACGTTGTGAGAGAAACGCTGTGGGACTTGCTACCAGGATATGGTGTGGACGGCTCGCTACTGCGGGCAATACAGTCGCTTTATAAGGACTGTAAGGCTTGCGTGCGAGTAGGGGGGGATGTGTCACCTCTTTTTGATGTCTGTACAGGCGTCAAACAGGGATGTGTCATGTCCGCCTGGCTGTTCATAGTGTATCTGGACAGCTGCCTACAGAAGTTGAAAGATTTTAATATGGGTGTGTATTTGGGTGACTTTACAGTAAACTGTCTGCTGTACGCTGATGATGCAGTGCTCATGGCCTCATCAGAAGCCGACCTACAGGCATTAGTCACTAATATGAAAGAGGGGTGTGAAAGTAAGGGTCTCCGCTTGAATGCAAGTAAAACTAAGGTTCTAGTATTTGAAAGAGGTGACGTAAGAACTAAATGCGAGATTAGAGTAAACCAGGAACGTCTAGAGCAAGTGAATGAAATTGTGTATTTAGGAAGTATGTTTAGCGCGGATGGAAGATGTGATTCGGATGTAGAACGGCGAGTAGCTGCCGGAAACAAAGTTAACGGTGCTTTGTCCCAGTTAGTAAAGCGACAAAGCATCGTAAAAGAAGCACGAATGGCGATTCATAACGCAGTGCTAGTGCCAACTTTGCTTTACGGTAGTGAAACCTGGGTATGTCAGCAGATGCATGAAAGTAAATTGAATGCTGTGGAGATGCGATCACTTCGAAAATTGTGCGGCGTTACCTTGGCCGACCGAATACGTAACGAAGTGATACGCAATATGGCAGGTTTGAATGAAAGTGTCAGCGTTAAGCTGGAAAAGGGCGTGCTCCGTTGGTTTGGACACGTCCAACGAATGAGTGAGGAACGATTGACAAAGAATATATATTGTTCAAAAGTAGAGGGTAGAAGGAGTCAGGGAAGGCCGAGACTTACATATGAAGACCACGTGAGCAGATTGCTCAAAAACGGAAAGGTCAAAAGTACTCGGATACCCAGTTGTGCGTGTATGAAGCGATTGATGAATCTCGAAGAAGCGAAAGAAGTATGCATGGATCGCGAAGCCTTGCGATCTGTCCTCTCTGACTACCCCGTCAGGGATACAGCGTGAAGATAGGTAGTTAGTTAGTTAAAATAATGCAGAAAATATAAAATTCCATTCATATTACTAACGTGACCGAGATAAGCTTGCATCAGTTATGGTCACAAGCGGACTCAGCTGATTGTGACCACTACTGGTGTAATTCAGTCGAAACATCAAGCGAATTCAATGAGCAAATTTATTTGTATTAAACAACGCGAAAGTCAAAAGTTAGTAAAATAATACAAAGTAAATTTAATCATTATTCCCAAAGGTAGCCTAAAATGAGTAAGAAATACCCTTGAAGTTTTTACGTACTAATTAGGTGATTTGAGTCATTTAAATGATTGAGAACAGTCGAGTTAAATGTCAAAGTAATGGTTTTCTTTCCTCCTCGATCATAACTATTTATTTCATGATAAAGTAAAAAGTGTAAGTGGTGAGAAGAAAGTGCCTTTACGTTGCACCTGCTGACCAACGGAAAAGGCAACGAAGAAAGCGCCCTTATGTTGCACCTGCTGACCAACGGAAAAAGCAACGGAGAAAGCGCCCTTACGTTTCACCTGCTGACCAACAGCACAGGCAACGAAGAAAGCGCTCTTACGTTGCACCTGCTGATGAACGGAACAGGCAACCAAGAAAGCGCCCGTACAGGGTTAGGTGTTAAGAACGCTGTCGCTCGCAACAATGCCAATAATGAAAAACCAAATAACAGCTAAAATTTTAGGTATTTTATTTATTTTTGCAAACTAATTTCCCGTAACGCCACTAGTACAGAATTTTTTACATGGTCACTGCATTAACCATCTTACGATACAGTTAGTCTTTAACAGTTGGTGACTATTTGTGACATTTCTATTTGCGAGTTTCTCTTTGGTTCAAAGGGCATGTAAAGTCATTGGTCTTGGCTGCAAAACAGTAGTTGTTAAGCTGCCCTTAAGACCTAAATAATTTTTAATATTAGATAGACACCAATGAATGGCGTGACCATTTTAACAAGTATGCCCGTGTTGAAGTGTACCTACATAGAACAAAATATAACTGGTAAATTGAGGGTGTTTAATGTGTATCTGCCTACCTCTTCTTATGTATGTATAATTATGGTTATAAGCATTAAATTTTACAACATTTAAAGCCAAGCTTTCTTATAAAATTAACCAATATATTCATCTTCATAACTTTATACAGATTTTATACACTGCTTCATAATAGTCCATAAAACGTCTCACCTAATACCAAAGCGATGTTCAAAAGACATAAAGTGCATTATATCTTCCTGCATACATAAATACGAATGAAATAAGATACTTAATGGCGTGACGTGGCTTGATAGCTGTTCATAACTCTTGCACGATATGAATGATAAAATTTGAAAATTGGATTATAAAAAATACGGCATTTTTTCTAAGATAGACGTAATTTTAAAAAAGAAACTAAACTATCTTCACTCTTCGACGGGGTAGTCAGAGAGGACAGATCGCCAGGCTTCGCGATCCATGCATACTTCTTTCGCTTCTTCAAGATTAATCAATCGCTTCAAACACACATGTCTGGGTATCTTATACTTTTGACTTTAACTTTATTTTTTTTCTTTTTTAAATTTTAGACTAGATCTTACTTATTTCTTGTTCCCGCGTTGATCCCCAAAGGGGCAACAGATTTCACTGTAAGCATTTTTGGCCCACGTGGTGAACTAATTTGATATGTTGAAATAGACAAGCGATAGTAGTGGCTTGTTGAAATTCTTCAAGTTTTCCATAAGACCTTAAATTTGCCTTACGAATGTCATGTTATTGGTAACCGGGACCAACGGCTTATCGTGCCTTTCAAAGGACGGAAACGCTCGTGAATAGAAATTTCACAAAGTGGTCTTCTATCAGAAGACCAGCCATAGCGAAAGATGCTTAACGCAGTAATCGTTTACAGAACTCGAATTAGCGGGCTACTAGCTACTAGCGCTTTTTAGACTGAGATGTTCATTACCATTTCTATTGATTTTGCTCTGTTAGAAAGGACACAGTTGCAAACACATAATTTAGTCTTAAGAAATATTTTGTCACATTCTGAACTCATTATCATCCGAGCGCTTGTCCCAGCTGGGTCTCGCGACGCCCGCGGTCCGCCTTCCTACTTTTTCTCCTCCACCTTGCACGGTCATCGGGATCCCCTGTAGTGACACCATTGGCACGCATGTCATCCCTTACGACGTTGAACCAGATGAAAATAAACCAGATTTGAAATCTACTTATCCATGGGCCTTTATTTGACTTGTCATCTTTCCCAACAAATGCTTATCTATTCAATTCAATTCAATTTATTCATAAACAAAATTAACATTGTATCTGAATGTAACTTACATGAAACATTATCTATTGTACACACACACATGTAATAATATTTAAAACAAAATCAATTATATAAATTAAAACACAATAAAATGAAATTTCTATTTCATTAAAACATAGCATAATAAATAATATTCAGAACAAAATCATATAAATTAAAACATTATAAGAAATTAAAAATAATCATTAAGATTAACAATTAATAAAATAATTAATATAATTATTATAATATGTCCCAAAAATTGAATAATCTCATATTAAAAAAAGTCATCTAAACAATAAAAACAATTTTCCAATAAATATGCTTTCACTGCAGGCTTAAAGGATCCTGTGTATAACTTATTCTTTATTTCGCTAGGTAACCTATTGTAAACCCGTACCGCCAGATAATGTGGACTGTGTTTCACAATATCTAAATGTGGAATTGTTAAACTACTGAAATCCATCCTTCTTGTGTTTTCCCGCCTTAACCTGTCATCATGTGACTCATACTCATGAACATGTTTTTTAAAATTAATTAATAACACCAGTATATAAAGACTAGGCACCGTGAGAATTTTTAGTTCCTTGAAGTATGGTCGACAGCTTTCTAATTGGGAAATGCGATTGATGGTTCTAATAGCCCTTTTTTGAAGAACAAAAGCTCTTTGCCAGTTATAATGGTAGCTATTACCCCAAAATTGAATACTATACCTGAGTTTGGATTCTATTAACGCATGGTACACTATTTTTAGATTGTCTTTACTCACTTCATCTCTCAGTGTTCTTAAGGCATAGCATGCTGACGAAATTGACGAATCAAGAGCTGTTAATTCCCGTTTCCAATTTAAGAATTCGTCAATATATATTCCTAAAAACTTAACTTCGTTTACAAGTTGAATTTTAGTTTTATTCAGTTCAATGTTCATATTATCATTATTGCGTGCCGTAGTCCTAAATAACATAACATTCGTTTTACTCGTGTTGATTGTAAGTTTATTCGCAGTAAACCAGTAATAACATGTTGCTAAGGTTGCATTAACTTTACTATTCAAGGATTGCATATCTGTGTCTGCTACAACAGCATTAGTGTCATCTGCGAATACTACAAGTTGTATATCAGGTAATATTTTAGCTATATAATTTATTAAGTCGTTAGTAAATAGTGTGAATAATGTAGGCCCCAAGATTGACCCTTGTGGTATGCCAGCTTTAATATGTACCATATGTGACCAATGGTACTTTTTAAAACCATCTGAATTTATTTTTCCCACCTCAACAAACATTTTTCTATTGCACAGGTATGATGCAAAAAGTTGACTGGCCCTGCCTCTTACACCATAGTGTTCCATTTTTGTTAAGAGTAGTTTATGGCAAATAGTATCGAAAGCCGAACTTAAGTCCAAATAAATGCCAGCTACCTTCATTTTAGAATTTAATTGGTTGACTATATCACCTATTAACTTGTAAATAGCATCACCCGTGCCAACACTCCGCTGGTATCCAAATTGTCTTGTATGCATCACTTTATTTGAGCTAAGATGACTGTTTAAGCGGTCTATTATTAAAATTTTCGAAAAAATTTCGAAAATTTTTGAAAGCGTGGGTAATAGGGAAATTGGTCGATAATTTTTTGGGTCTGTTTTAGTTCCTTTTTTATAAATTGGGACTATCTTAGCAATTTTCAATTGTTCGGGGAAGACGCCCTCTAATATACACTTATTGTAAAAAGAAGATAGTGGTTCGGCCAAAATTAACAAATTATCTTTAATTATAGAGATTGGAATTTCATCATAACCACATGATTTTTTGCTGGGCATTTTATTAACGATTTTTGTAATTTCATACGGTGTAGTAGGCCTGATATCCATATCGCCTTCAACTCTTGTTGTGCTCTGTTGAAGCAGAAAGACAGCGTCACGTATATCACTGTCAGGTAAGGTGTGGTTGAGATCGAATTGTTTCACTAAGATGTCAGCTACTACGTCAGGATTATCTACGATTTGGTTATTTAATTTTAGACGCATATCCACCTGCACTGCCTTAAGTCTGTTAGTACTCCTGTTTATTATTTTCCATATTTCCCTACTCTGGTTTTTAGATCTATAGAGGTTTTCACTGATTGTAAGTTTTTTAGCTTTTGAAATGACTCTCTTATAAATCCTAACATATTTCTGTCTATAATTGAGTACACTCGCATCAAGTTTATTGCCGCCAGTACATAAGAAGCGTTTCATTTTACTAGCCGTTTTCACACCTTTCGTGACCCACTTTAGTTGAAAGTGAGTCTTCACTTTAATTTTTTGTTTAAGTTTTCTAAAACTATAATGGAATGCTTTACCAAAAGTTTTTAAAAAAGTATTAATTCCCATACCACTCCAGTTATATTTAAGTAATTTATTCCTAAAAGTGTCTTCGTATTTGCCATTAAAAATTCCCTATATTGACTATGATTTGATTAGTTTTATTACAGCCAACTAAATCACCGTCCAAAAAAAATTCACCCAATAGGGCACCATGCCCATCCGACAGTCCATTGTGGTCTACCTTACACTGTTTTACAAAGGTGTCCGGCAAGTTTGTTAAAAAGTTATCTATACAGGAACAATGGTCACCACGAATAAAATTATGCTCATCAATAAGATTCCTAAAGTTATAGCATGACAAAAGACTTACAAACTCAGTTCGCTGCTCACTCTGCTTAAGTAGGTCCACGTTAAAGTCACCACAAACTATTGACTTCCTACGAAATAAATATTTAAGAAGTTTTTCTAAGTTATTCATAAAAAGTGAAAAATTATTTCTATCAGGAATTCTGTAACAACAACACAGGTACAGACCAGTATCAACATCTCTTATACCGCATATTTCAAAAGTATCTCTCACGTACAATTTATTTACAAAATCTACAGTTTCCACTTTTTGGTTTATGTGTCCTAAAATCAAAGAACCACCTCTTTTCTTTTTACGTCTAACATTGTAAGAAACAAGGTTGTAGTTATCCATGCTAAAAAAATTTACTGTTAGATCATTTAAGAAATGTTCACTTAAGCATATATAGTCAACTTTTTGTTTAAGCGTTTGTAAGAAGATTTGATATTCATTTTTCCTGCTGCTGATACCACATACATTTTGATAACAGATTAACATTTTACATTGTAAGTCTAAAGACTCTGCTGTCATTACATCTTTTTCACATGATATATGTGTTCTAATTGAGTTATTCACGAAAAAACAAATCTGCAAGGCGCGTGTGTTCACTCTCCGGTGCAGGTACGCCGCTTGCTTCAGGACTACTACAATTAGCAAGCACACTCAAATGGTCTGTCTGAGTAGCTGCGTTCTTAAAAAGGACAAAATTATCGCGTTTACGAGAATCTGCTAATGTTTTACTGTAATTTTGATAATTAATGGAGTAATTTACATGTAAAATATGTCTAAAAATAAGTCTACAGTTTTGCAATTTATTTAAATAATTCCATGGTCTCTCTTGATATTGAGCATTTGTAGGAATAAAGGTTGCGTTTTGACAGTTATCACATACATGTTTGATTAAACTATTCAGTAAATTTGTATTCAAAAACTTATTATTGAATATTTGCCCCACTATTACATTCGTGGTTTTAATTTGAGTTACAGTGTAGTATAAATATGTCTGAACTGACATGGGACTCTTATCATTAGATCCTGCCATTATGATAACAAAATCAGACGGTGTACAGTCTTTACACATAGATATACACGATTTAAGTACTTCTTCTGTTGTTGCATACGGTTTTAGAATGGAAGTTACCAAAAATTCGTCTCCCAAGTAACACTGCAGCGTCCGCCGAACACCATATCCAGTTTGATCAGCGAAAATCAAGACTTTGTGTTTCTTTGGATAGTACGTTTGACTTTGTTGTGTTTCGGTGTTTGTTATGTTTCTGTGAATAGTATTATCCACCGAAACATCTTTTCGCAGTCGCTTTCCCACATAGTTGGTCGCAATTTCTTTTAGAACTTCCTCTTGAGATGTTTCGTTCACTATAAAATTCCTAGCGGGCGATTTCTGATTAGATATACAACATGGTTTTTTCCAATTATTATTATTTTCAGGTCCAAGCAACTCATCGCTATGTGTAATGTTGCTCAGTGTTGTACCGCAGGCGTCACGGCATCTACTATTGTAGTTGCTGCATTTTTTATCCTCTGGAGCCGGCCCTTCAGCAGCAATCATAGTGTCAGGGATTGTAATTTTGGCTGGTGATGTTTGTGAATCATTATATACTCGTATGATAGAAGAATTTTGGGGTTTATGGGTCTGAGGTGTAGAAAAATTATTATCTTGCAGAATACTTTTAGAGCGACCAGGGGTAGAAAGGTAGTTGTGTTGTACATTCTGTTTATTAACACAACGCGGTGTCATGCTCTTTCTATCTAATAAAGTTACTTTTTTATACGTATTAATTGTGGCCTGGCATTTACCTAAGTCCAGCTTTAATCTGAAGTTTTCACTATTTAAATTCTCAATCTCCGTGTGTGCACTTTGTAATTCACTTTTCAATCTTTTGATAGTATCAGTAAAGTTCAGCATCATACTTGATGAATACTTTCAGATGGGTTCATTCATATTCAATTCAATGATACCGCCTGTCAGTTTATTTTGTGATTACGAATTTCAAATTTCGACCGGCTCGCCATTTCTAAAGAATATATATTCAAAGGTTGTTGAGAAATGACAATCTTCTATCGAATCAGCAATTTAGCAATAGCACTTACGGACAATTTCCTGAGTGGAATTGATTCCTATTAAGCTTTAATAATCCTGCAATCATTTTAACTTATTATTATTGAAGTCTGTATCTAGTTTATAGTGATGTGATGAAGTATTTAAATGCAATATAATAAATAATGTTTTCAAATCATATAGCATGCTAAATAAAACTTATATAAAATATTCAATCGACGTTTGCAGGAAAATTGAGATCAGTTGTGTGTGAAACGTGGCATTCTCTTGATCTCTTGATTTGACTCACACACACAGAGAGACACTCATATACACAAACGCGCGCGCACGTAATGCTTTGCGTCAAGTCACAGCGTAAGTGCGTCGATAATTGAAATACCACTACTACAACGTACTAGCATCAAGTAAATACAGAAAATAAAATAAAACGGTATTAAACCGACTTTTCTCTCATCTCTACATACCTACTCCACTTCGCAATTAAGTACTTCACACATTTTAATTACATGAGTTTTCTTCATCTTAGCGTATTCCAAAACCTACCTGGGCTAGAAACATGGGGTCTATTTTATTAGACTTCTAGAAGAAGCCATCGTTTAACTTTTCAATTTAGGCATTTTCGGAAGCAACTGACATATGATCTTCCAACCCCCATCAAAGCCTACGTCGTTGCCTCGTGTGCGTCGTATCCTTACATCCTTAAATATTGAACAGCAATCTTAACTATAGAAGAATACTAAAATGTATGACTAATTCTAAAACTTTATAGAAACAACACCACGACATTTTCTCCATAAATGTTCGAATTAAAGAGAAACACGGTCGTTGACTTGTTTTCCTCGTTTGTTCAACACAAACTAAACACTTTGTTTCTTTGTAAAATACTGTTTCGTCGGAATTGTAGCAATGGCAAGCACTAGTTCAATGTAACGCTTAAAAAATAAAGTACCTTAGGCAATAATGTAAGTGGTTTTATATTGCTTACTATAACATGTTTTTTTTTTATATACTATTCGGAACTTCACGTGAAATAATACTTACACGAAGTTCCAAACAGTATATGAAATATGAGTATACAACGCGAAAATTTTAAAATAACATGTATTTTGTTCAAAGCGAAGATACAAGTGTTTGATGTATATAGAATGGATTTTTTTTTGTGGTCCATGCTGGCCTTACTTAAGTAGTGTACTAACTGACCAACACGCACTGTTTTGTGGTCGGGAAATCAATCCACTTAAAATAATCTGTTAAATATACATAATATCATTTCACCACCACCTCACTATACCTCACCATAATACACCACCACTATAGCTCACCACCGGTTATGTGAGACATAAATGCATAGGGTGAAATATGGACATTTAGTATGCCTACCCCTTCGGGGATAAAGGCTTGACAATATGTATGTATGTATCATCTCACCAAATGATTTTTATCTTAAGTGTTATCCTAGGTACTTCCAAACCCTACCTGCATTTAGAGCCTGTGGTCTACTTGTCATCTAGGAGCACCTATCGTATGACTTTTAATGTTCAGCATTTGTGGGAGATTGATTGCCGAATGACTTCCCAAACCTGGAGGAGCACCTGCATCGTCCGTTAGTCAGCAAGTGAAACGTTAGCACGAGAGGTCACTTAGGTCCCGTACCTTATTCTATACTTCTTACGCGGGCGAAGCCGCGGGCGTCAACTAGTGCATACATAAATCAGTGTTCAAACGATAAAAATCACGCAGCAAAACCATCATTAGATTAAAACCGAATACGCACATTGTAAGATGTACTTTAATAAATTGTGTAAGTGGTTACGTGAAGTAATGTAAGATACGAGAATTTGTACTTAAAATGTAAATAGTAGTTATAAACTTTTACGAAATCCGATTATCTGTAAACAATTAATAAAGAAGAGATACCCGTTTGACAATGTGACTTACGTACAGGCTACAGTTATTGAACTATTTGACTATATTACTCAGATTCGGTCCATTTCTTTCCAGTGACTTTTTCAAAATCGGCGCGAGTTATCAGTGATACATGACCGACTAAGCCACAGGGTATATAATCTGTTTTGTACCTCAAAACGGCATATAGGTAGACTCGGTGCTCACGAAGAGGTAGCCTCGGGTCAAAATGGCACGGCTACTGGACGGTGCAGTGACCCCGGTTTATTTTGAACAGATCTATGTGGAGACGCGCAAAGAAACACAAAGCGACGCGTCCACATTAGATAGTTAGTATAAACTTACACTAGCTTCTTTCTTCCACTTAGCGTCCAAAATTACAATGAAATACAAGCAACACGTATTTTCTAACAAAACAAATAAGTACTTTTCCCATTTTCATATAAAGACGGTCCCCAAAATTGTAATGGAATTCACAACTTATTATTCACAGTAAGTAGAAGATAAAATTCCCAGATGGAACGAGAAAAAATAATCAAATAAGTCACAAAACCCACTCCTAAATAATAAAATAAGCGACCTGTATTTGATACAGCACACAAAACACGTAATAAACAAACGGGTTTGCGAATAAAAAGCTATTTTCCGATGGTACATTGGGCAAAATTTATCGGGTTGCTCGGCGAAATATAGGTGCAATCGTACCAACGCTGGAAAGGTGATTTACGTACGCAATGTCTATGAAAGTAAGAAATAAAAGGATATGTGTATCTTTCTGAGCTCCTAAATTGCGTTTCAAATGTGATTAAGATATAAATATCATTTGGAAGCGTCACTGTCCGATATATCTGAATCCAACTTCGGCGTCACTTCTATTTTATTTTTACATACATACATATTGTCACGCTTTTATCCCCGAAGGGGTAGGCAGAGGCATACCATACACCCACATTTCATCGTGTACATTTTCGATCCACATAACAGGTGGTGAGCCGATTGCCGTGTTGAAATGGACGATGGCGACCTGCTGTTGAAATTTTTCAAGCCGTCCATAAGGCCTTTTAATGGCTGCCATTTTACTGGCAACCGGGACCATCGGCTTAACGTGCGTTCCGAAGCACGGAAACGCTCGCAAATGTCTATTTCACAAAGTGGTCACCCATCCAATGGCCACCTACAGCGAATGTTGGTTAACGCAGTGGTCGTTTACAGAACACTGAGTCAGTGGGGCCACGATCGCTTCATTTTATTTTTATGACTTTTTAATTTTGGAATTAAGTAATTTTCGATTACAATTACTTTTTAACAACTTACGAGTGGTTTTTAAATGTGCAACAAGAATTATAATCTCTATAGAAATAATTGTCCTAACGTACTAAACATTTCATATATGAAATTCAAGTCTTAATTTACGGTGAGCTTCAAAAACGTGGATAAACTGCTGCGCTAGAAATTTGTTACTTCTTAATGTTTTCACTTGAAGTTCTCACCAAAAAATGTGCCGAGATTATTCAATTAATTATACCCACATTACGTCATTTGTATTTGGGGAGACAATTCCCGTGATAAGATCAATCTATACAGGTGAGCATCGATCCAACCAGCACCAATAGACGGTAGGAGAAAAAGACTTTTATATATATCATTAGGACAACTCACACATCGCCATCTGATTCCAAACTAAGCAGAGCTTGTACTATGGTAACCAGATAACTGAAAAACATACTTTTATATTTCTAAATACATATATATTATAGATAATTAACACCCAGACACAGAATAAACCATCGTGCTCATCACACAAAGTTTTATTCTGGGTGGGAATCAAACCCACGAAACCTTGCGTACCATTCGGATACACTCCCACCGCGCCACAGAGGCAGTCTAGTCAGTACTAGTAATAATATGGATTTAGTATGTTATCCTTAAGAGATAGACATATACCGTCGCGGACTTTTTTTGTAGATCTTAGATACCCAATTCCACCACACATTATTTTGTTATATCTCAAAGGGTTTAGCAGCGTTTTCGTTGAAAGCTCCCAGACGGTATTTTTTTCACAGGGGCAGTCATAATCATAGTCATACTTTTGTCGTGGCGATATTACGCTCTTAAACCACAAATTGGTTATCTCGAGCGGCCCAAAATGATAGCCAGTTGATGGATTTTTTTAATGAACGTCACAAAATTGCAAATGTAACAATAGTGAAAATTATTATAATTGAGCAATTGAAATCATTTGAAGTGACAAGACGACAGCTATTAGATTAGATTCGTGTAGATACCGCACAGATTAGAGGCCGACCCTTACAAAATTGAATTGCTTATTGTTAATTTAAGAAGCCGCACGTAACCACACTAAATAGTTTCAAAATATGGTTCTAACAGTTAAAGTATAAATGTGGTGTACGTTTGCTTGGGTGAAATAATTTTAACTTTGCAGAAATTTTGTAAACATTGAGTTTAGAAGTAAATGCATGGTTTGCTGTGTCACGTTATTTTAAATCCAACTTGGTAGAACTCTCAAGATGGTGCACAATTTAGACTACAATTTGGGTATCAAATAAAAGGGTTTGCTTAGAATTATATGAGAAATAATGTGAAATTACTATAAAACCAATATGATGGACTACTAAAGAGGCCATGATTAGGAAATAAAAGGACTTGCTGAGAAATATATGTTTAACGCATTTCAAAAGCTTGTTTTAAAAGAAAACTATAATTTCATTGATTTTAACAATTAATTCATTTAATTTTCATATCAGTATGATCATACATCATAAATTGTTGTCTATCTATTACGCCTTATCCCCGAAGGGAAGGGAGAAGCATATCATATGCCCACTTTTCACCATTTGTAGTCCTGTCCCACATGGTGAGCCCATTGACGTGATAAAATATATCGACGCAGGTTGTGGCTGCTGTTGAAATTTTTCAAACAGCTCAAAGGGCGTTCAACTTGACTTCACAACTGCCATGTTACTGGCAACCGGGACCAAGGCTTAACGTGCCTTCCGAAGTACGGAAACGCTCGCAAATGTAAATTCCACAAAGTGGTCACCCATCCAAGGACCACCTATAGCGAATGTTGTTAAACGCAGTGATCGTTTACAGAACACTGAGTCAGCAGGGACACGAGCGGTTACTACTCATCTACACTACTATAAATAGAATGATATTACATTCAGTAGACGTTTGTCAATATACTAAGAATGGAAATAAAATAAATCTTCGGCGTCTGAAACATGATTTATTGTTCAAAGATATGTCGAAAATAAAATACTGATAATCCCTGGCGCGTCTGTGGTTTCCAATTTGGAAGTCGTGTGATAAAACTGACCATATATTTAGTTTAACAGTTGGTATTAAAGTCGTAAATAAAGATTGTTCTAGCTTACATTGTATATAACTATAGTGTAAGGAGCAGTATTTTTGGTATTGAAAAGCAAAATAACTTCGGTAAATGATTGCTATGTTCAGGATCTTACGCTATTGTCATATCTGAGACAGATGGTAGATTGTGGCATTTCAATTTAAGAACATAAGATAAAGAAGTATGTCTGGTTAAGCCTGGCGATCTGTCCTCTCTGACTACCTCGTCAGGGATACAGCGTGAATATAGTTAGTTAGTTTTAGCATTTTAAATGATATCATTTTTTCATACGGCCCACCTGGTGAAAAGTGGTTACCATAACCTATGGACGTTTGCAACACCAGAGGTACAGCACTCGTGCTGCCGCCCCGTACGACCCTTCTAAACTTCTAACCCTTTCACTTCAAGAGCTGTGTATCGTCAACTATTAAATTGGCCGGTACCGTAAGTCTTAGCACCGTACTTCCTATAGGAGAATTCAAGAGATCTTCACAAAATGTATTAAAATTAACTTAATCTAGAGAATTGGTTAACAAATTATCACTGTTCAATTTATAAGAATGTTTTAGAATAGAATAGAATAGAAATATTCTTTATTGTTTACCAAATATTTAGACGTATATGGAATACAGGTTTGTAATGTACAAGGCTTTTAATTGTGTACTAAACATTAACTTGCTCTGAAAACAATAACAGACATTAATAATTAGAAGTTTAGTAAACGCACAGCTGCTTATGTTGCATAGCTACATAGGTTCAAGCTACGCCGTAGCTTCCTGCTACAAAGTAGCTGCACACCTCGTACAACTTTAATGAGCTAAATCCTGTTAAATCAATGTAATCGCAAAATTTAAGTTATTATTTAGGTATTCTCATCAAAGTTTTACATGTGCAGCTACGTTGTAACAGGAAGCTACGGCGTAGCATGCATCTACTAATAAAGTTGGTTTAAACTTTGCATGCATCTAATTATTATTTGTTTCTATAAACGAGCCCAATAGAAGCGCTCGTGGCCCCGCGAACTTAGTGTTCTGTAAACGATCACTGAGTAGGCAACCTTCACTATGGCTGGTCCTCGAATGGGTGACCACTTTGTGGAATTTACATTTGCGAATGTTTCCGTGCTTCGGAAGGCACGTTAAGCCGTTGGTCCCGGTCGCCAGTAACTTGGCAGTCGTTAAGTCAAATTAAAGGCCTAATGGGCGCCTTGAAAAATTGCAACAGCAGGTAGCCAAAACCTGCGTCTGTCTATTTCAACACGGCAATGGGCTCACCACCTACCACGTGGAACGGCGTGATAGGTAAATATGGTTTCATCAAATCCGGTTATGGCAGTCTACTGCTGAACGTAGGCCTCTCCCCATTCACGCCACTACACATGATCCAGTCCCTCCCTGCGACCTTTTCCAGATCATCAGTCTATCTGGCGGAGAGGTCGACCACAATCATTTGCCCATGAGCCCTTCAAAGCGGGAGTAGGAAACTAGTATTAAATTAAACAAGGAAAATGCTAGTAATATGGTTTAAGTACCGTAGTTGAGAACAATATAGCGTGTTACTATAACATTAGCTTTTACATGGCTATTAAATTACATCTATAAAAATTAATGAATATTACAAGTAAAGAGTAACAATAAAATTAGCTCCGGTATTTCCTTAATGGCCTCAATATAAAAATTTATATTAAAATATATATAAAGCGGAGCCATTCGTAACGTTTTGTGTATTTGTGCAACCAGAGGTTAAAAGCACTCTCAAGTTTTTACACATTACAAGTTTACAATGAGAAATATACATATTTTCTGATGTATAAACCTTTTAAATTTTGACTGCCTCTATGGCGCGGTGGAAGTGGATCCGACTGCTAGGCAAGAGGCCAAGTGTTCGATTCCCACCCAGGAAAAAAACTTTGTGTGATGAGCACGATGGTTTATTCTGTGTCTGGGTGTTATTTATCTATAATATGTAGGTATTTATTAAGTCCGAGACTACCAGGACTTTAATTGGTTGTGCTAATTAGTGTCTAGCACATAAGACTTTTTAGCCTTTTTGTTACCACCTCACTAAAAAGGCAACGGGTTCAAAATTTCTTCCAAATTTAACATCTAAAATAGATACATTTTATTTTATTAAATTTATTTGGCCTTTTAGATCCACCTCAGTTTCATGCTTCGGAAGGCACGTTAAGCCGTTGGTCCCAGTTGCCAATAAAACGGCAGTCGTTAAGCCCAGTTGAAGGCCTTATGGGCTTAAAAAAATTCAACAGCCGGTCGCCGCAGCCTGCGCCTGGCCATTTCAACACGGCAATGGACTCACCACCTGTTACGTAGGACAAAAATGCATAACGGTGAAATGTGGGTGTTTAATATGCCTCTGCCTACCCCTTCGGGGATAAAGGCGTGACAATATGTATGTATGTATGTATCTAGGTATTTAGAAATATATAATTATGTTTATCAGTTATCAGGTTACCATAGTACAAGCTCAGCTTAATTTAAAATCAGATGGCGTTGTGTGAGTTGTCCCAATGATATTTATTTATTATTAGTATAATAATCTGCAAAGTGGACAGCGGCATTTGGTCTGTACCTGTTGCCATTCTCCACTTTTGAATTCATGTTCAATAAAGAACTCGTGCGCTTTTTATTTATGTCTAGGAAAAAAATGGTGACCTCAACGTAATATTTTCTACCACCATTAGGTTAAAGTTTATTTGACCGTCTTAAAAGAAAAAGGCCAGTTTTTCTTTATTATTATTATCATCATTCCAACGGTAAAGTTTGACTTCCAACCAAACCTGTTTCCTTTAGAAAAGTCAACATTAGGGATAATTAGATCTCATAGAAACTTCTACAAAACTGGTGATACTTTGCTGACCGTGTGTACATTTTGCTACCTACTTACAAATATAGACATTTGTCTGAATTTCAAATAAATAGCTATATTAAAGCGCTCGTGGCTCCGCTAACTGAGTGCTCTGTAAACGATCACTGCGTAAAGCAAATTTCTTGTGGAATACTTTGTGGCATTTCTATTTGCGAGCGTTTCCGTGCTTCGGAAAGCACGTAAATACGTAAGTCCCGGTTTAAAAAATTTCAACAGCATATCGTCACAGCCTGTGCCTGTCCATTTCAACACGGCAATGGACTCACAAGCTGTAACGTGGGACTTAAGTGCATACCGAGAAATGTGGGCGTAGAGTATGCCTCTGCCTACCCCTTCAGGGAGAGAGGTGTGACAATATGTATGTACGTATGTATAAAATTAATAAACGAGTAATAAATATTGCTTAAACCTGTAGACTTACCGAGTGAAATTACTATGTGGCTTAATATTACACCGAGCTATTATCCACAAAGCTAAAACACAGTTCTGTCTATTTATTAAGCCAGCTACGTAATAAAACTTGGGTGTTTAGTGATAAATACGTTTAATTAATGCTTTCTAGTCTTGTGGTGGATTCTCTGCATTTAAAACATTGTTGTATAAACGTATATCCGTTTTTGGCATAAAATCTCGGTTGCGTTCAACTATCGGTCCAAGGTTATGGTAGTGCCATTATTGTTCTTTTTTTCTGTGCATTAATGTAAACAATTCTACAATACTTCATCATCATTATTATCAGGTGCCTCTCCATCACTGGAGGTCGGCCGTCAACTTAGCGAACTCTCCTTTATTATGCACCAAGCGAAATAGCTGTTCAACGCTGGCAATACTCGTCCACTCCCTGATATTCTTCAACCAAGATTTCTTTCGTCTTCGAGCGCGTCGCTTCCCCTCAATTTTGCCCATCATAATTAGTTGGAGAAGTTGGTACCTCTCGTGTCTCCGTCTCTGTTTCCGTGCTTCGGAAGGCACATTACGCCGTTGGTCCCGGTTGCCAGTAACATGGCAGTCGTTAAGTCATGTTGAAGGCCTTAAGGGCGGCTTGAAAAGCTTCAACAGCATGTATCCACATCCTGCGTGTGTCTATTTCAACACGACAATAGGCTCACCACCTATTACGTGGGACAGGAATACACATGGTGAAATGAGGGCATACAATATGTATGCCAATGCCACCCCTTCGGGGATTTTAAATTTAGATAAGTAGGGAACTTTAAATTTAGATAAGTTTATAATAAAGTATTATATGAACAAGTGATAAACTAATAAGTGACATACTTATATATATATTTCTAAGTACAATTATATAATCCATATCTTACACATCATACATACATCTCACACTTGGCATGTATGTATACACAGACTGCTTAAAGCAGCAGTAAATTTTCACGCCGTGAAAATAAAAAAAAAACCATAAAAAAAGGTAACAAATTTCAGATCAATAGAACCTGTGGATTTTAGTAAGATAACTTCATTACCTAGGACGTGAACCGTTTCAACCACATCTCTTAAAAAATATAAAAAAGTGCATCAAATTGATCCATCCATTCAGAAGTAGAAGTAAGTAGAATGCCACACGTTAAACTTATAACACCTTAATTTACCGTTGGGGTTTAAAATAATCATTTCGGAAATAGTAAACGTGACATACAGATCTCATTTTAAATTATTTTTCGTGAAGGACATTACTGCTCTCAACGGCCCTAAATTTCAAACAAAATAATTAGCTAATTGGCTTAAACAAACATAAATTTAAACAATTAGGTACTTTGAGCATAAGCTTGTATATTTTCAACGGCTGTGTGAAATGGCAATTAACAAAGAGCAATACAATAAAGAAAGACATAAAGTTTATTTAAAATCCCTAATAATACAAAAAGTAAGCTGCATTTTTTAACTAGAAAATAATTTTGTTATGGGTTCCACTTGCAAAATAAGAGAACAGCATAAGATGTTTATATTTTAATGACATAATTATTAAATTTTCTTTCTTGTGTCAGTATAAAATAAAGTATGTATGGATCGCGAAACCTGGCGATCTGGCCTCTCTGACTACTCAGTCAGGGATACAGCGTGAAGATGTAATACAGGCTATCTTTTATGACCAACCTAATCTAGATTTATGACAAACTTGTGTTTCAAACCCTTTCTGTTCTCTCTTTTTCTAGGACAAGGAAAAATTTTTCAAAGAATCTAATAAAATTTAATAGTCTAGACTAGATATATTATATAAGGAATAGTTTTCATATAGATATTGTTGCGGTTTAAAAGTATTTCACAAACTATTCTTATACCTTTTTAAATATACAAAATAATTTCTTCTCTTAGGAGTGCGGCTAAAAATGCTTTGATATTTATATATTAAGAGATTCTTAAGTTAAATTTGCTTCAAAGTTTTTTATCCTCACACTGTAGGTATCTGTAACAGGGTATTCAAAATAGTAGCTTCTAAGTTACGTTTACATATACGTATAGTTTTAATAAACAGAATATAAACGTCCTTAATATCTATTCATTTTGTACTGTCCCTAGAATAAGTAAGTAAGACAAGTACTCAACAACTTTGGGTCAGCAGTCTAAACAAGAAACGTTTAAATAGCTCTGAGGGGCAGGTTTACACAACTAAGCTTTATTAAGTCATCACTAGAGAACATATGTATATACATACATATATAATACACTCGGTTCAAAAAACAACACTTGCCGGAAACAAGGTTAACGGTGCTTTGTCCCAGTTAGTAAAGCGACAAAGCATCGTAAAAGAAGCACGAATGGCGATTCATAACGCAGTGCTAGTGCCAACTTTGCTTTACGGTAGTGAAACCTGGGTATGTCAGCAGATGCATGAAAGTAAATTGAATGCTGTGGAGATGCGATCACTTCGAAAATTGTGCGGCGTTACCTTGGCCGACCGAATACGTAACGAAGTGATACGCAATATGGCAGGTTTGAATGAAAGTGTCAGCGTTAAGCTGGAAAAGGGCGTGCTCCGTTGGTTTGGACACGTCCAACGAATGAGTGAGGAACGATTGACGAAGAATATATATTGTTCAAAAGTAGAGGGTAGAAGGAGTCAGGGTAGGCCGAGACTTACATATGAAGACCACGTGAGCAGATTGCTCAAAAACGGAAAGGTCAAAAGTACTCGGATACCCAGACGTGCGTGTATGAAGCGATTGATGAATCTCGAAGAAGCGAAAGAAGTATGCATGGATCGCGAAGCCTGGCGATCTGTCCTCTCTGACTACCCCGTCAGGGATACAGCGTGAAGATAGTTAGTTAGTTAGTTAGGTTCAAAGAATAACGGGTCAGTCACAAAAAAACTAAATATCTTCAAAACTGTAGAAGTTAGATCAATGAAATAAAAAACATAATAAAGACTTTTTAGTTGCGCTTCTAAACTAACATATAATTTAAACTGGTTGTGAAAAACGTTCCTTAGAAAAACATAATTTAAAAATAAGTCTATTTTTAAAACTAAATTTTTGCTACTTTTCTTTATGGATGTTTTCCATTTCTATTCTGTCACAATAAAAAAATATCGTGAATGTCTTTCACGAGTATAATTATTATTGTGTGAGGGGAGACATGGCAGTCACGCTAGAGAAATGTACCACAATTCTGACTTTTTTAGAACCTGCCTGGGTTTTTCCGAACGTCTATAGTATGGGGTTCTTCAAACGGGGTTTTAAAAAGGTCGGCAGCGCGAGTGCTGCACCACCTCGTGATTGGGCTGGTGGCAAACGGCCATAGGCTAAGGTGACCAGTGGTATAAAAAAAATATGGGTGCAGCCAGCGTAAAATAGCTAGAAACATTAGTGTATCTTTGTCGACTGTTTAGTGGGTAGTCCAGCGGTAAAAAGAGACCGGATCACACCTTAGGAGACTAATAAATAGCAGGCCACGAGGCCGGGGAAGACAGACAACTGGTGGCTACAACGCTTCGAAATCATTTTCAAACTGCTGTTGGTCTAAAAAATCACTTTATTCGCTTCGGAGGTGGCAATTTAAGCGCTCAAACAGTGAGGAGACGCCGTGCTGAAGCAAACTTTGAAACCATAGAGGCCCCAAACTGGAATGGGGACATCGCATTGAAATTCATGATTAAAATTGATAGAAATGAAAGAGTATAAACGTCATTCGTTTCCATTCATTTTCTACTGTCCATAGTATAAATTATTAAGACGAGGACTCAACAACTTTGGGTCAGCGGTTTATACAAGAAACGTAGCTCTAAGGGGTGGATTTGCATAACTAAGCTTTGTTACGTCATGAGAGAACATATTAAGTACTAGCGGCCCGCGCCGGCTTTGTACGGTGGCAAAATTTCGTGGGGAACCCCATTTTTTTGAGATTCCAATGTAGCCTATGTTACTAACAAAGAATGTAGCTTTCAAATGGTGAAAGAATTTTTAAAATCGGTCTAGAAGTTTTTGAGCCTATTCATTTCAAACCTACTAACAAATCTTTCATCTTTATAATATTATAAAGATAGATACTCTCTAAATAATATACTTTACACTGATTTTATAAAAAGTTTCTTTTGTTTGTCTTAAGTTTGGACTTGTTATTTCTCAACATTTTTTGCTGCGTACCTCCATTATGAAGTTATTGTAACCGGAATAACTTCATAGTGGTGGTTTAGTGGGTAAACTGGCCCCTTTCTAAGGGCCGTATTCCAGTACGTTTCTCAATACTCAATCGACGCTTAGGGCTAGTTTTTGCCTTATAAATACAAATCTCAAGTGTTTCTTGAGTATTGATAAACATTTAAGTTATAAGATAAGTCTGGGAGTCTTACAAAAGTCGCCCTGTTGACCCGACAAAAACAATGCAAAGCGCCTGAATCACTATACCACGAACAGCAAAAACTTGTTTTGATTAGATAGAATATAATAGCTTTATTGCACATAAATATATAAAGAGATTATAGTTTCATAAATGCACAAAGGGCCTATATCTAAATAATATTTGGACTTTACCTAAATAACTATACACTAAAAACCAGGTAAACCAGGAACGTCTAGAGCAAGTGAATGAAATTGTGTATTTAGGAAGTATGTTTAGCGCGGATGGAAGATGTGATTCGGATGTGGAACGGCGAGTAGCTGCCGGAAACAAAGTTAACGGTGCTTTGTCCCAGTTAGTAAAGCGACAAAGCATCGTAAAAGAAGCACGACTGGCGATTCATAACGCAGTGCTAGTGCCAACTTTGCTTTACGGTAGTGAAACCTGGGTATGTCAGCAGATGCATGAAAGTAAATTGAATGCTGTGGAGATGCGATCACTTCGAAAGTTGTGCGGCGTTACCTTGGCTGGCCGAATAATATAAACGAAGTGATACGCAATTTGGCAGGTTTGAATGAAAGTGTCAGCGTTAAGCTGGAAAAGGGCGTGCTCCGTTGGTTTGGACACGTCCAACGAATGAGTGAGGAACGATTGACGAAGAATATATATTGTTCAAAAGTAGAGGGTAGAAGGAGTCAGGGTAGGCCGAGACTTACATATGAAGACCACGTGAGCAGATTGCTCAAAAACGGAAAGGTCAAAAGTACTCGGATACCCAGACGTGCGTGTATGAAGCGATTGATGAATCTCGAAGAAGCGAAAGAAGTATGCATGGATCGCGAAGCCTGGCGATCTGTCCTCTCTGACTACCCCGTCAGGGATACAGCGTGAAGATAGTTAGTTTTTTTTTTTAACTATACACTAAATCTTAATTCATTTTACTCTCAAATTGATCGCTGTCTTCAAATCTAAAAGTAAGAGACACAATATGTTAGCGGGAGCTACAATTGATGTTTGCATGATCTGAAATCCCTGGATTGAATTATTTGTTTCAATAGATATGTAATACAAAACATCCACTTTTAACTTTGTTTATGTTGTAGCCATACATTTTGAAGCGCTCGTATCCTCGCTAAGTCAGTGTTCGGTAAAGGATCAGTGCTATAGGCTCTGGCTGCACAATATTGTGGTTTTTTTTAATACACAGCGCATCTAGCCCAAAAAACTGATAAACATACTGATAATATTTCTGAATATTTGAATAATGAAAAATATTTGTTCCGACCAGGGAATCAAACCCGAAATCTCGGCGCGGCAGTCGCATACACTACCACTTATGCCAACAAGGCAATCAACTAAAAAAAGTATAATAAACTTTTTCTCAAAAAGTATAATGCATTTTTAATTTTATTATACTTAAAATCGTGATTTATTTCGGCGAGAGTTTGGTACAGATCGTCGGTTCTGCTGCATTATGTCACACACCTGGTCTTTTTCTCGCTCTGGTAAATGACAGATCTAAGTAACAGAAAAGGACAGAAGCATAAAAAGTGGGACTCGGATGTAGTTCAACCTAGGAAGATTAGTTCAACCCTTAAGCATCTTAGGATATAACCTATGTAAGTGGTCTATATAACCTTTACAATACCATAGGTATTACGATCAAATTCATAAATTTCACCTTTCAGCAATAAGATTTATTTTTATTCGATATTTATATTCCATTAATTTCATCAACTTATTTAATTCACAAACGAAACGTTTAATTAATATTATGTTAATATCGGCCTTTGGCAACTTGTC